>JAYESD010000009.1:140367129-141567129 GCA_036927565.1 Tuctoria greenei
ACGTCCCGTAGGTTTGTAGTTGTAACTTGATCGTTAGGTGGCACTTCGTAAGGCTTGTACACATTCTACCATATTGCAAAGCCTTGCGCCTGGATGAAAGCCTCCATGCGTGCCTTCCAAACCTGAAAATCAATACAAGCAAACACACAAGGTTTGGCGGAGTATTTCTCCATGATGATTAGTCAAAAACACGTGCATATCACAATGATTGGAGCACTGTGGCTCTGATACCAATTGTAGGATCGAAGAGCTCGTGAAAAGCTACCAGAGGGGGGGGGGTGAATGGTAGATTTAAAAAATCTTACGCAACGGAAACAATTAAATCTCAACCCCTTCGGCAGAAAAACGATTGTTAAAGAAATCGTGTGTGAGACTAATCTAAATGTGTTTCACCAGGAAAAAAGTGATATATATCAGAGAGAATCAAGTCACTAAGAAAACACAAGAAGAATCACTCAAATCCGTTGAGAGAAACTCAAGTTATGATCGAAAGATCGATCAAAGGTCAATCTGTCCTACCCGAGAAAAACAGTTCTGGAACGCTGCAAAGAAACTCGTGTAGATCAGAAACCACAAATCCAATGACCGTTAAATTTTGACATATGATAGACTATCAAGTTGTGAAGACAAACCAAAAAGAAGCACATCAATTGGATCTGTAAAACTCGAGTTATGATAAAACTACTGATAAAAGGTAGTGCTGCCCAGAAGCTCGACGAGTAAAACTTGTCTGGAACAAGTCGGACGAACAAGGCACAAAAGTTCCTTCAAACTACGAATTTTATTCAATAGAACACAAGAGGAACATCCCCAAAGTTTTGCTCCACGAGCTCTGGCCTTCCTTTCTTATATAACCAGCCCTTAGGCCAACCCAATCTCAACTAGGACTCTAATCTTACTCAGATCACAAATCGAAACTTTCCAAAACTGCTTAGGACTCTTCTATACGTAGATAGAAGCAATCTTAAGACTTACAAACACCTTAGGAACGTATCTCACATTCATGAAACAACTCAAATTCGTGATCCACACGAAATCCTATCATAACCAACTCGATACTTTATATACCGAGCCATAACTGACTCCGCCGCAGCCAAAGTCATCAACTGATACGATCTGATCCTTCCAACCAGATATTCCCATCCATAAACCATCTTCGGAACCATGTTGCCACGTCATGCACCGCATGCATACGTGCAAACACCTTCCTTTGACGTCCAGTAACCTGCATATGCGCCCTTGATTCAATCATCCTGCGCGACCTCCTGACCTGCTCAACCACAATTTCTCCTGAATTTAGTTGTTGGAACCTCATCTCCTCCCTGAGACTAGTCCAAAGGATCCTGTCACCAGCCATGACTTGAACTCAAGCCACACCTACACATGAACAAACAACCAATCTGTACGAGCCTAAGTTCTCAACTTGACTCAAGTCAGTTCCGAACACAACACCTTACATGAGCACCTCACATAAGCATGTTGCAAAGCATAGCAAAACGATATCAGCCATATCAACCAAAATGCACCAAAAACTTAGTAAAAGAATACTAAGAGAACTTTCCAACAATGTAAAGAAAATTCGAATCAATTCAAAGTAAAAGTAGAACCATCACAAACTAGCTCCAGACCTTGTCAAAACTAACCGGACCTTGAGCCGGAGCTTACCAAAACTAGCAGGACCTAGCGCCGGAGCATACCAAAGCTAGTCGTACCTAGCGCCTGAGCTTATCAAAGCTAGTCAGAACTAGTCAACCCAAAAGCCGGAGCTAGAAAAACATGTCGGAGCTAACCAACATAAGTCGGACCTAGGAAAACATATCGGAGCTTAACAAAGACATGCCGGAGCTATCAACGACATGCCGAAGCTAAAGACAAAGATCACCGGAGCTACCCAAAAACATGTTGGATCTAGACAAAGAAAGTTGAACCTATTGTCGGACCTTGCAGAAGCTCGGAGCTAGAGTCAGACCTTGCTAAAAAGATGTTATGGCAGCATTCAAAACTTTTATTGTCAAAGCCAATGTATTCAACACACATAGGTCTCACAAGGATGATGATTCGGGGTGTAGAATGGGGTGACATCGCTGGCAAAGCTGAGTTCGATGGTGAAGTATGGTTTGTCAACTAAAGGATGATTGCAAGAATGAAACGAATTTAAGCGCGAAGTCTTGCTGTTCTATTGAGAAATCGTTCGGTTATCGAACGAGAACTCGAGTTACACTTCATGTCATAAGCTTAGATTATGTGAGCATAAACTAGAGAGGATTGCAAACCTTTCGCTTAAAGGATCGAGGCTGGAGATGGCCTAGAACAGGAGCTCGACGGTAAGACAGTGAAGGTTCTCGGCGGCTTCCTCGACGGCGACTGGGAAACTTCAAATATCCCAAGCAGAAGCTATGTCACGATCAATGACCAAATAGAATACATAGAGGAGGTTGTGACAAGCCTTTTATCTACTTTCAACTCGGGGGGAAATGACTTCAATCGTCGGCGAAAGCTCGAACGAACAGAGGCGGCGGAAATGGCGTGAACTGAAGTGGAGCTCAACGGCGACGGCCAAGGGGGGTATTTATAGAGGCCAAGGGGTGAGGGGAGCGCGCCACGGCGCAAGCAAACAGGCAGCTCGGTGGATGCATGCCGCGTCGCAGTGTCGCACGCTGCCGGCGTCGATCGACGGGGAGAGCTGGATACAAAGCACCACTCGTTGGTTGCACTCGAGTGGGTTTGGCTGACAGTGGGTCCCACCTCCTCTTATCCACTTCCCCTCTTTGCAACTTCAATTCTCCTACCAAACTTGATCCAAAAATTCTAGATTTTTGTGGGAGGCTCAAATAAATATCTGGAATTTGATTCTGCAATTGGACTTCGATTTGGAGCAAGTTTCATTTGAATTTCAAATTTGAATTTGAAATTGGATGAAATTCAATGGTGCCACTGAATTAAATAGCAACTGAGTTCCAAAAATTGTGGAACTTTGATGAGAAGTCAAGCAAGTCATGCTGACCATGATGGTGTGTTCAAATCTTGATGTTCAATTAAGTTGAACAGAATTCAAAATTTGAATTCCTAATAGGGTCTGAATTTGCTAAGCGTCTCAAATAGAATAGCAAATGGAGTTCAAAATTTATGAAACTTTGCAGGAAGTCTATTTGGAATTCTAGGAAGCCATAGAAAAATTCATGGCCTCAGAATTGAATAATTTTGACAGGGCCAAATGTACAGTAGCATATTCAATTTGAATATATATATATATATATATATATATATATATTGGGTACTGCATATTAATTTGACCTAGGATCCTTCATTCAAATAATTCCAAACTTTGAAGAGAGGTCAAAAGAATTTATCTAAGATTATTGGTGAAGTCCATTCCTCATGTTAATAAAATTTAAGCATGAGTGGAAGAAATTATTTGATGAGATCAAGTTCATAAGCATAGCTATAATTGGTCTCCATTAGGGTTGATAACCAACTTACAACTGGACCTCATATGAAGGAAATGTGGGATTTTACACTATGGCATACATTACTTATCTAGATGTACTCCTACTGTTTCTAGTTCTTGTGCATCAATTCGAGCTAGATTTGGTTCAAATAGGAAAGTTAGGGTTCATATGCCAGGCCGGACTAGTCCAGTGTCCAGGTGCGGACATGTCCGGTTCACCTGACAAGTCCGCTCTCTGAAAATGGACAAATCTGTTATCTAACATCTGGACTTCTAAATTCCTAATTGTACTTAGTGTCCAATCCATTCCTATCTAATCCTTGAATCTCCTTGTCAGGCACGATGTCTTCAGGTTCAGAGGACAGTTCCTTTCATTATGATGAAGAGGTAGAGCGTGCTCAAGTGCAAAGGGCCAAGGAGAGGGTGATGAAGAAAAGACATGATTCAATGTCCCCTCTCCTCCTTCTGACGACACCCTTCCTAAGAGAAGGAGAGATGTAGTGAAGAAAGCTCAGGGCACAGATGCAGCTGGGAGCTCATCGGGGCCCAAGAGAGCCCTCAACAAGGGCAAAGGACTTGCTAGTCGCCCTATTGGCCCATTGAATATGAAAGCTCCTACTCACCGCAACAGACAACCATCTAGTGCTGATTTCACTGGCAAAGGTGGTGAACTAGCCAACAAGTTCAGGAAGGTAGAAGTCTATGATCAGCCCAAACAATCAGCTGATCCCTGATTTTGGAGTAATTTCCATGTTGACCACTATGAGCTTGTGTATTTAAAGATGAGGAATCATGTCATTGAAAGCCAATTGGTTGATATCACCTATCTACAGCCCAAAAGATGTCAATCCTATCAAGAGGTTCTGGAAGTCTTGGAGCTGCATGGACTGAAAGATCTAGCCTCTTTCCAGTGGGACTGGAACATTGAGGTCATCACTCAATTCTACTCAACTCTCTATTTTGCTCGTGATGACTGTGACAGAATGATTTGTATGACACATGGAACACAGTACAGTGTCACTTATGAGGAGTTTGCAAGAATTCATCACCTGGAAGATTCTTTGGAGAATGATATCATTATCCACAATCTGAAGCCTCTGGAGAAAGATCAGCTTGACTTTCTCTATGGTACAAAGATGCCATTCAAGTCTCCAACCACTAAGTATTTAAAGCCTTTCTATGCCGTCCTTAATAGAATCCTGAGGAAGACTATAGCTCCCAAAGAGGGAGATACAGGGACCATTCAAGGCACACTCAGAACATTGATGAAGGTGATAAGCATGAAAAGGACTTTCAATGTCATTGAGTACATGTACAATGACATTGTGAACATCTCCATCACTACTAATGGGTAATTTGGATATGCACCTTACATCATGTATATGATTGAGAAGGTGACAAGACTAGAGTTTGTCAAGGATGTACCTCATACTAGGCTCAGGCCCCAGAAGCCTACTATATACATTGTCCCCTCTGCTCCTACTTCACCTGCAAAGGAAAGAAGATCCAAAAGGGCTCATGAAGGCACAAGGCCGGAGGCTGCTGCTCCTGCTCCTCCACCTCCTAGAGGATCATCTAGTGGAATACTGAAAATGCTTACATCCATCTTTGCTTCTTGTCACAAAGTGGAAATCAAGCAGCATAAAGAGTTTTTGGCCAGGAAGAAGCATCAAAGATATGTAAAGGCCAACATCAAAGCCATTTGTTACAAGCTAGAGATTGAGCCAGTGGGGTCACCTCAGATTTCAGAGGACTTTGAAGAAGATATCACTGAGATGGCTCCTTTAACTAACCAAGAGTTGGCCTCATTTGGACTGGCTGGTACCTCTGCTCCTCCTCCTCCTCCTCCTCAAGCACCTTAAGATGAAGAAGAAGATGAAGAGAGGACTGAGAGTGAGAGAGTAAGTGACGATGAGTGATTCCACTCAATTTTTCCCTTTTTGGTGCCTTGATGTCAAAGGGGGAGAGATTGATATTAGTTGCCTAGGTTGTAGTTTTTAAGCCATTAAGTACTTGTGATCAAGGACATGTACTCATTTTCAAACTATTGTAATTTATTTTGGATGTGCTTAATTTACTTAATGTGTGATGCTTAGTTAATGCTAATGTGATGATTGTTGCTATAACTGTCAAATGCTTTTGTATTACTCATCACATCTCTTGATCACACACTTGTTAGGCACCCCACCATAAAGAGTGCATATATGTGATAAGTATTTCATTACTCGTTCATTATTATCATATATGCACACTTTATGAAAATTGATTTTTTTTACTCTTAATTGTGATATCTCAATTGGTTGTCATCAATCACCAAAAAGGGGGAGATTGAAAGTGCATCTAGGCAACCCTTGTGGGTTTTGGACGATTGATGAGAAACAAATGAGATCCTAATGAATTTGTTGAGATGACTGCAGGTTAAGCAAAATGAGATAGTTTAGTGCACTCAGAAAGGTGAAAACTAAAGTGGTGTACAAAAGAGAAAAGTCCAGCTATCAACTGAAGCGCAAACTAGATTTAAATGTATAGTATGTGTGTGAGAGACACATCCCAAGAGGTCAAGTCTTTGCGTAGGGGTAAGGCCTTAATAACAGCTAAAAATTTACTGAGCACTGGACTAGTCCGTTAAACTCTCTGTTGTCCAAGTACACTATGCACCGGACTAGTCCGATCAGGGACCGGACTAGTCCGTTAACCTTTCTGGAATCCAATAACATAGTGCACTGGACTAGTACGATCATAGACCGAACTAGTCTGTTTATGTCTCTATAAATCATTTTCAGTGCACTCCGGACATGTCCGTCCACAGGACAGGACTAGTCCGTTGAACTCTCTGATGTTCAACAACACATAGAACCGGACATGTCCTTTCTTGGACCGGACTAGTCCTTTCAACTCTCTCGAGCTCAATTGCACATGGCACCGGACAAGTCCGGACACAAACCGGACTAGTTCGACATACCTCACACAAACAGGGTTTCTAGTGTGCTGCATTCCACACCGACTTTCACACAGCACACCGGACAAGTCCGGTACCCAGTACGGACTAGTCCAGTCATCGGTATTTCTAACGATAACTTTTTGGAAACCCTATAAATAGGAGATCCACGACCCCACAATGATAACTTTCGATTCCAAGTGTCAAAATCATAAACCCTAGCGCCACCACCTATTCCAAGAGCCCAAAAACACATCTCCCCACACACCTAAAGTCCAAAAAGGTGAAAATCAATTGAACACTTAGATTTGGGATTAGGAGATCGTTGTCTACACGTCGTGGAGATCTTGGGGTTTGATCTCTCGACACTCGTGCTCTTTCTTGTAATCTTTTCGAGTGTATTTGATCATTTTCTCATTGTTATTCTTGTGGGAGCACTCAATGTGTGAGGTTGCTTCATAAACTCGGTGATTGCCCGTGATAGTAGAATCAAGTCGGCCTTATGTGGTGACTTGAAGAGGTAAAGGGTTTGAAGAGACCCGACTCTTTGTGGGCTTCCTCAACGAGGAGTAGATCTCTTTGGTGAGATCGAACCTCGGTGAATATTGGTGTCTCGTGTGCTTCTTTACTTTTGCATCTTGATTAGGGCACATAGTTTATCAATATCATAACTTGAATTGCAAATTGTTTCCACATGCAACTTCACGACATCAATTGTAAATTCAAGTAATCTTATCTGTTGTTCACATTTCCGCTACTTAAAAGAATTTAAATCCTGTATCGATACTTAGTCAATCGGCATACACTGGGCACTCCGAACTAGTCTGTCCACACAACCGGACAAGTCCGATCAATCAAGTTTTTGACCGTTTGATTAAGTGTGCAGGAAATTTTTAAATTCTATTCACCCCCCTCTAGGCCACATTCAGCCAGCCTAGAGATTACCGGCTGAGCGCTGCCAAGCACCCTACAAGCTTCTGCATGTCCTTGATGCGGGCTGGAGGCCGCATCAGCTCCACTGCCTTGATCTTCTCTGGGTTGTTCTCAATTCCTCGATGTGAGACCAAGAAACCGAGGAGGTTCCCAGATTTGACTCCAAACACGCACTTGTCGGGATTGAGCTTCGTGCGTGTGGTTCGCAGTCTATCAAAGACTAGGGCGAGGTTTTGTAGCAATGATGTATGTGTCTGGATCTTAACTACAATGTCATCGACATATACCTCTACAAGGTCCCGGATGAGGTCCCAAAATTTTTTATGCATGGCACGTACAAAAGTGGGGAGGGCATTCTTAAGACTATAAGGCATGGAGACATAGCAGTAAAGGCCATCTACAGTTATCAATGCGGTATGTTCTTCGTCCTCTCTAGACATTGGGATTTGGTGAAACCCTGAGTAGGCATCTAGAAAGCATAGCATATCGCATCCCGAGGTTGAATCTACGATTTGATCTATTATAGGAAGAGGGAAGGGATATTTAGGACATGCCTTGTTGAGGTTGGTGTAGTCGATGCACATCTGGAGCTTACCGCCGGCCTTGGGGATAACAACAGGATTGGCAAGCCATCTGGGATGGTGGACCTCCCGTATGAAGCCAGCATCGAGTAGCTTCTTGATCTCTTCGTGGATGAAGTTCTGCCGCTCGATGGACTGCTTACGGGGCCTCTGTTGTTGTGGCCGGGCGTCGAGGTAGATCTTCAGATGGTGCTCGATCACTTCCCAGGATGCCTGGCATTTGAGACGGTTGTAAGGTGAAGATGTCGATGTTAGCTCATAGGAAAGCGGTGAGAGTCAATTCTTGCTCGCCGTCCAGACTCCCCGTGATACGGGTGGTCTGAGCAGCATCAGAGCCAATCTAAATTGTCTTGATGGGAACGTCGTCGTCGTCGGAGGGATGCACTCGTGGTGCAGCGGCGTGACTGCACGCGCGTGGGTCTGGCGAAGGCTTACTCGATCCAACATCGCTCGGGGCACGTGATGGGGTCGTTTCTAGCGCTTAGAGCTTCTCCAAAGCCGTCACCGCAGCAGCACGATCTTCACAAATCTTGAGGACGAGGTAGCCGTAGTGGGCTACAGCCATAAACTAGTACATGGCTGGCCTGCCGATGATGGCGTGGTAGGGAAGGCTAACCTCTGCGACATCGAATAGGATATTCTTCATCCTAAAGTTCTCGGGTATCCCGAGGCTCACCCGGAGGTGGATGAAGCCGTATGGGATAATACTCTCGGGTCCTACCCCCGAGAATGGTCTCGATGGGGCGAGCCTGGACACGGGGATCTTCAGCTTGTTGAAGCCAACACGGCTGATGAGATTGAGGACGGCTCCACCATCTACCAGGACATGGTAGAATTTCACGTTGGCAATGGTGGGGGCGACCAGGAGGGGCAGAAGCCCGGCTCCCGCCATGTTCTCGGGGCAGTCGGAGGCATCAAAGAAGATTGGAGTCTCCATCCATCTGTGATGCGGTGCCAGGGCGTGAGTGGAGGTTGTTGAGGCCATTGTCCGGCGAGGGTTCTTGACCGCACTCCTGGATGCGGGCTCCCAAGATCCTCCACAGATGATGTGGATCGCCTTTAGACGCTCGCGGTTGCCGTTGAGGTTGCAGTTCACTGCCTGGTGAACCGCTTCCACGGCGCGTTCTGGCCTTTGGAACTCCATCTCCACGTCTTCGTCGACGTGCTGGTCAATCTTTTACGGCTTCATTTTGCCGCTAGTCGAAGGCTTGATGAACACCATGGTGGTGAAAGTGCTACCCCTTTTTTTAGGGAAAAACCCCCTACCTGGCGCAACAAATGTCGAAGTGTTAATGCGACACTTCCCTGGATCTTCTAAGGAGCAGCCCGCGGAGGTTCTTGTTTGGTGGGGCTTAGGTCTCAATCAAGTTTTCTAGCAGAAGAGAGTATGACACGGTGGTTTTTTACGTGGTTCGGGCCCCAAGGAGCGTAATACCCTATTCAACGGTGGATGGTATTGCTAGTATGTGTGTATGCGTGTGTGTGTATCGGGAATTGAATGTCTGGTCCTTTGTAACGGTGGTGGTCCGGGCCTTTTATATCTAAGACCGGGCACCTTACATGTGGGACCCAGGGCCTGATCTATGGCTTCTCGTATAAGCTTGCTCTGACCATAGACTGAAGACCCACCGTCTTGTCGTTTGAACCACCAGTAGCCCACACGCCATTGCTGACGATGGCAATAGGTGTCTCATCAGCCTATCTTGTTGTCGCAAGCTACCCACTTGGCCAAGTGGGATAGGCCTACATCGCCTTCACTATGATGTGATTGGTCACAGCGGTCTCTGTCCGTTGGCGTGCTCCGCGTTGTGTACCGGATGTAGATGCGCGTCTTCAATGCATGACTTGGGCTGGGCGCACCATCCCTTATCTCCTGCATCTTACCATCCGAGGCGAGCTGTGGGACACATGGCAGCATCGGGGTTGACTCCTGTTGGGGAGGCCAGCCCCGGTCCTCCGTGACGCGTGGCAGCTTCGGGGCTTTTCATGGTACGTGGCAACTCCAGACCCTTTTCTATGGGGGGTGTTGGACCCAACACCCTGAGCCACATGGCTGCCACTACAACAAATGCGATCATTTGCGATGGCGGGCCGTCATAAATAACGTAAATTGCGATGGCCTGTCTCTGGCCGTCGCAAAGAAGGAGGCCGTCGCAAATAAATACTTATTTGCGATGGTTGCTGATGAAGCCGTCACAAATAAGTCTCCTTTGTGATGGCCAAACCTAGGGCCGTTGCAAATAAAATAGCCGTCGCAAATAGGACCTTATTTGCGGCGGCTGCAAAAAGTATCGTCACAAATAACATTAATTGCGATGGCCGTAAGTTAAGGTCGTCGCAATTAACGCAGCCATCACAAATAAGGGCTAATATCGGCCTCGTCGGCCCTGACAGCTCATTCTCACCCACCGCTTCCAAACACCACCCGCCGCCGCACCTGCCGCTGCCCTGCCGCGCCCCCGCCGCCCCCGCTCCCGCCGCGCCCCCGCCGTGCCTACCGATGCCGCAGGCCACCTGGGACGCGCTGTCCGACACCGCCGGCCTCCTCTAGCGCCGCTGGCCTCCTCCGACGCCTCCCCACCAGCCTCCCTCGACGTAGGTATGATGCAATGTTGTGATACAATGTTGTGAAGCGGTTGTGATGCAATGTTGTTAAATTTTCTTTCTTCTCCATTCCCACTAGCAATGTTGTGAAGCGGTTGTGAAGCGGTTGTGATGCTAGTTATAATTAAGTGATACAATGTTGTAAATGGTGAGCCGTCATCTACAATTGTTATGCTTAGAGTGTTGTAATTATGTGCTTATGTTAGATGATGTGATGCTTATGTTTAGGTGATGCTTATGTTTTGGTGATGCTTATGTTGAAATTGTGATTCTTAGAATTGTGATACTTACAATCGAATTTAAGCGTAGAATTTATTTGAATTGAATTTATGTTGAGAATTGATTTGATACTTATGAATAGAATAGAATAGAATTGAATTGATGCTTATGTTTGAGTTTATAGTTATGTTTATATTGAGAATTAAATTGCTTATGTTTATGTCAATGGTTATGTCTATGTTTATAATACAATTGTTAATATTTAGGTTTATGTTTATTAATTGATAAATTACAGTTTAATAGTTCTTATGTTTACGTTTAATTGAATTGCTTTGTTTTTTAGATTATGGTTATAATTTTTAATTTAATTGCTTGAGTGTTACTATATGTACAAAAATGGGATTCGGGTTGGCTTGACCCGACACAACCTATTTAGGACCCAACAAGGCCTATTTAGTTAGAAATTAAAGTATGCGTCTAAACCAGGGTTGTAAAATCATGTCTGGACGCCTAGGTGCCCGTCGGCCTCCTGGACGCCTAGGTTGCCGCCATTAACGACAATTTCTTTCACTTTAAACTCCAGAGCCAAACATGGGTGAAGACTGCAGTTGGATATATACTGGCTGGAAGAGCAGAACTGGTGGTCACTCGGATGAGTGGTACATCAAGTTAGATAAATTTTTGGATCGAGAATTTTCGTTGTCAATGGAAGATATGGTGTGGTGCCCATGTACAAAATGCCGGAATACCAAGTTTTTGAGAAGATTGGAGCTTTTGTTTCACTTATGTTGAAACGGTTTCACTCCACATTATGAAGTGTGGACCTTTCACGGCGAGACTAAATCTTGAGTCATAGCAGAAGTGGATGAGGATGATGATATAACAGAGGTTGATAGGATAGATGAGATGCTAGAAGCTCTGGAAGCGGATGATCCTCTTACAAATGAGGCAGAAGAGTTCTTCGAGGAGCTGAAGAAATCACAAGAGCCGTTGCATGAACACAGGGTTGTGACCGTACTTGCTTTCTTGACCAAATTTATGGCAATTAAGTCCAAATAATTTTTTTCCATCAACTGCTAAAATGATCTCATGAAATTGATCTACGATATCCTTCCACAACCTCACAAAGCGCCACCAGATATGTATCAGTCAAATATCAAGATATCGGGTCTTGGTATGAAGTATGAGAAAATTGATGTGTGCCTAGACAACTGCATGCTATTCTGGAAAGAGCACGCCAATGAGAAGATATGCTTGAAATGTGGTAAACTGAGGTATGTCGAAGTTGTTAATGGCGACGGCGATAATGTGATGACATATGTCGCACATAAGCAGCTTCATTACTTGTCTGTGACACCTCAGTTGAAGCGATTGTTTCTTTCAAAAAGAACCGCAAGACACATGAGATGGCACAAAGAAGGTAAACGTGAGAACAAATAATTCTTGACGCATCCGTCCGATGGTGATGCATGGAAGGCGCTAGACCGTTTCGATCCAGACTTTTCTCATGATGCGAGGAATGTTCGCATCGGATTAGTGACATAGGGCTTCTCACCGTTTAGTACAAACGCCATGCCATACTCCTGTTGGTCCGTCTTTGTCATTCCGTACAATCTGCCACCTGCTCTTTGTACGAAGAACGAGTTCATGTTTCTCAGCCTCATTGTACCTAGACCTGATCATCTTGGGTCACGTCTCAATGTGATGTTGAAACCGCTGATCGAAGAATTGAAAGTCTTGTGGACAGGAGTCAAAGCGTACAACAGTTATAAGAAGCAGAAATTCAACCTTCGAGCTGCTTATTTGTCGTCTGTCCATGATTTGTTGGCATACAACATGTTTTTCGGATGGAGCACTCACGGACGTCTAATGTGTCTGATATGTGCTTCAGACACGGATTGCTTTGGACTAACTCATGGAGGCAAAATATCTTACTTCGATTGTCACAGATGTTGGCTGCCCTCGAATCACATATTTAGGCAGCAGAGGCATATCTTTCGAAAGAACACAGTTGTCACTAAAGGACCACCGAAGCGCCTCAATAGGTCAGAAATTTTGAAAGAACACTATTGTCACTAAAGGACCACCAAAGCGTCTCGCAGGTATGAGGGGTGTAGTAAGTATTTTTTCTGATAATTTCCTCGATGCTATTTTTAACGATCTACAACTATGTGCAGGGCCACGTCAGCTGGTTGCAGGGTCGGTCCGATGCATTTCGGGCCCTTTGTCGGTACTGGGCTAGCGATGAGTTTAAGGCTAAGTCCGGGAAGGCTCGAGAGTGCAGAGGGGTCAAGGGGAAGAGCAGGCATGACCAAGATAACCACTTGCGTTTAGCTAAACGCATGGTAAGTGTATGTAACTTATGTTTATATATTCATAATATATTGTTCGTACTAACACGTATTGACAGGAGCGCGAGACGGGGGTGTCGCCGACCCCTGCTGAGATCTGGAATAGAGGTCAAAGGGACCGTTCTCAGCCTCAGGGGTGCAGTCAGGCTGCAACCGAGCGTTTGATAAGTTTAGAAATCATTCATATTAAATATAACTATATAGACTGTTGAACTTAGACGGTTTTATTGTTTTCCAGGCTAAGTACGGGGAGGAGGCTAGGAAGATACATGGCGAAGATTTCGATTGGGAACGTGAACCAATCGATCCTCAAGCCGCGTATGTAAGAGAAGGTGGAAAAGCACACTGAAAGTGAGTTCATAAGTCATTTTATCATTTTCAATTTAAAGTATTGAAGATATTTCAATTTCATATTATTGACTCTATTTTTTATAGGCTCGCCATATTCAACGGAGTTGTCGGCTCGAGGGTGGCGAGACCTACGAGAGGTAGCTCCACGCAGGTTTCGCGGTGGGCACGTTAGGTTGCCGCGTCTCCAGAGAGACATCGAGATGCAGTCTCTCTGACAAACTGTAGAAGAGAACATCAGGCGACAGGAGGAGGAAAGGAGGGAGGTGGAACGACAAAGGATCGTGGCAGAACAACAAAGGATCGCGTTGCAGGCCACAATCTCTTCCTAGGCAGCCTGGATGGCGTTAATGCGGGAGACAATGGAGGTAACAAAATGAAAACTGAAGTTCTCATTAATTCAGTGTAAATGACTTACTAATAGGTAATATCTAATGTTTGCAATGACAGGTCATGGCTCGGGCGCAAGGTTTGGGGATCCAGCTACCGCCACTTCCGGTCTTTCCAGACGATCCTTCTTCTGCGGGTCAGGTAATTTTCTATGTCGACTTAACAATTCTAGTTTTACTTCAACTTTACTAAAATAAAGCAATAAAATAGAGTGAGAGTGAGAGATAGTTAAATAGAGTGAGAGATAGAGTTAGAAGAGGGAGGAAGATAGAGAGAAAAGGATTGAGATAGAAGAAATAGAGAGATAGTTAGATAGAAGAAAAGGATTAAAATAGAAGAAAGAGAGAGATAGAAGAAAGAGTGAGAGATAGTTATATAGAGTGAGAGAGGAATGAAGAGAGAGAGGGAGATGTAGATGGAGATAGAGGGAGAGGAAGATAGAGGGAGAGAGGGAGATGTAGAAGGAGATAGAGGGAAAATGATAGCAATTTAGAGATAGAGTGAGAGAGAGAGATAGATTGAGATAGAGAGAGAGGAATGAAAAGAGAGAGGAAGAGGGGATCTAGATGGAGATAGAGGGAGAGGAAGGGAGGGAGAGAGATGTTGATGCATTTATATTCTAACTATAAGTTTTATTAATTGCAGGGATCTGCGACGGCTGCTCAAACTCCATCGCCGTCATTACCGCCACCTAGAATGAGGCGCGATGACGACTTTGACTTCGGAGGTGGCTTCAGAGGTCAGACGGGCGACTGGGCCTTTGTTTGTTTGTTGATGGTGTAGCCATGTATCGACGATGTGTTGTGATACTAATATGTGACTGTTGTGATCTATTTGTGATATATTGTCTGTGTTTCTGGCCATCGAGCCAGGTAACATTTCCTGTTTTTTTTAAAAAATAAAAAACCTTATTTGCGACGGCTTTTTATACAGTACCGTTGCAAATAAGGCTCGAGGCCGTCGCAAACTAGCCTCTGTTATTTGTGACGGCCAGACCGTCGCAAAAAGGGCCTTCATTGTGACGGCCAAGCTGTCGCAAATGGCTGTGTGGGTCCCGTCAGATGAACGCATGGGACCCATCGGATGAACTTATTTGCGACGGCCTGGACGTCGCGAATAGGGACTTAACTGCGATGGCCGGGCCGTGGCAAATAGACGTGTGGGGCCCATCGGCCCCCTGGCAATAATTTGTGACGGCTACTTCCGGCCATCGCAAATAGGCTTATTTGCGACGGTGGCTGTCGCAAATAAGCTTATTTGCGATGAATAACTTGCGAGGGCTGAAAGTCGTTGCAATTAAGGAAAGCCATCGCAAATAGCTTATTTGCGATGGTTTTTGCCTTATTTGCGATGGTCCTGGCCGTCTCAAATCATCAGGATTCCTGTAGTGTGCACTAGAGCTCTCCCCCAAGGATGGGTGAGGTCCCGTCCCTACATGTGGCATCTTGGGAGCCTGTCCCACTGAATGGGTCGAGTCCCGTCTTCAAGGCACACGTGGCAGCAACAGAGCTCGATCTTGAGGGAGGTCGAGGTCTTGGCACCTTCGGGACACGTGGCGCTCCGAAGGTGCCTTGGTGTCTCCATCCTGTGTGCGAGGGTACCCCGTCTGCAGGGTACTGACAGGCCCCTAAGTATCTAGGAAAACATAGGTTCTTCCTTAAACCCATGCGCGTTATATGCTCACAGAACACATCGGGTAGAAGTCCCTTTTATGTGTATGCGGTACCGCGAGGATTCGCATGAATCTAATTTCTCGATTCTCATGGCTTAGTATGATCCCGGATTTACTTCATTGCAACACACAACTGACGTCAATATGTTTGGCTGCACATTTGACTTGTTGCCTTAGAAGTACGAATATCTTAGGTGGTTAATGTTGTCTACCACTTTTTAGCCCGGGTTTTCTTATTTTGTCCGCTCAGATGCCTCATCACTAAGTTGGTGTGCATCGATTATGATGCAGTAACCTTTGGTTTGAAGCTTTTTCCACAATAAAGCTCCATCTGCGAGTGTTGTTTACTGATGTGGACTTTACTAGACATCTCGCAGAAACTTAGTTTTACTGATCCATGGTTCTTCTAGTAATATTAAACTTATCATGAGGCCTGAGTTTCTTACAAAATTGCAAGTTCATACTAATATTTCATTCCAGTGATCTGGATTGAACTTAGTAACACCAAAATTAACTTGGTAAACTATTTCAAGGTTGGTTAATGAGCAAACTAAGAGCTTTCGACAGCAGAAAGCTTTGGAACCGATTTTATTTGATCGATCTCTTAGTGGTTCCCGTACCAATTAATGTCGACATATCTGAGCAGATGAATTTGTTTGTGTAAAATCTCAGTTTTCCTTATTATCAAGTTCAGTACCAGTTGGTAGTCAACCATAGTGAAGATCAATTATGGTTGTACCCATAAACTTGATATCATCAATAATCTTTCTTTTACTCATACTGAAATTTTAGTAACAGAAGAAATGAACTTCATCAATGACCTTAGAATAATTTAAGTGACCTTTCTACAAATTTAGGAAGCTATTGAATAAAAAAATTTCTAGGGCAAATTACTATGCAGTACTAATATATTCAATTAATTTGAATATAGCACTGTACATTTAGGCCCTACCAAAAAAAATTGAAATCTGAGGCTATAAATTTTTCCATGACCTCATAATATTCCAAATAGACATCCTACCAAGTTTCAAGATTTTTGAAGTCCATTTCTATTTTATTTGAGATGCTTAGCAAATTCAAGCCATATTTAAAGTTCAAATTTTGAATTCTGTTCAACTCAATTGAACATCAAGATTTGAACACACCATCATGGTCAGCATAACTTGCTCGACTTATTCCCAAAGTTTCACAATTTTTGAAACTCATTTGCTATTTAATTTAGTGACCCCATTGAATTTCATTAAATTACAAATTCAAATTTGAAATTCAAATGAAACTTGACCAAATTCGAAATCCAATTTCAGAGTCCAGTTCCAGACATTTATTCGAGCCTCCCCACAAAAATCTAGAATTTTTGGATTAAGTTTGGTATGAGAATTGAAGTTGCAGAGAAGGGACGAGGATAAGGGGAGGTGGGACCCACTGTCAGCCTCACACACTCGGTTGAACCGACGGACATGCTTTGTATATGGCTGTCCCCGCCGATCGACACCGGGAGCGCTCGCCACCGCGACACGGCATGCAAGCAGGCAGCTGCGTGGCCTAAACACCCCCTGTCCTATAAATACCCGTCCCCTGGCCGTCGGCGTCAAGCTCCATCTCAGCTTCGCGCCGCCGTCGCCCAACACCGACGTTTCCATTTCCTCCCGGTAAGCACCTCGGTCTTACCTCTATTTGCTTCGATGCAAATAGAAAAGTTGGCGCCAAGTTTGTGCTCTATCTTCTACGCTAACTCGCTTAGCGTTTTGCTCATTGTGTTGACCGTAGTTTGGAGTTCCGCGGACACAACCGAAGTTGAGGGCGAACGCCGCCTTTGCTCCACCGTCGCCAGTCCTCAACAAGCGACGCCACAACTCAACCTCAACAGCAAAAAGGATCGCCATCCCGAGCTCTTTCTCATGGTAAAAGTTGTGCCTCTTTTCATTCAGTATTGAGAAGTATCTTCTAGTTTTTATTTTGTCCTTCGCCATTGAACTAGCTCACTCCTCGGTTTAATTCCGTTTCTACATGTAATAATTCTTCAATCTAGTTAAGGATTATATTCAGTACCTCCTAGCGCACCCCCTGCCAAAAATCAGTAGACGCCATCGAATAAAGTTTGAGATATTCAAGTTTTCCCCACCGCCAAATAGAACCCGTCGGTCCATCGACGAAGTCGACCTTGCCGGCGATGTCACCCCTTCCTAACATCAAAATCATCATCCTCATGCTCCCAGGAATGTTTCTAGCCTTTTCCTGAGCCTTTTGCACCATCCCCATGCGATTCCGACGATAGCCTAAACCCTAGATCCGCCGCCGTCGTCGCACTGCCATCTCCAGCCGTCGCTGCCGCGGGACGTCACCATCGTGTCACACCGCCATCTCCGGTCGTCGCCGCCGTGATTGGATCTCACCATCGTTTTGTGCGGTCCATTTTATGGTTTGGCGGTCAGTACCGAGGCGAGTGGAGGTCGTTGCAGCAAGCTCGCCGGGGCAGCACCACTGCGGCCGTGCGGCGCGTCGCGAGGAAGAAGAAGACCGCGGGCCCCACGTGTCGGTGACGCGTGCGAGCGCGCGGATCAGCTATGGACACGGATCCAGTGCGACTACGCGGGTCGATTCTGTGTCCCCCGTGCGGCTTCAACCCGATTGGCCCATTTCAAATCCGTGGGCCCAACCCTTTATTCAAATAATTTCCAATTGAAATTTTATTCCAGATTTTGCTCCAACTTGGAAAATCCATAACTCCTAGTAGAGTTGCTCAAAAAATTCCAAATAAATTCTAGTAGAATCATCTCAATATCTAATTTGCAGTATGAAAGTTATTGTACATGAAAGTCTCAAAATTTTTATAATTAATTCTTTTGATATAACTGCTTGGGAAATTAATTACTCCTATTATGTTGATTGGAAAATTCCCAATTTTGGTCAGAACACTCTTATTAATACACTTGATCTCCAGTAAAAATTTCTAGTTCATTGGACTTCAATTACTGGGTTGATCAGTGTTCCAAATCTCTATGTAGTTATAAATTGAGAAAAATAGAAAATCAATTTCAGACATTTCACCAAACTTGTAAAATCAGTTCCTCCCTGTAGGAAGCTTAGAAAATTGTGAAACAAATTTTACTAGAACCAGTGATACCCCCTCTACGTGGTACAACCACTGGTGGCTATGATAGGTCTCCAAGATTTCAACCAAAATTTAGAGTAGGTTATTGCTTACCATAATTTTTAGAAACAACAAACTTCCTTGATCATCTCCTGTTCTTTGCAAGAGTCTTCACTATGGTCTTTCCTAGTATCTACCATAAAAGTCCCAAAGCCAATTAATATCATTATCTTATTTTGATCATAAGATATTAGCTTCTGACCTTAAGCATATTGATTATTTTCAAAGTCAATTCATATATAGTATATGCATAACGTGTAGTGACTGAAGTCGAGGAGCAGCCGGAAGCTTTGGAAGTCCAGCTGCCAGAAACTAACATAGACTCAGACTCGCATTCAGGCAAGCCCCGGTTTGTATTTAAGTTCCTTACATCGTCTTTGCAGTTTTCATTCACCTTACGTTTTCAGATGTTTGTGCATTACGTTTAAGGTGTTTGACATCCACTTGCATGACCAAAGAACCCAGAAAGTTGTTAGAATAGCTCATAGACTCGTGTAGTAACTACCATGCTTATATTCATAGTAATCTGGTAGAAGTCGAGTAGTTGGAATCTACTCGCAAGATAGGATTTTATCACATGAGATGAATTGGATCAAGGAATGGTTTATAAATATGAAATTGAGACCGAGCAGCGGGTAGGATGCAGCGAGACGTGGTCTCACGTGCGTAGCCCTGCTTGTGTCGATTGAGGACCGTTGTGTGCGGCCCCGCTGGACAAGCTTGAATTGTACCAGTAACATACTGGAGAAATGGGATCCAACAATCTGACATAGCTTGATACTGATTTGCCAAGGCATACCGTTCCGTTTTATAGGCGTAGGATGAGGGCAGCGAGGTGTAAATTAGCTGGTAGGCACGTCAGAGTATGCCCCATGCAGTGACCTCCTGCTCGTGACGGATCGACATGTCTGACATTCGAGTGTTTGGTGAAAGGTGGCCATATACGACTAGTACTGAAGTGCTATGTAGGTACTATTTAAGTACTCACTGGCGCTTCTGAAAGTGCGTATGTGTCGTGTTGACCGGGTGTGTCCTGATTGCAATCACTATCCCTCGCGGTAATAGAGTACCACTTGTTCACTGTGTCGTGACGTAGTAAATACTGAAGAATTCAGGAGAATACGATATATTGAATTATAATTGTTTTGCAACCTTGTGTGGCTTAGAAATAGTACATTTAAATGTTTACATTTTCTCCATACTTTACCTATAATAACATTATGTTCTTTGGGCATGCCATATCATCAGCAAAATGTTTCTTGTTTGATTGTGGAGTCTATGATGTGCCGTGCTTGAAGAATGTCATGTGCTACTTAAAACATGATTATAATGATCCACTTGTAGGCGTGTCCTTTATGCTATTCCTTACCTATGCTTAGTATTCACCCCTGCATATGTCTAGTGAGACGGGTTAGTCTTGCTGAGCCTTAAGCTCATATTTGTAGTTAACAAGTTTTTGCAGATTATACGACTGATGACGGGTTCGAAGACGAGGCTACACCCCCTCCCGGGTTTAAAGCCGAGTGGGATCCCTGCACACCGTCGTAAGTTGGGTGTTGCTAGTGCGAAGTATCCAGGACATGGATGACTTTGCTTTTGCATACTTAGTGCCGAGAGCGTAGCTATGATGTATAGTTCTCTTTCCTTTCCGCTAGTATTGTAAAACTTCCGTTGTGTTTATAAATAATGACTTGGTATTGTAATTTGTTCTCATTCATTTCTTGTATACTGCTGGGTGTCGCATCGCACGACACCACCCAATGAGGTCCTTGGAGGTCGGGATTCCAGTCCCCACAGACATGGTATCAGAGCATCATTGACAACGGTGTACTTGAAAAGAGCATATTTTCAAAACTTAGGATTGTTGAATGAGGAATTATCTATATGCCCTTATAAGGAGTATTATTAGTCTAAGATATAAAGGTGGTAAACTAACTTATTGTGTTATTAATTCTGTAACGACACTCTGATGTTAGGTAAGAGGTAAGGTACGCCACCGTAAGCGGATCAATTGCGGTAAGCTCACCATGCGAGAGGTAGCATGGAAGTTTTTCCGTGGCTTGGCACGGAAATGTTAATAGGAGTATCTGAAGCTTTCCATGTTTCTGAGAACCTATGACACGCAGTACCCCAGCGTGCTTCAAAGTTAGTGGGAGACCCCGTCGGGTGGTGTATAAACCGATAGTATGCATCTCTAGAACTATTCATGTTCTATGAGAGCATGCGAAACACGTATGCTCGAGCGTGTATAAGCCGGTTCGTGCGGGAGTCTTTGATGTACAGACGTAGTACAACCATGTACCTTGAGACATGACATCACTCGAGGGCGACTCACACTAGAGTCGTATGCATTTACTTTCATATATATTATTATTGTGACTGCCTGTCGTATTTCCCCGTGCCGCCCTTGAGGTGTGAAGGTGTGAAAGGGGATTATTTGTATTCTGCCACATTGACTACGGTAGCGACCCGTGTGGAACACGTTTGAGAGTGAACGATACTAGGGCCACCTATAAATGTATCCGAAAATACCGGTTAGAATTTTCTTCGGTGAGGCATGTAGTACCGTCAGTATCGACTTTGATATTTAACCATCCCCAACGACAGAATGGTTGCATTACATTTTGGAAAGTCTGACTATCAGGTGCTGGTAGGTTTGGACTCCGCAAAATGAGTTTCGACTCAACAAAGGGTTAGAACCAAGGTTCTTGATTTCTGGCTCAAGTTTGCTCAACTTTGGCAGATTGTAATCTTGGTTAGTTAGGAATAAACATAGGGGTGCAAATATCTCGAAGACCTCTACAACTTTTCTGTTGACCATCAAGGCAGAAAAGCTTGATAATCTGTTGAGATTTGGGGTATGCTTAAACTGCTCCAGATGACTCTACCATTGTACCAGTCTCTGTATTTTTGCAATACATCACTGTATAAAAATCTTCTGCCTTATTGTGATACATATCTGGAAAGGGTAGACGGAGATCTACATTTTTTTTATTTGAAGTTTTTCCTGATTCGAATTTGAGGCGATTTAAATTTCGATCTCAAAACAGTGAACTGCAGGGCTGCTGTGGAACAACAGTTAGCTCATCTGTTAAGTTTAGATAGCTCTAGCTTTTGATCCAGAATAGTGACATGGTCATATATATACATTTATGGAAATATTAGGAATTCCTATATCAACTTTATGTTGCACTCATGGCCTGAATCTTTGTGTAACTGTGTTTAATTCCTATGGTCGCAAACTTGGTTCTGGCAGATCAGAACTTGAAACAGTTTGCACATAGTTTCGAATTAGCGCGCTATACCTATATAACAAATATTTAATGACCGAAATATTTTACTTATGGATTGTTAACTTGATGTTATACAATGTTTATTTTGTCATTACCTCAATATATTGTCATGATATACCTGTATAAACTGTGGAAATTACCACATATATAGGGAGGTTCTGTCAAAATTTCCAGAAAACTTGGGTCAATTTTAAACCTGTATAGATTCTATTTCTTAGCTCACCTGGAGCTGTAGGAGTAAAATATGGAAAGGGTGTAAAGTGTACTACAGTTTTTGTATTCAACCCAACATCTGGTTATAACGTTTCCTGTATGAAAATTTTGAATTTGTACAGAAAGGTCAGCTGGGACAGACTGTGATTACAACTCCAGTTTTAAATTTTCTTGAACTATTGGGAGTTGGAAACCTTCTCATTGTTCCAGTATCTTTTCCACAGATGTATGATTCAATGATATATTTACCAAACGGATGGGTGTTCACGAAGTGTGCTCTTCTGAAAGGTTTTCCGGATTTGTTGATAGCAATGCTTCAACGGTTCGGGTATCGCGAAATACCGAACTATTGGGGCAAGGAGATCGATGACGGAGGTGTGACAAGATGCACCATTTATGTCGATGTACCTGCTGCTCCATTGGATATTGGATGGGCTCCTTTCTCCATCCAAGTGCAAGGGATTCAATTGGAAGACACGTGGTGTTATGCCGCGAGTTTTGCCATAATGAGGTTTTGCAAACTTCATTATCGTGCTATGGTGGGCACTCCGTTCGCGCTCTTTCCAGTCGACGGTAGAGCTGGTGAAGAGTGGGCGAGTCGGACGGTTGCAGCATATGGACATCCTGAAGAAGTACCCAAGATGATCTTAGCGTCATATGCAGCATCAGCGTGTCAAGAGAGCCTTGAACAGCATGCTAGCCTTGGAAGAATGATGAGTGACCTAAAGCAAGCTCTGATTCGAGGGGATCACTTTGAGGGGGCCAATGACTCACTTAGGGCCACAATTGCTCCTCTCAATCGACGCATAAACTTAAGGGAGAATCAGTGGCACCGGGCTGTTAAAGCTCGATCGGAGGCTCGCATGGAAACATAATACGCGGAAAGCGTGTTGGAAGCAAGTCAACTTGAGGTGCAACTGTTGGATGAACAGTTGGGTGAGATGACTCAAGAAAGGGATCAATCCAAGGGGAGACTCAGGATTGGAAGGCCAGTTGCGAGAATGCACAGAAAGAACTGGAAGACTTGAGGATGTTTCTTCTACAGGCTGATGTGCAATCTTTAGTTGCCGCAACATCATCGATGGTGGGTGAGGTAGCAACTCGTGCTCCAGCACCCGCACCTGTGGCACCAATTTCTGATGATGAAGGGGAAAAAGAAAATCCCGAGGAACTCGAGTACGTCGAATACGATGTATCGAAGGGGGATGGGTCATCACTTCTGCCATCACGGGGCAACGTATAGTTTAGTAGTTGCTCATGTTTATTTTGTGGCCATGTTTGTGTCATATTAAGAATAGCAGTGGGTATGTATAAGATGACAAGATGTGTATGACATCTCATGGGGACCAAGTATAGTAGAGATGCACTTCCTTAGCGGGAGTCCGTCGTTTTGGAGTTCACTACTGTAAACTTGGTCATGAGATAATATATTTTGTATGAAGTTTGTACTTTATCAATATATGTGAATGTCATGCACTTATTCCCTTGTCAATATGCGCACTACTGTAATATGAAATGGATGGTGGAAAAGTAATCATGTGCTGATTTTAAGTCATATGGATGCATAATGGTGCGTACGCACTCGATGCCTAAAATGGGAGGTTTAAGTCGTGGTCATGAGGACGAATCTCCGACCCAGGAGCCAGCTGCGACACCGCAGCAACAGGTTCCACCACCACCACCTCTTGAACTTCCGAGGAGTCTAGCGGAGGTTCTCGCCGCAGTGCTCGGCTCGCTCAATGAGCAAACCGAGTTACTGTGGACTTTGGTTCAGCATTCGTCCCGTCAAGGGGGGGGGGGGGGGGCGACCAGATGCGGGTCCATGACAACCTTCTCTGAGTACATACTCGGACTTCATGTCAACGCACCCGCCGATCTTCATGGAGGCCGATGAACCGTTGGAGGCGGACAACTGGCTACGCTCCATCGAAGGAAAGTTCGGTTTGGTATGAATGACCGAACATCAGAAGACCCTGTTCACGTCCCAACAGTTATAAGGGTCTGCTGGTGCGTGGTGGGCAAATTATCTTGCCGCACGACCAGTCCACTATGCCGTGAGCTGGGAGGAGTTCCAGGAGGCATTTCGCGCCTATCACATACCTCCCGATGTTATGAGGAGGAAGCTTCAAGAGTTCTTGGAGCTGAGGCAAGGAGGAAGGAGTGCTTACGAGTACTCCAAGGCATTCAACCACTTGGTCCAGTATGCTCAGGACCAAGTGATTACTGAAGACCGGAAGCGTGAATGCTTCTATCGGAGTTTGAACCCCAAGATGAAGGATAAGCTTGCCTTGTTCAACAGTGGCAGCTTCAACAACATGGTCAATTTTGCGATCATGCAGTAGGACGCTACTAGGGAGCTATTCTTCGACAAGAAGAAATGGAGTGCTCCGCAGGGCAGCGGAGGGGGTGCTCCTCAGAAGTACCGATTGGTGTATCGATCACCATCCGACCAGAGGTGGTAGCCGCCATCGCGACCACCGATGTTTCATGGTCGCCCATTCAACAACGTCGTCTTTCGCCCACAGCAGCAATAGGGGATGATTCCGTGTGCACTTCCACCTCCACCGCGTGCACCGGGATTCCGTCCTACCTTCCGTGCCGGTCAGGCCCCGTACACGTGTTCACATGTGGTCGTACGGGGCACTTTGCCAAGGACTGCCCATAGAGCGGAGGACAGTCACCGTACCTGGGGGCAAACCAGCCCCGCAACCAGCCCAAGAAGCCAGCCATCAGAACCGGCAACGTCCACCACCTCGCCATCGAGGACGTTCCAGAAGGCGCACCCGTACTCACGGGTACGTTCTCTCTCATTGTTCATCCCGTAGTCATCCTTTTTGACTCCGGTGCTTCTCACAACTTTATTATCAAGTCTTATGTCATTCAATATCAGTTGCCTATCATTTCCACAAAAACCCCATATATGATTTTTTTTCTCCGGGTGGGAGAGTAGTAGAAAATGAGATGGTTCATAGGGTACCTCTTAATCTAGGTGGGAACATATACCCTACCTCTCTTATATTGCTGGAGCATCAGAAGCTAGATTTCATCTTAGGGATGGCATGGTTGCAACACAATGGTGCTATTATAGACATCATTCCTCAGAGAATATATCTGAATTCTCCACTCCACCCTCCCCAAGCTCTCACTCTTGAGAGTAATATCCAAGTGACTCCAACTACTTACAACACCGAGGCCTGTAAACTTGAGGACATTCCAGTGGTATGTGAGTATTCGAACGTATTTCCCGAAGATCTTCCTGGTATGCCACCAGAAAGAGATGTCGAGTTTAAGATTGAACTTGTACCGGGAACAGTGCCGATCTCGAGGAAGCCGTATAAGATGGCACCTAAGGAACTTGAAGAACTGAAAGAGCAGCTAAAGGAACTTATGGACAAGGGTTTCATTCGTCCAAGTTCAACACCTTGGGGTTGTTCTGCATTGTTCGTGAAAAAGAAGGATAAAACGTTGAGACTATGTGCGGACTATCATCCACTCAATGCTGTCACGATCAAGAACAAGTATCCACTACCATGCATCAATATTCTGTTCGATCAATTGGTGGGTGCTAGGGTATTTTCAAAGATGGATCTTCGCTCTAGATATCATCAGATCAGGATTCGACCAGAGGATATACCTAAGACGACATTCTTGATGAGGTATGGATTGTATGAGTACCTTGTCATGTCCTTTGGATTGACCAATGCACCAACCATTTCATGTATCTCATGAATTCGGTGTGCATGCTAGAATTGGACAAGTTTGTCGTGGTCTTCATTGACGACATCCTTGTGTACTCGAAAGCTGAAGAAGAACATGCACAACATTTGCACATCGTGCTTCAACGATTGCGAGGCCACAAGCTGTACGCCAAGTTCAGCAAATGTGAGTTCTGGATCAGCCAAGTGCCATTTCTAGGGCACATCATCTCTGCCGAGGGGATTGCAGTTGATCCAAGCAAGATTAAGCAAGTACTCAAATGGGAGTCTCCAAAGTCTGTGCATGAAGTTTGAAGCTTCCTGAGTTTAGCAGGATATTATCGAAGGTTCATTCCAAGTTTCTGCAAGATAGCTAAACCAATGACGGAACTTCTAAAGAAAGGGAAGAAGTATGTATGGACAAAGGAATGTGAGGAAGGTTTTCAAGCATTAGTGAAACACCTCACAACAACACCGGTATTAGCCCAACCAGATACAACCAAGCATTTGATGTTTATTGTGATGCACTTGGGATTGGTTTGGGTTGTGTATTAATGCAAGACAGAAGGGTGATCGCTTATGGATCACGACAACTTTGGAACCATGAGTAGCATTATCCGACTCATGATCTTGAGCTCGCTGTCATGGTACTTGCGTTGAAGATGTGGAGACACTATTTATTGGGCAACCTAGTGCATCTTTACACTGATCACAAAAGCTTGAAGTACATCTTCACCCAAAAGGACTTGAATATGCGACAACGAAGATGGTTGGAATTGATCAAAGACTACGAGATTGAGATCCACTACCATCCTGGCAATGTGAATGTAGTTGCAGATGCATTGAGTCGCATGTCCCATGTCAATATTCTTTCTATCACCTTGATAGAAGAAGAAGAACCGAGTCTCTACTAGGTTCCATATGGGGCGCTCTACAATCTAGCTCTCATTCCTACCATAAGGGAAGAAATTGTGGAGGCTCAGAAGAAAGACAAGGGCATATCGCATATTCACCGAAGAATGAAGAAGGGGGAGATGAAGTGTTTCCAATGTGACGATGACGGTACCAGCTGGTTCAAAGACTGCATCGTGGTGCCTCGCAATGTGGGACTTCGGAAGAAGATTTTGGACGAAGCTCATTTGTCCAAGTATTCTATTCATCCGGGAAGTAACAAATTGTACCAAAACTTAAAGAAGAAATTTTGGTGGACTTGGATGAAGAGGGAGATAGCAAAGTATGTATCTGAATGTGATATGTGTCGGCGGGTGAAAGCCGACCATCTGAAGACAGCCGGACAGCTACAACCTTTAAGCATACCGGCCTGGAAATGGGAGGACATCAATATGGATTTCATCGTGGGATTGCCTCTCACATTCCATAAGGATGATTTCATTTGGGTGATAGTTGATCAATTGACCAAGTCAGCTCATTTTATACCCGTAAATGTCAATTACCATGCCCCGAAGTACGCAGAGTTGTATATTGATAGAATCATGTGCTTACATGGAGTACCTCGCACCATTATCTCAGATCGTGGAGCCGTATTCGTCCCTCGATTTTGGGAGCAGCTCCACGCATCGTTGGGTACCAAGTTGATTCAAAGCTCAACTTACCATCCTCACACTGATGGTCAAACGGAGCGATTAAACCAAGTGCTAGAAGATATGCTCCGCGCCTGTGCCATCCACCATGGTAAGAATTGGGATGATCACCTACCATTGGCGGAGTTTTCATACAACAACGGCTATCAGGCTAGCATCCAGATGGCACCATATGAAGCTCTATATGGCCGGAAGTGCCGCACACCCTTGAACTGGTGTGAATCCGGTGAATGAGTGATATATGGTATCGACTTGGTGAATGAAGCCGAAGAACGAGTATGAGTTATTCAAGCCAATCTCAAGGCAGCTCAGTCTCGTCAGAAAAGCTATGCGGACAAACGACATTGACCCCTTCACTTCGATGTTGGGGATCATGTTTATCTTCGTGTATCCCCAATGAAAGGGGTTCATCTCTTCGGAGTAAAAGGGAAGCTAGCTCCATGTTTCATTGGGCCGTTCGCAATAATTGAACAATGCGGACCTGTGGCCTATCGGCTAGAGCTGCCAGGTCGCTTTCAGGGGTCCACAATGTGTTTCATATTTCACAGTTGCGGAAATGTCTCAAGACCCCACCTGACGTCCGTATGGAGGATTTGGAAGCCCTCCAACCAGATCTTACTTACTCTGAGCATCCAACCCAGATAAACGATGAGAAGACTCACACCACAATAAGTTGCACCTTGCATTTCTACAAAGTCTTGTGGGGCAACCACACCGCTGAAGAAGCAACTTGGGAAAGCAAGGAATATATTAGAACAAACTATCTGTACTTGTTAGCGGCATATGTTCATTAGGTCTTTTTCTGTTATCCTTCCTTTTGTAATATCGGGGCGAGATTCTTTTAAGGGGGGAGGAATGTAAAATCCCAGTTTTCCTTATTATCAAGTTCAGTACCAGTTGGTTGTCAACCATAGTGAAGATCAATTATGGTTGTACCCATAAACTTAATATCATCAATAATCTTTCTTTTACTCATACTGAAATTTTAGTAACAGGAGGAATGAACTTCATCAATGACCTTAGAATAATTTAAGTGACCTTTCTACAAATTTAGGAAGCTATTGAATAAAAACTTTTCTAGGGAAAATTACTATGGAGTACTAATATATTCAATTAATTTGAATATAGCACTGTACATTTAGGCCCCACCAAAATATTCAAATTTGAGGCTATAAATTTTTTCATGACCTCATAATATTCCAAATAGACTTCCTAAAAAGTTTCATGATTTTTGAAGTCCATTTGCTATTATATTTGAGACGCTTAGCAAAATCGAGCCAAATTTAAAGTTCAAATTTTGAAATCTGTTCAACTCATTTGAACATCAAGATTTGAACACACCATCATGGTCAGCATAACTTGCTTGACTTATTCCCAAAGTTTCACAATTTTTGAAACTCATTTGCTATTTAATTCAGTGACCCATTGAATTTCATTCAATTTCAAATTCAAATTTGAAATTCAAATGAAACTTGACAAATTCGAATTCAGAGTCAAGATCCAGATATTTATTTGAGCCTACCCACAAAAATCTAGAATTTTTGGATCAAGTTTGGTATGAGAATTGAAGTTGCAGAGAAGGGAAGAGGATAAGGGGAGGTGGGACCCACTGCCAGCCTCACACACTCGGTTGAACCGACGGACGTGCTCTGTATACGGCTGTCCCCACCGATCGACACCGGGAGCGCTCGCCACCGCGACACGGCATGCAAGCAGGCAGCTGCGTGGCCTAAACACCCCCCTGTCCTATAAATACCCGTCCCCTGGCCGTCGGCGTCGAGCTCCATCTCAGCTTCGCGCCGCCGTCGCCCAACACCGCCGTTTCCATTTCCTCCCGGTAAGCACCTCGTTCTTACCTCTATTTCCTTCGATGCAAACAACAAAGTTGGCGCCAAGTCTGTGCTCTATCTTCTACGCCAACTCGCTTAGTGTTTTGCTCATTGTGTTGACCGTAGTTTGGAGTTCCGCGGACACCACCGAAGTTCAGGACGAACGCCGCCTCTGCTCCACCATCGCCAATACTCAACAAGAGGCGCCACAACTCAACCTCAACAGCAAAAAGGATCGCCATCCTGAGCTCTTTCTCATGGTGAAAGCCATGCCTCTTTTCATTCAGTATCGAGTAGTATCTTCCAGTTTTTTTTTGGCCTTCGCCATTGAAGTAGCTCACTCCTCGGTTTAATTCCGTTTCTACATGTAATAATTCTTCAATCCAGTTAAGGATTATATTCAGTACCTCCTAGCGCACCCCCTGCCAAAAATCAGTAGATGCCATCGAATAAAGCTTGAGATATTCAAGTTTTCTCCACCGCCAAATAGAACCCCATCGGTCCATCGACGAAGTCGACCTTGCCGGCGATGTCACCCCTTCCTAACATCGAAATCATCATCCTCATGCTCCCGGGAATGTTTCTAACCTTTTTCTGAGCCTTTTGTGCCGTCCCCATGCGATTTCGACGATAGCCGAAACCCTAGCTCCACCGCCGTCATCGCAGTGCCATCTTCGGCCGTCGCCGCCGTGATTGGACCTCACCATCGTGTTGTGCAGTCGATTTTATGGTTTGGCGGTCAGTACCGAGGCGAGTGGAGGTCGACGCAACCGTCATGGCAAGCTACACGGGTTGATTCTGTGGCCCCCGTGCGGCTTCAACCCGATTGGACCATTTCAAATCTGTGGGCCCAACCCTTTATTCAAATAATTTCCAAATGAATTTTTTTCCAGATTTTGCCCCAACTTGGAAAATCCATAACTCCTAGTAGAATTGCTAAAAAATTTCCAAATAAATTCTGGTAGACTCATCTCAATCTCTACTTTGCCGTAATGCAAGTTATTGGACATGAAACTCCCAAAATTTTTATAGTTAATTCCTTTGAGCTAACTGCTTGGGAAATTAATTACTCCTATTATATTAGTTGGAAAATTACCAATTTTGGTCAGAACACTCTTATTGATACACTAGATCGCCAGTAAAAATGGTCAAGTTCATTGGACTTTAATTACTGGGTTGATCAGTGTTCCAAATCTCTATGTAGTTATAAATTGAGAAAAATAGAAAATCAATTTCAGAAATTTCCCCAAACTTGTAAAATCAGTTCCTCCCTGTAGGAATCTTAGAAAATTGTGAAGCAAATTTTCCTAGAACCAGTGAGACCCCCTCTACATGGTACAACCATTGGTAGCCATGATAGGTCTCCAAGATTTCAATCGAAATTTAGAGAAGGTTATTGCTTACCATAATTTTTAGAAACAACAAACTGCCTTGATCATCTCCTGTTCTTTGCAAGAGTCTTCACTATGGTCACTAGTATCTACTATAAAAGTCCCAAAGATAATTAAGATCATTATTTTATTTCAATCATAAGATATTAGCTTCTGACATTAAGCATATTGATTATTTTCAAAGTCATTCATGTATAGTATATGCATAACGTGTAGACTGAAGTCGAGGAGCAATCGAAAGCTTTGGAAGTACAGCTGCTAGAAACTAACATGGACTCAGACTCACATTCAGGCAAGCTCCGGTTTGCATTTAAGTTCTTTATAGTGTCTTTGCAGTTTTCATTCACCTTATGTTTTCAGATGTTTGTGCATTATGTTTAAGGTGTTTGACATCCACTTGCATGACCAAATAATCCAGGAAGTGGTTAGAATAGCGCACAGACTCGTGTAGTAACTTCCATGCTTATATTCGTAGGAATCCGGTAGAAGTCGAGTAGTTGGAATCTACTCACGAGATAGGATTTTATCACATGAGATGAAATGGATCAAGGAATGGTTTATAAATATGAAATTGAGACCGAGCATCGGGTAGGATGCAACCAGACGTGGTCTCACATGCGTGGCCCTGCTTGTGTCGATTGAGGACTGCTTCTTTTGCGGCCCCACTGGACAAGCTTGAATTGTACTGTTGACATACTGGAGAAATGGGCTCTAGCAAACTGACGTAGCTTGATACTGGTTTGTCAAGGCATACCGTTCCATTTTATAGGCGTAGGTTGAGGGCAGCGAGGTGTAAATCAGCTGGTGGACACGTCAGAGTACGCCCCATGTAGTGACTTCCTGCTCGTGACGGATCGACCAGTTCGACATTCGAGTGTTTGGTGAAAGGTGGCCATATACGACTAGTACTGAAGTGCTATGCAGGTACTGCTATAAGTACTCGCTGATGCTTCCGAAAGTGTGTATGTGTCGTGTTGACCGGGTGTGTCCTGCTTCCAATCACCGTCCCTTGTAGTAATAGAGTACCACTTGTTCACTATGTCATGACGTAGTAAATACTAAAGAAGTTAGGAGAATACGATGTATTGAATTATAATTGTTTTGCAACCTTGTGTGGTTTAGAAATAATACAATTACAAGTTTACAGTTTCCCCATACTTTTCCTATAATAGCATTATGTGCTTTGGGCATGTCATATCATCGGCAAAGTGTTTCTTATTTGATTGTGGAGTCTATGATGTGCCATGCCTGAAGAATGTCATGTGCTACTTAAAACATGATTATAAGGATCCACTTGTAGGCGTGTCCTTTATGCTATTCCTTACCTATGCTTAGTATTCACCCCTGCATATGTCTAATGAGACAGGTTAGTCTTGATGAGCCTTAATCTCAGGTTTGCAGTTAACAAGTTTTTGCAGATTATACGACTGATGACAGGTTCGAAGACGAGGCTGCACCCCCTCCCGAGTTTACAGTCGAGTGGGAACGCTGCACGCTGCCGTAAGTTGGGTGTTGCTAGTGCGAAGTATCTAGGGCATGGATGACTTTGCTTTTGCATAGCTAGTGTCGAGAGCGTAGGTATGATGTATAGTTCTATTTCCTTTCCTCTAGTATTGTAAAACTTCCGTTGTGTTTATAAATAATGACTTGGTATTGTAATTTGTTCTCGTTCTTTTCTTGTATACTATTGGGTGTCGCATCGCACGACACCACCCAATGAGATCCTTGGAGGTCGGGATTTCGGTCCCCACAGTTCACATACATATCGTACTACTAAAGTATGTTTTCATGTATGCCTATTAATCTGAATACCCCATAATGTTGAAATTAGAGGACAACTCTGTAACACCCTCATTTTCATCCATCATGCATTGCATACATCCTAATATACGCTTAACATTAATCCACATAAAAAAAGAACAAGTTTAAAATGAATTAGAAACAAAACTGCACTTAAGAATTCATGGAAGTGCGGACTAGTCTGTTTTTGGTGCGGACTAGTCCGGTTTCTCTCTAACCTCGATCGGACTTGTCCATTTTGCTGCGAACAAGCGCGATTTCTCTTTGGACACTTTCCGACTTGTCCGGTTTTGTGCGGACTAGTCTGGTGTTCCAATTTCCTTGGAAATTTTGCTAAGTCCCTGGACTTGTCCGGACTAGTCCGATCTTCGAGCGGACTTGTCCGTTTTCCTCTCTGAATAAAGTCAGACTTGTCTGATTTTTTGCCAGAATTGTCCGTTTTTCCTCTCTGGATAAGTTCGGACTTGTCCAGTGTCCAGTCTGGACTTGTCCAATTTCTCTCTGGACAACTTCGGAGTAGTCCGACCCTTTTCGGACTTGTTCGATAAATCGCGACTCCAAGTTGATCTTTTGTTTCATGACTTGTTTCTTGGGTTGTACGTTAAGTGGGCCTAGGGGCGTCGTGCCTAACTCTTTTAGAGCCCATGTGGGACTCTAAACCGATCTCTATACATCCCAAACTCGAAATCCATCTAACCCTAGCCCTCCACCTCTATATAAACAACCCCACCCCATGGCTTGACATCTATTTGCCACTTTTCCACCCCACCCAAACCCAAGTTCGTGGAGAGCCACCATCAAGGAGGGAGGAGGAGATCCCAAGCAAGAAGAAGAGGAGGAGGAAACGAAAGAGGATCAAGATCTCCATCCAGTTTCGTTCTACATCACCAAATCACCATCAAGTTCTTCATCAACCCTAGATCGTCAAGATCCAAGTGTTGCCTCCAAGATCCTTGATTCATTGGAGTTCTAAACACCTGGTATACCATCTACTTCCTTTTTCTCACGTGAATTCAACCTCGTTTTCCCAAATTCATGTCGATCTAGAAAACCCTAGTTCGCCAGTTCTGCGAAGTGCGGACTAGTCCGGTCCCTAGCGGACTAGTTCAATTCTCCTGGTTAAATTGTGTAGAATTAATTCTAGAATTAGATCGAATCAACTCCAAACTTGTATAGACTTGTTAAAAGCTATTAGAACTAGTTAGTGATCATTAAAAGCAACTTAGTAACTAGTTTTGCTTTGTATTTGCATTAATCATGCATGTCACGTCATATTGAGTAAATTTGTGCACTCTTTGATTGTGTTTCTTGTCTTGTATGATATTTTGCGGATTAGACGGATTTGCGCTAGAGAGTACCGCGGAGGATCTACAACACCAAAAGTTTGAAGGCTTTGACCCAAACCAATCCCAAGAGCAAGGCAAGTGTCCTTGAAGCATATTGATCCTATTTTGAAATAAATGTTTTGTTTGCAAAACTGCATGCTTGTGTCAATTTGAAGGAAAATCCTATGGTAGAAAGTTTACTAGCTTTGTTAAACCACCCTTGTCACCTGGAATTCATGGTAGAGAGTCAGGATGGGCTTTTTACCTTTTTGCTCTGCTTAATTAATTGGGGTGGGAATACAACTACGCCACTTAACTTAATTATGCATTTATGAGATATGATTAACATGATCTGGTTAATATGATATGGTAATGGGTGATCTAAGCAAGCCTGGTATGTGGATGGGTTGGATGATATGGTGGTTTGCTTGCTTTAGATCTAAGGACCGGTTCATGCGAGAATAAGCCAGGACTACAGTGCCACCACAAGGCTAAGTATGGGTGTGGCGTAGTTGACTAATTAGGGCTTTGCCAGTGCTATTTGGACCATTAAGGATGCTCGGGGAAGGGGTAGTTGCATTGGGTTTGTTGATGATTGGTTGGACTACCTTGGGATCCGAATGACTCAAGAGGGGGTCCTTGGTTGAAGATGTGCTCAGTTGGAGACATTGCCACCGGTGAAACCTCAGTAGGGTCTAAATAGGCTAGTAATCCCTTTGTAAAGACTATTTTGTGATCTCTTGGCCATACACCAAAGGAAGTGTAATTGACGTAAGCGAGGTTCTTTAGTCACCGACGGGTGATGAAATCACAAACATGTGGGTAAAGTGGTACAAACTCTGCAGAGTCTAATAAAACTATCATGATAGTCGTGCTCCCGGTTATGAGCGCCTGGATGACCTACATGATTAGAGGGAACTTGGTTTGGGGATGGTTTTTGGGGATGGTTATGGTTGATAATATGGATGGTTATGAATTAAACTCTAGTATTGAATATGATTAATGGTAATGGTGAAATCTGGAATATTGATGATGGTAATGAATATGGACTGGTATTGTGATGATTACATGGATTATGATGGGTTTATTTCACATACGTGTAATACATATATTGCTTTTCAAATGTTTTAATGTACTTTTCAACACTCAGCCATTATTATATTCATCATTTGAATCAGCTACATGTCATACTTTCCACACTTGCTGAGTACGACATGTACTCACTCTTGCAATCCCCCCCAACAGTTCCAGGTCAGGATTGGGAGTTTCATGACGATAATGCGAAGTTCTAGGCCGTGTCTACCGTCAGCTTTGCCTGTGGAGTGTAGGAGCTGCGCTATCCCTTATGCTTGTTGCTTAGTTTGCTCAGTTTAGTTTATTTCTGCTGCATTAGTTGAACTTGTCATTAATATTCATTAGAGCTTGTATTCGAGGATAATGAATTTTGTAATAAAATCTATTAATTAATTTGTTCTATGGTAATTGTCTGTATATCGTTTGTGATGCTCTTGTGTATGTGTGTTGAATGTCCTAGACACACATATACTGCACTTGGTTCATTTTCGGAACCGGGTGTAACAAATTGGTATCAGAGCCACAGGTTGACCGTAGGACGCAACCTAAATAGAATATACATTGTAGAGCACATAGGAGCACTCAGGAATCGATGTGTTTTTGTTTGGTGTGTTGTTGTTATATATTGTTTGCTTGTGTGCTTAATAGAGGATTTGAGATGCTTTAGCATTGTCATGTCCACCTAGGCTAGATAGTTGCTTAGTTTCATATCCCTTGATGCACATAGTTGGGGATGTTTCTAAAATCTTATCTCTTGCTTTTCTTCAGATGTTGAGGACTCTCAACCAGAGGGATGCTAATGATGAGGAGGAGAATAATGGAGCACCTCAGAACAACAATGGACAAGGACCTTCTCATGGTGCTTTCAATATTGAGCAGCTTTTGGCGATGCAAAACCAGCTCATGCAGACCATGATAAAGACTATGGGACGGCTGCAAGCTGGAAATAACATCAGCAATCAGTCCCGCATGCCTCCACCGCCACCCCACCTCCTCATAAGAGGTTGGGAGAGTTTATGAGGACCAGGCCGCTGACCCTATGGATGCGGATGATTGGCTCAAGTCCGTGGAGAAGTTAGCGCCCCTGAAGATGTTAGTCGGGACAGCCGGACATAGTATTTGTTCATGATAGGCTTGAACAATGAAATCCAAGTGCAATTGCTCAATTGTGATTATGCCAACTTTCAGAAGCTAGTGAACAAAGCAATTGTGGTGGAGAACAAGGTCCATGAGATGGATCAAGACAACAAGAGGAAGGCGCCATATCAAGGACGACAACAAGGAAGTAATATGCGCCCTCGCTCCGCGCCGCCAAATGCGCCTAACTTCATCTCTTTTTCGCTTGCTCCTCGCCCTGGTTATGCACCGCGCCCAGCTCAGTTTTTGCAGCAGCACCCTATCATGCAAGCACCTAGGCCTCCAATGCCTTATGCACCTCACGCTAACTTTCCTAGTGCCAATGTGCAGAATCCAATCCGTCCAAATTCTGGTGGAGTTAAGAAGTACTACACTTGTGGAGAAGCTGGACACTTTGCACATCAATGGCCTAAGTCAGGCCTTGGTCAAGGAAGCAATGCGCCGAGGCAAAACCCAAGACCCAATGGAGGACAGCCGCAAGGGAATCATGGACAGCGGAATTTTGCTCGTGGCAACGTGAACCATGTCTCTACGGAGGATGCTCAACAAGCAGATGACGTAGTGATTGGTATGTTTCTCGCTAACTCCAACCCCGCGACTATGTTACTTGATTCTGGAGCATCACATTCATTCATTGCATCAAAGTATGTTGCCAAGTATAGTTTGTCTATCTCTCATATGAAGTTTACTCTATTGGTTAAGTCTCCTGGAGGAGAGATGAGGACAAATATAGTATGTCCAAAAGTAAGCATTAGAATAAGGGGGGTAGACTTCTTTGCCAACCTCATTGTCTTGGATTCTCAAGGATTGGACATTATACTTGGTATGGACTGGTTGAGAAAGCACAATGGAGTTATTGAGTGTGCCATGAAGACGGTGAAGTTGACCAATGAGGAAGGGATCACCGTAGAGTTTGAAGAATCTCAACATGCACCAAAACAAGTGGAGCTGAATCACATGGATGGTGCTGTAATTGAGGAGATTCTGGTGGTGTGTGAATTTTTGGACGTGTTCCCGGATGAGTTGCCAGGTATGCCACCTGATTGCGACATTGAGTTTGTTATTGATTTAATATCTTGAACTGCACCTATAGCTAAGAGGATGTATAGGATGCCTCCTAATAAATTAGTGGAGCTCAAGAAGCAAATTAAAGAGCAACTAGAGAAGGGTTTTATTCGGCCCAGCTCTTCACCTTGGGGAGCGCTCGTGCTATTTATAGACAAGAAGGATGGATCACAAAGGATGTGTGTGGATTACCAAGCTCTCAATGAGGTGACCATCAAGAATAAGTACACCTTGCCACGCATAGAAGATTTGTTTGATCAAATGAATGGTGCTTGTGTCTTCTCTAAGATTGGTTTGAGGTCGGGATAAAGATAAGAACGTCGGACATACCTAAGATAGCTTTTAGGACACAGTATGGATCTTATGAGTACACCGTGATGTCCTTTGGATTGACGAATGCACCTGCATACTTCATGTACCTCATTAATAAGGTCTTCATGGAGTACTTGGATAAGTTCGTCATGGTGTTTATTAATGACATTATGATCCACTCGATGGATGAGAGGGAACATGAGGAACACTTGACGCTTACGTTGCAGAAATTGAGAGAGCATCAATTGTATGCCAAGTTCAACAAGTGTTAGTTTTGGCTGAGAGAAGTATTGTTTTTGGGTAATATTATCTCAGGAGGAGGAGTATCGGTTGACTCAGGAAAGGTGAGAGATGTGCTAAAGTGGGAACCGCGTCAAGGAAACAAGGAGTTTTCTTGGGATGGCTGGATATTATCGTCGATGCATCAAGGACTTTTCCAAGATAGCCAAGCCAATGAAGGAATTGCTAATGAAGGGAAAAGCGTTCAAATGGACTGAAGCTTGTCAAAACAGTTTCGAGCAGTTGAAGAAAAGGTTAACAACAGCTCCAGTTTTAGTTTTGCCGGATGTGAGCAAGAGTTTTGATATTTATTGCGACACCTCAAGGCAAGGACTTGGATGTGTATTGATGCAAGAAGGTCAAGTGGTAGCCTATGCGTCGAGACAATTGAAGAAACATGAGTAGAATTATCCAACACATGATTTGGAACTTGCAGCCGTGGTACACGCATTGAAAATTTGGAGACACTATATCCTTGGACATAGGTGTGAAATCTATATGGATCATAAGAGTTTGAAGTATATATTCACACAAACGGATCTGAATTTGAGGCAACGAAGATGGTTGGAGCTCATCAAAGATTATGATTTTGGAATCAATTATCACCCGGAAAAAGCCAACGTAGTGGCCGATGCATTGAGTAGGAAGGGAGTAAGTAATCAACTCACAGTTCGGGAATTGCCATCCAAGTTATGTAAGGAGCTTGAACGGTTGAACCTCAAATTTGTGAATGAGATGGGAATAATGGAGTTAAACCCAACCTTAGAGCAAGAGATTTGAGAGGGTCAAACAAAGGATGAGGAAATCCAAGAGATCAAGGAAAGGACCCAAGAAAGGAGAGAATTCAGATTTGATTAGGATGAACATGGTACTCTATGGCTTGGTAATAGGATTGTCGTGCCTAATGTGAAGCATATTCGGGAGACAATACTAAAGGAGGCACATGACTCGCCTTACTCAGTTCACCCTAGTTGTACGAAGATGTACAAGGACTTGAAGACCTGCTATTGGTGGACTAGCATGAAGAAGGACATAGCTGAATATGTCACCCTATGTGATGTGTGCCAACGCGTCAAAGCGGAGCATCAAAGGCCAGCTGAATTATTGCAGCCATTGAAGATTCCGGAATGGAAGTGGGAAGAAATCGGTATGGACTTTATAGTTGGATTGCCACGTACTCAGTCTGGTTATGACTCAATTTGGGTAATCGTGGATCGATTGATAAAGTCAGCTCATTTTGATCCCATCAAGACCACCTATACCGCCGCAAAGCTAGCATAATTTTATATGGAACATATTGTGTGTCGACATGGAGTCCCAAAGAAGATAGTGTCAGATAGAGGTTCTCAATTTACCTCTAGGTTTTGGCAGAAATTGCATGAAGCGTTGAGAACGAGGTTGAATTTTAGTTCAGCGTATCACCCTCAAACGGATGGACAAGCCGAGAGGACCAATCAAATTCTGGGGGACATGTTAAGAGCTTGTGCTTTAAAGCATGGGAAAAGTTGGGACAAGAGCTTGCCATTTGCAAAATTTTCATACAACAATAGTTACCAAGCAAGTTTGAAGATGTCACCTTATGAAGCACTATATGGAAGGAAGTGTAGGACGCCCTTATTCTGGAATGAGACAGGAGAAAATCAAGTATTTGGTCTGGATGTGTTGCAAGAAGCTAAAAAACAAGTCCAAATAATTCGTGAAAACTTGAGGGTCGCTCAATCAAGGCAAAAGAGCTATGTGGACAATAGGAGAAGGAAATTATCCTTTGAAGTGGGAGACTTCATTTACCTCAAGGTGTCACCTATGAGAGGTCATAAGAGGTTTAACATCAGAGGCAAGCTAGCACCTCATTATATTGGTCCATTCAAGATTTTGGACAAAAGAGGGGAGGTAGCATACAAGTTGGAGATGCCAGCTCATCTATCACACGTGCATGATGTCTTTCATGTTTCCCAACTCAAAAAGTGCTTGAGAGTACTGGAAGAACAAGTGCCAATGGAATAATTAGAATTAGAGGCAGATTTGACTTATGCCGAGCAACCTATCAAAATCTTGGAAACCAAGGAGAGGGTCATAAGGAACAAGGTGATTCGATGGTGTAAAGTTCAATGGAAGCATCACACAGAAAAAGAAGCAACATGGGAATTGGAAGATGATCTCAGGAAGGAATTTCCCTATCTCTTCTATTCCGCGTCGAATCTCGAGGGAGAGATTCATTTTAAGGGGGTAGGTTTGTAACACCCTCATTTTCGTCCATCATGCATTGCATACATCCTAATATATGCTTAACATTAATCCACATAAAAAAAGAACAAGTTTAAAATGAATTAGAAACAAAACCGCACTTAAGAATTCTAGGAAGTGCAGACTAGGCCGTTTTTGGTGCGGACTAGTCCGATTTCTCTCTGACCTCGATTAGACTTGTTCGTTTTGCTGCGGACAAGCCCGATTTCTCTCTGGACACTTTCAGACTTGTCCGGTTTTGTGCGTACTAATCTGGAGTTCCAATTTCCTTGGAAATTTCGCTAAGTCCCTGGACTTGTTCGGACTAGTCCGGTCTTCCAGCGGACTTGTCCATTTTCCTCTCTGACTAAAGTCGGACTTGTCGGATTTTTGGCCAGAATTGTCCGTTTTTACCCTCTAGATAAGTTCATACTTGCTCGATGTCCAATTCGGACTTGTCCGATTTCTATCTGGACAACTTCGGACTAGTCCGATAAATCGCGACTCCGAGTTGATCTTTTGTTTCACAACTTGTTTATTGGGTTTTACGTTAAGCGGGCCTAGGTACGTCGTTCCTAACTCTTTTAGAGCCTGTGACACCCGGTTCCGAAAAATGAACCAAGTGCAGTATATGTGTGCCCAGGACGTTCAACACACATACATGAGTGCAATCACAAAAGAGTATACAGAAAATTACCACAGAACATGATTAATTAACCAAATTTTATTACATAAACCATAATATCCTCAAATACAAGCTCTATAAAATATTAATGACCAGTTCAACTAATGCAGCGGAAATAAACTAATTAAGCAACTAAGCATAAGGGATAGCGCAGCTCCATGCAACAGCACAGGCAAGTCGACAACAGCACATAGCCTAGAACTCCGCATTATCCTCAAGACACTCCCAACCATCACCAGAAACTATTGGTGGGGGTGGGGGGGGGGGGGTTGCAAGGGTGAGTACATGTCGTACTCAGCAATTGTGGGAAAGTGTGACATGTAGCTGATACAATTTACGAATGTAATAAAGGCTAAGTGCTGAAAAGTACAATAAAACATTTGAAAAGCAATATGTATTATGTATGCGAAGTAAACCCATCATATCCCACAATGATTATTATAGTATAAGTCCATAATCCATATCCTTCATCATTAAACCAGGTTTCACCATTACCATTAACCACATCCAATATCATAATTAATCTATAACCAGCCATAACCAATACCAAACCATAACCATCCCAAATCCCAATTTCCCTCTAATCCTGTAGGTCATCCAGGCGCTCATAACTAGGAGCACGACTATCATGATAGTTTTAATACTCTGCAGAGTTTGTACCACTTTACCCACATGTTTATGATTTCATCACCCGTCGGCGACTAAAGAACCTCCCTTTCGCCAATTACACTTCCTTTGGTGTATGGCCAAAAGATCACAAAATAGCCTTTACAAAGGGACTACTAGCATGTACGGACCCACTGAGGTTTCACCGGTGGCGATGTCTCCTACAGAGCACATCTTCAACCAAGGGCCCCCTATTGTGCCATTCGAATCCTAGGGAGTCTCTGCCACAAATCCAAACCCAATTTGACTCCCCTTCCCCGGTGCGCCAAATGATCCGCGCAATACCAGCAATACCCTAATTAATCAGTTACGCCGCACCCATACTTGGCCTCGTGGTGGCACTGTAGTCCTGGCCTATTCTCGCATGAACCGGTCCTTAGATCTAAGGAAAGCAAACCACCATGACATCCAACCCATCCACATATCAAGCTTGCTTAGATCACCCATTACAATATCATATTGACCAGTTCACATTAACTAGAATATCATTAATGCATAATTAAATGTGTAGTGATGTTTCCCCATCCCAATTAATTAAGCGAAGCAAAAAGGTAAATAGCACATCCCGACTATCTACCATAATTTCAGGTGACAAGGGTGGTTTAACAAATCTAGTAAACTTTCTACTATAGGATTCCCATCAAATTGACACAAGCATGCAATTTTGCAAACAAAACATTTATTTTAAAACTAGATCAATATGCTTCAAGTACACTTGCCTTGCTCCGACGGATAGGGTTGCTCAATCGCTTCGAAGTCTTAGATATGAAAATCCCCGTACACGACCTCTTGAGCGCTTCCCTCTACTCGTGATCACACATACAAGAATATATATACAAATCAACATGATGCACACACATTAATCAACATGTGATGACATGCATGCATGCAAAGTTCAATTATTAATTAACTATGGTTGTTTATTGATTAGATGCAACTAGTTCATACGTGTTCACACGAGTTTACGGGGGTTTTAGCGAGAATTAATGCTGCTAAAAATAAATTTATGGTGCAACTACGATTAAATTACGTCTATTAGATCTAATACATCGCTAAAATTCACATCGGAAAAATGAATCCTACCGTAGACACGACGGCTTTGACGATCGCAGAACGAAGGCGACACGTAGACGAAGTGGATGGCGTAGCGGTCCTCGGCGGCACGATGATCTCCGGCGGACGACGATTTCTTCCTCCTTTTCTTCTTCCCCTCCTTTTCTCTCTGGCGGTGCAGCTCTGTCCTCTATTTTTTTTTTCTCTACAGTGGCTAGGGTTTCTGGCAGGCCCTAGCGATCGCTTCCTCGGGAAAAAAAGTACGGAGACCGGTTGCTTTTATAGGCGGAGCGGCACCGCAACCGACTCGGTGTGTCGGTCCCTGGCGCGCTGGGCGCTGGACCCGGCCTGGGCGAGCGACGCTCAGCTGAACCAGCCACGGGCGCAGGCGCGGTTGAACCGGTTAGGGGTGTGGCTGGCTCCCGGCAAACCGGCCCGGTATGGTGCAACCAGTCACTATTTGCCTGGAAACTTCCAGGGTGAAGCAAAGCTTCCCCCGGAAACTTCCAGAAGTTTCCGGAATCTTTTTTTCTTTTTTTTCTTTCTTTAGTTTTTACAAATATTATATATATATATATATATATATTATTTTTATATTTATTCCCTAATGCATGTTTTATGCTATTATTTTCTTTTTCTTCTTTTGCTACACATATTTATATAAGTATGTTTTATCGTTTATTATCTTTCCTTTATTCCACTAATGTTTAATGCATGAACATGTATGCAATGCATGATGCAAAAATTTAGGGTGTTACAGAGCCCATGTGGGACTCTAAACCGACCTCTATTCATCCCAAACTTGAAATCCATCTAACCCTAGCCCTCCACCTCTATATAAACAACCCCACCCATTGGCTTGACATCTATTTGCCACTTTTCCACCCCACCCAAACCCTAGTTTGTGGAGACCCACCATCAAGGAGGGAGGAGGAGATACCAAGCAAGAATAAGAAGAGGAGGAAACAAAAGAGGATCAAGATCTCCATCAAGTTTCCTTCTACATCACCAAATCACCATCAAGTTCTTCATCAACTCTAGATCGTCAAGATCCAAGTGTTGTCTCCAAGATCCTTGATTCATTGGAGTTCTAAACACCTAGTATACCCTCTATTTCCTTTTTCTCACGTGAATTCAACCCCGTTTTCCCAAATTCACGTCGATCTAGAAAACCCTAGTTCGCCAGTTCTGCGAAGTGCGTACTTGTCCGGTCCCTAGCGGACGAGTCCGATTCTCCTGATTAAATTGTGTAGAATTAGTTCTAGAATTAGATAGAATCAACTCCAAACCTGTATATACTTGTTAAAAGCTATTAGAACTAGTTAGTGATCATTAAAAGCAACTTAGTAACTAGTTTTGCTTTGCATTTGCATTAATTATGCATGTCATGTCATATTGAGTAAATTTGTGCACTCTTTGATGTTGTTTCTTTTGTTGTATGATATTGTGCCGATTAGATGAATTTGCACTAGAGAGTGTCACGGAGGATCTACAACACCAAGAGTTTGAAGGCTTTGGCCCGAACCAATCCCAAGAGCAAGGCAAGTGTCCTTGAAGCATATTGATCCTATTTTAAAAAAATGTTTTGTTTGCAAAACTGCATGCTTGTGTCAATTTGATGGGAAATCCTATGATAGGAAGTTTACTAGCTTTGTTAAACCACCCTTGTCACCTGGAATTCATGGTAGAGAGTCAGGATGGACTTTTTACCATTTTGCTTCGCTTAAATAATCGGGATGGGAAGACAACTACACCACTTAACATAATTATGCATTTATGAGATATTATTAACATGAAATGGTTAATATGATATGGTAATGGGTGATCTAAGCAAGCCTGGTATGTGGATGGGTTGGATGATATGGTGGTTTGCTTGCTTTAGATCTAAGGACCGGTTCATGCGAGAATAAGCCAGGACTACAGTGCCACCACGAGGCCAAGTATGGGTGCGGCGTAGCTGACTAACTAGGGCTTTGACAGTGCTATTTGGACCATTAAGGATGCTTGGGGAAGGGGTAGTTGGATTGGGTTTGTTGATAATTGGTGGGACTACCCTGGGATCCGAATGGCTCAAGAGGGGGCCCTTGGTTGAAAATATGCTCAGTTGGAGGCATTGCCACCGGTGAAACCTTAGTGGGGTCTAAATAGGCTAGTAATCCCTTTGTAAAGGCTATTTTGTGATCTCTTGGCCATACACCAAAGGAAGTGTAATTGGCGTAAGGGAGGTTCTTTAGTCACCGACGGGTTATGAAATCACAAACACGTGGGTAAAGTGGTACAAACTCTGCTGAGTCTAATAAAACTATCATGATATCTGTGCTCCCGGTTATGAGCGCCTGAATGACCTACATGATTAGAGGGAACTTGGTTTGGGGATGGTTTTTGGGGATGGTTATGGTTGGTAATATGGATGGTTATGAATTAAACTCTGGTATTGAATATGGTTAATGGTAATGGTGAAATCTGGAATATTGATGATGGTAATGAATATGGATTGGTATTGTGATGATTACATGGATTGTGATGAGTTTATTTCACATACATGTAATACATATATTGCTTTTCAAATGCTTTAATGTACTTTTCAGCACTTAGCCATTATTATATTTGTCATTTAAATCAACTACATGTCATACTTTCCACACTTGCTGAGTACGACATGTACTCACTATTGCAATCCCCCCCCAACAGTTGCAGGTCAGGATTGGGAGTTTAATGACGATAATGCGAAGTTCTAGGCCGTGTCTACCATCAGCTTTGTCTGTGGAGTGTTGGAGCTGCGCTATCCATGCTTAGTTTTCTTAGTTTAGTTTATTTCCGCTGCATTAGTTGAACTTGTTATTAATATTCATTAGAGCTTGTATTCGAGGATAATGAATTGTGTAATAAAATCTGTTAATTAATTTGTTTTGTGGTAATTGTCTATATATCGTTTGTGATGCTCTTGTGTATGTGTGTTGAACATCCCGAGCACACATATACCGCACTTGGTTCATTTTCGGAACCGGGTGTCACAAACTCTTTATTGATATCTGTTAGTAGATTGACATTATACTCAACAGCAGAACATCATCTACAAAATGCGACATAGGTTAATTTCTCATTCTAAACTTAGTGAAATTGAATTTGTCCTCATAATACTTAGTATAACCCAAACTTACTAATTTACTTATAGAACTTGAGATACCTTGTATCTCATATGTTCTTTTTGCTTAAATGACAACTCTTCAGTTATCACACAGACGTTCTCTTGTAGATCCCAATTGAGAATTGTCATTATTACATCAATATGATGTAATACTAAGTCCTAATGCGCTGCTAATGTTATATTGATTCTGAATGGATCCTTAGTTGAGATGATTGAGAACAAATTAACGTAATCAACATATTCTTAATAAAATAATTAGCCACAAGTCCGTGCTTACTATTTCTATCTTTTCCTTTTGGAGTCACGTGTTTGTATAGACCATTGACAGCCTACTGATTTAGCTCCATCAGGAAAGTTGACTGAGTTACAAACTTTATTGGCTTTCTTAAGTCTCATCTAATCCTATATGGCTTGACACCATTTGGATCGATGAGAGCCACATATATGCTTAGTTCAAATGAGACGAGATCATCCTTCATTTGAATATAAATCTCATGACGAGATCCACTTATTAACGTAGTATATACTAATTGAGGTGATTGTTGTCCTTCATTACAGGCAACTAATTTAATCAAAATAGAAAACTAAGATGTCATGTGCTACAGGAGCTTTACTTAATTTTGCCACTGAAGAGCTAACAAAATGCGTTGAGTCAATAATAACGAGATATGTTGACTTAATAGTTGCACGTATCGAGAAGAATGATTCTTGAGTCATAGAAGTGGATCTTGCATCTACTTCTCATCAAAATCATTTACTCGGCTTACGTTGCTCTGCCTAATCTTAGCATATATTATTTCCATAAACTTAGTGTCGGTCAAGATAATAGAAAAAATATTATCTTACTGAATAGCCATCCAGATGGCTTACTAATGTTTGGGCTAATTAACTTAGTGACAACCTCATTAAAGTTTTGAGCCTCGATCATTTAGCTAATCGACTAAGTTTAAGGACTTCACTGATTTTTTAATGAATGTGGGGTACGCTGATCATAGTACTCCCCCTCACGATTGGATTCTAATCTTTTTTTAGTATATGCATTCATATTAGTAGAAAGTTCTTAGTAGGGATAATCGATTGATAAGCGGAGCATTCAGTTCCCGCCCTCGAAATATGGCGTTATTGAAAGAGTTATAATTTCGAAGATGTTTCACGATCGATTCTTACGCGCTTACTAAGACTTATTCATTCTGAGAGGAAATTTGATTATAGAATCTTGTGAGGATTATGAGAATGTCTCATCGAAAGACAAGACTCAACTTATTCAGACAAGTGTATCAAGGTGATATACTCAACTGAGTCGTCCAAGCAAGATTACTAAAATCAAATTCTTTTAATAAGAGGGTAAATAATGAACTGAGAACTTAGTGAAGTGCAAGTATAAAACCATCTTATGTTACTAATAGGAGTTCATGTTTGGCTTATACTTTAACGGTCCTAATCACTCTCCTTAGTATCCTCCTCTTATTTTAATACTTAGTCGCTCATAGCAATGAGTTTTTTCTAAAATCCACTGCCTTTGCTTAGTGTTACAAATGCTATGTGTTTTTTTTCACGTAGGCTACTTGACAAAACGCAACATTCGTAATTATCTGTCATTCTAAGTATGTGCACATGCACAACGCCTCCATTTTGTCTCTTAGTTGCAATTTTCTTTGTGAGAATACTTGCATCAAACTTAGTATAGTCAGTAAACTGACCTTTTGTTCTAATGGAGGTTCTAAGAGGCAGTGTCACATTCGGAAATTGCACTTCAAATGTGTTTAGTAATTGAATCATCAAACATATCATGTTTAATGACTCGCTAAATATGAACAAATCGTACTTAAACTAAATGCTTTTATCATTAAGAAGAAAACATACTGATTTTCTCCATCTCGTAAGACAGAAAGCTAAAACTGAGTACAGTGTTTAACTGAGTATGGAGGATTCAACTGAGCGAAATACTTAAGATAATGCATAAGCTGAAATCAAACATAGAAATAAACAAACTAAAGTGTTATGTTTTGATTTTCACGTTGGCTACTTAGCAAAACATAAAGTAAATGATAACATAGTAAATTGTGTCTTTCACATTGGCTACTCGAGCAAAATTTTGTGTAGACTAATATAAATAATAGTAACTGAGAATAAATGTTGACTTTTGTTGTTTAAACAAAATATGACATTCGAAATATCTGAAAAAATATAGTAAATGTTGTCTTTCTCTTTGGCTACTCGAACAAAATTTTCTATGTACTGATTGAAATAACTTAGCTGAGGATAAATGTCGTCTTTTGTCGTTCCAACAAAATAGGACATTCAAAATAACATAGCAAGTTTCGTCTTTCACGTTGGTTACTCGAACAAACTATTTATGAACTAAATAACCGAGTCAAATAAAAATGTTGTCTTTTGTCTTTCACGTTGGCTACTCGAACAAAATACAACATTCATGACTGTGAACATGGAAATTTTATCTTTCATGTTGGCTACTCAAAAATATATCCATGCAACTTAATAACTGAGAACATAGTAATTATCAAAATTACTATGTATAAACTTAATGATCTAAGGTCATAACAACTTTATCGTACACGTTAGCTACTTAACAAAATTGATATGAATACTTAGAAAAACTGAGTGCACAGCATAAATTTATTTATTCAACAAATATTACTATGCAGAACTTTGAACATACTTAATAACTTAACAATCAACAACAAAATGAATGAAATTAAATCGGTGAACTAAGAAAATTCTTAGCTTTAGTTTAATAATTCCAAAATAATGAATATAAAACAATAAAGTTACATTAAATTATCATCATATACTTAATTAATCTCAGTTATTTAATTTAAATTTAGTAGACTAAAATGATTTTAGCCCATACTAAAATCTCTGAAAAATAGACTGAAATGTAAAAGGCCCACTGTTATAATTTGGCCCGAAAACCCTTAGTGCGGCCCAAAACCCACTTAACTGAAATTCACAAAAAAAATATGTGAAAAGGAAAAAATAAAAACCAGCCTTTATGCACGTCTTTCTTCTGATATGGCCCAAAAACCCTAATTTGGCCATATGAAAACGCGACCCAAGGCATTCTTACTAAAATGCTTAGAAAAACTAAAAATAATGAGCATGGGTGGCCTGAGGTGGTTCGGCCCGAATCTGAAATCGACCCAAAACCCTAATTTTTCTTTTTCTCAGTCTAAAGCAAAATAAACAGCCCATACTGCAAATACTTACTAAGGAATTCGGCCTGGGGGTGTAGTCTTGGTCTGGGTGGCCCACGGCCTGCTTAGGAAATTTATAGAAATCTCAGCCTGCTGAAAGCACGGCCCAAAAGGTAATACAGCCTGATAGCCCAGTAAATAATTTTGTGAAAAAAAAATTTGCAAAAGATAAAGGGCAGCCCAAGCCAGCCCACTAAGGGGCCGCATGGGCTCTTAGCCCGCTAAGTACCGCTGACTATTGATCACCATTGGATTTACATCCAATGGCCCTTATTGCTCCGGCGATTTGTACTGAGGTGATCTGAGCCATCGATCAATGATCGAACAGTATGGAAGGAATTAACTAAGGTACTTAAGCCAAATTTTCGAAACCCTAATTCATTCTCTCCTCTCCCCTCCTCACTCCTATCCGGCTCACACGGGAAAATGGTGGCGGCCATGGAGATCGAGGCAGCGCCACCACGGGTGCTCTCGCCGGTGCGCGCGTGCACCTTGGGTGTACCAGCCGTCATCGAGTCTTCGTGATGGCGCCTTGAGAGAGTCTGAGTGCACGCACCCAAGGTGCAGCCTGACGGCAAGCTGGAGCGAGATGTAGACTAAGTTAGGCGGCGTAGCCACCAGTGCGGGGTGCCGCAATGAGCTGCTCGTCGGTCGGACATGTTTGGTGAAGACCCACACCCTTAAACCCTAGGGCTAGGGTTTGCTCCACCGTGGACCACAAGGGTTCCAGTGATGTAGGATCGAAGAGCACGTGAAAAGCTACCAGAGGGGGAGGTGAATGGTAGATTAAAACTTTTTTAGCGGAAGCAATGAAAATCCCAACCCCTTCAGTAGAAAAAACGATTTATTAAAGAAATCATGTGTGAGACTAATCTAAACATGTTTCACCGTGGTAGAAGTGATATATATCATAGATAATCAATTCACAAAGACGACACAACAAGAATCACTCAAATCCGTCGAGAGAAACTCAAGTTACGATTGAAAGATCGAACAAAGGTCAATCTGTCCTACCCGAGAAAAACAGTTCTGGAACACTGTAAAGAAACTCGTGTAGATCAGAAATTACAAATCCAATGACTGTGAAATTTTGATAGATGATAGATAATCAAGATGTGAAGACAACCCAAAAAGACTCACATCAATTGGATCTGTAAAACTCGAGTTATGATAAAACCATCTAAGAAAGGTGGTGCTGTGCAGAAAACTCGACGAGAAAAACTTGTCTGGAACAAGTCAGACGAACAAGGCACAAAAGTTCCTTTCAACTATGAATTTTATTCAACAGAACACAAGAGGAACAGCCCCAAAGTCCTCTACCACGATATCTGGCCTCCCTTGCTTATATAACCAGCCCTTAGGCCAACCCAATCTCAACTAGGACTCTAATCCTACTCAAATCACGAATCGAAACATTCCATAACTACTTAGGACTCTTCTATATGTAGATAGAAGCAATATTAAGACTTCAAAACACCTTAGGAACATATCCTACATTCCTAAAACAACTCAAATTCATGACCCACACGAAATCCTATCATAACCAACTCAAAACTTTCCATACTTGAGTCAAACACGACTCAGTCGCAGCCTGAGTCCATAACCTAGTCGGTTGGACCTTTCCGACCAATTTTTAAGTCCACATCTATTCATCATGCCTCCTAACCATGTAGCCACATCCATGCACTCCTTGCATACGTGCAAACATCTTCCAACGACATCCACGATACCTTCATATGTATTGTTGTTGATTCAAACATGTTGTGCAACCTCCCGATCAACTCAAGCACAATTCCTCCCGAACTTGGTTGTTGAACCTCATCTTCTCCCTAAGACTAGTTCAATGGATCTCATCACCAGCCATGTCTTGAACTCAAGCAACACCTGCACAAGAATAAACAACCAATCCGTACGAGCCCAAGTTCATGACTTGACTCAAGTTAGTTCCGAAACTACAACATCTTATGTGACCACCTCACATAAGCACGTTGCAAACCATAGCAAAATGATACCAGACTTAACCATCAAAACACACCAAAAAATTAGTAAAAGAATACTAAGCAACCATTCCATAAGTGTAAAGCAAGTTCAAAACATTGCAAGATAAAAGCAGAAACACTGCGATCAAGCACCGGACCTTGCTAAAGCTAACCGGACCTTGAATCGGAGCTGACAAAAGCTAGCCGAACCTAGCGCCGGAGCTAACCAAAGCTAGTCGGACCTAGACAAAGAAGTCAGACTTAGCCAAAGCAAGCCGTACCTTACGTCATACTATGTCGGAGCTAACCAAAACAAGCAGTACCTATCGTCGGACCTTGATGATAAAGGTGTTTTGGTAGTATTCAAAACTTTTATCGCCATAGCCAATGTATTCAGCACACATAGGTCTCACAGGTGAGCCTAAGAACAGCGCCCTCGCCACTCCTATCGTCGGCACGCGTACCCTCCTTTGGGTGAGTGTGCCACCCTCGAGGGAAATGCCGCACGGCGCGAATTAGAGTGGGTGGAGCCAGCGAGCCCGAGGCTCTCCCTACCCGAATCCCTACGGAGGGGAATCATCGGTGGTGTGCCGTCGTAAGCGTCGGGCAGGTCAAAACACCGGCAACGTCGACGAAAAGTGGAATTCTAAGCTAATTCAATTCGGCTCATCCCATTTCTTATTTCTTAGATTTGATTCGGATTCTTGGACAGAGTTGTTTCTAATGTGAACCCGAATCCTAATGTTCGGTTTAAGTTCTTGTTTCAAATTTTGTATCTGAGATTTGATCTTAGTAGTTATTCGAACCCTAAAAAGATTCTAATGCCTTATTCTGAGTTCCTCTCCTAATTTTCTTTGGAATCTCACTTGTTCTTAGATTAATCAAACAACCCGAATTAATCTAGTGGACTAGGTGGCTCTTGATGCCATTGTTAAATTAGACAGTGCTAAGGATCGAGATATAGCCACTAATCAATCCAGGTTAATCCTAATCTGAGATGCTAATTAGCTGATTAGTATGCACCTTAGATTGTACCTTGAACTGGAGAGAGAGGAACAGCCATGGTGCTGCTGTTGAGTCCGTGCAGTAGCTTGAGCGGCATCTTCCGAAGACCGATGGTGTAGGGTGCAGGCGCCTAGAGATGACATCGGTGCAGTCACCGATATGATAGATTTTGGGGAGGAACCTTCCCTAGCCTTCTCCTCCTTAGGTGATCGGACCTTCTTAGGATTTAGGGCACGTAGAGTTTAGAGAGTTGATTTTCCATCAATCTTCCTTAGGTGGTGTCCTTCTATTTATGGATGGAGGAACGGCTGAGAGGGCCTCTCCAACCGAATAGGTTGGGGTTTGGAGTCCCCGATCAGGACTCCTCAAGGGGTCTAAGTATGTTGGAGTTGGTTATTTCCATAACCACCTCCCTAAACGTGATTAATCTCTAACATTATTACCATCATCATCATCTTACTACTACGACTAGAAGAGGAACTGTAGTTCACTAGCAAAACAAGCCTTGGTGTTAACCCCCCCCCCCCCTATTTTCCTTGGAGTTGAACACTCTAATTAAACATGACTTCAAACTTTCTGATGGGCTTAAAACTCTGGATTGTTCACTTGAAACTTACGATCTAGCTTGAAAACATATGGGATTTTGACTTGAAACTTTTGCATTATGACTTTGAACCTTCACTTAAAACTTTTAAATTTGGATTTGGGATGTTTTGGAAGGGTTTTGTGTGAGAGGGATAACGATGCAAATTGGTTTGGAGATGAACAAACAGAAGAAAGAAGGGTGTGTCTAAATTTCAGGTGCTTGAAATTTAGAAAAAAAATCAAGCAATAGGTAACTAAAAATCAATTACTGATATTAACAACTAATCATTATAATTAACTCATAAATCTTTTTAACTATTAGATGGTCTATTAATAAAAAAATATTTTATTTGAATATTTTATAACTAGCATAATCCTTACCATTAACATAATTAACAATTAACATAATGAGCAATTAAGTGAGAACCACCGCCTGAATAGTCAGGCATCTGAAAATAGAATTTCCAAAAGAGGAATGAAGAACCATCATGTTCTATCATCCATAGACGTGGATTTAGATCGCGCTCTACTGTTTGGCGTGGGCAGCTTCCTCGGCACGTTCCTGCCCACCGCGCTGGAGATGGAACGGCAAGAGTCAGGTTGTCCGCAACAGCGTACTGTAACACCCTCATTTCCATGCATCATGCCCTGCATACACTCATATACATGTTTAAAATTAACCCACAACAAGAGGAACGAGTTTAAAATTGATTCGGAGCATTTAAAATTGATTTGGAACAAACCACACTTAAAAACGCAGGAAAGTGCGGACTAGTCCGATTTTGCTGAGGACTAGTCCGATTTCTCTCTGACTAAAAATGGACTTGTCTGTTTTTGCTGCGGATTAGTCCGATTTTTGGCACTGGAAACTTTCGGACTTGTCCGATTTTGTGCGGACTAGTCCGATATTTCATGAATCCCTGAAAATTTGCTAAGTCCCTGGACTTTTCCGAACTAGTCTGGTGTTCCAGTGGACTTGTACGTTTTCCTCTCTGTTCAAACTCGGACTTGTCCGATGTTTGGCCAGACTTGTCTGATTTTCTCTCTGGACGACTTCGGACTAGTCTGATCCTGTCCGGACTTGTCCGATATTTCATGACTCCGAGTTTATCTTTTGTTTTACGACTTGTTTCTTGGGTTACACGTTAAGTGGGCCTAGGGACGTCGTGCCTAACTCTTTTAGAGCCCATGTGGGACTCTAAACCAGCCTCTACTCATCCCAAAACTCGAAATCCATCTAACCCTAGCCTCCACCTCTATATAAACAGCCCCACCCCTTGGTTTGACATCTATTTGCCACTTTTCCACCCACCCAAACCCTAGTTCATGGGGAGCCACCATCAAGGAGGGAGGAGAAGATCCCAAGCAAGAAGAAGAAGAGGAGGAAACGAAAGAGGATCAAGATCTCCACCAAGTTTTGTTCTTCACCACCAATTCATCTCCAAGTTCATCACCAACCCTAGATCATCAAGATCCAAGTGTTACCTCAAAGGTTCTTGATTCATTGGAGTCCTAAACACCTGGTATACCTTCTATTATCTTTTCGTTATGTGAATTCAACCCCTAATCTCCAAATTCACGTCGATCTAGAAAACCCTAATCTGCTGATCTCGGGGAGTGCGGACTTGTCCGGTCCCTAGCGGACTAGTCCGATCTTTCTGGTTAAATTGTGTTGAATTAATTCTAAAATTTGATCTAATCGAATCCAAACCTGTATAAACTTGTTAAAAGCTATTAGAACTAGTTAGTGATCATTAAAAGCAATCTAGTAACAAGTTCTACCTTGCATTTGCATTAATTATGCATGTCATGACATATTGAGTAATATTTGTGCACTCTTTGATTATGTTTCTTGTCTGTATATTTATTGTGTGGATTAGACGGATTTACGCTAGAAAGTGCCGCGGAGGATCTACAGCATCAAGAGTTTGAAGGCTTTGACCCTAATCAACCGCAAGAGCAAGGCAAGTGTCCTTGAAGCATATTGATCCTGTTTTTTTTTTAAATAAATGTTTTGTTTGCAAAACTACATGCTTGTGTCAAATTGATGGGAATCCTACGGTAGGAAGTTTACTAGCGTTGTTTGACCACCCTTGTCACCTGAAATATCTTGTAGAGAGTCGGGATGGACTTTTTACCTTTTGTGTCGCTTAATCAACTGGGATGGGAACAACTATACCACTCAACTTAATTATGCATGAATGAGACTATGGTTAACATGAACTGGTTAAACATGGTATGGTAATGGGTGATCTAAGCAAGCCCGGTATGTGGATGGGTTGGATGTAATGGTGGTTTGCTTGCTTTAGATAAGGACCGGTTCATGCGAGAATAGGCCAGGACTACAGTGCCACCACGAGGTCAAGTATGGGTGCGGCGTAGCTAATTAATTAGGGATTTGCTAGTGCTGTTTGGACCATTGTGGATGCTCGGGGAAGGGGTAGTCGGATTGGGTTTGTTGATGATTGGTGGGACTACCCTGGGATCCGAATGGCTCAAGAGGGGGCCCTTGGTTGAAGATGTGCTATGCGGGAGACATCGCCACCGGTGAAACCTCAGTGGGGTCTAAATAGGCTAGTAATCCCTTTGTAAAGGCTATTTTGTGATCTCTTGGCCATACACCAAAGGAAGTGTAATTGTCATAAGGGAGGTTCTTTAGTCGCCGACGGGTGATGAAATCACAAACACGTGGGTAAAGAGGTACAAACTCTGCAGAGTCTAAATAAACTATCATGATAGCCGTGCTCCCGGTTATGAGCGCCTGGATGACCTACATGATTGGAGGGAAATTGGTAATTGGGATGGTTATGGTTTGGTAATGGTTATGGATTTATTTCCGGTATTGAATATGGTTATTGGCAAATAGTGAAATCTGGAATTATTGATGAGGAGGGTGAATTGTGGACTGGTATTATGGTATTACTTATGATTATGATGGGTTTATTTCACATACATGTAATATATTGCTTTTCAAATGTTTTTATGTACTTTTCAGCATTTTGCCATTATTATTATCGTCATTTGAATCAGCCACATGTCATACTTTCCACACTTGCTGAGTACGACATGTAATCACTCTTGCAATCCCCCCCCCCCCAAACAGTTGGAGGTCAGGATTGGGAGTTTAATGGTGATAATGCGGAGTTCTAGGCTGTGTCTACCGTCAGCTTTGCCTGTGGTGTTATTGAAGTTGCGCTATCCCTTTTGCTTAGTTTGCTTAGTTTGCTTAATTAGTTTATTTCCGCTGCATTAGTTAAACTTGTCGTTAATATTCATTAGAGCTCGTATTCAAGGATAATCTGGTTTGTGTAATAAAATTTGGTTAATTAATCTTGTTCTATGGTAATTTTCTGTATATCCTTTTGTGATTGCACTCGTGTATGTGTGATGAACATCCTGGGCACACATATGCGTTAGCTTGGTTCATTTGCGGAACCGGGCATCACAGATTGGTATTAGAGCCACAGGTTGACCGTAGGATGCAACCTAGATAGAATGGACACTTTAGAGCACATAGGAGCACTCAGGAATCGATGTGTTTTTGCTTGGAGTGTTGTTTGCTATATATATTGCTTGCTTGTGTGCTTAATAGAGGATTTTGGGGTGCTTTAGCATTGCCATGTTCACCTAGGCTAGTGTAGCTAGCTGTTTAGTTTCATATCCCTTGATGCATATAGTTGGGGACGTTCTCTAATTCTTACATATTGCTTTCCTTCAGATGGTGAGGACTCGCAACAAGAGGGATGGAAATGATGAGGAGGAGAACAATGGAGTGCCTCAGAACAACATCGGACAAGGATCTACTCAGGGAGCGATCAATATTGAGCAGCTATTGGCTATGCAAAAACAGCTCATGCAGACCATGATACAAACTATGGGATAGCTGCAGGCTGGCAATATTAACAATCAGCCCCACATGCCTCCACTGCCACCCCCGCCTCCTCATAACCGGTTGGGAGAGTTTATGAGGACTAGGCCGCCAACCTTTGCTCAAGCTGCCGACCCTATGGATGCGGATGATTGGCTCAAGTCCGTGGAGAAGAAGCTAGCTATTGTCCAATGCAGTGACCGGGAGAAGGTCTTGTTTGCTTCTCATCAACTAGTTGGAGCAGTTGCGGATTGGTGGGATGCTTATTGCAATGCTCATGAGAACTAAGAGAGAATTACTTGGGCCGAATTCAAGGAGAATTTCCGTTCTCATTATGTGCCGGAGGGTGTTATGATCTTGAAGAGGCAAGAATTTGAGAATTTGAGGCAAGGAAGATCGAGCGTGAGTGAATATCTCAATAAGTTCACCCAACTCTCAAGGTATGCGTCTGAGGATGTTAGTCGGGACAGTCGGAAACAATACTTGTTCATGAGGGGCTTGAACAATGAGATCCAAGTGCAATTGCTCAATTGTGACTATTCAAATTTTCAGAAGCTTGTGGACAAAGCAATTGTGGTTGAGAACAAGATTCGTGAGATGGAGCAAGAAATCAAGAGGAAGGCGCCATATCAAGGACAGCAACAAGGAAGTAATGTGCGCCCTCGCTTTGCACCACCCAATGCGCCCTATTACAGCTCCTCTATTCCTGCTCAACGCCCTGGATTTGCACCGCGCCCAACTCAGTTTGTGCAGTAGCACCCTGTCATGCAAGCACCTAGGCCTCCGATGCCTTATGCGCCTCGTGTTGATTTTCCTGGAGCCAATGCTCAAAACCAAGCTCGTTCCAATAATTCTGGTGGGGTTAAGAAGTGTTATACTTGTGGAGAAGCTGGACACTTTGCGCATCAATGTCCTAAGTCAGACCTTGGTCAAGGAAGAAATGCGCCAAGGCAAAACCCAAGACCTAATGGAGGACAGCCACAAGGAAGCCGCGGACAGCAGAATTTTGCTCGTGGCAACGTGAACCATGTCTCTACGGAGGATGCTCAACAAGGGGATGATGTGGTCATTGGTATGTTTCTCGCAAACTCCAACTCTGCGACTATGTTATTTGATTCTGGAGCATCACATTCATTCATTGCATCAAAGTATGTTGCCAAGTATAGTCTTCCTATCTCTCATATGAAGTTTACTCTATTGGTTAAGTCTCCTGGAGGAGAGATGAGGACAAATATAGTATGTCCAAAAGTAAGCCTTAGAATAAGGGGGGTAGACTTCTCCGCCAACCTCATTGTTTTGGATTCTCAAGGGTTGGATATTATACTTGGTATGGACTGGTTGAGGAAGCACAATGGAGTTATTGAGTGTGCCACGAAGACGGTGAAGTTGACCAATGAAGAGGGGATCACCGTAGAATTTGAAGCATCTCAAACCGCACCAAAGCAATTGGAGCTGAATCATATGGACGGTGCCGCAATTGAGGAGATTCCGGTGGTGTGTGAATTTTTGGATGTTTTTCCAGACGAGTTGTCAGGTATGCCACCCGATCGAGACATTGAGTGTGTTATTGATTTAATACCTGGAACTGCACCTATAGCTAAGAGGCCGTATAGGATGCCTCCTTTGGAATTAGCGGAGCTCAAGAAGCAAATTCAAGAGCAACTAGAGAAGGGTTTTATTCGCCCTAGTTCTTCACCTTGGGGAGCGCCCGTGCTGTTTGTGGACAAGAAGGACGGATCCCAAAGGATGTGCGTAGATTACCGAGCTCTCAATGAAGTAACAATCAAGAACAGGTACACCTTGCCACGCATAGAAGACTTGTTTGATCAGATGAAGGGTGCTTGTGTCTTCTCTAATATTGACTTGAGGTCGGGATATTTTCAAATGAAGATTAGACCATCGGACATACCCAAGACAGCTTTTAGAACACGGTATGGATCTTATGAGTACACCATGATGTCTTTTGGATAGACAAATGCGCCTGCCTACTTTATGTACCTCATGAATAAGGTCTTCATGGAGTACTTGGATAAGTTTGTCGTGGTGTTTATTGATGACATTATGATCTACTCGAAGGATGAGAAAGAACATGAGGAACACTTGAGGCTTACGTTGCAGAAATTGAGGGAGCATCGATTGTATGCCAAGCTCAACAAGTGTTGGTTGAAAGAGGTGTCGTTTTTGGGTCATATAATCTCAGGAGGAGGAGTATCGGTTGACCCCGAAAAAGTGAGAGACGTGTTGAAGTGGGAACCGCCACAAAATGTCAAGAAAATAAGGAGTTTTCTTGGGATGGCTGGATATACCGTAGATTCATCAAGGACTTTTCCAAGATAGTCAAGCCTATGACAGAGTTGCTAATGAAGGGAAAGGCGTTCCAATGGACTGAAGCTTGTCAGAATAGTTTTGAGGAGCTAAAGAAGAGGTTGACAACAGCCCCAGTTTTGGTATTGCCGGATGTAAGCAAGAGTTTTGATATTTATTGCGACGCATCGAGACAAGGACTTGGATGTGTATTGATGCAAGAAGGTCAAGTGGTCGCCTATGCATCAAGACAATTGAAGAAACATGAGCAGAATTACCCCACACATGATCTTGAACTAGCAGCCGTGTTACATGCATTAAAGATTTGGAGAGACTATATCCTTGGACATAGGTGTGAAATTTATACGGACCATAAGAGTTTGAAGTATATTTTCACACAAACGGATCTGAACTTGAGGCAACGAAGATGGTTGGAGCTCATCAAAGATTATGATTTGGGAATCAACTATCATCCGGGAAAAGCCAATGTAGTGGCTGATGCTTTGAGTAGAAAGGGAGTAAGTCATCAACTCACGGTTCGAGAGTTACCATCCGAGTTATGTAAGGAGTTTGAAAGGTTGAACCTCGGATTTGTAAATGAGATGGAGATGATGGAGTTAAACCCAACCTTGGAGCAATAAATTCGAGAGGCACAAACCGCAGACGAGGAGATCAAGGAAATCAAGGAAAGGACCGAAGAAGGGAGAGAATTCAGATTTGACGAGGATGAACATGGTACCTTATGGCTTAGAAAGAGTATTGTCGTGCCCGATGTGAAGCATATTCGGGAGACAATATTAAAGGAGGCACATGAATCGCCCTACTCAATTCACCCTGGTTGTACGAAGATGTACAAACACTTGAATACTTGCTATTGGTGGGATAGCATGAAAAAGGACATAGCTGAATATGTGGCATTGTGTGATGTGTGCCAACGAGTGAAGGCGGAACATCAAAGGCCAGCCAGATTATTGCAACCGTTGAAGATTCCGGAATGGAAGTGGGAAGAAATTGGAATGGACTTCATAGTTGGGTTACCACGTACTCAGTCCGGGTATGACTCAATTTGGGTAATTGTGGATCGCTTAACCAAGTCAGCTCATTTTGTCCCTGTGAAGACCAAATATACAGCTGCACAATTGGCCGAGATATGCATAGAGCATATTGTGTGTCGACATGGAGTCCCTAAGATGATAGTCTCGGATAGAGGTTCTCAATTCACCTCCAGGTTTTGGCAAAAGTTGCATGAAGCTTTGGGAACGAGGTTGAATTTTAGTTCAGCATATCATCCTCAAACGGATGGACAAACTGAGAGGACCAATCAGATTTTGGAGGACATGTTAAGAGCTTGTGCCTTGAAGCATGGGAAAAGTTGGGACAAAAGCTTGCCATACGCAGAATTTTCATACAACAATAGTTACCAAGCAAGTTTGAAGATGTCACCATATGAAGCGCTTTATGGGAGAAAGTGTAGGACGCCTTTATTGTGAAATGAGACAGGAGAAACTCAAGTATTTGGTCCGGATGTGTTGCAACATGCCGAAAAGCAAGTCCAAATAATTCGTGAAAATTTGAGGGCTGCCCAATCAAGGCAAAAAGGCTATGCGGACAATAGAAGAAGGAAACTAGCCTTTGAAGTGGGAGATTTTGTTTACCTCAAGGTGTCACCAATGAGAGGTCATAAGAGTTTTAAAATAAGGGGTAAGCTCGCACCTCGCTATATTGGACCATTCAAGATTTTGGACAAAAGAGGAGAAGTAGCGTATAAGTTGGAGATGTCAGCTCATCTTTCAGACGTACATGATGTCTTTCATGTTTCCCAGCTCAAGAAGTGCTTGAGAGTACCAGAAGAATAAGTGCCAATGGAAGAATTGGAACTAGAGGAAGATTTGACTTATGCCGAACAACCGGTCAAAATCTTGGAAACCAAGGAGAGAGTCACAAGGAACAAGGTCATTAGATGGTGTAAAGTTCAATGGAAGCACCACACAGAAAAAGAAGCAACGTGGGAATTGGAGGATGATCTCAAGAAGGAATTTCCCTATCTTTTCTCTTCCGCGTCGAATCTCGAGGGCGAGATTCATTTTAAGGGGGTAGGTTTGTAACACCCTCATTTTCATGAATCATGCCCTGCATACACTCATATACATGTTTAACATTAACCCACAACAAGAGAAACGAGTTTAAAATTGATTCGGAGCATTTAAAATTGATTTGGAACAAACCGCACTTAAAACGCAGGAAAGTGCGGACTAGTCCGATTTTGCTGAGGACTAGTTCAATTTCTCTCTGACTAAAAACGGACTTGTCTGTTTTTGTTGCGGATTAGTCCGATTTTTGGCACTGGAAACTTTCAGACTTGTCCAATTTTGTGCGGACTAGTCCGATATTCCATGAATCCTTGAAAATTTGCTAAGTCCCTGGACTTTCCGGACTAGTTCGGTGTTCCAGCGGACTTGTCCGTTTTCCTCTCTGTTCAAATTCGGACTTGTCCGATGTTTGGTCAGACTTGTTCGATTTTCTCTCTGGATGACTTCGGACTAGTCCGATCCTGTCCAGACTTGTCCGATATTTCGTGACTCCGAGTTTATCTTTTGTTTTACGACTTGTTTCTTGGGTTACACGTTAAGTGGGCCTAGGGATGTCATGCCTAACTCTTTTAGAGCCCATGTGGGACTCTAAACCAGCCTCTACTCATCCCAAAACTCGAAATCCATCTAACCCTAGCCTCCACCTCTATATAAACAGCCCCACCCCTTGGTTTGACATCTATTTGCTACTTTTCCACCCACCCAAACCCTAGTTCGTGGGGAGCCACCATCAAGGAGGGAGGAGAAGATCCCAAGCAAGAAGAAGAAGAGGAGGAAACTAAAGAGGATCAAGATCTCCACCAAGTTTCGTTCTTCACCACCAATTCATCTCCAAGTTCATCACCAACCCTAGATCATCAAGATCCAAGTGTTACCTCCAAGGTTCTTGATTCATTGGAGTCCTAAACACCTGGTATACCTTCTATTATCTTTTCCTTACGTGAATTCAACCCCTAATCTCCAAATTCACGTCGATCTAGAAAACCCTAATCTACTGATCTCGCGGAGTGCGGACTTGTCCGGTCCCTAGCGGACTAGTCCGATCTTTCTGGTTAAATTGTGTTGAATTAATTCTAAATTTTGATCTAATCGAATCCAAACCTGTATAAACTTGTTAAAAGCTATTAGAACTAGTTAGTGATCATTAAAAGCAATCTAGTAACAAGTTCTACCTTGCATTTACATTAATTATGCATGTCATGAAATATTGAGTAATATTTGTGCACTCTTTGATTGTGTTTCTTGTTTGTATGTTTATTGTGTGGATTAGACGGATTTACGCTAGAAAGTGCCGCGGAGGATCTACAGCATCAAGAGTTTGAAGGCTTTGACCTTAATCAACCGCAAGAGCAAGGCAAGTGTCCTTGAAGCATATTGATCCTGTTTTTTTTTAAATAAATATTTTGTTTGCAAAACTGCATGCTTGTGTCAAATTGCTGGGAATCCTATGGTAGGAAGTTTACTAGCATTGTTTGACCACCCTTGTCACCTGAAATATCTTGTAGAGAGTCGGGATGGACTTTTTACCTTTTGTGTCGCTTAATCAACTGGGATGGGAACAACTATACCACTCAACTTAATTATGCATGAATGAGACAATGGTTAACATGAACTGGTTAAATATGGTATGGTAATGGGTGATCTAAGCAAGCCCGGTATGTGGATGGGTTGGATGTAATGGTGGTTTGCTTGCTTTAGATAAGGACCGGTTCATGCGAGAATAGGTCAGGACTACAGTGCCACCACGAGGCCAAGTATGGGTGCGGCGTAGCTGATTAATTAGGGCTTTGCTTGTGTTGTTTGGACCATTGTGGATGCTCGGGGAAGGGGTAGTCGGATTGGGTTTGTTGATGATTGGTGGGACTACTCTGGGATCCGAATGGCTCAAGAGGGGGCCCTTGGTTGAAGATGTGCTCTGCGGGAGACATCGCCACCGGTGAAACCTCAGTGGGGTCTAAATAGGCTAGTAATCCCTTTGTAAAGGCTATTTTGTGATCTCTTGGCCATACACCAAAGGAAGTGTAATTGTCATAAGGGAGGTTATTTAGTCGCCGACGGGTGATGAAATCACAAACACGTGGGTAAAGAGGTACAAACTCTGCAGAGTCTAAATAAACTATCATGATAGCCGTGTTCCCGGTTATGAGCGCCTGGATGACCTACATGATTAGAGAGAAATTGGTAATTGGGATGGTTATGGTTTGGTAATGGTTATGGATTTATTTCCGGTATTGAATATGGTTTTTGGCAAATAGTGAAATCTGGAATTATTGATGAGGAGGGTGAATTGTGGACTGGTATTATGGTATTACTTATGATTATGATGGGTTTATTTCACATACATGTAATATATTGCTTTTCAAATGTTTTTATGTACTTTTCAGCACTTTGCCATTATTATTGTCATCATTTGAATCAGCCACATGTCATACTTTCCACACTTGCTGAGTACGACATGTACTCACTCTTGCAATCCCCCCCCCCCCCCCCAAACAGTTGCAGGTCAGGATCCCAAAGGATGTGCGTAGATTACCGAGCTCTCAATGAAGTAACAATCAAGAACAGGTACACCTTGCCACGCATAGAAGACTTGTTTGATCAGATGAAGGGTGCTTGTGTCTTCTCTAATATTGACTTGAGGTCGGGATATTTTCAAATGAAGATTAGACCATCGGACATACCCAAGACAGCTTTTAGAACACGGTATGGATCTTATGAGTACACCATGATGTCTTTTGGATAGACAAATGCGCCTGCCTACTTTATGTACCTCATGAATAAGGTCTTCATGGAGTACTTGGATAAGTTTGTCGTGGTGTTTATTGATGACATTATGATCTACTCGAAGGATGAGAAAGAACATGAGGAACACTTGAGGCTTACGTTGCAGAAATTGAGGGAGCATCGATTGTATGCCAAGCTCAACAAGTGTCAGTTTTGGTTGAAAGAGGTGTCGTTTTTGGGTCATATAATCTCAGGAGGAGGAGTATCGGTTGACCCCGAAAAAGTGAGAGACGTGTTGAAGTGGGAACCGCCACAAAATGTCAAGAAAATAAGGAGTTTTCTTGGGATGGCTGGATATACCGTAGATTCATCAAGGACTTTTCCAAGATAGTCAAGCCTATGACAGAGTTGCTAATGAAGGGAAAGGCGTTCCAATGGACTGAAGCTTGTCAGAATAGTTTTGAGGAGCTAAAGAAGAGGTTGACAACAGCCCCAGTTTTGGTATTGCCGGATGTAAGCAAGAGTTTTGATATTTATTGCGACGCATCGAGACAAGGACTTGGATGTGTATTGATGCAAGAAGGTCAAGTGGTCGCCTATGCATCAAGACAATTGAAGAAACATGAGCAGAATTACCCCACACATGATCTTGAACTAGCAGCCGTGTTACATGCATTAAAGATTTGGAGAGACTATATCCTTGGACATAGGTGTGAAATTTATACGGACCATAAGAGTTTGAAGTATATTTTCACACAAACGGATCTGAACTTGAGGCAACGAAGATGGTTGGAGCTCATCAAAGATTATGATTTGGGAATCAACTATCATCCGGGAAAAGCCAATGTAGTGGCTGATGCTTTGAGTAGAAAGGGAGTAAGTCATCAACTCACGGTTCGAGAGTTACCATCCGAGTTATGTAAGGAGTTTGAAAGGTTGAACCTCGGATTTGTAAATGAGATGGAGATGATGGAGTTAAACCCAACCTTGGAGCAATAAATTCGAGAGGCACAAACCGCAGACGAGGAGATCAAGGAAATCAAGGAAAGGACCGAAGAAGGGAGAGAATTCAGATTTGACGAGGATGAACATGGTACCTTATGGCTTAGAAAGAGTATTGTCGTGCCCGATGTGAAGCATATTCGGGAGACAATATTAAAGGAGGCACATGAATCGCCCTACTCAATTCACCCTGGTTGTACGAAGATGTACAAACACTTGAATACTTGCTATTGGTGGGATAGCATGAAAAAGGACATAGCTGAATATGTGGCATTGTGTGATGTGTGCCAACGAGTGAAGGCGGAACATCAAAGGCCAGCCAGATTATTGCAACCGTTGAAGATTCCGGAATGGAAGTGGGAAGAAATTGGAATGGACTTCATAGTTGGGTTACCACGTACTCAGTCCGGGTATGACTCAATTTGGGTAATTGTGGATCGCTTAACCAAGTCAGCTCATTTTGTCCCTGTGAAGACCAAATATACAGCTGCACAATTGGCCGAGATATGCATAGAGCATATTGTGTGTCGACATGGAGTCCCTAAGATGATAGTCTCGGATAGAGGTTCTCAATTCACCTCCAGGTTTTGGCAAAAGTTGCATGAAGCTTTGGGAACGAGGTTGAATTTTAGTTCAGCATATCATCCTCAAACGGATGGACAAACTGAGAGGACCAATCAGATTTTGGAGGACATGTTAAGAGCTTGTGCCTTGAAGCATGGGAAAAGTTGGGACAAAAGCTTGCCATACGCAGAATTTTCATACAACAATAGTTACCAAGCAAGTTTGAAGATGTCACCATATGAAGCGCTTTATGGGAGAAAGTGTAGGACGCCTTTATTGTGAAATGAGACAGGAGAAACTCAAGTATTTGGTCCGGATGTGTTGCAACATGCCGAAAAGCAAGTCCAAATAATTCGTGAAAACTTGAGGGCTGCCCAATCAAGGCAAAAAGGCTATGCGGACAATAGAAGAAGGAAACTAGCCTTTGAAGTGGGAGATTTTGTTTACCTCAAGGTGTCACCAATGAGAGGTCATAAGAGTTTTAAAATAAGGGGTAAGCTCGCACCTCGCTATATTGGACCATTCAAGATTTTGGACAAAAGAGGAGAAGTAGCGTATAAGTTGGAGATGTCAGCTCATCTTTCAGACGTACATGATGTCTTTCATGTTTCCCAGCTCAAGAAGTGCTTGAGAGTACCAGAAGAATAAGTGCCAATGGAAGAATTGGAACTAGAGGAAGATTTGACTTATGCCGAACAACCGGTCAAAATCTTGGAAACCAAGGAGAGAGTCACAAGGAACAAGGTCATTAGATGGTGTAAAGTTCAATGGAAGCACCACACAGAAAAAGAAGCAACGTGGGAATTGGAGGATGATCTCAAGAAGGAATTTCCCTATCTTTTCTCTTTCGCGTCGAATCTCGAGGGCGAGATTCATTTTAAGGGGGTAGGTTTGTAACACCCTCATTTTCATGAATCATGCCCTGCATACACTCATATACATGTTTAACATTAACCCACAACAAGAGAAACGAGTTTAAAATTGATTCGGAGCATTTAAAATTGATTTGGAACAAACCGCACTTAAAACGCAGGAAAGTGCGGACTAGTCCGATTTTGCTGAGGACTAGTTCAATTTCTCTCTGACTAAAAACGGACTTGTCTGTTTTTGTTGCGGATTAGTCCGATTTTTGGCACTGGAAACTTTCAGACTTGTCCAATTTTGTGCGGACTAGTCCGATATTCCATGAATCCTTGAAAATTTGCTAAGTCCCTGGACTTTCCGGACTAGTTCGGTGTTCCAGCGGACTTGTCCGTTTTCCTCTCTGTTCAAATTCGGACTTGTCCGATGTTTGGTCAGACTTGTTCGATTTTCTCTCTGGACGACTTCGGACTAGTCCGATCCTGTCCAGACTTGTCCGATATTTCGTGACTCCGAGTTTATCTTTTGTTTTACGACTTGTTTCTTGGGTTACACGTTAAGTGGGCCTAGGGATGTCATGCCTAACTCTTTTAGAGCCCATGTGGGACTCTAAACCAGCATCTACTCATCCCAAAACTCGAAATCCATCTAACCCTAGCCTCCACCTCTATATAAACAGCCCCACCCCTTGGTTTGACATCTATTTGCTACTTTTCCACCCACCCAAACCCTAGTTCGTGGGGAGCCACCATCAAGGAGGGAGGAGAAGATCCCAAGCAAGAAGAAGAAGAGGAGGAAACTAAAGAGGATCAAGATCTCCACCAAGTTTCGTTCTTCACCACCAATGCATCTCCAAGTTCATCACCAACCCTAGATCATCAAGATCCAAGTGTTACCTCCAAGGTTCTTGATTCATTGGAGTCCTAAACACCTTGTATACCTTCTATTATCTTTTCCTTACGTGAATTCAACCCCTAATCTCCAAATTCACGTCGATCTAGAAAACCCTAATCTACTGATCTCGCGGAGTGCGGACTTGTCCGGTCCCTAGCGGACTAGTCCGATCTTTCTGGTTAAATTGTGTTGAATTAATTCTAAATTTTGATCTAATCGAATCCAAACCTGTATAAACTTGTTAAAAGCTATTAGAACTAGTTAGTGATCATTAAAAGCAATCTAGTAACAAGTTCTACCTTGCATTTACATTAATTATGCATGTCATGACATATTGAGTAATATTTGTGCACTCTTTGATTGTGTTTCTTGTTTGTATGTTTATTGTGTGGATTAGACGGATTTACGCTAGAAAGTGCCGCGGAGGATCTACAGCTTCAAGAGTTTGAAGGCTTTGACCTTAATCAACCGCAAGAGCAAGGCAAGTGTCCTTGAAGCATATTGATCCTGTTTTTTTTTAAATAAATATTTTGTTTGCAAAACTGCATGCTTGTGTCAAATTGATGGGAATCCTATGGTAGGAAGTTTACTAGCATTGTTTGACCACCCTTGTCACCTGAAATATCTTGTAGAGAGTCGGGATGGACTTTTTACCTTTTGTGTCGCTTAATCAACTGGGATGGGAACAACTATACCACTCAACTTAATTATGCATGAATGAGACAATGGTTAACATGAACTGGTTAAATATGGTATGGTAATGGGTGATCTAAGCAATCCCGGTATGTGGATGGGTTGGCTGTAATGGTGGTTTGCTTGCTTTAGATAAGGACCGGTTCATGCGAGAATAGGCCAGGACTACAGTGCCACCACGAGGCCAAGTATGGGTGCGGCGTAGCTGATTAATTAGGGCTTTGCTTGTGTTGTTTGGACCATTGTGGATGCTCGGGGAAGGGGTAGTCGGATTGGGTTTGTTGATGATTGGTGGGACTACCCTGGGATCCGAATGGCTCAAGAGGGGGCCCTTGGTTGAAGATGTGCTCTGCGGGAGACATCGCCACCGGTGAAACCTCAGTGGGGTCTAAATAGGCTAGTAATCCCTTTGTAAAGGCTATTTTGTGATCTCTTGGCCATACACCAAAGGAAGTGTAATTGTCATAAGGGAGGTTATTTAGTCGCCGACGGGTGATGAAATCACAAACACGTGGGTAAAGAGGTACAAACTCTGCAGAGTCTAAATAAACTATCATGATAGCCGTGTTCCCGGTTATGAGCGCCTGGATGACCTACATGATTAGAGAGAAATTGGTAATTGGGATGGTTATGGTTTGGTAATGGTTATGGATTTATTTCCGGTATTGAATATGGTTTTTGGCAAATAGTGAAATCTGGAATTATTGATGAGGAGGGTGAATTGTGGACTGGTATTATGGTATTACTTATGATTATGATGGGTTTATTTCACATACATGTAATATATTGCTTTTCAAATGTTTTTATGTACTTTTCAGCACTTTGCCATTATTATTGTCGTCATTTGAATCAGCCACATGTCATACTTTCCACACTTGCTGAGTACGACATGTACTCACTCTTGCAATCCCCCCCCCAAACAGTTGCAGGTCAGGATTGGGAGTTTAATGGTGATAATGCGGAGTTCTAGACCGTGTCTACCGTCAGCTTTGCCTGTGGTGTTATTGGAGCTGCGCTATCCCTTTTGCTTAGTTTGCTTAATTAGTTTATTTCCGTTGCATTAGTTAAACTTGTCGTTAATATTCATTAGAGCTTGTATTCGAGGATAATCTGGTTTGTGTAATAAAATTTAGTTAATTAATCTTGTTTTGTGGTAATTTTCTGTATATCCTTTTGTGATTGCACTCGTGTATGTGTGATGAACATCTTGGGCACATATATGCGTTAGCTTGGTTCATTTGCGGAACCGGGCGTCACACGTACTCTAAAGTATATTCTATACACTATTCTCTTTTTATTTTTACAGTACGTACCCTAAACTTCTACTGCGCTATAGTGTATACAGTATGTTTTACTGCGTACCACTACGAACGGTCTCAAGGGTGGTTCTCCGGTGATATTTGGAGGTGCACATGGACAAGTACTACTGGTTCAGTGGTTCTTGGCTCTTCTGAGCTCCATCAGTTTGTTTTTTATTATTTTACACACGTGTGCAAGTACTTATTCCTCTATTTTTATTTTATTTGACATTGATTATGTTAGAATTAAAGATAGAATGGCCTTCTAGCCTTCTACATAAACGTGTTCCCTGTATAGCAGTGCACTATAGTTAGAGTTAAAGATAGAATGGTGTCCTAGCCTTCCGTATACACATGTTCCTTGTATAGCAGTGCACGATATCACCGGAATATATTTCTATAAACCGGTTGTTAAGATATGGCAAGCACTTCTATATATTGTAAAGCTTCAGCCATCTATCCATGTAGTGTGTGATTACATGAATTAATCTTGCTTTCATGGTATCCGATGTCGTCGCTCCTGCGAGCTTCCTACTTCCGCTGTAATTCATAGCTGCAACCGACACCACCTGCTCGTCATGGCCGAGACCGATGTTGCACGCGTCGCCAGGGAGCAATGAGAGAAAGCAGCGGCTGACGCAAAGGCCGAATGCACACACCAGGCCCATCGCGTGCTCGTCATCACCAATGCACAAGCCCTTGACACTTCTCTCCACACTCAAGCCGTCACGGTCCAGAACTTCTGCGCTCTGGTTCCCATTGTCCTCGATCACCACTCGACACAATACAGCCAGTGGCACGGCCTCTTACTCAACATCCTGGGCAAGTATGCCCTCGTTGATCATGTCAATCTCGACACCGCATCGCAAGACGCCGACGACTGGGATGCCATGGAGTGCACCATGCGCTCCTAGATGTACGCCTCCATCACCCCGATCTCCTCAGCGACGTCATGACTCCTGGCGCATCCGCGCGTCGCGTCTGGCTTGCCATTGGAGAACAGTTCATAGGCAACAAGGAGACCCGCGTTCTCATCCTCAATGTCGGGTTCCGTAACTTCGTGCAAGGATACCTCTCCATCTCAGACTACTGCCGCAAGCTCAAGTCTATGGCGGACTCACTTGGCGATTTGGGCGAGCTTGTCCCTGACCGAACACTTGTTATCTTAGTCCTTCGCGGCTTGAACAAGAAGTTCAAGTACATGGACGCCATCCACAAGCGGCAGAAGCCGTTCTCCTCCTTCATCGAGGTAAAGAATGATCTCCTGGTCGAGGAGATCTCCATGGCCAAGCCTGCAGCACCCCTGCAAGCGCTCGTCGCCACTGCCCCACGTCCTCCTGTCGGGCAGGTTTCATCGTAAGATGTTCATAAGTGAGACATTTCTCAATGAGTTTATTTGAGAATGTTTTAGATAATTCGAACTATGAGTTCTGTCATGTAAGTTAGTGAAGTGAGATATCTTAAAGTAAATCCATTCATGGATTGAAATAAGAATATCTAAGTTAATAATATCTCATGTTCAATAAATTCATAACAGATTTTGGGTATTATAAGATATTGAGAAGGACAGTTAGTGTTTGTCTTAAGTTTAAGATAATAAAATTAAGTATCTATTAGAGGATGATGTACTGCAGTAAGTAAATAATGTTTATCAACTATTAAAGAGCAAGTATATTGTCCTCATAATTATTATGTTAAGATCTTGGTGATGTTTCTTATATGTTAGTATGTAAGTTTCATCAAGACATAATAAGGGGGTATTTAGACTATCAGATAACATGTCGGTACCCTGGAAACCGTACACCCCTTGAGGTTACAAAGATCTCAAAGGAAAATTATCTACTTGATTTGAAGACCTTTGGAGGCCCACATGTCAGATATAACCGGACCCACTTCTCCAACATGGTTAATCCCTGGGTCGCCACGTGTACTATCAAACCGGAGCTACCGCCCACAAGGGGGAAGCTCCGAGCCATGTACCGAAATGGCACCTCCGGACTTAACCCCAGACCGAGAGAAGCTCCGGACCTGACACGTGTCAGGTAGCTCCAGAGCTACCTGTTTCCCACAGTACGCTCCGGAGCTACCACGTGTCCAACCGTCGGATCTTCAGTCTCTAACCTCCGGAAGACTCCACAACGGCTTCGGATCTTCAAAGGGAATCAAGGACTTCAAGACCCGATTAAGTGTCATTAATACCATATTAATGACACACGGTCGGATGACCTTAATTACCAGTAATGGTGCTGTCAAAGCCCATTACCCGGTCATTAAGGGCAATTAAACGTGTTGAATGAATATCAATACTAGTAACCGCCGGGGCCACATGTCGGGCCAGGCTAACTTGTAACGGCCTGCCCTTGTACTATAAAAGGACAGGCCGACGACACGTTCAGGGAGGCTAGACACACGCCATTGATACTCATCACAAGCTCATACAGCTAATACAACACCAACACACCCGTGGAGTAGGGTATTACGCTCAGGCGGCCCGAACCACGTAAATTCCCGTGTCTCCTGTGTCATTTACAATTCACCTTCTTGAATCTCCGCGCGCCCACACCGAACATCAAACTCCTCTAACACTTTAGTTGTGTCGGGAGATCTGCCGGTTCCAAACCACCGACAGTTGGTGCGCCAGGTAGGGGGCGCCTGAGATTTTGAGAATGGTGAACTCAGCTGCTGGATCATCCAACGGTCAACCTGCTGCTCAGGCTGTTGGGGGCAATCCCTCCAATATGCAGCCACCAGCAGGAGTCACACTCCCACCACCACCGCCTCCACCAGCAAATCAAGCTGGGCAACGCGATGGTGCGCCGGCGTCAATCACTGCGTCAGCAAATCATGTCAACCCGGAACACGCGCTCCATGCAGCGCGTGCTCTTCTCCAACGCCCACCACCTCTGGATGCATCCCGGGATGCACTAGAACAGTGGAGAGCCGATGTGGAACATTTGGTTGCAGCAGCAGCCGAACGCCTCAACAACCAGGGTCCTCCTCCTTCAGGACGAGCCCTGTCGCAGCGGCGGACTTTGTCTGGTAGACTTGGTCCACACGTTTCCAATAGCAAGAGACGTGTTGCATCACAACAAGTGACGTCATTGCCCTCCGGGGCACGACGCACTCACACGGTATCCAGGCTCTCAACTCATGACCTCCGGGTGGAGCTTGATCGCCGATACTGCCAACAAGACGACCGAGTCCATATTGAGCGTGCTCGTGAAAGACGGGAAGCTCAGGACCTTTCTGCTCCTGAAGGAGTAGGAGGAGGCTGTTCAGCTCTGGCCATACATCTGCGTATGGTTAGGTGGCCACAGAAGTTCCGGCCTCATCTGCCGGAAAAATTTGATGGGACTGTCAATCCCGCCAAATTTCTTCAGATCTACTCCACTGCAATCTTGGCAGCTCGAGGAAACGAGGCCGTGATGGCTAATTATTTTCCAGTGGCCTTAATTGGGACCGCCAGGTCCTGGTTTATGAGCCTTCCACCCAACTCTATCAACAGTTGGGAGGAGCTATGCCGGCAGTTCACCGCCAACTTCGGGAGTTCATACACCCGACCAGGCACTGAACTGGACCTTTTTGCAGTCGTGCAAAAAGGGGGAGAATCCCTGCGATCATTCATCCAGAGGTTCTCTCAGGAACGAAACACTATCCCTTCTATCTCTAGCGCCTCTGTCATTGTGGCATTCAGACAGGGTGTACGGGACAAGAAGATGTTGGAGAAACTGGCGATCAAGGAGATCACCAGCGTCACGGAACTCTTCAGCTTGGCTGACAAATGTGCCAGAGCTGCGGAGGGCCGTGAAATGCACTCCAAACAACCCCAGAGGGTCACAAGAAATCCTCCAAAGAAGAATCCGCTACCTCCGGGAACGGCAAGAAGAAGAAAAAGACCAACGGCAAGAAGAAGCCGTCGGCCGGTACATCCAATGTTGCAGCTGCTGCAGCTCCGGGTGGCCGGGGGCCACGCCCCGAAAAGCGACCTCGACTGTCTTCTGAAGACGGTAGCAAGCCCAAGGTGTGGTGCCCAATTCACAAAATGGGCAGCCACAGTTTGGAAGACTGCCGAGAGGTCTAAAACCTTGCCGAGCGCTACAACAAGCGCCGAGAAGAATCTCCTTTCCGACAGAGGGAAGGAAAGCAAAAAGTCGATGAAGCTCCGGCTGACGAGGAGTTAGGTTTTCAGGATCCCAAAAAGGTCCTGAAGGCCATTTACACCTCCATCGACGATGATTCTGACGTCTCTGACAACGAGCGTCGAAAGACCATGAACACCATTTTTGGTGGATCATGGGACATCACCTCCCGCCGCGTCATCAAGACTATGCATCGGGATATGGCTGCTGTAGCTCCTACAGTCAGGCCGGAACCTCATCGTAAGTGGATGGACACAGCCATCACTTTTGATGCTTCGGATTGCCCTCGGAGCATTGTTGGAGCAGGTCAGTTACCTTTGATGGTATCTCCTACCATCAACAACATCCAGCTCCACCACGTCATGGTAGACAGAGGTTCGGGGCTTAACCTCATAAGCTTCGAAGCTTTTACTAAGCTTCAACTCCGACCTTCGGATCTCCACCCCTCTCGACCTTTCTCCGGAGTAGGTCCGGGAGCCATTACCCCACTCGGAGCTATTACTCTCCCCGTTACCTTCGGAACACAGGAAAAGTACCGCACCGAGAAGTTGGTCTTCGACGTCGCTCATATCAACTTACCCTTTAATGCCATCTTGGGTAGGCCTGCCCTGTACAAATTCATGGCAGCTGCTCATTATGGTTATCTGGTGTTGAAGATGCCAACGCCAGTAGGCGTTCTCCAGATCCGCGGAGATCGTACTGCCGGAGTAACTGCTCTGGAAGAACTCCATGCACTCACCACGGCGCAAGAGGAGGACTCTAGGCAGAAGCAAGCTCCAAAACCCCCGAGCATTCGTCAACGAGGCTCGACTTCTGCACCTCGTGTGCAGCCAAGCGGCGACACCGACATTCCCGTCAAAGTCGTCCAAATTGGTTCCGATGCCACTCAGATCACCCGTATATTGGGGGGATTGAACAACAAATAGGAACTCACGCTCATCACTTTCCTCCGGGCAAACGTCGACGTGTTTGCCTGGCATCCCCAGGGAAGTGATTGAGCACAATCTGAAGATCTACCCCGACGCCCGGCCTGTGCATCAGAAGCCTCGGAAGCAATCCGTAGAGCGACATAACTTCATCCGACAAGAAGTGAAGAAGTTACTCGAAGCTGGATTCATCCGAGAATTCTTCCATCCAAAATGGCTGGCAAACCCAGTCGTTGTGCCCAAGGCCGGCGGGAAACTTCGGATGTGCATCGACTACACCACACTAAATAAGGCATGTCCAAAAGATCCATTCCCACTACCTAGAATAGATCAGATAGTGGATTCCACCTCCAGGTGTGAATTACTGTGTTTCCTAGACGCATATTCTGGGTATCATCAAATCAGGATGTCTAGGGAAGATGAAGAGCATACCTCATTCATCACAGTAGATGGATTGTACTGTTATACATCCATGCCCTTTGGTCTCAAGAATGCAGCTTCAACTTTTGTACGAGCTATGTACAAAACTTTTGAAGAACTCATTAGAGACATAGTGGAAGTGTACTCGATGACATCGTGGTCAAGGTCAGGAACAAGGAGTCACTCCTTGACACCTTACAGGCTGTCTTCGACAAGCTACGGGCCACCCGCACAAAGCTAAACCCAGACAAGTGTGTCTTCAGGGTTAGCTCCGGAAAACTTCTCGGTTTCCTAGTAAGTCACCGGGGCATAGAAGCTAATCCGGCGAAGATTAAGGCCATTGAAGACATGCGGCCACCAACCCGCATCAAAGACGTCCAAAAGTTAACTGGATGTCTAGCAGCCCTCAGCCGGTTCATTTCAAGACTGGCGGAACGGGCACTCCCCTTCTTCAAGTTATTGAGGAAGTCCGGACCATTCCAATGGTCCGAAGAAGCAGGGAAGTCATTCCAGGAGCTGAAACAGTTCCTCACCACCCTACCAATTCTGGTAGCTCCGAACCCTGGTGAGCCTTTGTTGGTTTACATTTCAGCAACTGACGAAGTCATCAGTATGGTTCTGGTTGCGGAGAGACCAGAGCTACCTCATACTCAGGAATCCAGACCCCTTCAGGAAGGTTCGGAGGTACCTGAAAGCGAGTCTGGGTCCCAGCTCCCAGACTCGAATCCACAAGATGTCACTTCAGGAGACCCAGACCCCTCCGGGAGGGTCCAGGTCGCTTCTGAAGAAGACCCGAGTTCCTCCAGCCAAGACCCGGAGGTCCCCGAAGAAAATCCGGATTCCTCCGGGAGGATCCGGGTCAGTGAAGAGGAAGCTCCAGACCCCTCCGGGAGGGTCCGGACCATTCAACGCCCGGTGTACTTCATTAGTGAAGGTATACATGATGCCAAGACTCGATACCTAGAGGTGAATAAGCTGCTCTATGCAGTCCTTATTGCCTCCAGGAAGCTTCGCCATTACTTCCAAGCTCACAAAGTCTCAGTGGTGACCTCTTACCCACTTCGAGCAATCTTGCATAATCCCAATTCAACTGGGAATATTGCAAAGTGGGCAGCAGAATTGGCTGAATTTGATCTTGAATTCATTTCAAGGCAAGCAGTCAAGAGTCAAGCATTGGCAGATTTTGTGGCAGAATGGACTCCCTCTCCATCAAACCCTGGGGGCCCCAGTGAGCAGAAGACGGAGCATCAAGCTTCATCCTTCACCGAGCCTCACTGGACCCTCTACTTCAATGGCTCCATGCAGAAGCAGGGGGCCGGAGCTGGAATCCTTCTCCTTGCACCGACCGGGGAGAAGGTGAGATACATGGTACACCTTGACTTCAAGGCGACCAACAACATGGCAGAGTACGAAGCGCTAATCTATGGACTAGAGGTGGCACTTTCATATGGTGTCAAGCAACTGCTGGTCAAGGGAGATTCGTAGCTCATCATTAAGCAAGTGAGGGGTGAATGTTCCTGCAATAATCTCCAGCTAGCTGCTTACCTCCTTGAAGTCCAGAGGCTTTAGAAGGATTTTGAAGTCCTAGATCTCCACCATGTTCAGCGTGCCCATAACGCTGAAGCTGACGAACTCTCGACGAAAGCGTCAACCGGAGCTCCGGCTCCTGACGGAATTTTTGTCCGGAGGTTGTCAAAGCCAACAGCTCAGCCAGCCGAACTAAGCGAAGGGGGCGAGATCAGCATCCCGAAGCTGACGGTCCCGATGGCCCTGTTAGCATGGCAGCCATCAAGGGTCGTAGGTGCTGTCGGGAGCTCCGAGCAACCCAGCACGCAAGACTCAAAAGCTCAAGCTAGTTCCAATGCATGGATCTCGGAGATCCAGAGCTACTTGAAAGACAACATCCTTCCCGACGATGATGCGTCCGCTGACCGGGTAGTCAGATTGGCTAAAAGATACACGTTGGTAGAAGGGGATCTCTACCGGCGTGGTGCCAACGGCATCCTAATGCGGTGCATCACAAGGGAAGAAGGTTGCGAGCTCCTCGCAGAAATCCATGGAGGCAAGTGTGGGAACCACGGGTCTTCCCGCACGCTGGTTGGTAAAGCCTTTCGGCATGGCTTCTACTGGCCTACAGCACTCCAGGATGCAACTGAGTTGGTGAAGAAATGTGAAGCATGCCAATTTCATGCAAAGAAAATTCACACACCAGCTCAGCCCCTACAAATGATACCTCCTACATGGCCCTTCGCTGTGTGGGGGATGGACATCTTGGGACCTTTCCCAAGAGCCGTCGGAGGTTACAAGTTCCTGTATGTCGCCATTGACAAGTTCACCAAGTGGCCGGAAGCAACTCCAATTGTGACAATCAACAAGCAATCTGCTATCAACTTTTTGCAGTCCATTATATGCAGATTTGGAGTCCCAAACAAAATCATCACTAATAATGGGACCCAATTCACAAGCTCTGCGTTTCAAGGATATTGCGAAGACCTCGGCATTCAAGTTTGCTACGCCTCCGTAGCTCACCCAGCCAGCAATGGCCAAGCCGAGAGAGCAAATGTTGAAATCCTTAAAGGACTCAAAACGCGCACCTATGAGCGCTTGAAAAAACATGGAGCCAACTGGATTGAAGAGTTTCCGCCCACTTTATGGGCCAACAGGACATCTCAAAACCGGTCAACTGGAGAGACACCCTTCTTCCTGGTGTATGGAGCTGAAGCAATCCTTCCTCCAGAAATCACCTTGGGGTCACTCCGGGTCCGGACCTTCGATGAAGCCACGCAGGACCAGCTCCTGTGTGAAGACCTAGACCTCCTGGAGGAGGGAAGGTGCCAAGCAGCTATTCGGAATGCCCGATACCGCCAAGCCCTTCGGCGCTATCATCAACGGCATGTACACAACCGACAGCTCGAGGAAGGCGACCTGGTGCTACGGAGAATACAATCCAGAGAAGGGTTAAACAAACTCTCCCCCAGCTGGGAGGGACCCTTCCGAGTGGTTAAAGTATCCCGTCCCAGGAGCGTTCGCTTGGCTACCAAGGATGGGACACCTCTCCCAAATCCTTGGAACATTGAGCACCTCCGTAAGTTGTACACTTAATATCACCGAGGTGAGTCTGTAGTAACTTGAGGTGTATGTTATAGAGTCATTGTACAGAGTCGGGTAGTTCCTCCGGGAGAACAGCCGGACCTTTCCCGAAAGGTCCGCAAAGTTCATGCAACACTTGTCACAGTCTCAGGACTAAAAGTGTGGCTAGCTACCCTGGGTCAAACGAGAAATAAAGCACACTTAGCCTGGTTCCGTACCCTAAGAGTGTACTTGTTTCCCCTGTACCCCGGACCTATAATGAAAGACATCTTCAGGTGAAACAGACTCCACGTGCATTTATTTTGTACAGGCTCACCATTTTTTATTTTTCTCTTTCTTGTCCATAACAAAGACGTGCAATTCTTAAGAAATTTTAGTTCGACCGGTTCATATACGATACGAGTTGTACTGTCAATTCTTTTGGATCCAAATATTGTTCATGGCTAACTCGCCTGAAAGCCGCCAAGCCAATCTAGGGCTAGAGTGTGCTATCGACTTAGCCTGGTCAAGCACCCTAAGTACGCCACTCTACCTACACCCCGGGAGGCCGAAGTAAGGCGGGTCCATGTACAGTTGGATCTGGAAGAAAAGACAACGCATCCGGTAGTATTTAGAATCGCGTTTGACTTAAAATGTTCTTGAGAATCGTAAGCCGCGATGAAGTTATAGAAAAGAAATGAATTTTACTATTTTTCTTGGATTAAGTGTGCAGGAAAAATAAAATCTACGTTGATGGAGAAAAGCCGGAGCTAACAAAGCTCCGACTCCCCTAGGTGGCTTGTAATCGATGTTACGCATTGAAAACGAGCATCACCGGAGTAATCAAGCTTCGGTAAAGCTAGGGGGGGCCAGCCGTCGACGCTAAATAAAAGATGGTGAGAAGACCCCGCAATGGAGTCTGCTGCCAACAAACTAAGTGTTGGCAAAGGTCACTGCCGGAGCTACTAAGCTCCGACACCCCGGAGGACTAACTATCGATGCTTTACACGTTGATAGAGACTATTGCCGGAGCTATTAAGCTCTGATAATAGACAATGCCGGAGCTTCTGAGCTCTGACAACCTCAGGGGGCCTTCACTATCGAAGACTTCGGACCTAAATTCTACAAGTTCGGAGCAAATGAGTCTTCAACAAAACGCAATATCCTCTTGGTACATGTTCACAATCAAATTGTGTACATCTACCAGGGGGCCAAGTGAAGACAAAAGTGTTGAAGACAAAAAGTGAAATTCACAAAAATTTGGGGATTTCATTCATCTGGAGACATGGGATTACATCTGGAGACAAGGGATTACAAAATTGAGGAAGAAGAAGAGAAAATACAAGTGATGACTATAGAGATGGTCCTAGACCCTATGGAAGAATTGAGTGACCTTCTGGGCAACCTCCGATGCGTTGGCTCGGGCAGCTTCGCCTTCTCCTTCAACCGGACCTTCGAGCACCGGGTCCAGAGGAAATTGGCAGTTCTGGCTGGTGTAGCACGTCAGCACATATTCTGCGACGTTCTTCGCCAGGAATTGCCCCTCAACCTCCAATTGGTCCGCGATGACATCGTCCACCTTGGAGAGCTTGCTACCTGCCGAGCTCAACGCCTGCAACGCTAGGTCCGGCTTCGGCTCCGGATCATCCGGGCGCACGGGACTGAAGCCCATTGGTGTCAGCGCGTCATTGGCCTTGCCCAGGAACTCCCAAATTTGTAGGGAGTCCGCAGTCCTCAAGCCTTTCAATTCTTCCAAGGATCTTCTGGCCACCACCAGTTCGGAATTCTCACGGGCGAGGCGCTCAACTTCTTTGGCGTTTTGATGAATCTTCTCAGCAACCCGCTTCTCGAGTTTTCCGAGCTCCTCCTCCCGGAGGTGAATCTTGTTCCGACGGTCGACCAGGTCCTTCTCCCCGCCCCTCACTTTCTTTTCCCTGGCAACAAGGGCACACTCCCGCTCATGGAGCTCCTGCCCTCGCACCCAGGCCTTCTTCTCCTCCTCAACGCAGCGCTCTTCCAATTTTTTAGCGCGCTCCTCAAGGCCCTTGTCAGCCAGAGCCACCTTCTCGGTGAGCTCCTCTTCCCTCCTCAGGACGTCATCCCGCAGCTCAAGGAGTTTCTGCTCTTCATCTTCGAGTCGTTTCTCCCTCTCCTCAAGTGCCTCCCGACGCTTGATGAGTGTAGTGTTAATGGCCTCAAGCCTTTCTTAGCGTTCATCAGCCGCACTTTTAGCTGCTTTGGTCTGCTCATAGATCTCCCAGGATTGAGCATCGAGGGCACGAGTCATACTCTCCCTGTCATCCAGCAACTTGCCCCAGTACTCCAGGCGGATCTTCTCCCGCTTGATCCACTCTTTGTCGTCCGCTAGCCTCGACTGCGCCAGCTTGGACTCGAAGTAGAGTCGGTTGCGCCACTGCCTAAGGGTTTGGAGCTCCTCTTCAAGAGCCTTGCTGTCGTGGAAGAAGGCCAGTTGGACTTGACGCAGACTGGAACATGCGTTGTCAATAGACAGTGACAACGGGATAGGTTCCGGACCTGCTGGGGTCTTCTCCGCTGGTTCCAGCGGGTTTTCAGATACAAAAATTGGATCCCACTCCACAAGAGTGGTCCCCTGGGTCTCCATGGCACTAGGGCCGTCCTCCGGGATGGCCTCAGTCGCCATCGAGGAAGGCCCCGCCGCTAGGTCTTCGTTCACCCCCTCAGGCAGGGGGCCAGCGACTTCGCTTGGGCACTCCGGCTCGGCCGCTGGTACCTCCGACGTCGTCACTTCCGGAGCAGGGGCCGCTGCTGGCTCCGGTCTGGACACCTCCTCCGATGGGGGCTCGGGCTCCAACATCTCTTCAACAACCGGCTCGGGAGCCGAAAGATCTTCAACATCGACCGGCCCTGCGGTCGGAGCTCCAACAATGACCGGCTCTGTGACTGGTGCTTCAGAGGTAGCCGGCCCAACTGCCGGAACTTCCTCAGCTTTCGGCCCGCATGCCGGGGCTCCAATCACCTCCGGCTCAACCGTCGGGGCTTCGACAAGTTCCGGCTCTGAGGCCGGAATTACTGCTTCCTCCGGCTCAACAGCAGGAGCTTCCATCATCACAGCACCAGGACCCGGAGCTTCAGCCTCCGGGACAGGTGCCGCTGGCGCATCTTCTCTCCCGTGGTCCGGCGCTACCACGGGAGTCTCTGGGGATGAGTCGAGGTCCATGACCACGACAGCCGGCGCCGGAGCTGTCGCAGCTTGCCACCACTTGGGGCGGCACCGGGACAGCAGCAGAAGGCCCCGCCCTCACAGCTTTAGCTGTTGTAGCTGAGGGTGGAGCCTCACTACTCTTCTTAGGAACGCTGCAGATGATGGACGAAGAAACTTAAAAAATAGTTACTACAACAAAACAACTATCCAAGGTAAAGATTAAAAAATTACCTTGGGAGGCTTCTGCACCAGCTTGCGCGTAACCTCTTTCCCGGGCGTTCTGGGCTGGTCATAGCTCGCGTGGAAACTCCGGAAGGCCCCCCGGAACTCGTAGCAGCCACGGGCGTTTCCCTGGTCGAGGCTCCCCTCGATCGGGAAGAACTTCCGGACCCGGAGCCCTCAACCGGCCCCGGTGCTGGAGTCGCATGCCCGGAGCTAGCTCCCCGGGAGGATCCCACTGAGGGTACAGTTGCCGCGGTCGAAGAAGACCTCCCCCTCCGGGGAGAAGGAGCCGATGCAGAGGTGGCAGCCCTGAAGGACCTTCCGTCGGCATGCTGCAGCTTCCTCTTCCGGCTCAAGGGTTCGTCCGCCGGCTCCTTGCCCTTGCCGACGACTTCGACCCTCGGCTTCGGGGCAGGGCCACCTTCGGGCACTTCAGGGATCGCCACCCTGGTGGTTGATCTTCTCTCGACGACACCAAGGTCGTCAAGCACGGGCATCTTCCGCTGGAGCTCCCTACTGAACTTAACTTCCACGTTCAGAGGAAGAAAAGCCGATGGCGGAGTCAAGTTGTCACCCTCGACGTCGATGCCGTGCTGGAACTTCTTGAGGTGGAACTTCAAGGTTGTTCCCACCATGTTGGACTTCAGCCCGGTCTCCACCCGGTCGTCGTCCATCACGCTGTTGAGGGCCCAAGTGAGTTTCTCTCTCTTCTTCAGCGGTGCCCACCTGTTGACCAGGAAGTTACAAAACACCGCTTGAGGGGTTAATCCCCCCTCCACGCACTGGCAGATCCTGGTCAGAACAGGGTTGAAGGCGTCCGCTAGCACCGGAGCTTCACTCCAGATCGTCGTGTCAATGTTGGGGAGGCCTTCGGGCAGCTCCAGCCTCTCGTGCTCCTCCACCCAGATGACTATCCAGTCCTTCTTCCAGTCATCCCACTTCCCAGAGGGAAACGACCGGAGGTACTTGAATGGGCACTTCTTGCGCTTCACGAAGTAGTAGAAGCCAAGGTACTCATTGCTCCTACTGGTGGTGTGGACGGTGAAGAAGGCCCGGAAGAGTTCAATGCAGGGGGGATGCCCACCCACATCTCACAGAAGTGGACGAAGATAGACACAAGGAGAATGGAGTGAGGGCCAAGGTGGTATAGCTACAGACCATAAAAGTCCAGCAACATCAAGAAAAATTAGGAAAAAGGTGGGATCAACCCCACCATGGCGTACGAGGAGAAGTACACCATTTCGCCGGCGTGCTCCTTCTCAAATGGGAGCTCTCCCCCGGCGCGGACCGAGCGGTTGAAGAAGTCCGAGGACCATCTCATGAGGGTCCGGAACTTCTTCAGGTCACCGTCGGTCTTCAAGCGGCTTTCGCGGAGACCCAACTCCATCGCGGCACAGCAAGGCAAGAGAGGAAAAGTGAAGCACAAGTTGGGAGTTTGAGTGCAAGAACAGATGAGAGGCGTAAAGAACTCCCGACGGTGCGCGATTTCCTTCTTAAGTAAGCCCTCGCAACGCTTGGATGGAAATCGCAAGGAAGTTGAAGATACCATTCAAAAATTCCACCCAGCCGATGACAAGGGGGCCCGGGACCACCCCGACGATCAAGTCGAGGTTCTTACCCAGGCGAATGGTTGTCATCATGAGGCGGGAAGCCCAAAGACGGCGGCCTGACAAGGCGCGCGGAACCGATACAGTTTTCGTATCGGGAACCGGCGACCTTCAATTGTGTGAGATCCGCACGCCAAAGATCTCATCTGCCGCACGCGGGATACGCCACGTGGCGAGGATTTAACTCCAAACCATCGCCAACGGCACATCCGGAGACCTTTGAAGACTCAGTTCAAAAGTTGTGAGGATGGACCCACCTCCGGCGGAATGACTTCACCCAAAGAATCTTCCCTAGAGGTGGGTCCAGGGGGCCACTATCGGTACCCTGGAAACCGTACACCCCTTGAGGTTACAAAGATCTCAAAGGAAAGTCATCTACTTGATTTGAAGACCTTCGGAGGCCCACATGTCAGATATAACCGGACCCGCTTCTCCAACATGGTTAATCCCAGGGTCGCCATGTGTACTATCAAACCGGAGCTACCGCCCACAAGGGGGAAGCTCCGAGCCATGTACCGAAATGGCACCTCCGGACTTAACCCCAAACCGAGAGAAGCTCCGGACCTGACATGTGTCAGGTAGCTCCAGAGCTACCTGTTTCCCACAGTACGCTCCGGAGCTACCACGTGTCCAACCGTCGGATCTTCAGCCTCTAACCTCCGGAAGACTCCACAACGGCTCCGGATCTTCAAAGGGGAATCAAGGACTTCAAGACCCGATTAAGTGTCATTAATACCATATTAATGACACACGGTCGGATGACCTTAATTACCAGTAACAGTGCTGTCAAAGCCCATTACCCGGCCATTAAGGGCAATTAAACGTGTTGAATGAATATCAATACTAGTAACCGCTGGGGCCACATGTCGGGCCAGGCTAACTTGTAATGGCCTGCCCTTGTACTATAAAAGGACATGCCGACAACACGTTCAGGGAGGCTAGACACACGCCATTGATACTCATCACAAGCTCATACAGCTAATACAACACCAACACACCCGTGGAGTAGGGTATTACGCTCAGGCGGCCCGAACCACGTAAATTCCTGTGTCTCCTGTGTCATTTACAATTCACCTTCTTGAATCTCCGCGCGCCCACACCGAACATCAAACTCCTCTAACACTTTAGTAGTATCGGGAGATCTGCCGGTTCCAAACCACCGACATAACACATATCTACTATGGTCATAAGAATGAGTAGTATGCATAGATTAAGTTCATGTCTGCTCTTAAGATCAAGGGTGATAAGTGTAGGAACGAATCAGAGATCGATCGAATAAATCAGTTCCATGTACTTCTGCTGTCAGAAGTTTCTTTAAATTTGCTCAATTAATTATACACCCTGATATAGTTTAAGTGACCGGGGTATTTTGGCATAAGTAAATCCAATCCAAATATAGATCACTGGTTTAGAAAAGGAAAAGTTTTGAAGTTTTATAAGTGACTTAGGCCTCATAATAAGATGAGTAAGAATTGACGTCATTAGAATAAAGTTTTAGTAAGACTCAGTTTTACGAGATGTGTAGCAAAATCCACAATCAATTGCTAACACTCGTATTTTTGAGTTTTATTGTGGAAAAACTTCAATCAAGCAGTCACTATATCATGAGTGATGTATACCGAATATTTTTTAAGCAAGAGGTCGTTGAGCAGACACTATAATTATTTTACCCAGATTAAGAGTGGTCGACAGCATCAAACCACTTAAGATGTTAATTTCAATTGCAACAAGTCAAGTGTGTAGCCAAACACATTGATATTAGATTGCAAATGATAAAATCCAGGATCATACTATTGTTTTGAGCAAATCAGTTACAAGCGATTGCTTGCGGTACTGTTTACAAAAGATCTTCCACCCAAGTGTCCAGTGAACACAAAGTCGACATGGGTTTAAGGAGGAGTCTATGATCAACTGGATACTTAGGGGCCATTAAGAGTAAGGTTACTCCTAAGTGTGAGATGTATCGTGGTCGTTCGAGTCAGATAGCACGTAACTGGCTATTCCTGATGCGACGTGCCTTATATGTCAAACATGAAGAAGCTAACGCTAAGCTCAGAATTAAGTAAGTATAAGGTTTTAGATTAAGTATTAAGTTAGTCTTGATCCGTGGAGATCAAGGGGGAAATTGTTAGATTGATCTCCAACTGGGCTTGGTTAGTGCGAACAAGTCCAGCCCAATAGGTGCCCTGATCGGGGGCACACATACAGCTCGTTTGACTGTTGGGCCCCCTCTCACGTTGCGCCGCATATATAAGGGAGAGATATACTTCAATTCAGAGTGAGGTGTTCTATTTGCTTCCACACCACTCCACCGATCAGGAGGGCGCAAAAGTGAGGGGAAGGTCTCAGCCGCCTCCATCATCCTTGTCAGGCTCGTCGCCAGACTTTCTCAAGTGAGATTGTGTCGTCCTCGTTCTCCAACGCAGGTACGTTCATCAAATCAAAGGTGCGTTACCATTATTCACTCATGTTCCTGTTTTACTCATCCTGATTAGGATATGCTATTGTATTCATTTGATCTGTGTGCATCCGGTGGATTAAGTGCCTAGAGCAATTAAAAATTCTAACACATCACCACTTTGTCATGCTTGTCAGTTAGGCCGTCATACCCATTTCCCTTTTTTGCTTCTAGCACTCGAGCATCTCAGAATTTTGATTTAATACATTGTGATTTGTGGACATCTCCTGTACCGAGCATTTCCGGTTACAAATATTATCTCATCATTCTTGATGCTCTCACTTTGCGTGGACGTTTCCGCTTAAGTTTAAGTCTGACACTTTTTCCACTCTTGCTATTTTTTCTCCTTTGTCTCCACCCAGTTCAGCCGCACCATCAAGAGTGTCCAGCGTGACAATGGATGCGAGTTTGAGAACTCCAGCGCTCGCACTTTCTTCCTCGCTCATGGTGTCACCCTTCGCATGTCTTGCCATCATACCTGTCAGCAAAATGGTAAAGCCGAACACATCCTTCAGACACTTAACAATATCACACGATCTTTGTTATTTTAGGCTAGCCTTCCGCCTTCCTATTGGGTTGAAGCACTTCACACCGCCCCTTATTTGCTTAATTGGAGGCCCTCCAAAACACTAGCTCAACAGAACCCCTACGCCGCCCTCCACAGCTCTCCACCCTCTTATGACCATCTACGTATTTTCAGGTGTAAGTGCTATCTCAATACATCCACCACGGTTGCCCACTAATTAGCTTCGTGCTCTTCCCTTTGTGCTTTTCTCGGCTACTCAGAAAATAACAAAGGATACCGCTGCTTAGACCTTGCCTCCAACTGTCTTATTATTTCTTGTCATGTTGTGTTTGATGAGTCATCTTTTCCTTTTGATGAGAAATCTAAACCTCTTCCATCATCCAACTTTGATTTTCTTTCAGAGTTTAATGCCATGCTGCTCCCCATTGGATCTCGTTTTCCTTCTTGTGTTTGTGCAGGAACATGCTCCACTGATGCCAGCGTTGCACCTGGGCCTTCGGCTCCCACCGCCCCTGGCGCTCCCACGTGCTCGGGGCTTGTCGACGCACCTGCCTCACAGGCGCCTCTGCCCAGCGACGCCCCTGAACCCGAGTCACTCTATCGGGGCTCGTCGACTCCAGCTTCCACGAGCTGTCCCCTGTGCTGCTTCCTGCGGATCCATGCGAAGACCCCAACGCGCACTTGCCCGAATCAGTCGGACCAGTGGCCACTGGTCCCAACACGTCTTCAGCCTTTGTGACAGCTACGACCAAGCCTAACAGTGCCTCTGCGCCGGTTATTCCGGGTGCGCTGCGCATCACTCTTGTGCAGAATGATCACGCCATGGTCACAAGGAGCAAGCAGGGCTTTCACTAGCCCAAGGAGCGCCTCAACCTCCATGCAGCCACTTTGTCACCTCTATCGAAGACATATCGTGGTGATCTTACTGATCCTAATTGGCGTGACGCCATGTGTGAAGAATTTGCAGATTTGCAAGCCAAAGACACCTGGTCTCTTGTGCCTCGGCCGGTTGGTACTAATGTGGTTACTGGCAAATGGGTTTTCGGACACAAGTTTCTTCCTGATGGTGCTCTTGATCGCTACAAGGCTCGTTGAGATCGACTTGCATTTTGTTCGGGACAAAGTCGCTGCCGGGACTGTTCATGTCGTCCATGTGCCAACAACATTACAGTACGCAGACATCTTCACCAAATGTCTTCATCTTCGGTGTTCTTTGAATTTCGGTCCAGCCTGAACGTTCATTTTACTACCGCTCCGTCTGCGCGGGGGGCGGGGGGGGGGGGGGGGGGGGGGGGTTATAGTTAATGATAGAATGGCATCCTAGCCTTGCGCATAATACACGAGTTTCCTGTACAGCAGTGCACAATTGTTAGAGTTAAAGATAGAATGGTATCATAGCCTTCTGCATGCACATGTTCTCTGTATAGCAGTGCACGATATGCACATGTTCTCTGTATAGCAGTGCACGATATCACCGGGATATATTTCTAAAAGCCGGTTGTTAAGATACGGCAAGCACTACTATATGTTTTAAAGCTTCGGTCACCTATCCATGCAGGCCCGGCCCTGGGGGGCGCAGGGTGTGCGGCCGCCTTGGGCCCCCCAAGTCAAGTGGGCCCCCTAGCCTGGCCTTTTGTACATGTATGTGGTATATAGAAGTTGTCTGGAAGGTAGTAACCGATCCAAATCAGATGTTTTATGAAAGTAATTTATATGATTCATGTATTTAGTTGCTTTAATAATATATTGTTTAAGACTATATATACAATTAAACTTATATATAATGAGGTGGAGGGATCTCCGTATATGATTTGCTCTGGGCCCCAAGAGTCTCAGGACCGGCCCTGTATCCATGTAGTGTGTGATTACGTGAATTAATCTTCCTTTCAGATTATTTCAATTTTGAACTAACCAAGGTTAAATAAAAGAAAACGTAGGAGTACTATGGAAGCACGGATGCTTCGGGGAAGTAGGATTTCAGTTGGATAAATTCGCTTCTTGTTGTAGTAGTTGGCGCAAATCACACACAAAATTTTGAACGTGAATCACATGTTAGTACAACGAATGGTGGATTCTGGTAGGACATAGCGCTAATTTTTAATCTGAATGTTAGGACTAGAATACCATAGAAATTTCACGAAAAATAGTTTCAGTTCCTTAGAAATCCAACAAGTAAATTACCTTGTACCAAATGGGTTTTGAATTCCTCTTCTTGTATAATCAACGCTGATGTACGGAAGCAGAGAAAAACAACCATTTCTGCTCCGTACTGTTGTTGTACAGTCGTACGTATGGCCCAATAGTTATGTGGAGTTTGATTGAAGGAACTACCTCAGCCGAGAATTGTTGACCGGTATGAGATTATCCATCGACTTGATTTGGCAAATAACTCTTCTCTTTTTGCCTTTTTTTTTAAAAAAAATCATCTCTTTTTGCTTCTCTAGTTAATTATGTAGCTTGTTGCTTGTAATCAATAAAGCGGTCGGTGTAATAATTGAGATTTGATAAGGTTTTAATCTTGGAGATGAATCAGTACTAGGTCAATCAAGATAACAGAAGTTGGCCAAAGAAAAATCAACCAAATATGAATGTAACCTTTTATTTACATGGACAAGCTAAAAGTACAGGATCGAATTCAGTAGAGCAGACCGCAGTGACGATGAGAATTTTTTTATTAATATACATTTTAAAAATTATTAATAATAAATAACCCACGGAATATGAAATTGGCCAAAATGACCCACTGTCGTATGTGCCTCATACGAAGTTCGAATTTCGTATGAGGCACTTACGAAATGCCCATTTCGTCTATGCCACGTAAGCTGGTGTCCACCACGGTGGAGAAAACGCCGGCCACGGTGGAAGAAATGGGCACGCATGAATTTCGTATGTGCCTCATATGAAGTGAATAGTACCTTCGTAAGAGACACGTACGACATTCCTACGAGTCCAGTTTTGACCCTGCTTTTAATGGATTTTACGCAAAGTTTTTTAAAAATTTCTAGGCCGATTTACTAGGATTTCTAAAGTATAAAATAGAGAATATATTGTGAAGTTTTGAATTCAATGAACTTCCTATACGTTTAGTATGTAGAAACAAGAGTAATTGTATGTGTTATTAGGCAATACGATCACGTTTCTGCACATTTGTAAAATGTATTAATGTTATTGTAATGTAAGTTTTGTTGAGTATAAAAAATAAGTTATGAATATAATTTATGGGAGTTTAATGGGAGCTTCAAATTTCTTAAAATCATATAGCGATAACAAATGCATAGTTTGGAAAATTATACAATTAATGTATTAATTTATATAAATGCATATTAATTGACGGTAATTAATTGTACTAAAATTTAAAAGTTCGGCGGCGGTTACATCAAATGAAATTACATAGTTCTGAAAATATATGCATGTTGTTTGCCACTCTACTATTACGGTACATGAGGCAAAACATACGTACACATATTTTTAGAAGAAAATATAAAATAGGTAATACAAATAGTGTGTGTACGACGCACTTAATATGCGTCGATCTAATCCTAACACGCCTTAGTTGAATTAAACGCCGAGCATAGTTTACCCCAGTTGCTAGTGCAACGGGGGTATTTTCCCTTACGCAAAGCATCCGGACCGGCTTCTTTTGCGCGACGAGCTCTCTCGCGCATGTGTTCTCGCTCAACCTCTCGTGCTCGTGCTGCGACGCGTTCCTCCTCTGCAGCTTTGCGATCACACTCTGCTCTCCATTGTCGAATTTCTTCTTGCCTCTTGCGACGATGCTCCTCCTGTGCAGCTCTATTCCTCCTCTCTTGCTCTATTCTTTCATCTCACTCTATTTCTTCTTTGAACTTCCAATATTCATATCAAGCCATTCTCTGAACCTCCTCGGCGTCTTCTGTCAATTGTTCCTAGCCGATGTAGTTCCTGAAGTCGCAAAGAGGTGGTGGCGACTGCACAAGTTGTTGTACAAAAGATTAGATTGTATAAACCTGGTAGTATAGCATTCATAAAAAAGAAATAATGTTGCATATTACCTGTTTTCTATCACCTGGAAGAAATGGGCACGTCCTGTGAGGAGGATTGTACTCGTAGTTGTCGCACATCCAAAGGCGGCAACCATACGAGTAACCAGGTCGAAGATCTCTTACAAACCTACAATCAGTGTCATAGAAACACATTGGAGGTTGTAATCCCTCGGGGATTGGAACCTTTTCTCTATTTGTGGATGGTGAGTTCTCGTCCATGGTACTAAAGTATCTGGAATGATTGTAGTGAGTGTGTGTTGAAGATGTTATCGAGTTGAGTGTTATATAGACAAACGGCTGATGGTGTATGGACCTAGTGTAGGAGAAATTTCATCCCTAAGATGTATAAGTGTGAACTGACACTTCACGTGGTCTGACATGGAGCAGTGCAATTTTGTTTTTCTCTTGTACGAGATTCGCCTGACATGGAGCAGTGCAATTTTGCTTTTCTCTTGTACGAGATTTGCCTGCCACGGACCTGGTGATGTCGTGGATAAGTTTCATGTGAGTTTTTGTCGTATTGTATGTAGATAAGATTTGTCTTAAAACATTCGTCTGACAAGGTAGAAAGTAGTATGACGAGTCGCAAAGTAAGAAGACGACAAAGTAATTTTAACAAACTTCTCATTCGAAACATACTTGTTATACATGGGAACCATACTTTTGATATATATGAAACATACTTCTGATACATGTGAAACATATTTCGCTAATTCGCTACTACTTGTTATGTGGACAGTTGCAAGACATGTTATTGCAAACACCGTTTTCATCCTTATCATTCGTCTGACTTATAACAGGATAAAGTTCCATTTTTTGAAGTTCCATTTCAGTTAGTTCACCTACCAAATCTTAATTGTGATGTTGTACATGTTTAATGTAGTCTCAAGTAGCCTTAATAGGTGGTGTATCAACCCAGAGTGTATATCCATAGTTTTCATCATCATAGTAAGCCTAAAACAAAAAGTATAGTCATCAAAACTGCATATATGAAATATGTTTTGAAAATGATATTTAGTATTTACTCCACCAACAGAACAACGAAAGAAACGACGACCGCTGTCGTCTCCTTCGTCCATCATTTGGACAATACAATCCAGGTCACAACGACACTTAGGCCACTCTTGTTTGCTGCCATCGTATGGTCGTAGTGGATTAAACGGGCTAAAATCACTCTTACTAAAAAGCGGGAACTCATCTAATGGTGGTTCATACCAAGTTGGACCTCCCATCAAGTAATTTCCAGGCACTGCTCTAAAGTTTCTACCTCCTCGCTAGCACGACTTGTACTCGCCTACCTCCTCGCTAGCACGACTTGTACTCGCCATTGTTTCACCTCCACGCCTACCTCGACCTCTACTCATCATTGTTGGTGTGAAGAACACAAGGATGCACGAGTAGTCGTATTTATATAGGGCGATGAGTGCAAGGTCGTTCTTCTCTTGTACGAGATTTGCCTGCAAAGTCGTTATTCTCTTCTACGAGATTCGCCTGACAAGTATGTATTGATGTCGTGGATAAGATTCGTCTGACACGATAAAGTGCAATGTCGTTCTTTTCATGTACGAGATTCGCCTGGCATGTATCTGTTGATGTTGTGGATAAAATTCGCCTAACATGATAAAGTGCATTGTCACGATGAAAGATATAGTGCATAAAGAAAACATAACATAGTTCTTCTACAATATAACACACACATACATGGGTACACGTTACTAATGTCTACCACGCTTGTTGTTGAACCTACGCGCTGCATTCACATGAGCCCGATCGTAAGACACGCGCAAAGGAGCTGCCCTCCTCCGTCGCTGCTGAACAGGTGCGGGTGTCTCGAACTCCTGTGAAGGTTGAGTCGGAATGGGAGCACCATCCAACTACGATGCAGGAATTGTGTCCTACTGCAGCACATCCAACAGGTAGTCGTCGATTTGGAAAGGTGAAGCTGGAGGACTGTCGTGGTGCATCTGCGAGCCGGAAATCGTAGTATCGTAGTCTGTTATGCCCTCTCCTGCATTGGCATAAAATATATAGTTAGCAAGTTCATTGTGTCCATTATGTATTTAAGTAACATAATCATTGCACGTCATACCTGCGCCCATGTGTGGCACATGCGTGGAAGGGCCAGCCAGGTCCGAAGAAGGAACCAAAGAAGGTATATGTGCCGACGGGTCTGGAAAATCCCAACCAGGTACTTGTGTGGACGGACCTGGGGGCCAAGCAGCAGGTACCTGTGTGGATGGGCCTGGAGCCCAAGCTGCAGGTACCTGTGTGGACGGCCCTGGAGCCCATGCGGGCACCTGTGTGGATGGGCCTGGGACCCAAGCAGGTACCTGCGTGGACGGGCCTGCAACCGAATTAGGTACCTGTGTGGAGGTCCCTGCAGAAGTTATATGAACAAAAATATTAGTTTCGTGCAAATATGTCAAGTTTACTAATAATTACGTACCTGCTGTGTTGGCATGCCTAACGTTACGTGCGGTCGGAACTGTAGTGTCTTGTGCACATTATTGTTCACAAGAAGCCAACTTCAGACCCTCTTTCGCGTGGCTGTATATCCTTTGCAGCATGTGCACCATCTTTGACGAACTCATCGATATCCCCTGCCTCAGTCATTGTAGTTCAGCTGAGGACTCCGCAAGAACCTGACGGAACTGATTCATCTTCACAACTGTGAAGTGATCGGTCATACAACAATTAATTAGTCATGTTTAATGAAAATAACATATTAAATTTGTCGGTGGTTTTGATCCGGCAGATCTCCCGACACTACTAAAAGTGTTTGCGGAGTTTGAGGTTCGGTGTGGGCGCGCGGAGATTCAAGAAGGTGAAATGTAAAATGACACAGGAGACACAAAGATTTACGTGGTTCGGGCCGCCTGAGCGTAATATCCTACTCCACGAGGTGTGTTGGTGTTGTATTGGATGTATGAAATCAACTCAGGTAACGTGAGTTGAGAGCGCGTGCGAGCCGATCAGACCAGATCAGATCGGATCAGATGTTATCAGCCGTTCTCTATGTATCGTCGGCCTGTCCTTTTATAGTACAAGGACAGGCCGTTACAAGTTGGCCTGGCCCGACATGTGGCCCCGGCGGCTACTAATATTGATACACATTTGATGCGCTTAATTACCATTAATGACCGAGTTACAGGCTTTGACAGCGCCATTACTGGTAATAAGGGTCGTTCGATTGTGTGTCATTAACATAGTATTAATGACACTTAATCGGGTCTTGAAGTCCTTGATTCCCCTTTGAAGATCTGGAGCCGTTGTGGATTCTACCGGAGGTTTGAGGCTGAAGATCTGACGGTTGGACACGTGGTAGCTTCGGAGCATACTGTGGAGAACAGATAGGTCCGGTGCCACCAGACACGTGTCAGTTCCGGAGCTTCCCTCGGTCTAGGGTTAGGTCCGGGGGTGCCGTTATGGTACATAGCCCGGAGCTTCCCCCTTGTGGGCGGTAGCTCCGGTTTGATAGTACACGTGGCAACCCTAGGACTAACCATGTTCGGGAAGCGGGTCCGGTTATGTCTGACATGTGGGCCTCTGAAGGTCTTCAAATCAAGTAGATGACATTTTCTTGAGATCTTTGCAATCTCAAGGGGTATACGGTACTCAGGGTACTGATAGTGGCCCCCTGGGCCCACCTCTGGGGAAGACCCCTTGGGTGAAGTCATTCCGCTGGAGGTGGTTCCATCCTTCGACTTTTGAGCCGAGTCTTCAAAGGTCTTCAGATGTGCCGTTGGCGGTAGTTTTGGAGTTAAATCCTCGCCGTGTGGCATATCCCGGGTGCGGCAAATGAGATCTTTGGCGTGCGAATCTCACGCAATTGAAGGTCGCTGGTTCCCGATACGAAAATCGTATCGATTCTGCACGCCTTGTCAGGCCGCCGCCTTCGGGCTTCCTGCCTTTCATGATGACAACCGTTCGCCTGGGTAACAATCTCGACTTGATCGTCGGGGTGGTCCAGGGCCCTCTTGTCATCGGCAGGGTGAAATTTTTGAATAGTATCTTCGGCTTCCCTGCGGTTTCCATCCAAGCGTTTCGGGGGCTTACTTAGGAAGTAAAGCGCGCACCATCTGGGGTTCTTTACGCCTCTCATATGAACTTGCGCTCGAACTCCCAAACTTGTGCTTGCTTTTCCTCCCTTGCCTCGTTGTGCTGCGATGGAGTTGGGTCTTCGCAAGAGCCACTTGAAGACCGAAAGTGACCTGAAGAAGGTCCGGGCCCTCATGGGGTGGTCCCCGGACTTCTTCAACCACCTGGTCCGCGCCGGGGGAGGGCTCCCATTCGAGAAGGAGCACGCTGGCGAGATGGTGTACTTTTCTGCGTACGCCATGGTGGGGTTGATCCCACCTTTTTCCTCGTTTTTCTTGATGCTGCTAGACTTCTATGGTCTGCAGCTGTATCACCTTGGCCCCCACTCCATTATTCTAGTGTCTATCTTCGTCCACTTCTGTGAAATGTGGGTGGGCATCCCCCCTGCATTGAGCTTTTCTGGACCTTCTTCACCGTCCATACCACCAGAAGGGGTGACGAGTACCTTGGCTTCTACTACTTTGTGAAGCGCAAGAAGTGCCCATTCAAGTACCTCCGGTCGTTTCCCTCTGGAAAGTGGGACAATTGGAAGAAAGACTGGATAGTCATCCGGGTGGAGGAGCACGAGAAGTTGGAGCTGCCCGAAGGCCTCCCCGACATCGACACTGCAGTCTGGAGTGAAGCTCCGGTGTTGTCGGATGCCTTCAACCCTGCTTTGACCAGGATCCACCAATGTGTGGAGGGAGGATTAACTCCTCAGGCGGTATTTTGCAATTTCCTGGTCAACAGGTGGGCACCGCTGAAGAGGAGAGAAAAACTTGCTTGGAGCCTCAACAGTGTGATGGACGACGACCGGGTCGAGACCGGGCTGAAGTCCAACATGAAGGGGGCGACCTTGGAGTTTCATCTCAAGAAGTTCCAGCACGGCATCGACATCGCGGGTGATGACTTGACCCCGCCACCAGCTTTCCTCCCTTTGAACGTGGAAGTACAGTTCTGCAGGGAGCTCCGGCGGACGATGCCGGCGCTTGACGACCTCGGTGTCATCGAGAGACGCTCGACTTCCAGGGTGGTGATCCCTGGGGCTTCTGAAGGTGGCTCCGCCCCTGCCCCGAAGCCAAGGACCGAAGTCGTCGGCAAGGGCAAGGAGCCGGCGCTCGAACCCTCGAGCCGAAAGAGGAAGTTGAAGCATGCCGACGGAAGGTCCGTCAGGCCTGCACCCTCTGCAACAGCTCCTTCTCCCCGAAGGGGGAGGTCTTCTACAACTGCGGTGACTGCATCTACAGCAGTGTCTTCCCGGGGTGCTAGCCCCGGGCATGTGACTCCAGTACAAGGGCCAACTGAGGTCTCTGGGTACGGAGGTCCTTCTCGGTTGAGGGGGGCCTCGACTAAGGAAATGCCTGCGACTGCAACAAGTTCCGGGGGGCCTTCCGGAGCTACCATGCCGGCGGCGGCCATGGTCAGTCCAGAACGCCTGGGAAAGAGATTTTGTGCGCTGGTGCAGAAGCCTTCCGAGGTAAATTTTAATCTTTACCTCAGACAGTTGTTTTGTTGTAGTAACTGTTTTTTAAGTTTCTTCATCCATCATCTGCAGTGTCCCCAAGAAGAGGGATGAGGCTCTGCCCTCAGACACAGCAGCTGAAGCTGTGAGGGCGGAGGCTTCTGCTCCTATCCCGGTGCCGCCCCAAGTATTGGCTAAAGCTGCGGCAGCTCCGGCGCCAGCTGTCGTGGTCATGGACCTCGACTCATCCCCCGAGACTTCCGTGGTAGCGCCGAACCACGGGAGAGAAGATGCACCAGCGGCACCTGCCCCGGAGGTTGAAGACCCGGGTCTTGATGTTGAGATGTTGGAAGCTCCGACCGCTGAGCCGGAGGAAGCAGTGATTTCGGCCCCAGAGCTGGAAATTGTCGAAGCCCCGACGGTTGAGCCGGAGGTTATTGAAGTCCTGGCGAGCGACCCGGATGTTGAAGGAGTCCCAGCGATTGAGCCGGCTACCTCCGAAGCTCCAGCCTCAGAGCCGGTTGCCACTGAAGCTCTGGCTGCAGAGCCGGTTGCAGTTGAAGACCTTCCGGCGCCTGAGCCAGTTGAGGTTGAAACTCTGGCCTTAGGGCCGGTTGTTGTTGACCTTCCGGCGCCCGAGCCGGTCATTGCGGAGGCATCAGCACTCGAACCCATGATGGTCGAGGCGCCAACACCCGAGCCACCAGCGGAGGAGGAGCCCAGGCCGGGGCCGGAAGTAGCCCCTGCTCCGGAAGTGATGACAGCGGAGGTGTCTGCTGCTTAGCCAGGGTGCCCTGATGAAGTCGCTGGCCCCCTGCCCGAGGGGGCAAATGAAGACCTGGCGGTAGGGCCTTCGGAACCACTTCCGAAGGTTGGAACTTCTTCTGCGGGACCCTCCTCGGTGGCGACTGAGGCTATCCCAGAGGACGGCCCTAGTGCCGTGGAGGCTCAGGGGACCACTCTTGTGGAGTGGGACCCAATTTTTGTAAGCGAGAACCTGCTGGAACCAGCGGAGGAGACCCCAGCAGGTCCGGATCCTATTCCCCTGTCGTTGTCCATTGACAACGCTTGCTCCAGTCTACGTCAAGTCCAGCTGGCGTTCTACCACGACAGCAAGGCTCTTGAAGAGGAGCGCCAAACCCTTAGGCGGTGGCGTAATCGGCTCTACTTCGAGACCAAGCTGGCGCAGTCGAGGCTGGCAGACGACAAGGAGTGGATCAAATAGGAGAAGGTCCGCCTGGAATACTGGGGCAAATTATTGGATGATAGGGAGAGCTTGACTCGTGCCCTCGACACTCAATCTCGGGCCATTTAAGAGCAGACCAAGGCAGATAATAGTGCGACTGATGATCGCCAAGAAAGTCTTGAAGCCATTAACACTAGCCTCATCAAGCGCAGGGAGGCACATGAGGAGAGGGAGAAGAAGCTCGAAGACGAGGAGCAAAAACTCCTAGAGCTGCGGGATAAGGTCTTGAAGAGGGAGGAGGAGCTCGCCGAAAAGGTGGCTAAGGCTGACAAGGGCCTCGAGGAATGCACCAAGAAATTGGAGGAGCGTCGCGTTGAGGAGGAGGAGAAGGCCTGGGTGCGAGGGCAGGAACTCTACAAGCAAGAGTGTGCCATCGCTGCCAGGGAGAAGAAAGTTAGGGGCCGGGAGAAGGACCTGGTCGACCGCTGGAACAAGATCCACCTCCGGGAGGAGGAGCTCGGAAAACTCAAGAAGCAGGTTGCTGAAAAGATTCAGCAAAATGCCAAAGAGGTTGAGCGCCTTGCTCGTGAGAATTCTGAACTGGCGGCGGCCAAAAGATCCTTGGAAGAACTGAAGGGCTTGAGGATTGTGGACTCTCTACGGGTTTGGGAGTTCCTGAGCAAAGCCAACGACGCGCTGACACCAATGGGCTTCAGTCCCGTGCATCCGGATGATCCGGAGCCGGAGCCGGACCTGGCGTTGCAAGCGTTGAGCTCGGCGGGTGACAAACTCTCCAAGGTGGGTGACGCCATCGTGGACCAGTTGGAGGCTGAGGGCAGTCCCTGGCGAAGAACGTCGCAGAGTATGTGCTGACGTGTTACACCAGCCGGGATCCCCAATTTCCTCTGGACCCGGTGCTTGAAGGTCCTGTCGAAGAAGAAGGTGAAGCCACCCGAGCCAACGTGTCGGAGGTTGCTCAGAAGGTCGCCCAGTTCTTCCATAGGGTCTAGGACCATCTATGTAGCTCCCACTTGTATTCTCTCTTTTTCTTCCCCAATTTTGTAATCCCTTGTCTCCAGAAGAATGAAATCCACAATTTGTTAATGAATTTCATTTTTTGTCTTCAACACTTCTGTCTTCACTTGGCCCCCTGGTAGATGTACACAATTTGATTGTGAACATGTACCAAGAGGATATTGTATTTTATTGAAGACTCATTTGCTTCGAACTTGTAGAGTGTAGGTCCGAAGTCTTTGATAGTGAAGGCCCCCTGAGGTTGTCGGAACTCAGAAGCTCCGGCATTGACTACCATCGGAGCTTAGTAGCTCCGACAATAGTCCCTATCAACGCGTAGAGCATCGATAGTTAGCCCTTCGGGGTGTCAGAGCTTAGTAGCTCCGACAGTGACCTTTGCCAACGCGTAGCTTGTCGGCAGCAGACTCCGCTTGTGGGGTCTTCTCACCATCTTTTATTCTGCGGCGACGACCGGCCCCCTAGCTTTACCGGAGCTTGGTTGCTCTGGTAATGCTCGTTTTCAATGTTTAACATCGATCATAAGCCACCTAGGGGGAGTCGGAGTTTTGTTAGCTCCGGCTTTTCTCCATCAACGTGAATTCTTTATTTTTCCTGCACACTGAAGCCAAGAAAAATAGTAAAATTCGCTCCTTGCCTATAACTTTGTCGCGACTTACAATTCCCAAGAAAGTTTTAGGTCAAACACAATTTTGAATACAACAAAATGGGTTGCATTCTTTCTTCCAGAGCCAATTGTACTTGGACCCGCCTTACTTCGGCCTGCCAGGGTGTAGGTAGAGTGACGTACTTAGGGTGCTTGACCAGGCTAAGTCGATAGCACACTCCGGCCCTAGATTGGCTTGGCGGCATTCAGGCGAGTGGGCCATGAACAATATTTGAATCCAAAATAATTGACAATACAGCTCGAATTGTACATGAACTGGTCGACCTAAAATTTCTTAAGAATTGCACAACTTTGTTATAGACAAGAAAGAGAAAAATAAAAAATGTTGAGCCTGTACAAAATAAATGCACGTGGAGTCTGTTTCACATGAAGATGTCTTTCATTATAGGTCTGGGATACAAGGGAAACAAGTACACTCTTAGGGTATGGAACCAGGCTAAGCGTGTTTCATTTCTTGTTTGACCTAGGGTAGCTAGCCACACTTTTAGTCCTGAGACTGTGACAAGTGTTGCATGAACTTTGCGGACCTTCTGGGAAAGGTCCGGCTGTTCTCCCGGAGGAACTACCCGACTCTGTACAATGACTCTATAACATACACCTCAAGTTACTACACACTCACCTCCGTGATATTAAGTGTAGAACTTACGGAGGTGCTCAATATTCCAAGGATTTGGGAGAGGTGTCCCATCCTCGGTAGCTAAGCGAACCCTTCCAGGACGGGATACTTTAATCACTCAGAAGGGTCCCTCCCAGTTGGGGGAGAGTTTGTTTAACCCTTCTCTGGATTGTATTCTCCGTAGCACCAAATCGCCTTCCTCGAGCTGTTGGTTGTGTACATGCCGCTAATGATAACGTCGAAGGGCTTGGCGGTATTGGGCATTCCGAACAGCTGCTTGGCACCTTCCCTCCTCAAGGAGGTCTAGGTCTTCACGCTAGAGCTGGTCCTGCGTGGCTTCGTCGAAGGTCCGGACCCGGAGTGACCCCAAGGTGATTTTCGGAGGAAGGATTGCTTCAGCTCCGTACACCAGGAAGAAGGGTGTCTCTCCAGTTGACCGGTTTGGAGTTGTCTTGTTGGCCCATAGAGTGGGCGAAAGCTCTTCAATCCAGTTGGCTCCATGTTTTTTTCAAGCGCTCATAGGTGCGCGTTTTGAGTCCTTTTAGGATTTCAGCATTTGCTCTCTCGGCCTGGCCATTGCTTGCCGGGTGAGCTATGGAGGCGTAGCAAACTTGAATGCCGAGGTATTCGCAATATCCTTGAAATGCAGAGCTTGTGAATTGGGTCCCGTTACCAGTAATGATTTTGTTTGGGACTCCAAATCTGCATACAATGGACTGCAAAAAGTTGATGGCAGATTGCTTGTTCATTTTCACAACTGGAGTTGCTTCCGGCCACTTGGTGAACTTGTCAATGGCGACGTACAGGAACTTGTAACCTCCGACGGCTCTTGGGAAAGGTCCCAAGATGTCCATCCCCCACACAGCGAAGGGCCATGTAGGAGGTATCATTTGTAGAGGTTGAGCCGGTGTGTGAATTTGCTTTGCATGAAATTGGCATGCTTCGCATTTGTTCACCAGCTCAGTTGCATCCTGGAGTGCTGTAGGCCAGTAGAAGCCATGCCGGAAGGCTTTACTGACCAGCGTGTGGGAAGACGCGTGGTTTCCACACTCGCCTCCATGGATTTCTGCGAGGAGCTCGCAGCCTTCTTCCCTTGTGATGCACCGCATTAGGACGTTGTTGGCACCGCGCCGGTAGAGATCCCCTTCTACCAACATGTATCTTTTAGCCAATCTGACTATCCGGTCAGCGGATATATCATCGTCAAGAAGGATGTTGTCTTTCAAGTAGCTTCGGATCTCCGAGATCCATGCATCGGAGCTAACTTGAGCATTTGAGTCTTGCGTGCTGGGTTGCTCGGAGCTTCCGACAGCACCTACGACCCTTGATGGCTGCCATGGTAACAGGGCCATCGGGACCATCAGCTTCGGGATGCTGATCTCGCCCCCTTCGCTCAGTTCGGCAGGCTGAGCTGTGGGTTTTGACAATCTTAGGAAAAAAGTTCCGTCAGGAGCTGGAGCTCTGGTTGACGCTTTCATCGAGAGTTCGTCGGCTTCAGCGTTGTGGACACGGTGGACGTGGTGGAGGTCTAGGACTTTGAAGTCCTTCTGAAGCCTCTGGACTTCAAGGAGGTAAGTAGCTAGCTGGAGATTGTTGCAGGAGCATTCACCCTTCACTTGTTTAATGATGAGCTGTGAGTCTCCCTTGACCAGCAGCTGCTTGACACCATATGACAGTGCCACCTTTAGTCCGTAGATGAGTGCTTCGTACTCTGCCATGTTGTTGGTCGCCTTGAAGTCAAGGTGTACCATGTATTTTACCTTCTCCCCGGTTGGTGCGAGGAGAAGGATTCCAGCTCCGGCCCCCTGCTTTTGCATGGACTCGTCGAAGTAGAGGGTCCAGTGAGGATCGGTGAAGACTGGAGTCTTGTGTTCCGGCTTTTGCTCACTGGGGCCCCCAGGGTTTGATGGAGAGGGATTCCATTCCGCCACAAAATCTGCCAATGCTTGACTCTTGATTGCTTGTCTTGGAATGAATTCGAGATCGAATTCGGCCAATTCCACTGCCCATTTTGCAATATTCCCAGTTGAATTGGGATTATGCAAGATTGCTCGAAGTGGGTAAGAAGTCACCACTGAAATCTTGTGAGCTTGGAAGTAATGGCGAAGCTTCCTGAAGGCGATAAAAACTGCATAGAGCAGTTTATGCACCTCTAGGTATCGAGTCTTGGCGTCATGAAGTACTTCACTGATGAAGTACACTGGGCGCTGGATGGTCCGGACCCTACCGGAGGGGCCCGGAGCTTCCTCTTCATTGACCCGGATCCTCCCGGAGGGATCCGGACCTTGTTCGGGGACCTCCGGGTCCTTGCCCACTCAAGTCAGGGAACTGGGACCCAGACTCGCTTTCAGGAACCTTCGGACCCTCCCGGAGGGGTCTGGATTCCTGAGCATGGGATGGTTCTAGTCTCTTCGCAACCAGGACCATACTGACGACTTCGTTAGTTGCTGAAATGTAAAGCAGCAAAGGCTCACTAGGGTTCAGAGCTACCAGAGTTGGTAGAGTGGTGAGGAGCTATTTTAGCTCCTGGAATGCCTTTTCTGCTTCTTCAGACCATTGGAATGGTCCAGACTTCCTCAATAACTTGAAGAAGGGAAGTGCCCGTTCTGCCAGTCTTGAAATGAACCGATGGAGGGCTGCTAGACATCCAGTCAGCTTTTGGACATCCTTGATGCCGGCTGGTGGCCGCATGTCTTCAATGGCTTTGATCTTCGTCGGATTAGCCTCTATGCCCCGGTGATTTACCAGGAAACCAAGAAGTTTTCCGGAGCTAACCCCAAAGACACACTTGTCTGGGTTTAGCTTTGTGCGGGTGACCCGCAGCTTGTCGAAGACAGCCTGTAAGGTGTCAAGGAGTGACTCCTTGTTCTTGACCTTGACCACGATGTCATCGACGTACACTTCCACTATATCTCTAATGAGTTCTTCAAAAGTTTTGTACATAGCTCGTACAAAGGTTGAAGCTGCATTCTTGAGACCAAATGACATGGCTATATAACAGTACAATCCATCTACTGTGATGAAAGAGGTATGCTCTTCATCTTCCCTAGACATTCTGATTTGATGATACCCAGAATATGCGTGTAGGAAACACAGTAATTCACACCCGGAGGTGGAATCCACTATCTAATCTATTCTAGGTAGTGGGAATGGATCTTTTGGACACGCCTTATTTAGTGTTGTGTAGTCAATACACATCCGAAGCTTCCCGCTGGCCTTGGGCACAACGACTGGGTTTGCCAGCCATTTTGGATGGAAGACTTCTCGGATGAATCCAACTTCAAACAACTTCTTCACTCTTGTCGAATGAAGTTCTATCGCTCCACGGATTGCTTCCGAGGCTTCTGATGCACGAGCCGGGCGTCAGGGTAGATCTTCAGATTGTGCTCAATCACTTACCTGGGGATCCCAGGCATTTGTGACGGTTGCCAGGAAAACACGTCGACATTAGCCCGGAGGAAAGCGATGAGCGTGAGTTCCTATTTGTCATTCAGTCCCCCCGACATACGGGTGGTCTGAGCGACATTGGAACCGATTTGGACGACTTTGACGGGAATGTCGGTGTCGCCGCTTGGCTGCTCACGAGGTGCAGAAGTCGAGCCTCGTTGACGAATGCTCGGGGGTTTTTGAGCTTGCTCCTTCCTAGAGTCCTCCTCTTGCGCTGTAGTAAGCGCATGAAGTTCTTCCAGAGCGGTTACTCCGGCAGTGCGATCTCCGCGGATCCAGAGAACGCCTACTGGTGTTGGCATCTTTAACACCAGGTAGCCATAATGAGCAGCTGCCATGAATTTGTACAAGGCAGGCCTACCCAAGATGGCGTTGAAAGGTAAGTTGATTTGAGCAACGTCAAAGACCAACTTCTCAGTGCGATACTTCTCCCGGGTCCCGAAGGTAACGGGGAGGGTAATAGCACCGAGTGGGGTAATGGCTCCCGGACCTACTCCGGAGAAAGGTCGGGAGGGGTGAAGATGTGAAGGTCGGAGCTGAAGCTTGGTAAAAGCTTTGAAGCTTATGAGGTTCGGCCCCGAACCTCCGTCTACCATAACATGGTGGAGCTGAACGTTATTGATGGTAGGAGATACCATCAAAGGTAACTGGCCTGCTCCAACCATGCTTCGAGGGCAGTCCGAAGCATCAAAAGTGATGGTTGTGTCCATCCACTTCCGATGAGGCTCCGCCCTGGCTGTAGGAGCTACAGCGGCCATGTCCCGACGCATTGTCTTGAGGACGCGGCGGGAGGTGATGTCCCATGATCCACCAAAAATGGTGTTCATGGTCTTTCGACGCTTGTTGTTAGAGACGTCAGAATCGTCATCGACGGAGGTGTAGACGGCCTTCAGGACATTTTTAGGATGCTGAAAACCTAACTCCTCTTCAGCCGGAGCTTCGTCAACTTTTTGTTTTCCTTCCCTCTGTCAGAAAGGAACTTCTTCCCGGCGCTTGTTGTAGCGCTCGGCAAGGTTTTGGACCTCCCGGCAGTCTTCCAAATTGTGGCTGTCCGTCTTATGAATTGGACACCACACCTTGGGTTTGCCACCGTCTACAGAAGACGGTCCAGGTCGCTTCTCGGGGCGTGGCCCTCGGCCACCCGGAGCTGCAGCAGCTGCAGCATTAGATGCGCTGGCCGATGGCTTCTTCTTGCCGTTGGTCTTTTTCTTCTTTTTGCCACTCCCGGAGGTAGTGGCTTCGCCTTTGGAGGATTTCTTGCGATCCTCCGGAGGTGGTTTGGAGTGCATTTCACGGCCCTCCGCAGCTCTGACACATTTGTCAGCCAAGCTGAAGAGTTCCGTGACACTGGTGATCTCCTTGATCGCCAGTTTCTCCAACATCTTCTTATCCCATACGCCCTGTCTAATGCCACAATGACAAAAGCGCTAGAGATAGAAGGGATAGTGTTTCGTACCTGAGAGAATCTTTATATGAATGATCGCAGGGATTCTCCCCCTTTTTGCACGACTGCAAAAAGGTCCAGTTTGGTGCCTGGTCGGGTGTATGAACTCCCGAAGTTGGCGGTGAACTGTCGGCACAACTCCTCCCAACTGTTGATGGAGTTGGGTAGAAGGCTCATAAACCAGGACCGGGCGGTCCCAGTTAAAGCCAAGGGAAAATAGTTGGCCATTACAGCCTCATTTCCTTCAGCTGCTAGGATAGCAGTGGAGTAAATCTGAAGAAATTCGATGAGATTAACGGTCCCGTCAAACTTCTCCGGCAGGTGAGGCCGGAATTTCTGTGGCCACATGACCATACGCAGATGCATGGCCAGGGCTGAACAGCCTCCTCCTACTCCTTCAGGAGCAGGAATGTCTTGAGCTTCTCGTCTTTCACGAGCACGCTCGATATGGACTCGGCCATCTTGCTAATGGTATCGGTGATCAAGCTCCGCCCGGAGGTCATGAGTTGAAAGCTTTGATACCGTGTGAGTGTGTCGCGCCCAAGAGGGCAACGACGTCACTTGCTGTGATGCAGCATGACTCCTGTTGTTGGAAACGTGCGGACCAAGTCTGCCAGACAAGGTCCGTCGCTACGACGGGGCCCGTCCTGAAGGAGGACGACCCTGGTTACTGATACGGTCGGCTGCTCCTGCAACCAAGTGTTCCACATCGGCCCTCCACTGCTCCATTGCATCCCGGGATGCATCCGGAGGTGGTGGGTGCTGAAGGAGAGCACGTGCTGCATGGAGCGCGTGTTCTGGGTTGTCATGATTCGCCGACGCATTGATTGACGCCGGGGCACCATCGCGCTGCCCAGCTTGATTTGCTGGTGGAGGCGGCGGTGGTGGAAGTGTGACTCCTGCTGGAACTGAGGTTCCTGCTGGTGGCTGCATAATGGAGGGATTGCCCCCAGCAGCTTGAACAGCGGGATGACCATTGGATGATTCAGCAACTGAGTTCACCATTCTTGAAATCTCAGGCGCCCCTACCTGGCGCGCCAACTGTCGGTGGTTTTGATCCGGCAGATCTCCCGACACTACTAAAAGTTTTTGCGGAGTTTGAGGTTCGGTGTGGGGGCGCGGAGATTCAAGAAGGTGAAATGTAAAATGACACAGGAGACACAAAGATTTACGTGGTTCGGGCCACCTGAGCGTAATACCCTACTCCACGGGGTGTGTTGGTGTTGTATTGGATGTATGAAATCAACTCAGGGGACGTGAGTTGAGAGCGCGTGCGAGCCGATCAGACCAGATCAGATCAGATCAGATGTTATCAGCTATTCTCTATGTATCATTGGCCTGTCCTTTTATAGTACAAGGACAGGCCGTTACAAGTTGGTCTGGCCCGACATGTGGCCCCGACGGCTACTAATATTGATACACATTTGATGCGCTTAATTACCCTTAATGACCGAGTTACGGGCTTTGATAGTGCCGTTACTGATAATAAGGGTCGTCCGATCGTGTGTCATTAACATAGTATTAATGACACTTAATCGGGTCTTGAAGTCCTTGATTCCCCTTTGAAGATCCGGAGCTCTTGTGGATTGTACCGGAGGTTTGGGGCTGAAGATCCGACGGTTGGACACGTGGCAGCTTTGGAGCATACTGTGGGGAACAGATAGGTCTAGTGCCACCAGACACGTGTCAGTTCCGGAGCTTCCCTCGGTCTGGGGTTAGGTCCGGGGGTGCCGTTATGGTACATAGCCCGGAGCTTCCCCCTTGTGGGCGGTAGCTCCGGTTTGATGGTACACGTGGCGACCCTGGGACTAACCATGTAGGGGAAGCGGGTCCGATTATGTCTGACATGTGGGCCTCCGAAGGTCTTCAAATCAAGTAGATGACATTTTCTTGAGATCTTTGCAATCTCAAGGGGTATACAGTACTCAGGGTACCGACAAAATCTTTGCAAATGTACTTCAAAGAATTCGATCTTACCGCCATTGAAGAAGCTTCATCTCTATGACACAGATACGTATCTGTCACCAAGGGTACGTGCGTCTGTCGCTCGGCTGGTGTGTGTGCGAGAACAACTCGTGTCCGAGGAAGGTACCATTGTAAGTACTCCTCATAAATGGCCTGTGAGAACGGTCGTGTCTCCTGAACAACCTCTTGTAAGGCAGTCGTCCACTGTAGGAGCCACGGATGCATGCGCTGCAACCAAAGTCCCAGCGCTGAGGTACCCTTACGACAATACCTAGAGGACAAAAAAATACATTAATATTTCAAAAATATTAATGTATTCAAGAGTTATTAGGGGAATTACTTACGTATGCACTGCAGAAGTCACTATAGAATGTGGAAGTACTGGAAATGTCTGTTGTAGGCCAAACTGACGCAACACTCGGTGTGGTGCGTACTCCTCGACATAGATGTCGTACACCAGCGGCTTCCTTGTAAGCCAGTAATCCAAGTCTCTATAGCACAGATACGCAAGTCCCCTCGATGTTCGGCGGTCGTGCTCCTCCATATCATACGGTGTCCAGCCCACGTCCTCGTCCGCATCTAACCGATCAAACTCCTTGACGAACCCTTGGTACACCTTGTGCATCTGCTTGTTACTCCACTCGCGCTGCATAATGAACAAAATATGTCACAATACTATATTATTGTAATCGTGAACAATATGGGTGCACTTAAAAAATTACCGTACCTGTCGACGCACCCAAAAAGTACCCATCGTAGGGCCATCATCCGGTGCCTCACCGTACTCATCACCATCGTATGGTGCCGGATGCACTTGCGGCCGACCTATCATGAACCGCTCGTATACCCATAGCTGCTGAAGTAGAGGACAACCAGCTAGTACTGCGTTACCTCGAGCCTTCGTGCAAGCGTCACAAAGTCCTCTATACGTGGCCGCCAACACAGTCGAATCCCAACTGTACTGAGGCATCTCCTATGATGTGGACTCCGCTATCTGTCGAGCAAACATAATCAGGTGTCTGTCCACGGAGTCACCGTGCGTGTTGGTGAACATGATCGCACCAAACAGCCACAACAAGTATGCCTCCAAGTATCTGGTAACAGTGGCATCATCGGTATGTGGATGCATAGTATCCACCTACAATTTGAAACAAAAAAAGTGTAAGTTTCTTTCAAATTACATAATAACATTACAAGGTTCATGTGCATCGAAATAACACTTAAGTAATATGAAACATTACCTCGTAGTACGTCAACCACTTCTTTGTCGGACCATGGTGCTGGTCCTTGTGAAGTGGAGAAACAGGGTCAGCCGCAGGGTGTCGTGCCACATCCTGGAACAGCGCAGATATCTCTGCGCGCCAGGTGGGTGAGTCCTCAGGAGTGCAAACAGGGGCACCTACGATAGGAAGACCCAACAAGAAAGACACGTCCTCCAGCATGACAGTCATCTCTCCACGCGACAAGTGAAACGTGTGGGTCTCTGGCCTCCAACGATCTGTCAAAGCTGACAGCAGGGCTCTGTCAAGGCTGAAACGGTACTTTCGATCATCCCGATCATACGGCCTCTCCTCAAGCAGCCTACATATTGGAAGCAGCCCAGGTGCACTCAACTTGTTTCATACCAAGCAATAAATTAAAATATACAGAATGATAAAAACAAATTTCTTTTCATACTAATAGAATAACGTATCTGGGAATCCATCTATCGTCTATCTTCCAAAACTTGGAAGGCAGCTGAGGACGAAGAATGGGCAGATCCTCACCACGCCAAAGTCGGAAAGCTCAGTGAGTTATATCAATCCGAAACTGAAGTAACTCAGGACACTATCCTTGTTCTGCAGCCATACCTATATATGACAAGGATAACATTAGTAGGACGAAAAACATGAAAAACATATTCAAATGAACGACATGGGCAACATATTCAAATAAGAGACATGAACAACATATTATAACAGTACATATGTCAATGTTCAATACAACACACTTCACTTAATGTACACGTACAAATTCATAGTTCATAATAATAAGATATTACATAATGTATCACATATGTCGAGGTGTCTAAACTGACACCTCCCCCGGAGCCACTCGGCAGTAGTCCGCGTAGGTTTTATGTGTTTTCGGGGGGCTAGTCCTAGCAAGATCAAGCTTTGAGAATGATGAACGCGAGGGATTTACGTGGTTCGGGCCTCCTGAGCGTAATACCCTACTCCACGGTGGTTTGTGTGTTGTATTGCTTGAGTCTGAGGGAACTCTGGGTCTGAGTGACTGTCCCTTAGTTGGTTGCTGCTCGGTCCTTTTATAGTCTAAGGCCGAGCAGCTTACAAGTGGGACCTGGGGCCCGACATGTGGCCCTGGGTGTACCAAATCCCTCCTAAGACTTGGGAGTAAATGCTATCCCCTGACAATAGCTTCAATGTGCCACCTGGCCATGCCTTGCTGCAGGGCTACACATAGCCCCTCATCATGGCAGGCGTTGTCCCGTCCGTCTTGCCGCGACCTCTCATTCGCCCGTCGTACATAGTAGTTTGGCGCCAGCTTGTTACCGACGGGCTTGGTACAGGACTTTTTACTTATGAGTGCGAGCTCCTGCTTACCTGGGGAACATGCGCGTCTTTTCCGTTTAGGTGCTCTGGGCTCGTCCCACTTTATTGCCACTATCGCAGGATGAGCTAGGTGCGGTGTTGCTTGCCACGTGGCGAGTCCGGTCCTTTCCTCTACCGTGTGGTCAGGCCCGGAGCTTCCGTACATGTGGATGCGCCGGACATTGTTCCTGCGGGAGGCAGGTCTGGAGCTACCGACCTGGTGAGCACGTCGGACCTCTCCTTGGCGGGGAGGTGGACCCAGACCTGCGGGACACATGGCAGCGTCAGACCTCCCTTCCGTGAGGGAGATGCACCTGGAGCTGCAGGACACGTGGCTGTGTCGGGCCTTCTCTTAGTGGAGAGGCATGGCTATGCCGCACGCCACGCGGCACCCTGGGAACAAGTTGGGTCCTGCCCCCACGGGCGGTGGGACCCAGCGTGCCTCCTTTCTTGTATCTAGGGGTACCCGGTTCGCCAGGTACCGACAGTGGCCCCCGGGCCCATCTCAAAGAGGAACTTCCTTGGTTAGGTGGTTATACCTGAGGTGGGGCCATTTCGAATCCTCGTGTAGCGACTTTTAAGGGTTTCCCTTCAATACGGCAGATAAAATCTCAGTTTGCAGATATCGCACCATCAACGGCAGTCGGTTCCCGATACGAATTTCATTTCGGTTCTGCGCGCCCATTAAGTTGCCACCTTTAGTTTTTAACTCCCGCCTACAAGAGCGGCTGCCTCGAGGCGGCTACTCGGCATTCCCACCGAATCGGACTCCGACCCACCAGTCATAGTGCGAGTGGCTCCAGTATCATGGTGCCTGCGGTTTCCACACAAACGTCGAGGATATATACTTAAGAAGGGGACTAGCACGGGTCATATGCTCTTCACGCCACCTCTTGCACCCGCGCTTAAGACCTTAATACCTTCTCGCATCCTTCAGATTTGATCCCTAGCCCTCGCACAGCCATCCTTTCCCTACTCCATCTCGTTGCCATGGAGTTAGGTCTCCCCGCCAGCAAGATCAACACTGAGAAGGGGTTGAAGAAGATCCGAGCCTACATGGTATGGTCCCACGACTCCTTCAACGACAAGATCCGCTTCGGAGAGGTTCCTTTTGAGAAGAAGAATGTCGGCGACATGGTTTTCTTCCAAGGGTACGCCATGGTCAGCCTGCTTCCCCCTTCTCGTCCTTCCTAATGACCTTGCTGGAGTTCTACGGAATCCAGCTACATTTCCTCGGACCCCACTCAGTTCTGCTGGTCGTTACCTTCGTCCACTTCTGCAAGATATGGGTGGGGGTGCGGCCCAGTTTAGAGCTCTTCCGGAACATCTTCACCCTGCATACCACCGGAAAGGGGAACGAGATGGTTGGGCTGTATTACTTCGTGAAGCGGAAGTGGTGCCCCTTCAAGTACTTGGACACCTTTTACTCTAGCAAATGGGGCGATTGGAAGAAGGAGTGGGTTATCATCGCTGTGGATAGGCACGAGAAGCTGGACCTGCTAGAGAGCCTCCCAAACGTGGATACCGACCTCTGGAACGAGCTCCTGGAGCTGCCGGCAGCGTACAAGTCCGTTGTGGCTAGGATTGAAGGTTGAGTCACCGGTGGAGTGACCCCCTAGATGGTCTTCGGGAACTTCCTGAGGAACAGATGGGCACCACTAAAGTTTATGGAACGTATGGCATGAACATTCACGCCGCGTGATGCTGACACCCAAGTGAGGGATGAAGCATTGAAGGAGCTGCTGAAGAAGTTCCAGAGCAAACCGAGTATCTCGCTTGACTCCCTAGCACCTCCAGAGTCCTTTCCACCCCTAAACCTAGCTCCTGAGTTCTGTTGGGAGCTCCAGAAGCTAATGCCAAGGTTGGATGACACTGGAGTCGCGACGAGGCAAGCTCCCCCAGCACCCACCGCTCTTGGGGCCCCCGGGGGGTCAGTCCCAGCTCCCCCAAGACGGGGAGGTGAAGTCGCTAGCTCCGGCAAGGGCGAGGTTCCGGCGGAACCCTCCAGCCAGAAGAGGCAGCTGGTGCGAGGTGACAGAAGTCACGTCGGTACCTTCGGGGGGCCATCTCATCCAGCTCTGGGACCTCTCCGGGGGGCCACCTCCCACCTCGGCGCCAAGTGTGAGACCAAGCTCCGAAGGTCCCCCTCAAATAGGGATCACTCCGGCCAGGGAGGCTCCGGCTCCATCTTCGGCTTCGGTCCAAGCTCCAGGGAGGCCTGAGGCTCCGGCCACGTCGGGTCTTTCGGGCTCCGGCTCCGACCCTGCTCAGAAGCGGCTCTGTTTCCGCGGTACTTGGGGCTTCCCAAGGTAAACACCCGAGCTCTTACTTTGATCTCTTTTTAGGTCAAGGTCACCCTTTAAATGTTTCTATCTTGGTTGTGCAGCGCTTCCAAGAAAGGAGAGACGATCGCCACACCCCCGGCCGCACAGGAGGTTGCGCCGGCAGGCACTTCAGCTCCAGTTCCTGCACCTGCTCAGGCGGTCGTGGAGGCTCCGAACGACTCAAGGGCGCCCCCTACCACAGGCGCGGTTGCACCAGAGCCGAGGCTCCCAGTTGTTTATGCACGGATAGCCGGGGCTCCAGTGCTGGAGCCAGTGGCTCCTGAGGCCCCGACAGAGGCACCGAGCGTCGGTACAGCTCTGGAGTCGACGGAAGCTCCACCCCTAGTGCGGGGGGCCACTGAAGGATCGGCCCCCACACCATCTTCTGAGGAGATTCCAGCATCTCAGCCGGATGTAGCCGAGGGGCCAGCCGCCATGCCAGATGCAGAAGAGGCTCCGGTCGGCGAGCCGAGAGTGGTTGAAGAGTCGGCCCCCACGCCAACTACTACGGAGGTTGGGGTGGCCGACCCGACGGTCGTCAAAGTTCGCACTCCTGCTTCGAGGGTGGTTGAGGCTCCGGTGCCTCAGTCAGCGGTGTCAAGTGCATCTGCGTCCGCGCTCCAAGCCGTGGAGGTTTCGGGCACACATCCTGCCTCCCCGATGCCAGAGGCGGAACCGGGAGCGTCACGGGCTGAATCGGGAGCGCCTGTGGCTGCACTGGAGGGTCCGGTGGAGGCCCCAGGCGCCTCAAGCCCGCGGGTGCCGCCACCTTCGAGGGGGGGCCCCTCCCGGGTGACGGCGGACGTTCCGGTGGTGATGGGGGAAGGGGCGCTCCCATCTGGTCCGGCGCCCATTACCTTAGAACTGGCCATCGACAATGCCCGCTCCAGCCTGCAGCAGGTTGCCGAGTCCTTCGAGCATGATCGCAAGGCTCTAGAGGGGGAGCATAACAGGCTCCGTCAACGCGAAGAGTGGGTCAAGGACAAGGAAACTCGGTTGGTCGCGCAAGGTGAGCTCCTCAACGAGAGAGAGGCTACCTTCAAAGCGCTCGATGAGAAGGCACAGAAGATATATGAGGAAGTTGTGGAATGCCACAGAGCTGCGGACCAGTGCCAAGGGGGTTTAACCACCTGGCATGAGACTCTTCAGAAGCGCCGCCAGGAGCTCGACTTGGGCGAGGCCAAACTTGCCGAGAAGCTGGAGGACCTGAGTCAGAGAGAGGAGGAGCTCTCCTGGAAGCTGTCGGCGGGTGAGTAGAGCTTGGCTAACCACCGCAAGAGATTTGAAGTGCGGTGTAAGCTTGATAAGGACAGGCTCTGGGAACGGGGGCAGAGCCTCAACAAGCGAGAGGCCGATGTTTCCGCCAGGGAGGATACAGTCCGGGGCCACGAGGAAGACTTGGCAAATTGTCAGAACCGTATATTCCTCAAAGAGTCGGAGCTCACTGATCGCGAGCGACAGCTAGCCAAGAGCATCCAGCAGCACGGCAAGGAGGCCGAACGCCTTGTAAAGGAGGGTGCAGAACTGGCGGCCACTAGGAGGGCTCTGGATGAGCTGCGGGGCTCGAGAGCGGCCGAGTCCCAGCGGGTGTGGGACTTCCTGGGATGGGCTGACGGAGCACTGGCACAGTTTGGCTTCAGCCTTGTACGTCCGGCCAACCCGGTGCCAGAGCTAAATGAAGCATTGGCGGCTCTTAGCTCCGCTGGTAGCAAGCTCGATGCAGTGGTTGACGTCGTCGCGAAACAGCTGGAGACGGAGGGAAGGTCCTTTACCAAGACCGTCGTCGAGTACATGTTAACATGATACCGGAGCCGGGACCCCCACTTCCCCCCTGAGTCCAGCAGTCGAAGGGCCGATCGAGGAAGAGCTGGATGCTGCCCAGGAGAGCATTCAGGAGGCCGCTCAAGCTGTTGCTTTAGCTATCCGTAGGACTTAGGCCTTCATTTTCTTGCTCCCGCCTGTATACTTCTGATTTTGTAAGATAATCTTTTAATGAATGAAGTCTTCTAGATCTCCGGCTCTGATATTTTTATGTCTTGCCCCTGGTAGATGTACGTAATTTTGATTGTGTACATGTACCAAAAGGAACTAACACTCGCTCCGGGAACATCGGGCCCTTGGGGTTGTCGGGGCTTAGGAGCTCTGACGACACCCACCGTCTATGCGGGAGGCGCCACCGCTGGCCCCCTGGGGTTGTCGGAGCTTAGGAGCTCCGGCAACACCCACAACCTACGTAGGAGACGCCACCGCCAGGCCCCATGGGGTTGTCGGAGCTTAGGAGCTCCAACAACACCCATGATCATGGTAGGACATCGACGCCATGCCCCCTGTCATTGTCAGAGCTCAGGAGCTTCGACATCGCCCGTTGTTGATGTAGAGGATGCCGACGGCGGGCCCCCGAGCCAACTCTCAGCAGAGTGTCCGTTCGCCATCGGAATTATGAGAGTGGCTTTATTTAGTGTTCTACCTTAGGAACCTGCGCACATGACAGATAAAAGGTAATTCCGCTCTCCAGTCAATCTTTTACCCACGCTCTATTAGTGTTGCTTGTCTTACGACCCGTTGCCGTTGTGGGGGGCTTGACTAAATCAGGGCCCCCGCATCCGGAACCTGTTTCCTGCCACACGCGAGGGGTGGGCTCGGAGGTTTCAGACACTTAGCAGGTACCCAAAGTGACCCGCCGGCAAACGGACAGCAACGCTCACACTATTGTAGAGACGAAGGGAAAAACTGACCGCACCCACGCTAGGTGATGAGCTAATGGCAAATGCGTGACATCAGTCATAAGAACTAAAGATAATTTCAAATGAACAAGGCATTTCAGGGTAGGGCAAGCATCTTTTCATTATAACGCTCATAGGAGAGAACAGTCTTTACAGGAGGAACGACCCGACTTGGGTGGTAGGGAGCTGAGTGTACCTGCTCAGGGTACCAGACCATGCTAAGCAAGGCAGACACTCAGAGCTCACCCCCCCCCCCCCCGGCCTTAGTTAACCCAAGTGCTGTCTCTAGGAACTATGCTAACTTTATAACAAAAGAAAATAAAATGCCCTTCCACTGACTATGGATAAAACTTACGGAGGTGTTCGATATTCCTTGGGTTGGGCACTAGTTGCCCATCCTCCATAGCTAGGCGAACACACCCTGGGCGACAAACTTCTGTGACCCAGAAGGGACCCTCCCACTTGGGGGAGAGTTTGTTTGCTCCTTCACGGGAGAGCAGACGTCGCAGGACCAGGTCGTTCACCTTGAGCTCCCTATTGCGTACGGTCCGCTGATGGTAGCGTCAGAGCGCTTGGTTGTACCGTGCGTTTTGGAGGGCTGCTCGTATGCGTCCCTCGTTGACGAGGTCCATATCTTCACGCCTGAACTGGTCCTGTGTGGCTTCGTCGTACATCCGGACGCGAGGGGAGCCCATGGTGATTTCTGGGGGAAGGATGGCCTCCGCCCCGTACACCAGGAAGTAGGGCGTTTCTCCCGTAGCCCGACTGGTTGATGTCCGGCTAGCCCATAGCGCGTATGGCAGCTCATCCACCCAATTTGCACCATGCCTCTCGAGGCTTGAGTATGTACGAGTCCGGAGGCCCTTGAGAATCTCAGTGTTTTCCCTCTCTACCTGCCCATTGCTCTCGGGATGGGTGACAGAGGCATAACAAACTTGGATTCCAAGGTCCTCGCAGTATTCTTGGAACGCCGCACTCGTGAACTGGGTCCCGTTATCAGTGATGATTTTGTTCGGGACCCCGAACCTACAGACGATCGACTTGATGAACTTCACTGCTAACTGCTTGTTAATGGTGACGACCGGGGTGGCTTCTAGCCATTTGGTGAACTTATCTACGGCGACGTAGAGGTGCTGGAATCCTCCGACAGCTCTTGGGAAAGGTCCCAGGATGTCCAATCCCCACACAACGAATGGCCACGAGGGAGGGATCATCTGCAATGCTTGAGCTGGTGTGTGGATCTGCTTGGCATGGAACTGGCACGCCTTGCACCTCTTAACCATGTCAGCAACATCCTGGAGTGTTGTGGTCACGTAGAAGCTGTGCCGAAAGGCTTTGCCGACCAGCGTACGGGCCAATGTGTGGTTCCCGCACTCACCTCTATGGATTTCTGCGAGCAAGTCGCAGCCCTCCTCCCGGGTAATGCATCGCAGTAGGATGCCGTTGGCGCCATGCCGGTAGAGATCCCCCTCTACTAGCGTGTATCTTTTAGCCATCCGCACAATCTGTTCTGTCAGGGCATGTTCTTCAAGAAGGTAGTTGTCTTTCAAGTAGTCCCGGACCTCCGAGATCCGTGCATCAGGACCTCCTTGAGCTTCTGGTTCTTGGGCGCCTAGCTACTCGGAGCTGCTGGAGGCGCATAGGAACCTTGGCGGGCACCATGGCTGCAGGGCCGCCGGGGTTTCTAGCTTCGAGGTGCTAGCTTCACCCCCTTCACCCGGCTCGGCAGCTCGGGCTGTTGGTAGCGATAACGTCCTTGCAAAGACTCCTCGGGCACTGGTGCCTCTGTGGAGGCCTTCGTTGGCAGGTCGTATGCGACTGAGTTGTCAGCTCGGGGCACATGGCACAGATCCATGACTTCGAAATCTTTCTCCAGCTTCCTGACGTGTAGCAAGTATGCTGCCAGCTGGGGGTCATTGCAAGTGCACTCCCCTTTGACCTGCTTGACAATTAGCTGGGAATCACCTTTGGCAAGGAGCTGGCGGACATTGAGGGTCAACACCGTCTTCAGCCCGTCGATGAGGGCCTCGTACTCTTCCATGTTGTTGGTGGCTTTGAAGCCAAGGTGCACCATATACTTGAACTGCTCTCCCGTCGGAGCTATGAGCACCACTCCAGCCCCAGCCCCCTGTTTCCGGGCAGAACCATCCAAAGTAAAGCTTCCACGGGCTTTTAGTGAAAACCGGTGCACCGGACACTGTGTCCCCGCTTGTGTCCCTGCTGACTAGGCTTTCAGGGTTGCTAGGCGTTGGAGTCCACTCGGCCAGGAAATCTGTCAGGGCCTGACTTTTGATCGCATGCCGAGGAAGAAACTTGATCTCAAACTCCGCTAGCTTGGCTGCCCACTTGGCGATGTTGTCGGTGGCATTAGGGCTGTGGAGCACCATTCTCAGCGGAAAGTAGGTGACCACTGAGATCTTATGGCCCTGAAAGTAGTGTCGGAGCTTCATCGATGCTACCAACACGGCTTACAGCAGCTTATGTATCTCTTGATACCTTGTTTTTGCCTCATGGAGGACTTCACGGATGTAGTAGACTGGCCTTTGAGTGGTCTGGACTCTGTCCCAGAGGTCCGGTGCTCCCTACATCGGATCCAGGTCCTGGGATTCCTGGCCCCTAGGACCCGCATCATCCTCTAGGGGCTGGGACCCGATGACTTCTTGGTTCCCGAGCCCCCCTGGGAGAGATCCATGGCTTCTCGTGTATTTTGCTGATGTGGTTCCAATCGCTCTGCGACCAAGACCATACTAACCACTTCGGTTGTTGCAGTAACATACAGCAGCAGGGGCTCGCTGGGCTCCGGCGCCACCATAACTGGGAGGGACGTAAGGTGCCTCTTGAGCTCCTGAAACGCCGTTTCCGTTGCTTCTGTCCAGGCAAAGGGACCTGCCTTCTGCAGAATCTTGAAGAAGGGAAGTGCCCGTTCCACCAACCTTGAGATGAAGCGGCTGAGGGCCGCTAGGCACCCCGCGAGCTTCTATAGATACTTGATACGCATGGGGGCCACATCAGATCTATTGCCTTGATCTTCTCTGGATTGGCTTTGATCCCACGGTGAGAAACCAGAAATCCATGCAGCTTCCCGGAAGAGACCCCGAAGACACACTTTTTGGGGTTCAGCATCGTGCGCGTAAGGCGTAGCCTGCTGAAGAATTGTGCTAAGTTGTCCAGGAAGGACGCACGGTCTTTGATTTTGACCACAATGTCATCAACATACACCTCTACCAGGTCTCTAATGAGGTCCCCAAATGTTTTATGCATCACACGTACAAAGGTAGGGAGAGCATTCTTAAGACCATAAGGCATAGAGACATAACAATACAGGTCATCTAATGTTACAAAAGCAGTATGTTCTTCATCATCTCTAGACATAGGTATTTGATGGAAACCAGAATACGCGTCTAGGAAACACAACAGATCACAGCCTGACGTAGAGTCTACAATTTGATCTATACTGGGGAGTGGGAATGGATCTTTTGGACATGCCTTGTTAAGGTTGGTGTAGTCAATGCACATCTGAAGCTTCCCGCCAGCCTTGGGGACGAAAAAAGGATTAGCCAACCACCGAGCGTGATGGACCTCTCGGATGAATCCGACATTGAGCAACTTCTTAATCTCCTCCCGGATGAAGTTTTGGCGCTCAACAGACTGCTTCTGGGGCTTCTGTTGTACCGGGCGGGCGTCGGGGTAGATCTTCAGATTGTGTTCAATCACCTCCCTGGGGATCTCGGGCATTTGCGATGGTTGTCAGGCAAACACATCAACATTGTCCCGGAGGAAGGTGATGAGCGTGAATTCCTATTTGTTGTCCAGGTTACCCGCTATGCCTGTCGTCTGGGCAGCCTCAGAGCCGATTCTGACGACCTTTACTGGGACGTCGTCTTCGGCGGGAAGCACGTGCGCAGCTGCGGTGGAGGTCCGTTGGGGCGGGCCTTGACTTGGTTGGCCTTCCCTCGCATCATCCAAGTTTGGGGCCCATCCCGCAGTGAGTGCTTGGAGCTGCTCCAAGGCTGACACCGCCACGGTGCGATCTCCCCGGACCCTGAGGACCCCGGATGGCGTCGGCATCTTTAGGACAAGATAGCCGTAGTGAGCTACGGCCATGAACTGGTATAGCGTCGGCCTTCCAGTGATGGCGTTGAAGGGAAGCTCGACATCTGCCACGTCGAATAGAATATTCTCCGTGCGGTAGTTTTCCGGCGTACCAAAGGTTAATGGGAGGTGGATGCTACCACTGGGCACAATTCGCACTGGGCCCACGCCTGAGAATGGGCTTGAAGGCGCGAGCCGAGACATAGGAATCTGCAGCTTCCAGAAGGCTACAGTGGAGATGAGGTTGAGGCCTGCACCACCGTAGATCAGCACATAATGGAGCCTCACGTTGGCGATGGTTGGGGCCACGAGCAGCGGGAGCACTCCAGCGCTTGCCATGTTCTTCGGGCAGTCCGAGGTGTCGAAGCTAATAGCAGTGTTCATCCACTTTCTGGGGGGAGCCGGATTTGGCACCCGGGCCACTGCCGCCACAGCGTGTTGCAGGACTTTCACTGCGTTTCGAGACACAGGGTCTGAGGCCCCCCTGTAGATAACATAGAGGAGCTTCCGACGCTCCTGGTCACTGCTAGTGTCCGAGTCAGCACTCGTGAACACTGCTTTCACTGCTCTGTGGGGCTCTTGGTACCCCATGTCTTCATCCTTGTCCTCCGCAGGGTCAAGCTTCTGCTTACCCTCCCTCTGGCGAGAAGGATCGCTCTCTTGATGCTGCTTCTTCTGCCGCTGTTCGCGTAAACGTTCTGCGAGATTCTTGACTTCCCGGCACTCACTTGCATGGTGACCATTGGTCCGGTGCACCGGGCATTTGAAGTCAGCGTCATCACCCTCAGGTGATGGGCACGGACGCTTATCCTGGCGCGAGCTCCAGGCTCTGCCAGTTGCCGCAACTACCACCATAGAAGCTCCGGGCCTCGGCTTACTCCTGCCGCGGCCCCCGTTCATCTTCTTCCTGCCACCACCTCTGGTAGTGGCCTCCGCTTCAGACTGTGAGGGCTCCCCACTTTCCGAGGAGGGTCGGGCGTGCCAGTTACGCCCCTCTGCAGCCTTGGCGCATCAGTCTGCCAAGGCAAATAGCTCGGAGACATCGTGCACGTCATGCATGGCGAGCTTCTCGAGCATCTTCTTGTCTGTCACACCCTGCCTGAATGCAACTATGACAGATGCATTCGAGATGTGCGGGATGGTGTTTCGTACCTAGGAGAATCATTGGATGTACGCTCGCAGCGGCTCCCCCGAGCGCTGTCTAACAGCGTGGAGATCAAGCTCTGTGCAAGGACACTCATACAAACTTCCAAAGTTCGCCACGAACTGCCGACAAAGCTCTTCCCGAGAGGTGATGGACCCCTGAGGCAGGTTCATGAGCCATGACCGTGCTGGACCAGCCAGGACCACAGGGAAGTAGTTGGCCATGATGACCTTGTCGCCCCCCACAGCCAGGATGGAGGTGGAGTAGATTTGCAGGAACTCACTCGGGTTGACACTCCCATCATACTTCTGTGGCATGTGCAGCCGGAACTTGCGAGTCCAGACCATTCTCCGTAGGTGCGGGGCTAGAGTTGTGCACCCTCCACCGGTAGCTGCGAGCGACTGGTTTGGCGCTGCATAACCTTGATAGCCAGGCGACACTGCATACGACTAGTGTTGAGGCGCGGCGGCAGATGCCTGGTGTGGTGGAGGCACACCATATTCCTGGAGCGGAGGAGGTGCAACGTACGCCTGGTGTGGAGGAGGCGTCGCGTACGCCTGGTGCTGCGCGGATGGCGTCACATACCCCTGCCGCGGCGGGAGGGCGCCGTGCACCTGGGGTCCGGGACCCGACAGGTTGTAGTCCGCCTCAAGGTTGTGGTGCCGCTCCCTCTGTTGTTCGATGACGACCCGATAGTCCTCGCCTGCCCTACGGCGCTGCAGCTTAGCCCGCAAGTCCGCCGTCGAAAGCCTTGTCGAGCGTCTATCGGCGGTCCGTCGGTCGACGATAGGCGTTCGCGACAGTGAACCAAATGTTGTTGCCGCTCGCCTCCCGCCTTGTGGAGTCACTTGGAGCGCGGTGACGACCAGGTGTCGACGTCATTTACCCACTGCTGGGTTGTTCCCTGGGGTGCACCTGCCGTTGGTGCGTTGCAGAGCAGCGCACGTGTGACCAAGAGTGCACTTTATGGGCTTGCCGCTAGCGGTGCCGTAGCAGCTGCCACGGCTGGCATTCGCCGTGCCGTGTTATGCAGGCCTGCAGTCAGTGGGGTGACTGCACGGCGCCCCGATGATCCAGACCTTCCCGCCCTGGAGCAAGACCCAGCTCTGGGGTGGGACGAAGCTTGGTCCTCTCTCGCCGCCTGCTGGCGTGGCTCTGGCCTGGAGGAACTTGCATTGGAACGTGCATTCACCGTGCTGCCAGTGAAGATGCTTGCAGGAGAAAGCCCCTTCCTGGCACGCCAAATGTCGAGGTGTCTAAATTGACACCTCCCCGGACCCACTAGGGAGCAGTCCGCGGAGGTTCGATGTGTTTTCGGGGGGCTAGTCCTAGCAAGATCAAGCTCTGAGAATTATGAACGCAAGGGATTTATGTGGTTCGGGACGCCTGAGCGTAATACCCTACTCCACGGTGGTTTGTGTGTTGTATTGCTTGAGTCTAAGAGAACTCTGGGTCTGAGTGACTGTCCCTTAGTCGGTTGCCGCTCGGTCCTTTTATAGTCTAAGGCCGAACAGCTTACAAGTGGGACCTGGGGCCAGACATGTGGCCCTGGGTGTACCAAATCCCTCCTAAGATTTGGGAGTAAATGCTATCCCTTGACAATAGCTTTAATGTGCCGCCTGGCCATGCCTTGCTGCAGGGCTACACATAGCTCCTCATCATGGCAGGCGGTGTCCTCTCCGTCTTGTCGCGGCCTCTCATTCGCCCGTCGTACATAGTAGTTAGGCGCCGACCTGTTACCGACGGGCTTGGTACAGGACTTTTGACTTATGAGTGCGAGCTCCTGCTTACCTGGAGAACATGCGCGCCTTTTTCGTTTAGGTGCTCTGGGCTCGTCCCACTTTATTGCCACTATCGCGGGATGAGCTAGGTGCAGTGCTGCTTGCCACGTGGCAAGTCCGGTCCTTTCCTCTGCCGTGTGGTCGGGCCCGGAGCTTCCGGACACGTGGCTGCGTCGGACCTTCTTCCTGCAGGGAGCCAGGTCTGGAGCTGCTGACCTGATGAGCACGCCGGACCTCTCCTTGGCAGGGAGGTGGACCCAGACCTACAGGACACATGGCAGCGCCGCACCTCCCTTCCATGAGGGAGATGCACCTGGAGCTGCATGACACGTGGCTGCGTCAGGCCTTCTCTCACTGGAGAGGCATGGCTATGTCGCATGCCACGTGGCACCCTGGGACCACGTCGTGTCCTGCTCCCACGGGCGGTGGGACCCAGCGTGTCTCCTTTCTTGTATCTAGGGGTATCCGGTTCATCAGGTACTAACAACATCTAAATATAACGATGCACATCAAATAGCATTGCCATCCCTAAACATAGTTGTGCGGCGTGCACGAGGACGCCGACCATCCTTAGGATTCCCAGAAGGTCCAACTTCAACCACATTTGCCTCATTGTTTGAAATGCAATTTTTGTAAGTATGTCCAGTTTGGTTGCACTTGCTGCATGTTCCTTCAAATCTGCCAATTTCGGACTCATCCATATCGCTTCCGATACATCGAGTTTTCTGTTTCAACCGAATGATGTCAGGTCCTTGCAAAGCGTCTGGTCCTGGATCTGTGGTAAACGTGTCTTTGGTAGCAAACTCATATATCTCTGCATTCCAAATACTCACAAGAACCTCTTTCTGGAAGTAGTAGGATACGTAATTACTTGGTGTTAACTTGGTATATGAGCAAGCTGCAATAACATGAGAACAAGGCCCATGAAAGAGTTGTGGCTTCATACATGTGCACGTGCAATCATCCTGATAAAGAATGCACTGCTGAACAACTCTCTCACGGTTAGCACCACAACGATTATTGTCCCTACATAGAATTTCAAATCTGTGCTCCGCAGTTCCCATAGGTTGCACACGATAAAATACAGCCTTTTGGATCTTCTTCTCCATGAACTTGCGCATGTAGGGTGAATAAGACAAATTGACATCATTCCTTACTGAAATTGCAGTACCGTAGCGCTCACGAAAGTACTTGCATGTCCCATAAAAAATGCCCTCGACAATAGCAACCAAAGGTAATCCTCTTAAACCACGTATCACCCAGTTGTATATCTGTATTGAGTACCACTGCATTAGCATGTGTAAAATATAGAAGACTAAATAAAAATTAATAGAAGTAATGTCAAAGAAGGACCTCACCTCAACTAAATTAGTTGTCATGATGCCATACCTAGCACCATTAGTGTCGTATAACAAAGACCACTTCTCTTTCGGTTCGCGTCGAATCCAACTAGAGAAGTTTTGACTTGATGAACCTACAGTTGGAACAGATATTCCATTAGGATTGTCTCTGCTTGTGGACGCCTCTGCTTGTGTCGTAGTCAATTCGTCTAGACGTTGCCATAGAGCAATAAACTTTCTCTCTTGATTTTGACCACACAACATCTTGAACAAATTCATAAGTTGTTTGTTCTTGAAGTGACTGAAAAAGTTGGTGCCTAAATGCCTCATGCAATATCTTGATTGAATGTCTGTCCAATAAGGTTGTTACCCACACTTGGAGGAATCATGTTTCAGATCAGATATTGCTTTAAGCAGACCAGCATGATGATCGTGTATTAGACAAACATCATGACGTTCTTGCACTACATCCATCTTTACCCAACTAAGAAACCAATACCAACTCTCAGTGTTCTCGCTTTCGACAAAAGCAAAAGCTACAGACAACACCTGTTGGTTCCCATCAACTGAAATAGCTGTTAGAATTTGACCTTTGTACTTTCCAGTTAAAAAAGTACCATCAATGCAGAGGATAGGCCTGCATTGTCTGAATGCAGCAATACATTTACCTAATGCAAAGAATACACAATGGAGAAATAATTTCCCAGGCATATCTCTGCTCGGCACATCCATAATGTCATAATAAGTACCAACATTCCTCTCCTGGATGGTCTGCAATAACTTCGAAAGATTTTCATAAGAAGCTTCAAATGAACCAAATCTTTGCTCGATCACCTTCTGTTTTTCCTTCCACGCTTTGGAGTAATTTATAGTGTACTTGAACTCCTCCTCAATATTGTTTATTATTGATTTCGGTTCAAACCGAATGTTATCCACAATTCGGGCGTACATGTGATTCGCAATAAACTGCGATGTAAGAGCACTATTGCACTTCTCTAATTCATGCAACTCGCATGTGTGATCAATTATTTTTGATACTCTCCATAGCTTCGTTCACTTCTCCTTGAAACTATGGACCCGAAAAAGGACAACTTGAGAACACACATTTGACATCATAATATTTTTTACTTGACTTGTAAACTATAAATGATCTCTGCACAGACAGAGACCAATATTTCACTGCATCCTTCAAACTATTTTTGTCTTTAAAAATGTCTCCTTGTGTTAACTGATTCTCATGGTATCCTGATAAGTCACAATACTTTTCTGTAGCTGATAGATACTCAGGATCGGATTGTTCCACTCTACAGGAACAACAGTATTATTCTCATTCTCATCATCAGAAGAGTCAACTTTTAGAACATGTTTGTGTTCCATATCTTTGATCCTTATTTGTTCAACTATATTCTCAATGTGTTCTCCTTTATCTGCCACACCATGTGCTTGTATATTTATCGAGTTCTCTCCAACTTCTTCCATTCCTACATCATTTTCCACACTATTTGCTTCATCAGCTTGTGCTGCAATCTCTACTTCTTTCATTTCCGCTTGCGCAAGAAGCACTAGAGGCCAACCCCGCTCCACAACTAAATCTACAAATTTTCTCCAATTATGTGTTCCCTTAATAACAATCAAATCCCATTAAATTCCATTTCTTGCACGATTAATCATTTGTTTCAATGTCAACTAATGTTGTTTTGGATCAAGGTTAAATGTTTTCATCAACCAGTTTACGACACCACTAAATATCCTCTCATTTGCTCTTGTTATCCCTCCATCGCACAACGCGAACCCAGACAAATCAATCCCATTAGAGCCATAAACAATTGTGCCTTCTCCATAAAATATCTGAAACACTAACTTCTCTGACATTCCTATTGAAATTTATAAAAACAAATCTATCATATAATATTACTTTTAAAATAAAAGTAATCGTATATTAAAAATGTCTATTCACATGGTCTTATTATCTAAAACAAATAAAAACATAAAAATAATATTACGAATAAAAATACATGATATTACTTCTACTTCTACACCCTAAACATTGCATAGAAAACTAAGACTTCTATTGTAACATTTACGAATTACGTTACATAGAAAACTAACATAGCACTCTCGTAACATTTAAGAATTACAAATAACATTTCTATTCTCTACTTCTACATTTACGAATAATTAATAAATAATTTTATAAGTACTACTAAAATACGTATTAGATAATAGTACTAAACATGAATAGAAAATACAAACTAGAGGAATAAAAATGTATGTAATCACAAAGCTAGAAACTAGAGCGAACAGAAAATACAAACTAGAGGAATAGAAATGTATTTAATCACAAAGCTAGAAACTAGAGCAATAGAAAATACAAACTAGAGGAATAGAACTGTATTTAATCACAAAGCTAGAAACTAGAGCAATAGAAAGTACCCAAAACGGAGGCAGAGACGGTCGGGAGGCAGAGCAGGCGCGACGGAGATGGCCGAGCTAGAGGTGGAGCAGGGGTGCGGTGGCCGAGCGGCGGGATGGAGGCGGCGACCGAGCGACTGAGTGCCGAGAAAGAGAGGAGTGTCGCACGTTTTAACGAGGACGAAAGTCGTCCGTGACACATACGACGGTTTGGGCGGGCTCCACATCTCGGCGAATTTCGTATATGGCTCATACGAAATTCCCATTGGGGGCGAATATCGTATGAGGCCTATACGAGATTCGCTCGGCCTAGGGAACAGGTCCGCCACCTCGGGAGCCGCAAGACAACGTGGCACGCCACGTCAATTTCGTATGTGCCTCATATGAAATTCGTGGCCAACGTGTCATTTCGTATGAGACACATACGACGTGGGTTATTTTGGTCAATTTCATATTTCATAAGTTATTTATTATAAATGATTTTTTTTTTAAATAGTATATTAATAAAAAAATTCGATGAAAACTACGAGCAACAGCCAGAGATCACCGAGCCTGCCTATACAGTATACACACACCGATCGACAGCACGGCAAGCTACTCGTGTCTTCTAAAACGCGGGCGACGCGGAGATCCCCGAAGCAACAGCGGGATACATCACGTCGAAGTTGAACCACGCACGGTGACGGCGCCCTTCTTCTTCCCGCCGCCGTTGCTCTTCCGCTGGCACTTGTCCTTGATCCACTGGAACCCCTGCGCCGTGCCCTCCTTCACCTTCCTCAGCCCGCTCGCCGCCGCCGCCTTGGTCTTCCCCGCCGCGCCGTCGAACGTCGCCTTCGGGCTCGGGTCGCCGCCGGTGTCCCACTGGTCCGCCCACGACGTCTCGAACGAGCTGCTCCGCTGCATGTTGTCGGTCGACCCGACCGTCGTTCAAGCCGCTGCCGAGAAAAGCGTGGAAACGAGACACAAGAACCTGCCCCGGGCTGGAACCAAGAGACGATAAGACGGATATGGATATGGTATCCGGGAGGGAACCGGCTGGATGGTTTTATAGGCGGTGTCGGCCGGGAACGCGTCGCGTCCGGACTCGTGCACGACGCGTTCTACAAGGACGCCACGGATTTGATGAGCCAAGAGGATACGACTTTTGGGGTGGTAGGCGGTGGCGCTGACCGTGCGGGTGCGGCGCGGGAAGCTTCCGTGCGCCGACACGTGGGGTCCGTCTTCACCGGTGGCCCAGCCGCCGGCGACTCTCGCGGCTGGAAAGGGAGGTGTGAAGGGACGATACAAATGGAAAGCTTTCGTTACTACTCCATTTCGAAATAATTATGTTTCAGACAATTAAAAAAACTAGAAATAAAATAGTGAAGATTGTTCTAACACCAATAAATTGAAACGGAGGGAGTGTGTGGGAACCGAACGTGACGCGACACGTTTGGCACACTCCTCTCCGGTTTTCTAGGCGTGGAAAGGAAGAAAGTGTTCTGATTCTGTTCGAGAGCCCTCTCGTTTGTGTCCCGACGGCAGAGGAAGGTGATAGGTGGACGGTGACGGTGGCACGCTGATCTGCCCTTCACCGAAGTTGCCTGCCCTCTGCAGCAGCAACTCCAGGTGGTCTCCAGCTGAAACCTGTCCGGCCTATACACACAGCAAACGGAGGCCTTTGGTCCGAAAATCCATTCATCTTCTCTCTTTACAAAAGTCCAAAAAGGTGATCTTCTGATGCTCTGAAAACATGCCGATTTGAGGCATCGAAGAAGAGGTAGCAAGGAAACCATTTCGACTGGAATCACTGGAAAAAACCGTTTCAGGGATTTAATTGAAATTCGTCAAAGTAGGTTATCATGTTTGAACTTTTTAGAGTCTGATCGTAACTTCTAAAAATCTGGTAAAGTTCATTATAATTCTAGTTTTGCCATATAGTTATTTAAGGAATTATTTACAAGCGTATGTTCTGTTCGGAATTTTAAAGTCAATTAAGAAGGTGTGTTTTCAAATTAAATTTATCGTTTTGAATTCAGACGAAAACGCATGCTGAAATTTTACATGATACTCATGATGCTTCATTGACGCTCATCCGTACTGGCCCATAGCTAATTACCTATTGTACGTGGCCTATACATGTCTTACTGACGCCATTGAGTAAGATGGGCCTAGCCTGGCACGAACGCGATACCTGGCCCAACTACGCCAACTCCTGACGGCTGACGCACACGTCTAGTCTTCGGCTATGCTCAGCGCGTCGAAGTGCAATCGTCACAGCCAAATACTACTTTCTCAGGTTATTAGTGATACCCGAAAACTTGCTGTTTTAATGGTGCCACCATGCACTCATCTTGTTTTGAATCATGGCATAGAAAAGATTCGTTCGGACAAAATAGTGTTCAGTACGCGGGACGGCAAACGGCCGCCGGCGCGCGGTTTTCACGTGGACTCACCCCCCTGTTATCTCGGTGTCACCAACCACTATGCTCGAGCATCAACGAAAGTGCCAACAAGTATCAACAAGTATCGATTACTTTTGTTCTCTATGTAGTGAGTACTGGCAACTAATCTACAGTTGTACACAAGAATCAGATCTAGATAATAATGAAGGCAAGAGTAAAAACATCAAAGTTAAAAGAAAATGTCAATGTTACTACAGCGCTACCACAAGCCCAACAGCGGCAACCACCACGGCAGCAACCAGCGCGGTCCACGGCCGGGAGCTGGCGCTCGCGCCGCTGTCCATGTCCCGGCTGCTCGTCGCCGTCGGAGGCGCGACGCCCTTGAAGTTGGGGTTGCCCCCGTACAGGCTCTGGACCCCTTCAACGTCGTCGGAGGCCAGCTCCACCTTCCTGGTGCGCGACGTGATGGTCGGGTACATGATGGCGCCGGGCTCCGCGGAGTGGCCCAGCCCCAGGAGGTGCCCGATCTCGTGCACCGCCACGGACTCCAGGTCCACGGCCTCGTCCGACGCCGCACGCGACACGTCGCCGCCGGCCACCCACGCCTCCGCCGCGTCCAGGTGGAACCGCCCGTCCGGCGGCGAGAACGCGTGCGCCAGCGTGCCCAGCGGCCCGTCGAACCCCTCGCCGTCGCCGTGGTCCCCGGCGTAGAACCCGATGGTGATGTCCGCGTCCGACGCCGACGCGGTCTCCGTGAAGTTGAGCGTCGTCGCCGCCGACCACCGCGCGAACGCGCGCGCGAACACCGCGCTCAGCGTCGCGCCGTCGACGGGCGACGCGGAGGACGTCGCCGCGATCGCGTACTTGAGGCTTGTCTTGGAGCGCGGCCACCGCGGGCCGCCGGGGAAGTAGGAGTAGAGGTTCCGGCCGTGGAGGTGCTCCGACGACGTGGGCGCCATGGTCGACGTGCCGTTGATCACGTCGGCGACGCCACACCGCGGCGCCATCATCTGCGAGACCGTGGCCGCGTCCAGCACGCCGGTGATGTCCAGGCGGAAGTTGCGCTGGTACATCTTGATGGCTTCCTCCAGGTCGGCGTCGAACGTGTCGGTGAACCCGGACGGCAGCTCCGGGAGGTAGCCGAAGCGGGACAGGTAGTTCTTGAGCTTGGCGAGGCCTTTCTTCTGCTCACCAAAATGGCTGTCGGTGAGGTTCTGGAAGGCAGACCATGGATTGGGGAGCTTGGAAGCAATGGCGTCCAAACCAGATGGCAAGGACACAGATGAAACTGGCGAGACGACCAGCATCGCCAGCACGGTGGTGGCTACGAGAACGTAGAGAGGAAATGTTTTGTTCCCCATTGCAATCTTTCGCGAAAAGGGGATGCTCTGAGCTCTGAGCAGAATGGATGAGGCAGTACAAGTGCACTATGGTTTTGAAGGGTGACCGCTCCAACGATGACTAGTTGTCACGCGGCAAGAACCAGCTTAAGATGAGTGAACCCCTTTATAGCACGCAATATTCATGGTTGTTAGCATGTTTGGTTTGGTCAAACTGGGGAATGAGTCTCATGATTGTCGTGTTGCGTAACGGTTATTTTTCATTATTATTAAAGGGACTCCTGTATATGACGACTTGTTCCCGTGGAGGAAGATGGGATGAAGCTTCCTGGTTCTACGCATCTATAATAATGATAGTTTAATGTTGGTACAGACAGGCAAGGAAGGATGTTGACGAAGCAATGATAATGCCCATGTGCATGATTTGAGGCGATGAGCATTTGACAATGTTATTATTTAGGTATAACGATTATACATTCTTTGCAGTCGGTCCTAGTCCAACAACAAAGAAACAACCAGTCATTGAAATATATTACAGACAAGGGCAACAAATAACAACTTCGAAGTGTGGCAGTTGGAGACCACGGCTACATGTCTTGGTCCAAGTATAATTACTACACATATCCGAAAGGTCTTACAACCAAATTCCCTACTGTCTACATGAAACAATGTCATGAAAGGAATAGAAACGGAAACAGCTGGACTTTTATAAGCTGTGTATTAGAAAATTTCAACTTCTGAAAGTTACAGGAACAATAATAAAACCACCAGTCTCATTCAGCTTAGCTCAACTTTAATGGAAGTTATGCTACAAAATATTTGATACAATTAACCTGCATGCGTCAAAGTGAAAATATCCTCCAGTACGAGACCTGGACTTGATCAACTGCGAGTGCCGGCTTTTAATTGTCGCAGAGTCGATAACAACAATGACACACTTCTCATAATGGCATCTTAGAAGGAGTACCTGGATGGAACCAGCGGGACATTTCAGATAATTACAAATACATAAATAATCTGAGTTGCTTAATCATGATTGAACATGGGAATTGGGAATACCTGGAAGGCGAGGGTACTTTTTTGGCGTAGCACGCTCTTTTAAATATATAACAGCTGTCCGCTGACCATGAGGTCCCATTGATTCAACTATAACAACAAAAAAGAGGTTAACATGTTACCAGAGTCCAGGAATCCTACATTTATCGATATATGAAATGCTGGAAGTGCATGGCATTGCAGCAGCATGACACCACATTAGAATTAGCAACGTTGCAGGTCAATGACTGTGCCTGGCCTTCAACTATCATAGATATCAAACTCAAATATTTACTATGGTATGAACTTGAAAAAGTGCAAAAAAATACATATAACCGCAATACTAAAAATTCAGGCAAATGTTATGATGGTAAATCTACCATTTCGCATAACAGAAGGCAAAACCAAAATATGAGCTCACTACTATTGTTTTAGGAGAAAGCTCACTACTATCATGATGACTGTCAGCAACGATTCTAATACAAAACACAAACTATTCAGTTCAATGCCATAGACAAGGTGAAATGCAGGAGATCATACCGTTACACAGTTCAAGCATGGAAGCACCCAATTTCTGAACTGCACTTTTAGCATTTTTTATTTCCTCCTGTCCAAAACAAATAAATAAAATTAAAGCAAAAAATGTGAAACAAGACCATGTAGGCAAAATAAATTTGCAGCAACCGTGGTGGAAAAGTCTTTGAATGTCAACATATTAGACATTTAAAATAGGCCAATAATCCAATATTTACATGAGGATCATGTCCTTTTGCAGCTACGAACAAACCACCAACACGGACCAATGGGAGGCAGTATTCCGCTGCAAAAGAGAAGCTCAGACAACTGCTAACAGGCGTGGTAACAAAAAATGCAGATATCACATACCTAAAACTTTAAGCTCTGCAACAGCTCTTGCAGCTGCTATGTCGTATGCTTCTCTGTGATCAAGACTTTGGCCGACATTCTGTCCTATAAGCCATGTAATTAAATGGTCATACATAACATGCCTTCCATCACTACTTCCAGTAAAGATTAGTAGCTAGTAAAGCTTAGAAAATGTGGTTCAGATAATGAATCTCTTCACCAGGAAGCATATTGGTAAATCAGCATTGCAATTTAGAGTCAAACCACATTAGAGAAATAAAAGGCATTCCTCGTAATACACAGATCTGCAAGACTGCAATACTACAAGCTAACAATGAGCAAGGAACCATACTTTTACTCCAAATGAGCTCAAAGCCAGTTTACCTCAGCTCGGTCACATACCACATCCACATTAGACAACCCCATGACCCCAACTGCGTGCTCCAAGAACATGCACCGCTTCCGCATCGACTCCAACAGTGTGAATCTCCAGCCTGAAATGAAAGGAACAAATCCCATTGCAACGGCCGAAGCAACCAAATGCACCGACTTATCTCAGCGCCTCCAGTAATTTAACTGGAGAAGAGAGGAGATTACTTGGCCGCGCAACGGCAAGGATCAAGCCTGGGAGGCCGGCGCCGGAGCCGACGTCGATAAGGTTGACCCCGGCGATGTCGTCGCCACCGCTGGAGGTGGACCGGGCACGATACGCGCGCTCCAGCGGGGGCAGCACGGCGAGGGAGTCAGCGACATGGCGCGTCATGACCTCGGCCTCGTCGGTGACGGCGGTGAGGTTCATTCTCTGGACAGATGCGAGTAAGAGAGTGAGGAGCGCGAACCCGACGGAGCAGCGGGCCGTCTTGCTGAGCATTTCGTGCTTATGACGATTAGCGGTGGCGAGCAGCTGGGTTGCACGGGGATTTCGGTACGAGCCTGATTCCAGTCGAGGAGAGCTTCCACGTAGAGCGCGACCTGGTGCTGCTGCGACGGCGAGAGAGACGTGGACGCAGAGGCGGCGGCGGAGGCGACGGTCGCGGTAGTGCGGAGAGTTAGGACGAGGTGACGGAGCCATTGGCGCCGACTAAAGAGGAGGAGACCGCGGCTTGCGGTGGTGCAGCAGCAGAGCGACATCTCTTGCGGCGGCGGCGGCGGGAGCTTCGCGCGCCCGAGCCCTGAGGAAGTGAGGATGTTGTTGGCTGCGAGTTATGATGAGGCTTCCGTATCCTGTCTCTGTTCGCGCGGAATATAGGAATACGTTTTCCGTTTGACGAAACGCTTCCCCAGGATTAAGAAGGGAATGCGCGTCCAGTGCGGCGGTGCCTGCTATTCTCGTTGTTTCCTGCCAGGGCGCTCACGGGTCACGGGAACAGACAAGGAAATGGGCCCACGGCCAGCAACTGACATGCGGTCCCATCGTGGAGTAACAACTGACACGTCCAGCACGCCAAGCAAGCCGGCCTCCGGTCGCAAGCCGTGACGCCAACCACCGAACCGGACCGCTGACTCGTCGCACTCGCCCGATGCGATCGCCACCTGCTCCAAACACAAGGACAGGTGGTCGCTGCCGGTCCGGCCGCCCCCTCCGCCTCCCCGCCCGTCCTCAGATCCACCGCCACGACAGGACAAGGCGCGGCGAGGCGAGCCTCCCACCCCCCACGTCCATGCCGGGCCTCATCGCCTACTCGGCCGCGGGGCTGGGCCTCCTGGCCCTCGCCGCGATAGAGTCCCTGCCCCTCCCATCGCCGCAGCTCCGGCTCCTCCCGCGCCGCCTCGCCACGCCGCTGCACCTACGGCACCTCCTCGCCGCGGCGCTCTCCGCGCTATGCCTCCTCTCCGCGCTCGTCTCCGCGCACCACCTCTCCCTCCCCACGCTCGCCGCCTCCGCGCTCTTCCTCCTCTACTCCCTCGCGCCCTTCGCGCCGTTCGCCGCCCCGCTGCCGCTGCCGCTCCTCGATCTCCTCCTCGCCGCCGCGTTCGGTCAGGAGCTGCTCCTCTTCGCGCACCGCCGCCCCTCCACCGCCGCGGGCATCGAGAACCGCTACTTCGACCTGCTCCTCGCCCCCATCTCGCTCTGCCTCGGCGCAACCCTGCTCGCCGCGCACCGTCCCGGAGACGCAGCGCCGCGGCTCGCCCGCGCGGCCGGGCTGGCTCTGCAGGGCACGTGGATGGTGCAGATGGGCTTCTCCTTCTTCACCAGCGCCGTCGCGCATGGCTGCTCGCTTCACGCCGCCAGCCGTGCAGACTACACCATCAAGTGCCGGACCCACGAGGACTACCACCGCGCGCGATCAGTCGCCACGCTGCAGTTCAACGGCCACCTCGCCCTGCTTGTGATCACTGGTGCGGCTGCGTACGCGTTCGTCCTATCCAGGGCGAGCCGGTCGCCTAGTGGGTACAGGATGCTGGGAAAGGAGATCCAGATGGAGGGGATGCCGATAATGTCGCAGTTCACACTGGATTCGGACGAAGAAAAGGAAGATGAAGGGATCACTACGGTAGTGGCGCCCGCAACCAACGGGGTAGAGTCACATGAAAACATCCCATTGCATGCTTCTGGTTCCAAGTGACAGAGTTGGATTGGGGCACTTTTGCTGTAGATTATCCGAGTCCAATGCAGAAGAATGAGGCATCATGTTTGTGTGTTTCTGTTCTGCATTTCAGCATGGTATCCATTTTTTTTTATGCTTGGTTAATGGCTGTTTGCTGTCTATGTGGGAAGAGATCTTACTTAGTTTGGTCTGCATACATTAGAGTTAACATCTGTACAATATTTTAATGTGTTGGGTATGGATATAACTTTGAGAAATAAAGGTAACACATATTCTACTTGAAAAAACAAGGTGCTTTCTCCACTTACTGTATTGTCTAGCTAGTTTATTCTCGCTTCAGTTTCTTTTCAGTACAACAACAACAACAAAGTCTTTGTACCAAGCACCTTGGATAGGCTAGATATGATACCCAACGGAAACGTATGAAAGTAAGAGCGAGAGTAAACAAAGTACGAGTACATTAAGATTTTAGCACATGAATTGCACTTCGATTTCTTTTCAGTTATATACTTAATTCTATTAAGTCCGGCAGCATGACTATACCTATTCAGGGTTACATCAATCTTTCTGTGCAGTGTGATGTGCTGAGTATTTGGATACAAATTGGTTGGCGTAATCAGTTAGGCAAATGCGCAAATCCTTTCTTCTCCAGTTCAGCCTATTTGTCCATTCTTTGCTCATGTCATCTAGAACGCCCAAATCCTTACTCATGGCATTTATGATGTTGACACCTGTTCACAAGAAGTGGTGATCCTTAGGCTCAATTCATCAACATCTGGATTCTGACATTGAGGAGTGCTGCAAGGCCTCCTATAGTGGCAGTTGCTATTGCTCACAAGCATTTGATGGACTCTGGTGAGCACCATGCTGCCAGCCTGTGAGTACCAGTGGTCTGATATTACTACATTATTAGTGTACAGGAGATTGTTACTCCTTGCTAGTGATCTGGTCGCATTTGTGGCTATAAGCACTTGGTTTCTGAAGCGGATAGGGTGATTGTTGACGTCACTCAATTTGCATTCTTATGAGTAGTGGCATTGTAGGTTGTACCTTTCAAGAATCAGGATTGGTGGAATACTCATATTCGGCAGGGTTTGCCATGTCAATTATCTGGCTGCCAAATCTGAGGGGTAGATTGGAAGGATAACTACAGTTTCATTTGCTGTTATTGCTTTTTAGGCAAAGTTGTTCTTTCTTCTTGGTTGATTTCATCTTTCTGATGCAGGATGAAGGTTTACGTTTAACTACAGATGTGTGTTGAGGATTGCCTGCATAACTTCCTGAAACGCTAGTAGGAAAGGCGGTTCTATTTGTAGCTGAAGCGCCTAATTGATGCCATGTTTGTCAGGTATTTGAGATTCCCTCTATCCCTGATTCAGCATCCATACCTGCAAGTGATCTTTCAACTCTGCATGATATATGTTGTCTTTCATTGTTGCGGGAGCATCATGCTTATGGTTCATAATCAAATTATCTCAATGATGACCTTGTTTCTCATATCTTTTGCCAGGTAATGCCTGGTTGTTTTGGGCCTACAGTGGTGCTCCTTACATTCCACCCTTTTTGACATACAAGCATACATTTGCACTGCTTTTTTCCCCTTGCCAAACCATAGCAGAAAGGATTCAAGCATAACAATTTAAGGTAAATCAAAATGATAATTTTAATTTTATTTTAGTAAGTGGAAAGCAGTGTTGTCCAGGCGTCGCCTAGTCGACGCCTAGGCGTCCAGTCGCTCCGGGCCGGACGCCATGACCGGTCGCCTCGCCTGGAGGAGGTCGAACGCGTTGCTGGGAGGCTGGGAGGAGTTCAGTCGCACACTGGGAGATAAGGAGAAGATAGGGCGTGGGGCTAGAGGCCGGGAGGAGGCCAGAGACGGCGCTGGGAGGCCGGAGTATGTCGAAGGCGGCACTGGGAGGCTGGATCAGAGTCGGGGGTGGCGCTGGGACTGGGAGGGAGAGGAGGCAGGGTGCTGACTGTGAGAGAAGACTGCTAGGGTTAGAAGAAAAGAGGATAGGTCACACTTTTAACTTTAGGCCCAGCCCAATAACTCAGCAGTCTGACCGTCATCTTCAAGCCACCGTCCCTCTATCGAGCCACACGCCACACGCGCGACTCAGACCCGACGACGCGCTCCCGATCCCGGCGGTGCTCTCCCAGATCTCGGCGGTGCAGCCTCTGTCCGGCACCCCCCTCCCCCCACCGCCTCCCTTCCTCGACTCGCTGCAGCCGCGCCTCCTCTCCTCAGCCCGCCGCCGTCGCTGTCCCTCTCCTCAGCCCGCCGCCGCCGTCGACATCCCTCTCCTCAGCCCGCCGCTGACCTCGCCTAGGCCGGCGCCTGGACGCCCAGGCGGCAATTTACATCCCTGGTGGAAAGGCGCCTGGACGCCCATGCGGCAATTTACATCCCTGGTGGAAAGTATGACTGACCATTATTTTTTGCCAGCATGTATTAACGCACAAAACCCTTAAGTGGAAGGTGTAAATTAGCATCACAGTCTAAAGACTGGATTCACTGGATCTGTTGCCATTTAACATTTCTTTTTGATAATCACAAGCAATATACAAGGTTCAATCTGCTACAGGGACAAGGTGTACCACCATTCGTGTGACTTATTTGCTGCATCCTTTTGCAAGTTGTCTTGCATTGTTGCCCTAGTACCATTTCATCAGTCATACTCATACATAGAGAAGGGAGAGAGAAAAAAAGGAAGTTAGGCAGAAAGGAGGAGGTCCCCCGCCACCCTCTCTATCCCTCGTCTCTGCTTTGCTTTGTATATGTATCTTTCATGGAAAGAATTTACATGTTCAGCTAAGCTGGATCAACAGTGGCTTGAACCAAATGTGACACATATGTGTGTTCAGATGTTTAACACATATACAAGTGCATCACAAACGATATTTAGATAATAATCACCTCTCAAATAATAATTAAGTACATTATTACAATAATTTTATGGTTTACGAATTACAAGTCTCTAAATATTGCAGCGGAAATAAATTAAGAAGCACGACTCCACTTCACAAGCAATTGACGATAGAACACAACCTAGTACTCTACGTGGTACTCTCAAGCATCTTCTGTAACTGCTTTAGGGTGGAAATAGCAAGGGCGACTAACATGTCGTACTCAGCAAGTGCGGAAAAGTATGATATGTAGCTAAAAATAAGGATGATAATAAATGACTAATTGCAGAAAAATACATTTCATAAACTTGATAAAAGCAGTCAAAAATGTCTATCTACGTTTAATTCCCATCATATCCTAAGTAATTATCATAATCCATACCTAACATTCTCATTCACCATCACAATTCAATTATAAAAGGTCAACAACTAATATCGTCACCATATACCAATTTTATCTCTTCACATAACCGACAAACTCATATGACATAATCAATCTCATACTGAACCATCCCAAAAATCTAAGTTCAATTCTAATCATAGAAGTTGTCCAAGTGTTTATAATTGGGAGCACAGCTATCATGATAGCTTTAACACTCTAGGTTGTACCGCTTTACTCACAAGTTCGTGATTTCGTCCTCTTTCGACGACTAAAGAACCTCTATTATGCTCGTGACCCGTTAGTCAAATTACACACTTCCGACTGTGTGCGGCTAAGAGATCATAAAATAGCCTTTACAAAAAGACTACTAGCATGTTTAGACCTACTAAGGTTTTACCAGAGGTGATGTCTCACAACTGAGCACATCCATCCAAGGGTCCCGTCTTGTGCCGTTCGAATCCCAAGGCAGTCACATCACTATTGCAAATTCAACCGACTCCTATTCCCTGCTCTTATAAATGATCTGAATAATGCTGGTAATACATCTAATTAATTGGTTAAGTCGCACTCATACTTGGCGTGGCACTGTTGTTCTGGCTTATTCTCGCATGAATCGGTCCTTAGATCTAAGGCAACCAAAACTACTATCTCATCTAGCTCATTCTATAAACTATGCTTGCTTAGATCACCCAAGTTCCTTATTGCCGAAATAGTCCATATGTTCATTAGTTGTTAATTAAGTCATTTAATTATCTTCAATCCCAATTACGTTAAGCGGAGCAAAACTAGAAAATACTCTTTCCGACTCTCTACATAATTTCCCGAGTGACAAGGATTGGCATAGAAGTCTAGTAAACATCTATTCATGGGTTTCTCATCAATTTGACACAAGCATGCAGTTTCCGAAATGAAACATTTAAAACAGGATCAAAATGTTCAAGGACACTTGCCTCGCTCCTGAGGCTGGTTTGGATCAAAAGCTTTAAATTCTGGTGTTGAAGGTCCTCGTAAGTACCTGCTAGAGCGTTTCCTTCTATTCTGCGTGACAAACCTGTGAAACAAGCATTATAATCGATAAATGCTCATATAGTACTAAATATATCATGATATGCATGAGTGATGCAATTATGATGTAATACATGTTATTAAGTTACTATTGTTGCTTTACTAACTAAGTTAAAAATAAGTTTTACATGTTTGAGCAAGTTTTGAGTCATTTCGTAGAAAACTAAAGAAGTTCCAGGAATTACAATACTTAAAGGTTGGACTAGTACGCACAATGGGTCGGACATGTCCGCTATGGATCAGAAAGTTCAATGGACTAGTCCGCACTGGACTGGACAAGTCCGCCATGTCCAGGGTTTTGCGAACTTTCCATCTAGGACATGATTTAAATCAAGATTGGGTTCAAAATTGACGTGGAAAGTTGGATATATGATAGTTACCGTGAATACAAAGGTTCAACGTTGAGAATTAGGCGTATCACGTGAATCTTGACGTCTATATCTGTTGAAGATGAAAGATTGGTGGAGATAACGTTGATGATGAAGAGTTGATGAAGATCGCAGTAGCGACGACGATCTTGCTTGATTCCTTCCTCTCCTTCTTCCTTCTCTCCCCTTTCTCGCGTTGAGAGCTTTTTCCTTTTTGATGGCGGCTCACGAGAGAAACAGGCGTCGAGATTTCTTCTAATGCGGGCAAAGGGTAAGGGGTAGGTGGTGGGGTGTTTATATAGGAGGAGAGTGGTGGGGTTGGGGTGGAACCCAAGTAAAAGTCAGTGAGGACAAGTAGGGTCTTGGTGGGGTCCCACTTGGGCTCCTCAGCGGTAAGGCACGACATTTTTGGGCCCAATTAAGGCAATTACCCAGTAACTCGTCGTGGAGGAAAAATAGAATTCGAGTCGAAACTCTAGCAACCGGACTAGTCTGAAGGAGGCTGGACAAGTCCGTTCGGGATATATAGAGTTGATCGACAAGTCTGGTGCAATGACGTACAAGTCCGAGATTTGTACAGTTTCAAAATTGGACTAAGTTTTGGGATCTATCGGACAACTCCGAAGTGTTCCAGTAACAATCATCGGATTAGTCCGTAGACATTGACGGACAAGTCTGGATGGGAACAAAAACAAAACTGGATTAGTCTGTAATAATTAACGGACAAGTACAGACTGTTGAAAATAATCTTGTTTCTAGAAGGAAAATCGTGTCCAGATTCGGGCGTAACTAATAGAGATAGAGATATAGTCCAAATAATGGATTAAAGAGTCCAGAGAGTAGTTTAAAGAGTCCAAGTCGTAGTTAAGAGAGACTCCTATCTGTAATAGTATATGTAAGGCTGGGTTTACTCGAGGAACACACAAGAAATCGAGTTTCAGAAATTCAACATTTGGTGTCAGAGCGAGGTCGATCAAGAGTGACTTACCTCAACGCGAGTCCGGCGAGGATCCGGCGATCCTGGTCCAGATCTGACGAGTAGGGCGCGAATCTGACAGGGTAGCTCGCGGATCCGGCGCAAGGCGACACATGGTGGCCATTGAGGAAGGAGCGGCGAACGAGGCGGTTCGTCGCTCGGCGGTGCAGTGCGGTCGAAGCAGGTTTCAGCGACTGCGGCGCGTCAAGACGTATCACCAACCGGTCCCGGCAACAGACAAAGGACAGTTGCAGCGTCCCAGCTGTTCACGATGGTGGACAAGGTGCGAGACGAGACGTGGTCGGTGCAGCCGATCGGGTCACGGAAGGGCGGCAACGCTAGGTTTCAATCCCAGTCTGCCCATCTGGTGTGGCCGTGGGCTGGGCCAGGAAGTTGTGGGCTAAGCCTGACTCTTGATAGTTTGTGCTACACGCACCTAAAGGTGTACCAGAGGTCCACGTTTTGATTTCTACGCAGGAGGTGTCTACACGACTGTCAGTATCCGGCATACCGGGTACCCTCGCACACAAGTTAGAGGCGCCTAGGTACCTCGTCTACCTGCAGAGACAGGGTCCGAGGGCGCCACGTGTTCAAGGAACCCGGACCCGCCTGCCCCAGATATGGGGTCCGGGGCGCCCACAAGACATCCTGATAGGGGAGCTCAGCTCCACCTCAGCGACAAGCTCCCAGGTAGCCACATATTCGGCAGGACGGGACCTAACCTCTCCCCCCTCAGAGGTGAGCTCCCAAGCTTCCACATGGCCCACAAAGTCGAGACCCGATCTCCTTTACGGAGGTGAGCACCTGACCTGCTTCGTGGTCCGCTAGGCAAGACGTGACCTCCCCAACGGAGGTGAGCTCCCAAGCTGTCACGTGGCCCACGAGGTAGATACATGCCCCCCCCCCCTCGAAGGTGAACTCCCGAGCTGCCACATGGCCCGCAAAGACGGGCACAACCTCCGCCGTGGCGATGAGCTCCCCAGTGACCGCATGGTCAGTTCACTTGCCATGAGCGGACGGTAAGGAAGTTAAGAGCATGGTGCGCCTAGTCTTCGTCAAGCCTTGAAGATGCGCGGCTTCCCCAGACGTACGGCGCGGCACATGCCTAATGTCAGGTACCGCTACGACCAATCGCATCGCAGTGAAAACGCCGCAGGCCTATCCCACTCCGCCATGTGGGTAGCTTACGGCGCCAGAGACAGTTGGATGGGACATTCCCTGCCAATGTCATCGACGGCGCGTGGTCTACTGACAACGCAGGCGGCAAGACGGTGAATCCTCAAGTTCGTGCTCAGAGCAAGATTACAGAAGAAACCTTAGATCTTTAGGATAAGATCGTCCGGGGACCACCTGTCGGGTCCCGGGACCCCACTTGTAAGGCGTCCGACCTTGTCTATAAAAGGCCCGGACCACCACCGATATAGAGGACCAGACTCAGAATCCCCGATACACTCACATACGCATACACACTCACCAAGCAATACAATCTACCGTGGAGTAGGGTGTTACGCTCCTTGCGGCCAACTATCTCATACTCTTCCGCTAGAACACTAGTTTGAGACCTAAGCCCCACCGAACAAGAACCTCCACGGGCTGCTCCTTAGCAGATACAGGAGAAGTGTCGCATTGACCCTTCGACATTTGGCGCGCCAGATAGGGACTTTTTCCCTCAAAAAAGTGGTAGCGCTTTTGCCAACCATGGTGTTCATCAAGCCTGAGAGCTACGGCGAGATCAAGCCACAAAAGGTCGACTATCGTGTTGACGAACACGTGGAGAAGGGGTTCGAAAGGCCGAAACGTGCTGTGGAAACGGTACACCAGGCTGTGAACCTCGACCTCAACAGCGACCACGAGCGTCGCAAAGCACTCCACGTCATATGTGGAGGATCTTAGGAACCCGCTTTCAGGAATGCGGTCAAGACCCTGCGCCGGGCAATGACTTCGTCAGCCTCTATGCATGCCCCGGCGCCGCATCACAAATGGATGGAGATGACGAACAGTTTCGACGCCTCTAACTGCCCCGAGAACATGGCGGGAGCCAGGTAGCTGCCCCTCCTAGTCGCCCCCACCATAGCCAACGTCAAGCTCCACTACGTCTTGATAGATGGCGGGGCCGGCCTCAACCTCCTCAGCCGGGCAGCATTCGAGCAGCTGCAGATCCCGGTGTCCAAGATTGCCCCCTCGAGCCCATTCTCGGGGGTGGGACCTGGGAGCATCATCCCGTACGGCAACATCCACCTACGGGTGACCTTCGGGACACCTAACAACTATAGGAGGGAGAGCATCCTCTTCGACGTCGCTGATTGCAGTCTCCCCTTCAACGCCATCATCAGTAGGCATGCTCTCTACCAGTTCATGTATGTAGCCCACTACGGCTACCTCGTCCTAAAGATGCCAACCCCCTTCGGCGTCCTCAGAATCTACGGAGATCGCACCGCTGCAATGTTAGCCTTAGAGGAGCTCCAAGCACTCACAGTAGACCCGACACCTGTCCCGGGTGGCGCTGGATCATGTCGACCTCCGCCAAGCTCACGTCAGCGCTGAGCACCCACCACGCCTCCGCTATAGCCCTCCGGCAGCACCATCACCTCCGTCAAAGCTGCCAAGCCCAGTGCCGGCTGTGCTTGGACCACTCGCAAGACGGGCGATCAAGGCGGGAAATAGGGTTAACTCGCTCATCACCCCTCTAAGTAGATGTTGACAGCAAGGTTGCCCACCAACCGTCGCAGCTACCCATGGAGCTCTGGGCGCCCCTATTGTAAATACTAGGCTAAGTAGAACAGTGTAAAAGATTTGTAGGTCTTAGGAGCAGCACTAAGGACAACCGAGCGCCGGGAGGGTCAGGTCCAGAGTGCACAATCATCTTAGCTTGGTTCAAAACCCTAAGACTGTGCACCCTGCCTCCCTCATCATCCGGAGGAAAGTCGTTGCCCTCTTTTGTAAAAGCATGTCTCCTCCTACAAACTCCTACCAGAAATTCACTGTTTTACTTAAAAGCTTCTTGAAAACTTTTTTCATTTAATTACGCATTAATTTTATGATCATGCCATGATGACCTCGTGTTACCTTTATATTCACGATCGCATGCTCTGTAACTCATCCTAGCTAATATCGTACAATCCAGCAACAGATGGGCCAACTTGAGGTACCTGCAGTGTGTGGAAGGTTCTCCCAGCTGCTCTTATCATTAGGGACCCATGGCACCAAAAGTTTCCCCAGGAAAGGTCTGTGCCGAACAGGAGGTCCAGGGGGTGCAAATTGCTTAGCTTGGTCCTGCACCCTAAGCAAACACACCTTGCCTCCCAATGTTGCAGCTGAGTACTGGAACCAGAGAGCTCACACCCTAAAAACGACAGGAGCCAGACACCGAAGCACCGATGCATCGAATTACCCAAGCCCCGTGCGTCGGTCCAGAACTGTAAGACATGGCAGAGCTAAGGAGAGGAACAGGTATAACCGACGAACAAGGCTAGCCCCCTCTTCCTATATGCAGGACAAACGAACGGAGCGTCCAACCCTGTCACCCTCTCAAGGGGCCTACTGTCGACGTCCCAGAACGCCAGCAACAGCACCAAGCATGGATAAGTGAGTAAACTCTCCTGCCTCGCACTTGTTGCTAACATGGTACCCTTGCGATAGCCTATATACAAGGGGCCTGCCGTCGACGTCTCAACGATGATGGTGGACGACGCCGGAGCATCCAGCTCCGGACCCTCCCAAGGGGCCTGCCGTCGACGTCTCAACGACGATGGTGGGCGACGCCGGAGCATCCAGCTCCGGCACCTCCCAATGGGCCTGCCGTCAACGTCTCAACGACGATGGTGGACGATGCCAGAGCGTCCAGCTCCGGCACCTCTCCAAGGGCATGTCGTCGACGTCCCAGAACGACAGCGATAGCACCGAGCTCGGATAAGTGAGTAAACTCTCCTACCTCGCACTTGTTGCTAACATGATCTCCTTGCGATAGCCTAAATACAAGGGGCCTGCCATTGACGACTCTCCGGCGATGGTGGGCGACACCGGAGCACCCAGCTCCGACACCTCTCAAGGGTCCTGCCGTCGATGTCTCAACGATGATGGTGGACGAAGCCGGAGCATCAAGCTCCTGACCCTCTCAAGGGGTCTGCCGTCGACGTCTCAACGATGATGGTGGGCGACGCCGGAGCATCCAGCTCCGGCACCTCCCAAGGGGTCTGCTGTCGATATCTCAATGATGATGGTGGACGACGACAGAGCGTCCAGCTCCGGCACCTCCCAAGGGGCCTACCGTCAACGTCCCAAAACACCAACGACAACACCAAGCGCGGATAAGTGAGTAAACTCTCTTGCCTCACACTTGTTACTAACATGGTCCCCTTACGATAGCTTGTATACCAGGGGCCTGCCGTCAACGACTCTACGACGATGGTGCACGATGCCGGAGCGTACAACTCCGAACCCTCCCAAGGGGCATGCCGTCGATGTCTCAATGACGATGGTAGGCGATGCGGAGCATCCAGCTCCGACACCTCCCAAGGGGTCTGCCGTCGATGTCGCAACAACGATGGTGGACGACGCTGGAGCGTCCAGCTCTGGCACCTCCCAAGGGGTCTGCCGTCGACGTCCTAGAACGTCAACGAGAGCACCAAGCGCGGATAAGTGGGTAAACTTCCCTGCCTCGCACTCGTTGCTAACATAGTCCCCTTGCAATAGCCGGTATACCAGGGGCCTACCGTTGACGATTCTACGATGATGGTGGACGATGCCGGAGCATCCAACTCCAGAGCCTCCCAAGGGGCCTGCCGTCGACGTCTCAACGATGATGGTGGACGACACCGGAGCATCCAGCTCTGGCACCTCCCAAGGGGCCTGCTGTCGACTTCTCTCCGACGATGGTGGGTGACGCCTGAGCACCGAGCTTCGACACCTCCCAAGGGGCCTGCCATCGACGACTCTCCGACGATGGTGGGCGACGCCGGAGCACCCAACTCCGACACCTTCCAAGGGGCCTGCCGTCGATGTCTCAACGACAATGGTGGACGACGCCGGAGCACCAGCTCTGGCACCTCCCAAGGGGCCTGCCATCGACGTCCCAAAACGCCAACGACAACACCAAGCGCGGATAAGTGAGTAAACTCTCCTGCCTCACACTTGTTGCTAACATGGTCCCCTTGCGACATCCTGTATACCAGGGGCCTGCCGTCGACGACTCTCCAACGATGGAGGGCGACGCCGGAGCATCCAGCTCCGGCACCTCCCAAGGGGCCTGCCGTCAACGTCTCAATGACGATGGTGGACGACGCCAGAGCGTCCAGCTTCGGCACCTCCCAAGGGGCCTGCCGTTGACATCCCAGAACGCCAACGATAGCACCAAGCGCGGATAAGTGAGTAAACTCTCCTGCCTCACACTTGTTGCTAACATGGTCCCCTTGCGATAACATGTATACCAGGGGCCTGCGTCGATGACTCTCCAACAATGGTGGGCGACACCGGAGCATCCAGCTTCGGCACCTCCCAAGGGGCCTGCTGTCGACGACTCTCCAACGATGGTGGGCGACGCCGGAGCACCCAGCTCCGACACCTCTCAAGGGGCCTGCCATCGACGTCTCAACGATGATGGTGGACAATGCCGGAGCATCCAACTCTAGCATCTCCCAAGGGGCCTGCCGTCAACGTCTCAACGACGATGGTGGACGACGCCGGAGCATCCAGCTCTGGCACCTCCCAAGGGGCCTGTCGTCGACGTCCCAGAACGCCAACGACAACACCAAGTGCAGATAAGTGAGTAAACTCTCCTGTCTTGCACTTATTGCTAACATGGTCCCCTTGCGATAGCCTGTATACCAGGGGTTTGCCATCAAAGACTCTACGACGATGGTGGACGATGCCGGAGCGTACAGCTTCGGACCCTCCCAAGGGGCCTGCTGTCGACGACTCTACGATGATGGTGGACGACGCCAGAGCATCCAGCTTCGGCAGCCCCAGGGGGCCCGCTGTCGACGTTTCTACGAAGATGGTGGACGACGCCGGAGCATCCAGCTCCGGCACCTCCCAGGGGGCCTGCCATTGATGATAACACTCAAGAAAAGCCCGACGCTCCCGAAAGGGGCACGCCGAGACCAGTCACTCGCGCTCCCCCAGTCCGATTAGAGGCCTGTCGAAGACACCCTATGTTCAAGTGGCAGGCGTACCCAACAATCTGGCCACGCTAGCCAAGGGGCCTCTCAGGGGGGTTCCATAGGCAAGACGTCACCTAGCGACAAACCGGTCGTTTCGACTGTGCAAGCGTTGGTCCCTAAAAGGCTAACGGCGTAAACAAAGGCTCTTCAAGATCTTAAGCAAGAGAAGGAATTGGGACAACTTTTTGATTAGCACGCGACAAAGCCAACAAGCAAAACAATGCTGCGATGAATTCATTAAGGAATTTGTACAAGGAGGTGAACCCCGGATACAAAGGCGAGCTACCAACCTCAGCCCCGACTGAATTGCGCTACGACGTGCTTGGCGGCTTCCTTAACCTCCGTCGCCGCTGTTGCCTGGCGCTTTGCAACAGGGCCTTCAAAAACTGGCTCCAAAGGTAGGTCGGGATACCGGCTCCGGTAGCACACCAAGACATGAGACACCACCATCTCCGTCGCGGCCCTACCCTCAACTTCCAGACGCTGAACTAGCTGGCGCTCCCGCAGTTCAAGCTCCCGGGCACGGCGACCAGCTTCGTGCTCCCAGGTAGACATCCAGATCACGCATGAGGAGTTCCTGATGCTCAGCCAAGTGTTGCGCCCGATCGCGCACCAAATTGCTCTCCCGGAGCCCAAGATCTTTGAGGCAGGACTGCAACCTGTCCCGATCGGCCTCAGCTCGGGCCATCATCGCATGCGCCGCCACCTCCTGATCAACAACATCAGCCTCCCTCTTGGCAACGGTGGCTTCTTGGCGACTCAGGGCTTCTTGTCCGGCTTCAAGAGCGCGTAGGCGGGTGTTAGCAGAGTTGCTGGCTGCCTTGGCGTCGGCCAGAATCTTCTGGGTCAGGGCGTCTGAGGCCCTCACTAAGCGGTGCCTCACCTCTAGCTCCTTTCTCTCCTTCTAGTACTCCGCCTTCGTCTCGGCGATCCTGGTGCTCAGGTGATCCTCCCAGCCTCGGAGGCGCTCGCCCTCGGCACGCAGCTTCTCCCACTCAGTGGCAAGAGCCTCCTGCGCCCGATGGAGGATGGATTGCACCTGAAGGATGCTTGATTGCATCAAGTCCATGACGTCGGAGAGGCGCTCCGACTGCGCCGAATTCAGGGAAGGTCGTCCGGTGATCATCTCAAGGACCTCTTCCTCCCGAAGCAGTGAAGGTGAGGCCACCAGCACTAGGGATCTTGCCCCCGGAGATTGAGAAGGAGTCGTGGTGCCACCTGAAGCAGCAGAGCCACCATCACTCAGGGAGTCGCCCGCCGAATCAGCAGCAGGGGAAGTCATACCTTCAGCCCCTGGAGTTGGCTCTGGCATAACCTCTGCCACGGCGGCCGGAGGTACCTCTACCACGACGGCTGGAGGTGCCTCTGGTGCGACGGCTGGAGGTGCCCCTAGTGTGACATCTGGAGATGCCTCTGGCATGACAGCCGGAGATGCAGTCGGAGGCGTTTCACCGCTGATGAGTAGGTTTAGGCCCGATCTTGCGAAAGGTAAGTCGATTGGAGTGGAGAACTCGATGTTGATGATCCGCGACACTCGAGCAGTTCGAATACACCTGCAATCACTACACCACTGCTCTGTTGGTTATCAATCGTGCGGGACATGCTTGACCTCGCCAAGAAGGCTAATCTCTGCAAGTGAACCGAGAACACAAGCAAGAACGTGGAAGACACGATCTGAAATTGAGAAGTTGGGGTCTCACAAACCGTAGAACGGTGAAATTGTTATTCTAAGCAAAACCCACCGAATATGACCGATGACTGCAGTATTTAAAGGCTAGGGTTCGGCCAAAACACAATTAGGTGCGTCCCTAATGAACTCTTACGGGATACAAGGCCCAAAGGCCCGATTCGGTGGCGCAACACCGGACAGAAATCTGGACTCGACTTGTTTCGTTGGCTCCCAGTGACTCCGGGGGAATTTTGAAGTGGACTAAAACCATTACAAATTTTATCTTCTCCTCTTTCCGTTCATATGTAGAACATTGAAAATGGAGTCTGTATGCCTCCTGGGCGTCCGTTTTAAGGTGGACTGCTCCTGGACTCCGAGTTGAACTCGAGTCCGAGTTGTAAACAGCTTCCATCAACTTGTGGACGTCCCAGCTGGTTCTCCATGCTCCCAAGGCCTCTTTCCTTCACTTGTTGATCTTCTCCATTATTCCTAATAACAATTAAATCATCACATAGCAATCTATTCTCAAACTCACATGCAAAAGAAGTTAGGAGCGAATTCACCTGTTGATTTATTAACCGTGCTCGTGCTCTTGTGATTGGTCCTTGCATTTCAATGTGTGTCTCCGCTATTGTGATGTCCTCATCATCCTCCCCCTCTTGAATTGGAGTCGTCCTCGACTCACGTTCATCTTCTTCTCCCAAGTACGGTCGCAAATCTGAAATGTTAAATGTAGGACTAAACCCAAAATCGGGAGGCAATTCAAGCTTATATGCATTATCATTAATCTTTTCAACAATCTTAAAAGGACTAGCAGCTCGTGGCATAAGTTTAGATTTTCTCAAGTTTGGAAATCGCTCTTTTCTCAAATGTAACCACACCAAATCACCCGGTTCAAGTTTTACTTCTTTTCGACCTTTACTATCTGCAATCCTATACTTCTCATTCATCATTTCAATATTTTTTTCGTAGTTTCATGCATCTTAAGAATGGATTCAGATCGTTGTGTAGCATCCAAATTTATAGTTTCAGAAGGAGGCAAAGGTAGTAAATCAATAGGAGCACCGGGATTGAAACACTACCTGGAATGGACTTACCTTTGTCGTGGAGTGAAAGGATCTGTTGTAAGCAAATTCTATATGTGGTAAACACTCCTTCCACAACTTCAAATTTATTTTCAAGATAGCCCGCAACATAGTGGATAAAGTACGATTAACTACTTCGGTTTGTCCATCTGTTTGTGGGTGACATGTAGTTGAAAATAGCAACTTGGTTCCCAATTTATACCACAAAGTTCTCCAAAAATGACTTAAAAATTTTGCATCACGATCAGAAACAATAGTATTTGGCACACCATGTAAACGAACAATTTCCGTCATAAATAAATCAGCAATGTGTGAGGCATTATCATTCTTATGACAAGGTATAAAGTGTGCCATTTTGGAGAAACGATCAACAACTACAAAAATACTATCCCTCCCCCTCTTAGTCCTAGGCAATCCCAAAACAAAGTCCATAGAAATATCCTCCCAAGGTACATTAGGAACAGGAAGAGGCATATAAAGACCATGTGGGATAAGGCGAGACTTAGCTTTATTACTAGTAGTGCATCATGACACGTAGCGCTCGACATCACGCCTCATCTTTGGCCAAAAGAAGTGTGTGGACAACACGTCTTCAGTTTTCTTCACTCCAAAATATCCCATCAAACCTCTTCCATGTGCTTTCTGCAAAAGTAATAGACGAACGAAGCTAGCTGGAACGTATAGCTTGTTAGCACGATAGAGGAGACCCTCTTGCAGCACATATTTATTCCAAGTTCTTCCTTCTCTACAATTTTCAAAAGCTTATTTGAAGTCCAAATCAGTAGGATATAATGCTTCTATTGTTTCTAAAACAAAGATTTTATGATCAAGTTGGGACAGCATGGTATAACGCCTAGATAATGCATCGACAATGACATTTTCCTTCCCTTTCTTATGCTTAATGATGTATGGAAACAACTGTATGAACTCAATCCATTTAGCATGTCATTTATTCAGATTGGTTTGACACTTAGATACTTCAATGATTCATGATCGGAATGTATGACAAACTCCTTAGACCAAAGATAATGTTGTCAAGTTTGTAATACTCGCACTAAGTCATACAATTCCTTATCATAAGTGGAATAATTTAGAGAAGGACCATGAAGTTTTTTACTAAATAAAGCAACAGGTTTACCTCCTTGTATGAGAACGCCTCCAATAGCAATGCTGCTTGCATCACATTCTAGCTCAAAGGTCTTGTCAAAATTAGGAAGTTGTAGCAATGGTTCTTGTGTAAGCTTCAATTTGAGAGCATCAAAAGCTTATTGCTGCTGTTCGCCCCATCGAAACGGCACTCCCTTCTTCGTTAGCTCATGTAGAGGTGCCGCAATGGTGCTGAAATCCCGCATAAAAAGCCGATAAAAACCTGCAATATCAAGAAAACTACAAACCTCTATGACGGTTGTTGGGGCTGGCCAGCTGGTGATTGCTTCAATTTTTGCCTCATCCATCTCAATTCCCTGCGAGGAAACAACATAGCCAAGAAACGAGACTCGATTGGTGCAAAAGACGCACTTTTCGAGGTTACCAAACAAACGTGCATATCTGAAAACAGTAAAAACAGCACGTAAATAATCAAGATGTTCATCATATGACTTGCTATAAATGAGGATATCATCGAAGTAAACCACCACAAATTGTCCAATGAAAGCACATCAAACCTCGTTCATTAATCGCATAAAGGTGATGGGTGCATTAGTTAACCCAAAAGGCATGATTAACCACTCATAAAGTCCATACTTGGTTTTAAATGCAGTTTTCCATTCATCTCCTAGTACCATTCTAATTTGGTGTTAACAACTACGCAAGTCAATTTTTGTGAAGATGATAGCACCACTCAATTCATCAAGCATGTCATCTAAATGAGGAATAGGATAACGATATCGAATGGTGATGTTATTAATCGCTCGACAATCAACACACATGCGCCAACTACCATCTTTCTTAGGAACCAAAAGAACAGGAATGAAACAAGGGCTAAGACTTTCACGAATGTACGCGCGGTCCAAAAGATATTGGACTTGTCGCTGAATTTCCTTAGTTTCCTCTGGATTCGCCCTGTATGCTGCACGATTTGACAAACTTGCTCCTGGAATCAAATCGATCTTGTGTTCAATGCCTCTCATGGGTGGTAAATCAGGGGGTATATTGGAGGGAAACACATCCTCAAACTTCTGTAAAAGGTTAGCAACAGCAGGGGGCAATGGAATAGACACTTCATGAAGTGAAAACATGGCTTCTTTGCATACTAAAGCATAGCACATCCCCTTATCATCGAATAAATCAGCAAGGTCAGATTTAGTTGCGAGCAACGGTGGTGATTTTAACTTAATGACTTGCTGTTTTTTAGATTTTAGTTTTGTTGCTTTGCCATCACAAATTTTAATCTTCTCAAAATGCACAATTTCAGCAGGAGTCATGGGGAGCAAAGTGATTTTCTTTCCCTTATGCATGAGAGTATATTTATTAGTTCTACCATGATGAATAATATATGTATCAAATTCTCAAGGACGACCCAATAAAAGAGAACAAGCATCCATAGGAACGACATCAAAACCAGAAAAATCATGGTAAGAACCAATTGAAAAATGTATTCTCGCTGTTTGTGTTACCCGAACCTTACCGCTGTTGTTGAACCATTGAATGTGGTATGGATGAGGGTGTGCTCTTGTTGTCAAACCAAGTTTCTTGACGACGTTCGTGTTCACCAAGTTATTGCAGCTACCTCCATCAATTATAGTGTGTACACGACAATCCTTGATGACGGGAAACATGTGGAAGAGGTTGTGTCATTGTAGCTTGTCGTCGGTCTCCACTTTGGAGCCCAAGGCACGCTGCACAATGATGCTCCTATAGTTCTCCGTTACTGCTGTACCAAATACCTCTTCTTCGCTGTGTTCGTCATTTGGATCTGTAAAGTCAGTAGCAAGAGAATATTCATCTTCAACATCCGAAGTACTACCATGCCCGCCATCGTCGCGTGCTATGTATGCTCGTTTGCTCGGACAATCTCTCATAATATGACCAAGTCCTTGACAGCGGTGACACTTAATATCAGAAGTACGACCCGTAGAAGGAGTGGACGATGAAGGCTTGAATGATGTCACCTTGCTGCCCTCCGGCACGCGAGAAGGTGGTGCAGCAGGTATAGTTTGTTGGCCGCCATTGGATGGTGTAGTCGCTGCACGGAGGGTCGAAGATGGTGCTATTTTGGATGGTGTAGACATCAAATGCAGCGTGAAGTTGCTCCTCGTGCATTGTTGTTGTTGGCCCTGCAATTCTTTTTCTGCCAACATAGCAAGCTGAAATAATCTGTTAACAATATCATATTCCTTGTAATCAACAATGTCCTGAATTTCACGCCTCAACCCCCATAAAAATGAGCTATTTTATCATCCATGTCCTCTACTACCCCACAACGCAGCATACCCTTTTGTAACTCTTGATAATACTCTTCTACGGACATGTTACCTTGGTCTAAGCGCTGCTATTTTTTGCGAAGGTCCTGCTAAAAAGATGGAGGAACAAATCGAACACGTATAGCTTCCTTTAATGTATCCCATGTTGGAGGATCAATTCTAGTTTTAACAAGTTTATTCCACCATATGATAGCAAAGTCTTTAAACTCACTAGTGGCTTGACGAACTCTATGTTGTTTAGGAAAAAGATGGGCATTCAATTTTTGCTCTACTGTCATCTCCCAATCAAGATAAGCCTCAGCATCATAAGCACCAGAAAAAGGGGGTATAGTAAATTTCAGTTTATCAAAAGGATCATCAGGAGGACGATTAAAATTTTTATGATGATTATTACCTCCCATACCTCGAAGATAAAGTGGTAGTCTTGGCTGATTGTTGTGATCTTCCATATCATCATAAGCATTGTCTTCATGTCTTCTAGTGAGAGGCAACCGAGCCTCAAAAGTATTGATCTGAAGAGCAAGGTCATCAAGTTGGCGAGTCAAGTTCACCAATGACTCCTCCGTTGCTGCATTGTATTTGGCGAACATATCTGTCATGGTCTTCATCATATCACATAACTCGGCATGTTGAACACATTCATCACCATTGTCTTGTCCTGCCATTGTTAGTAGGAAACAAAAGACAACAAAAATATGTTATCCCTATCAACTACAGTGACAATGTGAAAGGTGGAAGAAAAACAATCTCTCTCGCTCAAGCGTCTTACCACGCTCTTACAAGTGTTCTTACCAACACAGCAGGTGATGTGGACAGTGAGATGAACCAATGAAGCGTGGAATAATTGCAAAGGTACCTATTATGCTCAAGAGAAAGGTGGAGCTTGGATGGCACAATGTGGTGCCTAATAAGCAGAAAATCGTTAACAGGTAAACAAAGTTGAATAAGTATTCAATATAGGAAACGGTTGCAGGTCAACCAAGTGCTCTAGGGCCTAGCACAACACAAGGAAGTAGCAAGGCAAAAGGAAGACAGAATGATATAACCAACAATCATAGCACAAGTAGTATAGGCCAATTGCTTTAATATGCGTGTTCTTCACTATTTTTTTTCTTTTTTGTAATCTTTTTTTGATATTTTTTCTTTACTCAGGAGCACGAAGATATAAAGCACACAAATTTGCAGCTCAATTGGATGTAATATGCAGCCTATAGAAAATTAAGAAGATTCTTTAAAATTCGTGCTGAAACTTCGGAGGCCGGATAGCCTATCTCCCGAGGGAAATTTGGTCAATCTAATTTCGCCGATCGCGTCTACTCGGCGGAAAATCAGATGCGAAATTTTGCGTAGATGAATTTGAAAAAAAAATCACCTGATTTCAAGTTTGTATGCGAAAGTTATAACCGTTTTAAGCTAGGTTGTCCGAGTTACGATTTTTGGATGTTGATTCTGAATGTGGCCTAGAGGGGGGTGAATAGGCCTTTTTGAATTTTGTCGGAACCTACAACACTTAATCACCATATCAAAACTTGAGATATCGGACTAGTCCGTGTGGACTAGTCCGGTGTGTACCGACCAGGTTGATTAAGTTTGATCGATTAATTTGATTCTATGATGTATGTAGTGGAAATATACAGTTAATTTAAGTGTTGCAAGATGATGTACTAGGATATATCACAATTCAATCTTATACTTAATGATTCAATGTAAAGTAAGCAATATTGATTCAAACCCTAGATTGTTGTGATGAATAAGAACAATGAACACAAAGCAAGACACAAGTGATTTATCCCGTGGTTCGGCTCCCACAGAGGCAACCTACATCCACGTTGAGGAGTCTACAAAAGGACCGGGTCTTATCCAACCCTACCCTCGTCGAATTGCCACAAAGGCCAATCCTCTTCCACTTATCACAAAGGGGTGAAAAACCGAATTCAAGGGGCCTTCTCTTACGTTGAGGGCTCCCCTAGATTACAATGACAAATCCACCAAGAACACACTCAAAAGATTACAATAAAAATCACAGGAGTGTGTTAGAGAATCAAACCAAGAGCTCAATGAGTGTTGAACGTGTCTCTTCAATGATCTAGAGTGGATCCTCAAAGGATTAATCTTTGTTGCACTTAATTTCGTGGAGAGATATGTTTTTGAGGCTCTTGGGAGGTGTGACGACGCTAGGGTTCGAGAGTAATTAAAGTTGGGCCGTGCACCTCTATTTATATGGGGTTTCTAAAAGTGACTGTTATGGTTTAGAAAGATCGGACTAGTCCGTAGTGGACACCGGACTAGTCCAGTGTGCTGTGTGTAGCAAACCCTAAGTGTCCCGAAATATTGGACAAGTCCGGCTAGGAGCGGACTTGTCTGATTTCACTTCTGGAAATCTTCGGACTAGTCCGATAAACATCAAACTTGTACGGACAGTGAAACTGAAAGTGCATCTAGGTTCCCCGTGGGTTTTGGATGATTGATGACGACAATTAAGTCGCTAATGAGCTCAAGTGATCTTAGCACAGGTGTGGACTCGATCGGAAACGCAAACCCTCAAAAAGGAAAAGGAAAGAAACGGAGTCAACTCGAAGCGTAGAAACTAGGGTTTCTAGCGTGTTGAGTTAGACTAGCCGTAGAAATAGGAGGGTGCGTGTGTAAAGTGCATTGAGATCAAGTTTGGGAGCTCAAAGTGGTTTAGAGGTCAAACCCCTTGAGAGAAAAGAGTGAATAAGTAGTCTGGCAGTAGGGCCGGACTAGTCCGTGCAGGTGGCCGGACTAGTCCGCCCCTGGCCGGCCAAGTCCGTATTCGGCCGGACCAGAAGGGTCTGACTGAGATCGGACTAGTCCATTTGTGGCCGGACTAGTCCTGGTAGCAGTGAGTGGGTTTTGGGGACTAAGTTCCAAAACCACGGACTTGTCCGTTTGAGACCGGACCAAGAGGTCCTGAGTGAGAACGGACTAGTCCGCCCTTGGGGTCGGACTAGTCCGGGTTGGCGAGTTGAAGGTGCTTCTGTGACTAAGTCTGGGAGGACCGGACTAGTCCGCCCTTGGGGCCGGACTAGTCCGTGGTCTTCAGACTAGTCCGTTTTCACACGGAGCAAAAGGCTCTGTGTGAGATCGGACTAGTCCGGTGGTGACCGGACTAGTCCGTTGTTGAAGTGACCGTTTGAATTTCAAGTTTGGCGGGTAGTGTGACGATAGCGTGTCAGCTGTCGGGACCTGACAAGAGGTCAGTGGTCCCCTAGGCCGGACTAGTCCGGGCCTGAGGCCGGACTAGTCCGCCCTTTTGCTGAGGTCAGCAGTTTGGGCTCGGGACCCCTATAAAAAGGGGACCCCCGGCCTCATTTCAAACAACTCTTGAAACTCTCGAACCCTAGCGCCGCCACAGCCAACTTGGAGCACTCTTAAGCCTCTTTCTTGCCTACTTTCCCTCTAAAACTAATTCTTGAGTGGATTAGGGTTTAGTGAGGTGGAGAAGAGGAAGAATATCGCGCTTGTGCTCCCGGTTTGATCTCTTGCACTCATTGAGTCTTTGTGTGCTGTGCGTTGAGTATATTTTGTGGTGTTGATCACCTTTGTGGTGTGGGAGCCTCAGATTGTGAGAAGCCCCAACGAACTTTGTAATCACCCTTGTGATTAGTGGAAAACCAAGTTAGGCCCGTGTGGTAAACTTGGTGAGGGAAGGGTTGTTGAACCCGGTCCTTTGTGGACTCCTCAACGGGGACGTAGATTCCTTGTGTGGAATCGAACCTCGGGATAAAATCCTTGTGTCTTCGTGTTCTTCGCATTTACTTTATCGATTATTTCGTTCTAGGGTTGCTAGTCTTGTTTCGTACTTCATATTGCTAAACTTGTTGAAGCTTGACTCACTCTTGTGTTGGTAGTTGTTTAACTTGACTTAAACATATCTTCACCTGTAGCCTCGAGAAAATCCCCTAAAACTTGCTAGAAACATCTTTTAGGGTTCTTCACGCAGGCTGACCGGACTAGTCCGCCCCCAGACCGGACTAGTCCGCCCCCTGTGATTTAATCTCGTTTTATTAAGTCATTTACAGGTCAATTAGCCTATTCACCCCCCCTCTAGGCAACTTTCAATTGGTATCAGAGCAGGACTCTCCAAAAAGAGTCTAACAACTCGGAGAGATGGCCGGAGTGGTGAATGACGACGCATCGAGCAGCAACTACGAGGCAACCCGTGAGGAGACGCTGGCCTATCAAGATAAGCCAACGGACGATGAGGAGACTCGCCAACTCAAGGCGAAGCTCCGGGAGAAGCTAAACATCTCCAAGATCGATCCGTCGAACCAATCAAGTGGTAGTGGCGAAGTCAACTACAACCGACAAGGGTTCAACTATGAACGCCTTGCCGCCAACAACCACTACCTCTCCATTCCATTGGGGAAACCTCCCCAATTCGATGGAACTGACTACGGGATGTGGAAACACAATATGAAGATCCACCTCGTGTCACTCAACCCGGCGTTGTGGCAAATTATCATGACCGGGGTGGAGATTCCGAAGGATGAGGACAACATCACTCAAGAACAAGCCATCCTCATCCACCGCAACGCTCAAGCTGCGGGTGTGATTATCTCATCTCTCTCAAGAGATGAGTTCAACCGCGTCGATGGCCTTGAGGTGGCCAAAGACATATGGAACACCCTCAAGACGGCGCATGAAGGAAATCGGGTGGTCAAGGAGGCCACGATCGAGCTCATCGAAGGAGAGCTTGGGAGATTCACCATCTTGGATGGTGAATCCCCCCAATACATGTACAACCGGTTGAAGGTACTTATCAACAAGAGCCGATCATATGGCTGCACCAAGTGGACTGACCACGAGGTGGTGAAGAGGATGATCTAGGCATTCATGCCTAGGAACGTCGCTCTTTGCTCCATGATTCGAGAAAGCCCGGGGTTCACTCAAATGACCCCGAAGGAGGTCCTTGGCAGGATCATCAACCATGAGATCATGGAGAAGGAGGCGCTCTTCTACAACGACCTTCAGAAGTTCACCGCCTCCAAGATGAAGAACGTTGCACTCAAGGCAACACCCTCTTCAAAGGAGCAAGAGGAAAGTGATGAGGAGAGCCTCGACACCGATGAGGAAGAGGCCTTCTTCATCAACAAATTCAAGAGAATGATGAGAAAGAAGAAAGGCGGACACAACTATGAAGGCAAGGGGAAGGAAAGAGCAAGGCCCAAATCAAAAAGGTCTTGCTACAATTGTGGCGAGTATGGGCACTTCATCGCTGATTGCCCACATGAAGAAGCAAAGAAGAAGAAGGAGGGCAAGCCTCAAGATAAGAAATTCTTCAAGAAGAAGAGGCCCTCCTGACAAGCCCACTTGGGGAAGGAGTGGGACTCGAACGATGAGTCCTCCTCCGAAGAAGAAGAGGAGAAGATGGCTACCATAGCCATCGGGAGGAGCTCCAAGGGAAGCAAGCTATTCCCCAACCTCAACAACGACTACAAATCTACTTGCCTTATGGCAAGAGAGGGAAGGAGAAAGGTAACATCTCATCCCTCCTCCTCAACTTCCTCACAAGATGAATTTGATAGTGCTAGTGAGAATGAACACATGTTTAACGACATAAGCAAAAAAACCTTGCGAAGGATGAAATTGCTTATGGATGAGATCTTTGAGAAGGAGGATCTCATCAATAGACAAGAGGACATGCTCATCCTTGAGAAGGAGAGATGTCAAGAGCTTGATGAGCTCCTTGAGCTCGAAAGAGAGAAGAGCAAGGCATTGGAACACGAACTTGCTCTTTGCAAGAAAACGTGTTCAAGTCTTGAGGAGAAGTCAATTGAGCTCAAGGATGAACTTGGAAACTTGTCAAAAGTTAACAAGATCCTTGAGACTCAAGTTGAGTCTCTTAAGAACAATGTAGCCTCTTCCTCCAAGAGCTCAACCCCCTCAAAGGCCTCATCCAATGCAACATCGCCTTGCAAGTGCTCTAATTTAATCCTTAAGCTTAAGGATGAACTCAACTTAGCACAAGGCAAGCAAGCACCTAAGGGTGCCATCTTTGACAAGGAGAAGGTGGCGTATGCACGAAGTGCATACACAAACACAAGACCTCCCCATGTCAAGGATGGTCTTGGCTATACTAGAGGTGGAAGGCACAACGTCAAAACCTCTAAGTATGGCAAAGACATGATTGTCTTTGTTAAAGTGAGTTCATCCACAACTAAAATTGAAAAGAACTCACCCTCTAGCAACAAAATTCCTAAATCTGAACCGCATACTCTATTCCATGATTTTGATGCATCTTATGTGCTTATGAGGAACAAATATGGCAAGATGTTTGCTAGATATGTTGGGCCACTCCGCAAGAGCCCCAAGCCTTGCGTGTGGGTGCCCAAATGCCTAACTACTAATGTGAAAGGACCCAACTCCGCTTGGGTACCTAAAAGGAAGGCATAAACTTGTTTTGTAGGCTTACTCCTCCGGTGGATCGAAATGGGTGTTGGATAGCGGATGTACCAACCACATGACCGGAGAGAGGAGCATGTTCATAGAGTATGAGGAGAATGAGGACCCAAGTGAAGGAATCTTCTTTGGGGACAATAGCCAAGGGAAAATCCTTGGCTCGGGTAAAATTGCTATCTCTTCATCACATACTCTATCAAATGTTTTGCATGTTGATTCCCTAGATTATAATCTTCTATCCATATCACAACTATGTGATAAAGGATATAAGTGTGTATTTACTAGTGAGGGTGTGAGCGTTATTAGAGAGGGTAATGACTCGATAGCCTTTAAGGGAGTGCTCAAGGGAAAGCTCTATCTTGTGGACTTCACCACGGATAAGGCTCAACTTGACACATGCTTAATGGCGAAAGCCAACATGGGATGACTTTGGCATAGAAGGCTAGCCCATGTTGGAATGAGGAACCTTCAAAAGCTCCTTAAGGGAGAGCACGTTCGTGGTCTAAAGGATGTGGTATTTGAAAAGGATAGGCCATGTAGTGCATGCCAAGCGGGAAAGCAAGTAGGAGCTCAACACCACTCTAAGAATGTCATGACGACAACTAGACCTTTGGAGTTAGTCCATATGGATCTTTTTGGCCCTATTGCCTATATTAGCATTGGTGGCAACAAGTATAGTCTAGTCATCGTTGATGACTTTTCAAGATATACTTGGGTATTCTTCTTGCATGATAAGAGTGAAACCCCCGGTGTCCTCAAGAAATTCCTAAAGAGAGCTCAAAATGAGTTCACCTTAAGGATAAAGGCTATAAGGAGTGACAATGGCACCGAATTCAAGAACATGCAAGTAGAAGAGTTCCTAGATGAGGAGGGCATCAAGCATGAGTTTTCCGCTCCCTATTCTCCACAACAAAATGGAATTGCCGAAAGAAAGAATAGGACGCTTATTGAGATGTCAAGGACGATGCTAGATGAGTACAAAACATCGGACCGGTTTTAGGCGGAAGCGGTTAACACCGCTTGCCATGCCGTAAACCGATTGCACCTTCATCGCCTCCTCAAGAAGACTCCTTATGAGCTTCTCGTTGGTAAGAAACCCAATGTTTCTTACTTTCGTGTCTTTGGTAGCAAGTGTTATATCCTCAACAAGAAGCCTAGGACTTCGAAGTTTGCTTCAAAGTCCGATGAGGGTTTCTTGCTTGGATATGACTCAAACACTCATGCGTACCGTGTGTTCAACAAATCCTCCGGAATTGTTGAAGTAGCACGTGACGTGGTGTTTGACGAAACCAATGGCTCTCAAGTGGAGCAAGTTGATCAACATGCCCTTGATCAAGAGGAACCTCCACTAGAAGCTCTAAGGAGAATGGCACTTGGAGATGTTCGCCCACAAGAACCATCTCAAAGCTCAAGTGACCATCCTCTCTATGAAGTAGGTCAAACCCCCATTGGACAAGTTGGACATTCACTAGATGCTCCCCAAAGTGATAACGGGAGTGAAGATCAAGGGGGAGGCATGAATCAAGGGGGAGACCAAAGTGAGGAAGACGAAGCAAGTGATTCAAGAGTTCAACCTCCGCATCCTTGTGTTCATCAAAGTGTTCAACGGGATCATCCCGTTGACAACATTCTAGGAGATATCACAAAAGGAGTAACAACACGTTCACGTGTTGCAAACTTTTGTGAACATTTCTCTTTTGTCTCATCCTTGGAACCACATAAGGTTGAAGATGCCTTAAGAGATCCGGATTGGGTAGTTGCCATGCAAGAGGAGCTCAATAACTTTGAAAGGAACAAGGTTTGGGAGCTTGTCAAGCGCCCACAAGCTAATGTTGTTGGAACCAAGTGGGTGTTTCGCAACAAACAAGATGAGCATGGCGTGGTAACTAGGAACAAGGTACGACTTGTGGCAAAAGGGTACTCACAAGTTGAAGGATTGGATTTTGATGAGACATTTGCCCCCGTAGCTAGGCTTGAGTCAATTCGGATATTGTTAGCCTTTGCTACTCATCATGATTTCAAGCTCTACCAAATGGATGTTAAGAGTGCGTTCCTTAATGGTCCAATCAAGAAAGAAGTTTATGTAGAGCAACCTCCGTGGTTTGAAGACCAAGACTATCCTAACCATGTTTACAGATTGCGAAAGGCTCTTTATGGCATCAAGCAAGCTCCTAGAGCTTGGTATGAGTGCCTAAGAGACTTTATAGTTGAAAATGGTTTTAGGATAGGCAAAACGGATTATACCCTTTTCACAAAGCACTTCAACGAGGATCTTTTTGTGTGCCAAATATATGTGGATGACATCATATTTGGTTCCACAAATAAGGTGTTTTGTGATGAGTTCTCCAAGATAATGACGGAGAGGTTTGAAATGTCCATGATGGGTGAGTTGAAGTTCTTTCTAGGATTTCAAGTAAAACAACTCAAAGAAGGGACATTCATAAGTCAAACTAAGTATACACAAGATATTCTAAGGAAGTTTGACATGGATAAGGCAAAACCCATCAAAACCCCTATGGGGACAAATGGACACCTAGACCTAAATGAGGACGGTCCAAGTGTGGATCAAAAATTATATAGGTCTATGATTGGTTCACTCCTCTATCTTTATGCATCTAGGCCCGATATCATGCTAAGTGTGTGTATGTGTGCACGCTTTCAAGCAGCACCTAAGGCTTGTCATTTGACCGCCGTTAAAAGGATCTTGAGATATCTAGTACACACACCTACCCTAGGACTTTGGTACCCCAAAGGATCCAAGTTTAATCTCATTGGATATTCCGATGCGGACTATGCGGGGTGCAAAGTTGATAGGAAGAGCACATCGGGTACATGTCAATTCTTAGGTCGATCTCTAGTGTCTTGGTCCTCCAAGAAGCAAAACTCTATTGCTCTCTCCACCGCCGAAGCGGAATATGTTGCAGCCGGAAGTTGTTGTGCACAACTTCTTTGGATGCGACAAACCCTTAGGGATTATGGGATTAACTTGCGCAACATTCCACTCTTGTGTGACAACGAGAGTGCCATCAAGATAGCCCATAATTCGGTGGAGCACTCTAGGACCAAACACATAGACATTCGACACCATTTCTTGCGAGATCACTCAATGAAGGGAGATATTGCGATTTCTCATGTGAGGACGGAACATCAACTTGCGGACATTTTCACCAAACCTCTTGATGAAAAGCATTTCTGTGAGCTAAGAAGTGAGCTCAACATTTTGGATTCTCGGAATGTGGCTTAGACCACATTCCTCATATATTTTGAGCTATATTTCGAAAAAACTCCTCTCTATCTTGATTTCTCTTCAAAACTATTTGAGAAATCTATTTTCCTTAGAAAATGGTCATGTTTTGTCATATATTCCCTTATAATCTTGTCTGTCATGTTTTTCATGCTATATTTGTCCAAAAGGACCTATTTTAGTGGGCAAAATTCAAATATATTGTTTTTCAGCCCAGTAGGACCGGACTAGTCCGCCCCTGTGGACGGACAAGTCCGGGTCCAGACTAGTCCGCGGCTGGTCCGCAAGCCGGACTAGTCCGCCCTTCAACCGGACAAGTCCGGATCTGGACTAGTCTGAGTCTGGTTCACGGACCGGACTAGTCCGGCCCTTGGGGACTTAAACCCCCAGGCGGCCGAGACCCCTCCTCTCCCTCTCTCACTTGACTCTCTCACTTCCACGCGCTAGCAACCGCCCCCCCATCGGCGATTTTGCGCTCCAACCACCAAATCTCGACTCCAATCCACGCATCAGAGTCTTTGGGAGTGAGGGATCACTTCCTCGCGCTCCACATTCGCGATCCATCTCTGATTTCGTCGATTCTAGTGGATTTGAGAAGGTATTCCCTCGTTCTTCAAAAACTAGCCCCATTCTTGATTCTTAAAGTTTTTGATAGGAACACCTTCATTAATGTTGCTCCATATACCCTTGCGATCATAGCCTAGGAGTATTGCGCGCTGATTCGATGATTTTTCGATGAATCGATTAGGGTTAGGGTTCATTCTGCGCAACCCGGACTAGTCCGGTCCCTGGCGGACAAGTCCGCCCAGCGGACTAGTCCGCCCCTGTGGCGGACAAGTCCGGTTTGCACAGGGCAAACCCTACTTCTAGTCTTTTCTCGAGATCTTTTCCGCAATGCTCCCTCTCCTTGGACTCATACCTTCCTTTCTCTATGCTTTCCGCAGCATGTCGAACTCGGAGCGTTCCCCTCCTCGTCTCAACCCCGAGGGGCGAACCAAAGCTCAAATTGTCGAGGCAAGGACCAAGGCTGCGCTCATAGAGGCGCAAAAGGCAAAGGAAGAGAGACGGCTGAAGGCACTCGAAGCCTCCAAAGTTGCCGCAAGCATCTACAACGAGGAAGAAGCCATAGCTCAAGCAACCGCAAAGTCCCTCAATGAGCTGCGGAAGAAGAAAAGGGAAGACAGGGAGGCTCACAACTCTAGGGCTGCTGAGGCCAATGCCCCCAAGAGAAAGAAGCTCGTCACCATTGGCGAGAAAGCGAAGGGCAAGGAGCCAGCCCAAATGGAAGCTGAGCCTAGGGTCGAGCGTGACCCTAAGAAGGGAAAGGCTCCGGCTCCTGTCGAGCCGAAGAAGAAGAAGCCAGCTGTCAAGATGTCAGCAAAGAAGGCAGCTGGAGGTGTTGTGATCAAGGAGAAAGGGAAGGCCACTTCCATTGGCCCCCTTGAGGTTCACACACCAGAAAGGAACCCCAACAGGTAGAAGGAGTTGTCTGCCAATGTGTTTCATGGAAAAGGGGCTGAAAAGGCCAGGAGGCTGAGGACCGAGAATGTCTACAAGTTTGAGAGGAGCACGACAGATCCCAGGTTCTGGTGCGACTTTCATTGTGACTACTACCGGCTAGTCTATCAGCAGATGAAGAAGCCGGTAATAGAAGCTCAATGGGTTGACTGGGATTACATGGCCAAAAAGCAACACTCTGCTTTTGACGCTGTCATCGAAGCTGCTGAGCGCCATGACCTCAAGAAGATCATGGGTTTCAAGTATGACTGGAACGTCGAAGTGATTCTGCAGTTCTACTCCACCATCTACTTCACCACCTCAGGTGACAGAAGAACTATTTGGATGACACATGGTGAGCAGTACTCAGTCACTTTCGCAGAGTTCGCCAAGATTCTAGGGCTTGAGGCACACATGGATCATGAGATTATAATCTCTAACCTCAAGGCCGTGGACCGTGAAGAGCTAGCATATATGTATCCAAGTCACGTTCCATTTGATGTCGGTCTCTCCCGCAACATCAAGCCCTTCTACAGCATTATGAACAGAATCCTCAGAAGGACGATAGCACCGAAGGACGGTGATGCTGGGGTAATTCAAGGGAACTTGAGGCACTTGCTACTTCTGGTTGATGGGGAAGAGAAGTTCAACCTCGTCGATTACATCTTCGACGATATCTTCAACATCTCGCATACCCCCAACCGTGCTTGCGGGTATGTCCCCTACATCATGTGCCTCATCGAGAAGGTGTCGGGCGTGACCTTCGTCAAGGACGTGTCGCACCGCCCGCTTCGTCCTCAGAAGCCTCTGAATGTACCTGTTCCCCCTCGTCGCAAGAATGCAGATCCTCCATCTCGCCCCGTGGCACCTCCGTCTCCACCTCCGCCTCAATCAATGAGTGCCTTCTTCAAATGCTTCAAGGCGATCTTCACTTCCTGCCGGAAGCAAGAGATCCGCGCTCAAAGGGCACACAAGCGCCAGGAAAAATATCTTAAGGCGGTGTGCGACAAGCTGGAGGTCCCGATGTACTCTCCGGAGGTGAGTGATGGGGAGATCACTCCATTCCCCAACTTCACCGCCGATGAGCTCTCCCAGCTCCAAGAGGATGGAAGCTCCTCTCGGGCTGCTCCCTCGACAAGGAACTCCGACGACGACGACGACGTCGACGATCATGAGGAAGACGTCGAAGATTCCGAGGCCACGGAGAGTGGAAGTGGCGAAGACGAGGACTAGTTCTTAGGTCTTAGTTTCCCCCCTTCTTTTCCTTTTTGGTGCCTTGATGCCAAAGGGGGAGAGTTAAGGGGGAGTTAATCTTTTGTGGGTGTGTTTGTGGTTTGTGGACTTGTTATGTAATATATTCATGCTCTTGGATTTACATATGTGCAAGACTTGTTAGTGCTGTTTAATATCAATATAATGCTCTTATTGTCAATCTTATGATTATATTGATGTTCTTTATGTCTTGTCACAATTGTTGAGCACGTCACGTAGGCACCCCACCATAACGTGTGTGGGTATGAAAGATCTCCTCCACCTCTTTTACATGCTGCATACATTGAGGGGGAGTCATTCATACGCACACAAGTTATGAAAACCAAATTTAATACTCTTAATTGTTGAAGGACTTAATGTGTTGTCATCAATCACCAAAAAGGGGGAGATTGAAAGTGCATCTAGGTTCCCCGTGGGTTTTGGATGATTGATGACGACAATTAAGTCGCTAATGAGCTCAAGTGATCTTAGCACAGGTGTGGACTCGATCGGAGACACAAACCCTCAAAAAGGAAAAGGAAGGAAACGGAGTCAACTCGAAGCGTAGAAACTATGGTTTCTAGCGTGTTGAGTTAGACTAGCCGTAGAAATAGGAGGGTGCGTGTGTAAAGTGCATTGAGATCAAGTTTGGGAGCTCAAAGTGGTTTAGAGGTCAAACCCCTTGAGAGAAAAGAGTGGATAAGTAGTCTGGCAGTAGGGCCGGACTAGTCTGTGCAGGTGGCCGGACTAGTCCGCCCCTGGCCGGCCAAGTCCGTATTCGGTCGGACCAGAAGGGTCTGACTGAGATCAGACTAGTACGTTTGTGGCCGGACTAGTCCTGGTAGTAGTGAGTGGGTTTTGGGGACTAAGTCCCAAAACCACGGACTTGTCCGTTTGAGACCGGACCAAGAGGTCCTGAGTGAGAACGGACTAGTCCGCCCTTGGGGTCGGACTAGTCCAGGTTGGCGAGTTGAAGGTGCTTCTGTGACTAAGTCTGGGAGGACCGGACTAGTCCGCCCTTGGGGCCGGACTAGTCCATGGTCTTCAGACTAGTCCGTTTTCACACGAAGCAAAAGGCTCTGTGTGAGATCGGACTAGTCCGGTGGTGACCGGACTAGTCCATTGTTCAAGTGACCGTTTGAATTTCAAGTTTGGCGGGTGGTGTGATGATAGCGTGTCAGCTGTCGGGACCTAACAAGAGGTCAATGGTCCCCTAGGCCGGACTAGTCCGGGCCTGAGGCCGGACTAGTCCGCCCTTTTGCTGAGGTCAGCAGTTTGGGCTCGGGACCCCCTATAAAAAGGGGACCCCCGGCCTCATTTCAAACAACTCTTGAAACTCTCGAACCCTAGCGCCGCCACAGCCAACTTGGAGCACTCCTAAGCCTCTTTCTTGCCTACTTTCCCTCTAAAACTAATTCTTGAGTGGATTAGAGTTTAGTGAGGTGGAGAAGAGGAAGAATATCGCGCTTGTGCTCCCGGTTTGATCTCTTGCACTCATTGAGTCTTTGTGTGCTGTGCGTTGAGTATATTTTGTGGTGTTGATCACCTTTGTGGTGTGGGAGCCTCAGATTGTGAGAAGCCCCAACGAACTTTGTAATCACCCTTGTGATTAGTGGAAAACCAAGTTAGGCCCGTGTGGTAAACTTGGTGAGGGAAGGGTTGTTGAACCCGGTCCTTTGTGGACTCCTCAACGGGGACGTAGATTCCTTGTGTGGAATCGAACCTCGGGATAAAATCCTTGTGTCTTCGTGTTCTTCGCATTTACTTTATCGATTATTTCGTTCTAGGGTTGCTAGTCTTGTTTCGTACTTCATATTGCTAAACTTGTTGAAGCTTGACTCACTCTTGTGTTGGTAGTTGTTTAACTTGACTTAAACATATCTTCACCTGTAGCCTCGAGAAAATCTCCTAAAACTTGCTAGAAACATCTTTTAGGGTTCTTCACGCAGGCTGACCGGACTAGTCCGCCCCCAGACCGGACTAGTCCGCCCCCTGTGATTTAATCTTGTTTTATTAAGTCATTTGCAGGTCAATTAGCCTATTCACCCCCCTCTAGGCAACTTTCAGAAACCCTAGGTGGTTATGAGGACAAGTACGCACTTGAAGGACTTGTCCGATTTAGGTCAGAGAGTTTTTCAGACTAGTCCGTGCTAATATCAGACTTGTCCAATTGACATTAGAAAGATATCGGACTAGTCCGGTGTGTGATCGGACTTGTCCAATTTTGTGTGACTTGTGAAGTGTTTTGAGGACTAGTCCGCACTGGGGAGGACTAGTCCGATTCTAGTCAGAGAGATATCGGACTAGTCCAATGGATATCGGACTTGTCCGATCTTGTGCAGAGCGGAAATCAGACTAGTCCGGTGTCAGTCGGACTAGTCTGGTCCTGTATAACTTTGTGCAATGTGTGTGTTTATTTGTGATTGAGCTCTTGTGGTGCGTTTCCTTAACACACTCCACACACAATGATCTACTAATCTTGTTCCTTGAGCTCTTCTCCACATTGCTCCTCATTCTCCCTTCTTTTTGGCACTTTGCTTATTTTCACATTAAAACCTGTGCTCATCTCAACAAAGTGGTTAGGATCTCATTTGCTTGTCATAAATCATCCAAAACCCACAAGGGATTTCTAGATGCACTTTAAATCTCTCCCTTTTTGGTGATTGATGACAACCAATTGAGATTTCACAAAAATATGATAAAAATTGAGATTTTCATAAAGTATGCACATATGAGTCTAAAATACATCAAGCAATGAAAACGTAATCCGTATGTGCATTCTTTATGGTGGGATGCATGACTAAGTACATTGAAAAAATGAGAATGACATAATTGACATTAATCAATCAAAACCAAGCATATATGTCATTCTAGGAGCAACAACACAGTTTTCAACAATTACTTCTCAAGTAGATCAAAATAATGCATCACAGGACCATAATCATCATAAGAACATAGTAAAAGCTTTATAACCTACAAAATAGTGAAAAGCATAAAAGAGAGCTCTCTCCTCGCATCCTACAGCTAAGACTAAGACTCCCCCTCAATCTCTCCCCCTTTGGCATCAAGACACCAAAAAGAAGGAGAGGAGGGACCTAAAGTCTTCACTCCTCGCCGCCGGTCCTTTCATCGTGTTCATCGTCGTCTTCGGGCTGATGAGGAGGAGGAGGAGGAGGAGGAGGAGGTGCGGAGCCACTTGAGCCCCCAATGCCAAAGTAGGCAAGCTCGGAGGGGGTCAAGGGCCCAAGCTCTGATACCAGTTTCTGGCATATTTGCTTCACATTGGCCTTGACATACTTCATGTTTTCCTTTCTCTTCTTGTTCAGCTTGTGGACCCTCACTTCGGCCTTTCGAGCTAGCGATAATTTTCCAGAGGCTATATCGGACTAGTCCGTGGTCTACAGGACTAGTCCGGCCTACCCCTGTTCGTATCTTAACAGGGCAACCTTCTCTTGCAAACAGCACTCTGCGGACTAGTCTGCATGGGCGGACTAGTCCGGGTAACCACGGACTAGTTTGTGGTCACCAGGCAAGCATTTCTTAGCCCATTCATATATATTTGAAGGTACATATTTAGAAAATAGGGAGGCAAATCAAATCAAATAATCTTGATGAATATGATCAGTAAGCATACAACAATCAAGCAATGACCATAATTCACCAAGATCTAGTAATTGACATAGTTTTTCGAAGAAAATTGAGAGAGATGATTTTCACAATTCAATCAACATATTTTGAAGAATTCATACAGGTATGCAACATTTCAAGCCACACTCCGAGCATCAAGGATATTTAGTTCATTTCGGAGTTCACAAAAGCGTTTTTCATCAAGTGGCTTGGTGAATATGTCGGCCAATTGCTTTTGGGTGTTGACATGGGAAATGGCTATATCTCCATTCATGAAGTGGTCCCTCAAGAAGTGATCCCTTATGTCTATGTGTTTGGTTCTAGAGTGCTCAACTGGATTGTGAGCAATTTTAATGGCACTCTCATTGTCACAAAGGAGTGGAATACGGTTCATATTGTAATCGTAATCTCTTAGAGTTTGTTGCATCCAAAGGAGTTGTGCACAACAACTTCCAGCTGCAACATACTCCGCTTCGACCGTGGATAAGGCAATGAAATTTTGTTTCTTGGAGGACCAAGAAACTAGGGCTCTACCTAGGAATTGGCATGTACCGGAGGTACTTTTTCTATCTACCTTGCATCCGGCATAATCTGCATCTGAGTAGCTAATGAGGTTGAATTTGGAGCCTTTTGGGTACCAAAGACCAAGGTTGGGTGTATGAACTAAATATCTCAAGATCCTTTTTACGGCTGTCAAGTGACACTCCTTAAGATTGGCTTGAAATCTTGCACACAAACATACACTCAACATAATGTTTGACCTAGATGCACATAAATAGAGTAGAGATCCAATCATGGAGTGATATACCTTTTGGTCGACGCTAGGTCCATCTTCATTGAGATCCAAGTGGCCATTTGTTGCCATGGGAGTCTTTATAGGCTTCGCCTTGTCCATTCCAAACTTCTTGAGTATGTCTTGTGTGTACTTGGTTTGGCTTATGAACGTCCCTTCCTTTTGTTGCTGTACTTGGAATCCCAAGAAGTACTTTAGCTCTCCCATCATGGACATCTCAAACCTATTTGTCATGATTTTACTAAATTCCTCACAAAAAGATAGGTTAGTTGAACCAAATATTATATCATCAACATAGATTTGACAAACAAAAAGATCATTGTCAAAATTCTTTATAAACAGTGTATAATCTACTTTGTCAATCTTAAAGCCATTTTCAATTAAGAAATCTCTAAGACACTCATACCAAGCTCTAGGAGCTTGTTTGAGGTCGTAGAGAGCCTTACGCAATTTAAACACGTGGTCGGGGAACTCTTTGTCTTCAAATCCGGGGGGTTGCTCCACATACACCTCTTCCTTGATTGGTCCGTTGAGGAAGGCACTTTTAACATCCATTTGATAGAGCTTGAAATCATGGTGAGTAGCATATGCAAGTAATATTCTAATAGATTTAAGTCTAGCTACGGGAGCAAAGGTCTCATCGAAATCCAAACCATCGACTTGTGAATACTCTTTGGCCACAAGTCGTGCCTTGTTCCTTGTCACCACCCCGTGTTCATGTCGTTTGTTGCGGAAGACCCACTTGGTGCCGACAATGTTCGCATGGGGTCTTGCCACGAGTTCCCACACCTCGTTCTGCTTGAAGTTGTTCAATTCTTCTTGCATTGCCACCACCCACTCTGGATCATTCAATGCATCCTCAATCCTGCGTGGTTCCAAAAAGGATACAAACGAATAGTGCTCACAAAAGTTAGCTATGCGAGATCTAGTGGTTACCCCCTTTTGGATGTCACCGGTGATATTGTCAATTGGGTGATCCCTTTGGACGCATTGGTGTACTCTTGGGTGTGGTACTTGCTGTCTTGAATCTTCATGATCATCTTCTTCTCCCCCTAAATGATTGCCTTCGTTGACTTGTTGATCATATTCACTTTCTTGAGGTTGATATTGTATGGAAGCTCCTCCTTGATCATTGGTATACTCTTGTGGTTCGTTTTTCTCATAGATATGTAGAGGTGACTCTTGTGGTTGAACTTCGCCTAACGCCATTCTTCTCAATGCTTGACAAGGAGCTTCTTCTTTATCTAGCACACATGGATCAACTTGCTCCTTTTGGGAGACATTAGTCTCATCGAACACTACGTCACGTGTTACTTCAACAAGTCCGGAGGTCTTGTTGAAAACACATAGGTATAAGTGTTCGTATCATAACCAAGCAAGAAACCTTTATCAGACTTTGAAGCGAACTTTGAAGTCCTAGGCTTCTTGTTCAAGATATAACATGGAGAGCCGAAAACTCGAAAATATAAAATATTAGGCTTGTTACCGGTAAGTAGCTCATAGGATGTCTTCTTGAGTAGCCGATGAAGATAAAGTCGATTTATGGCGTGGCAAGCGGTGTTAATCGCTTCCACCCAAAATCGATTCGAGATCTTGTACTCATCGAGCATTGTTCTTGCCATCTCTATGAGTGTTCGGTTCTTTCTTTCGGCAACTCCATTTTGTTGTGGGGAGTACGGAGCTGAAAACTCGTGCTTTATGCCTTCTTCATCTAGGTACTCCTCCACTTGTGTGTTCTTGAACTTCGTGCCGTTGTCGCTTCGAATGTTCTTGATTGTCAATGAGAATTCATTTTGAGCTCGCTTGAAGAACTTCTTGAGTATTCCTTGTGTTTCTGACTTGTCATGCAAAAAAAACTCAAGTGAAGCGAGAAAAATCATCAACAACTACTAAACCATATTTGTTACCGCCGATGCTTATGTAGGCAATTGGACCAAATAAGTCCATGTGAAGTAGCTCGAGCGGTCTTGTTGTAGTCATGACGTTCTTGGCGGGGTGAGGTGCTCCAACTTGCTTCCCGGCTTGGCGCGCGCTACAAGGCCTGTCTTTCTCAAACACAACATCCTTTAAACCTTGGATGTGATCGCCCTTGAGGAGTTTTTGAAGGTTCCTCATACTAACATGCGCTAGCCGTCTATGCCACAGCCAACCCATGTTGGTTTTTGCAATCAAGCATGTGTCAAGTTCATCTTTATCCTTGTTGAAGTCAACAAGATAAAGATTTCCCTTTAACATACCCTTGAATGCAATGGAACCATCACTCCTCCTAGAAACGGTCACACCCTCGTTAGTGAACAAGCAATTATAACCCTTGTCACATAATTGAGATATGGACAACAGGTTATAATCTAAGGAATCAACATGTAATACATGAGAAAGTGTGTGCTTAGATGATATGGCAATTTTACTGGTACCGAGCTCCTTCCCTTGACTATTATCTTCAAAATAGATGTCCTCATTTGGATCCTCATTTTCTTCATATTCAACAAACATTCTTCTTTCTCCGGTCATATGGTTGGTGCAGCCACTGTCTAGCACCCATTTAGATCCACCGGAGGAATAGGCCTGCAAAAACAATTTATGCCTTGGTTTTAGGTACCCAAGCTTGCTTGGGTCCTCGGAGGTTAGTTACAAGAGATTTTGGCACCCACACATGAGACTTGGTGTTCCCATGGTGTGGCCCAACATAATGAGCATAAATCTTTCCATAATTACTTTTCATTAAGACATAGGATGCATCGAAAGTATTGAAAAGTAGCTTTTGTTGTTTATACACAGGACTAGTCTGGGAGGCCGGACTTGTCCGGTGTACTGGACTTGTCCGGGCCCTGACCGGACTAGTCCGGCGGTCATGCATGTTGTACTTATTAATTTTTGATTTTTGAGTTTGGAAGACTCCTCCCTTTACAAAGACATTGCTATCCCTGTTATTCTTATGGCTTCTAGCTTGTTGCTTTTCACCATAAGAGTAACCAATGCCATATTTGACATTTGGAGGTCTAGTGACCAAGTATGCACTACGTGCATATTTGATCTTCTCCTTGTCAAATATGCCACTTTGGGCAGGATGCTTATCCTTTCTGGAGGTTGGCTTGTCTTTCAAACTGGTGTCAACTTTATTACATGTACAAGTTTTAATGGGTTGAGAAGGTGAACTTGAGGAGGATGAAGGGTCACCTTGCTTGAGTGACTCAACTTGCACTTCATGGATCTTGTTAACCTTGATTAGGTTAGCAAGTTCTTCCATGATTGCAGCATTTGAGTCGTTTAACTCCAAGCAAGCTTCCTTGCTTGAAGCTAACTCAACCTCTAGTGACTTGCTTCGCTCCTTTTCAAGCTCTAGAAGTTTGTCAAGTTCGACATGTTCCTCCTTTTGGGAGATAATCATGTCCTCTTTATGATGTATCAACCTCTCCTTCTCAACAAGTTGATCAAGTAAAAATTTCATTTTTGTGGCAGTTTTCCTATCTAGTCCAATAAGCATATCCTCATTATCACTATTGATTTCATCATCACTAGAACAGGAATGCAAGAAAGGGGGTTTGGTGGTTACCTTGCGTTTACCTTCCTTTGCCATGAGGCAAGTGTCATTTCCCTTCCATGCGCCGAGTGTAGGGAAGAGAGTAGACTTCTTGGATGTCTTGTCGATGGCTATGCTAGCCATCTCTTCTTCTTCGGATGATGAGGACTCATCATTTGAGTCCCACTCTTTCCCTATGTGAGCTTGTTCGGCTTGTTTCTTCTTCTTGAATAATTTCTTGGATTGAGGCTTGGCTTATTTGGTCTTCTTCTTGTTCTCTTCATATGGGCAATCAACTATAAAGTGACTATACTCACCACAATTATAGCATGCCCGCCTCAACTTTGGCTTTGTTCTTTCCTTGTACTTTTCTTCGCTTGATTTAGTACCTTGTCTCTTCTTCATTATTCTCTTGAATTTCTTCATGAACAGTATCATGTCTTCTTCATCTAATTCACTGCTCTCATCATCACCGTCTTCTTCTAGCTGAGCTTCTCGAGCTTCTTTAGATTGGGGCTTGAGGATGGACTTCAAATCAACCCCTTTCTTCTTTGCCGAGGTGAGGTCGGCAATTTCCTTGACATGCTTTGCTTGTTTTTCCATCATCTCGAAATTGATGATTTTTCCAAGTAATTCATCCGGAGTCATTTTCTTGTATCCGGGGCTTTCTCTAATCATCGAGCATAAGGTGACGTTGCGAGGCATGAAAGCTCTAAGGATGAGCTTCACCACCTCGTGGTCATTCCACTTCTTGCTTCCGTATGATCAAATCTTGTTGATGAGTGTCTTTAATTGGTTGTACATATCTTGAGGTGACTCGTCTTCCTCGATTGCGAATCTTCCTAATTCGCCTTCGATCATTTCGATCTTTGCTTCACGCACATGTCAGTCACCTTCATGTGCAGTTTGTAGTGTGTCCCATATCTCCTTAGCAATATCGAGTCCATCCACCTTGGTGAACTTGTACCGACTGAGCGAAGAGGTAATTACTGCCGCGGCTTGAGCATTTCGGTGAATTGCCTGCTCTTGGCTTGGTGTGAGTTCTTCGTCGTCGTCCGGGATATCTATTCTTGTGCACACAATATGCCATAAACTTGGATTGAGAGAGATTAGATGCATTTTCACATTTTGCCTCCACATTGAGTAATCACTTCCGTCAAAATGTGGGGCTTTTCTAAGTGGGATAGACAAATAATGATTATTGTTGGAATTGAGACGATCATAGTTGAAAGGATATCAGGAGTAGTCGGTGTGACTACTCCCCTTCTTCTTCTCTTCAATCTTAACTTTCCCTTTGGAAATTGTCTTCTTTCTTAGGAGCGCCTTTAGTTCCAGCGTCTCCTCATCGTCGTGCTCGAAGTCTTGAATGGCTTCGAGGAGCTTCTCCACCTTTTGGTTCTTGTCATCATCAACCTTTTCTTGGTTGTTGCTCTTGTGGATGTCCTTCATGTCCGACATGATCTTCTTCGAGCGATTAGTATCTTTGTTGAAGAACCTGCTCTGATACCAATTGAATGTGGCCTAGAGGGGGGGTGAATAGGCCTTTTTGAAATTTGTCGGAACCTGCAACACTTAATCACCAGATCAAAACTTGAGATATCGGACTAGTTTGGTAAAGTGCGGACTAGTCCGGTGTGTACCGACTAGGTTGATTAAGTTTGATTGATTAATTTGATTCTACGATGTATGCAGCGGAAATATACAGTTAATTTAAGTGTTGCAAGATGATGTACTAGGATATATCACAATTCAATCTTATACTTAATGATTCAATGTAAAGTAAGCAATATTGATTCAAACCCTAGATATTTGTGATGAATAAGAACAATGAACACAAAGCAAGACACAAGTGATTTATCTCGTGGTTCGGCTCCCACAGAGGCAACCTACATCCACGTTGATGAGTCCACAAAAGGATCAGGTCTTCTCCAACCCTACCCTCGTCGGATCGCCACGAAGGCCAATCCTCTTCCACTTATCACAAAGGGGTGAATAACCGAATTCAAGGGGCCTTCTCACAGATTGAGGGCTCCCCTAGATTACAATGACAAATCCACCAAGAACACACTCAAAAGATTACAATGAAAATCACAGGAGTGTGTTAGAGAATCAAACCAAGAGCTCAATGAGTGTTGAACGTGTCTCTCCAATGATCTAGAGTGTATCCTCAAAGGATTGATCTTTGTTGCACTTAATTTCGTGGAGAGATGTGTTTTTGAGGCTCTTGGGAGGTGTGACGGCGCTAGGATTCGAGAGTAATTAAAGTTGGGCCGTGCACCTCTATTTATATGGGATTTCTAAAAGTGACCGTTAGGGTTTAGAAAGATCGGACTAGTCCGTGGTGGACACCGGACTAGTCCGGTGTGCTGTGTGTAGCAAACCCTAAGTGTCCCAAAATATCAGACTAGTCCGGCTAGGAGCGGACTTGTCCGATTTTGCTTCTGGAAATCTTCGGACTAGTCCGATAGACATCGGACTTGTCTGGACAGTGAAACCCTAGGTGGTTATGAGGACAAGTCCGCACTTGGAGGACTTGTCCGATTTAGGTCAGAGAGTTTTTGGACTAGTCCGTGCTAATATCGGACTTGTCCGATTGACATCAGAAAGATATCGGACTTGTCTGGTGTGTGATCGGACTTGTCCGATTTTGTGTGACTTGTGATGTGCTTTGAGGACTAGTCCGCACTCGGGAGGACTAGTCCGATTCTAGTCAGAGAGATATCGGACTAGTCCGATGGATATCGGACTTGTCCGATCTTGTGCAGAGCAGAAATCGGACTAGTCCGGTTTCAGTCGGACTAGTCCGGTCCTGTATAACTTTGTGCAATGTGTGTGTTTATTTGTGATTGAGCACTTGGGGTGTGTTTCCTTAACACACTCCACACACAATGATCTACTAATCTTGTTCCTTGAGCTCTTCTCCACATTGCTCCTCATTCTCCCTTCTTTTGGCACTTTGCTTATTTTCACATTAAAACCTGTGCTCATCTCAACAAAGTGGTTAGGATCTCATTTGCTTGTCATAAATCATCCAAAACCCACAAGGGATTCCTAGATACACTTTTAGATTCCAACTCGGTTTGAGAACAGAACTCGCAATCGGATATGAAAATGATCGGGAATTTGCACAGCAACTAATGTGGTGGTGTGTGATGATTCAAGGATGAGTGGCACAAAGGTTTATCACCTAATCTAGGGTTGGCGATGCGGGAGTTCATGCAAGGCGGCTAGCTAGGGCAAACCGATGAACGTGGTGGATCGGTTTGCTATTTAGGGATTGTGGAATAGGTATCGAACAACAAGGAAACAAGGACGAAACACGATAACTAGGACCCAAAACACAAAGCTAAACTCGCAAAAAGACTCTACCACATGAATGCAAACTCAATAATGCAAACTGAAAAACGAAACTGCAAGCACTATAGTCTAGGAAGCGAGAAAAACAATATAATTTTTTTGTGGCTTTTCTGTGGACTCTAGGTACGAAACAAAATCAATCTAATGGAAGGAAAACAAAGATACCTCACGGGCAACCTGGAAATCAAATACCAATTGATGAGTAGATTTAGGCCCGATCTTCTGAAAGGTAAGTCGATTGGAGTGGAGAACTCGACGTTGATGATCCGCGACACTTGAGCAGTTCGAATACCTCTGCAATCACTACACCACTGCTTCGTTGGTTATCAACCATGTGACACACGCTTAACCTCGCCAAGAAGGCTAATCCCTGCAAGTGAACCGAGAACACAAGCAAGAACGTAGAAGACACGATCTGAAATTGAGAAGTTGGGGTCTCACAAACCATAGAATGGTGAAATTGTTATTCTAAGCAAAACCCACCGAATATGAACGGCGGCTGCAATATTTAAAGGCAGGGTTCGGCCAAAACATGATTAGACGCATCCCTAATGGACTCTTACGGGATAAAAGGCCCAAAGGCCCGATTCAGTGGCGCAGCACCGGACAGAAATCTGGACTCGACTTGTTTCGATGATTCCCAATGACTCCGAAGGAATTTTGAGGTGGGACCAGAACCATTAGAAAGTTTATCTTCTCCTATTTTCGTGCATATGTAGAACGTCGAAAAAGGAGTCCGTATGCTTCCTGGGCGTCCATTTTAAGATGGACTACTCCTGGACTCCGAGTTGAACTCGAGTCCGAGTTGTACACTCCTTCCATCAACTTGTGGACGTCCCAGATGGTTCTCCACACTCCCAAGGCCTCTTTCCTTCACTTGTTGATCTTCTCTATTATTCCTAATTAACAATTAAATCATCACATAGCAATCTATTCTCAAACTCACATGCAAAAGAAGTTAAGAGCGAATTCACCTGCTGATTTATTAACTGTACTCGTGCTCTTGTGATTGGTCCTTGCATTTCAATGTGTGTCTCCGCTGTTGTGATGTCCTCGTCAACTACCCATGCCGGGCATAGACGTCGGAGCAGCGCTCCCCTGAACAAGCTTGGCACGCTGCCCCGCCAGAACAGCCGTAACATCCTCGACCGCCTTCGAAGCGCTTCCGGGCACTACCCCCAGCGGTAAGGGCCTCACAACAGCTAACGTAGCCCTGCAAATCAAGGTAAAGTTCTAACCAATCAATAAAGGCAGGTGAGATAAATAGAGAAAGCGTGGGCAAGAGTGCCATACCAATGTCCCCGGAAGCTCCAGCGAGCCTCCACCTTGGGCGATCCTAAAGCCGCGGGCCCTGGCGATTGCGTAACAGGCAAGGCCATCCCATCAGTGCCCCCGCCAAAACCACTAGCAGCGCCGTCGTCCAGCGCTGGTGTGCTTCCACCAACCCCAGCAGAACCGCCTCCCGAGCTGCCAACGACATTAGCTCGAGGCCTTTTTGCCTGAGGCTCTGTAGGTGTAATGCTGCCAGAGCCCCCTATGGCACCCTGGACAGCGCAGGTGACGGGAAGCTGGACAACATGCTGACCACTGACGTCGGTGGAGCCGCCAACTGATGGACCAAACCTCCCGCTGAAGATCCACCGACACCCAACACTGAAGAGGGGCGCACTAGTGGACGCTGACTTGGAGTGAAGGCTACCTGTGGTGGTGCCCTCGGTGGTGACCGAGGGCGCTTCTCCTTCACGACCTCGACCACCAGGGCTTTCCCCTTGCCTGCGTCGGGGACTGGTGCTTTCCCCTTACCTATGTCAGGGACTGGCGCCTTGCCCTTCCCACCAATAGCGGGCGCCTCCTCCACCCTGGAGGCTTTGGAGCCTGAAGAAGCTGAGGACTCTTCCGAAGAGTCGATGATGGCCAGGCCCCTGCTCTCATCGCCAACCTGCCACGGCGCGATACCAATCGCGTCCAGGTTAGGCATCTCCTTCAGAACCTTCGCCCGAAGGTCCCGATCCGTGCAAAGCGGTGGACAAGCTTGTGGAAGGTTGAAGACGTCGTCCGACAACAGGTCGTCACACGCCTTGGACATTGCTTCAAACACCTCCTATCGGGTCGTCTCCGTGTCATGACCCCTCTGCAGTCTGGTACCATCTTGGAACCCGAAGTAGAGCCACGCAGGCCGGCAACGGTGCTAGAGAGGGGCTAGATGACGGTGAATGAAATCGGCCATTGCTGCCAGCTCCGACAGGTCATGATCCGCCAGGAATCGAATCCTCTCCATCACCGGCGTGCACGCTGCCTTAAGCTCCAGGTGTTACTCCCCGGCCGCGTTCCTAATCGTCGGCCAGTCGGTGGGCAGGACCATGCGATCGTGGGCATCAGCATGTACGACCACCCAGTCGGTCCTCCAGCTGGGCCACTTCGCCGAGGTGAGCGGGGTAATGTACTTGAAGGGGTTGTTGGCCCAATGCTGGATGCAGAGGCCGCCGAGGAAGTTGGCTTTGTTCTTCTTCCCGTTCCGCCTCAGCACGAAGAACTGCTGGAACACCGACACGCATGGGTACACCCCGATAAATATCTCATAGAAATGCGAGAACACCGCGGCCACCACCAGAGAGTTCGCCGAAAGGTGATGAAGCTGGAGCCCAAGGAGGGAAGAAACAAGAGGGAAGAACCCGGAGTGTGCGTACGCCTCAAAGAAGACGATCTCTTTCTCCCCAAACCTCAAAGGCAAGGTACCGGGACAGATTAGATCTCGTTGTTCCTCGTCCTCCCAGCCAAAAATTCACCGAACTGGTGATACATCCTCCATCCGAGAAGGGGGCAGAGCCGAGTCCATTGGAGCATACGTCGAGAACCTCAATAATGGATAGACACTCAAGGAGGGAATCGAAGGCTCGAATGCTTGGGGCGTGCAGAAGAAAAGAGCCTTTGTTGCCCACGAAGGTACCTTTATAAAAAGTCCTTAGTGGCATTTGGGCGCACCGTGCAAATTTGAGCGGGCTCCAAATCGGCGGTTCGTACCGTGACGTCCATGACAAACGGGTCCAGATCCCCTGTCAGAAAAGCCTGCCCGAGCAGTTCCCTATTGTCGAAGTGTAATTGTGACACTTCCCCCGGTACTACCAAGTGTAGTCCGCGGAAGTTCTTGTATTGGTTTTGGCACGCAGAGATTAAGAACAAGATGGTGACACGGGAGATTTACGTGGTTCGGACCGCTTCAGCGTAATACCCTACTCCACGGAGTTTGTGTTGTTGTATTGTGTATTGCTAGTCTGCGTAGTGTCCAACTTTGCCTGTCTCTGTATCGTGCGGACAGTCCTTTTATAATTAAAGGACTGGCCGTTACAATGCTTGCCTGGCCCGACATGTGGCCCTAGTGTATTTAATAGTCTAATACACTGTGCAACACCCTCATTTTCATGCATCATGCCTTGCATGCAGTCATATACGTGTTTAACATTGATCCACATAAAGAGGAACAAGTTTAAAATTGATTTGCAGCATTTAAAATTGATTTGGAGCAAAACCGCACTTAAAACGCAGGAAAGTGCGAACTAGTCCGATTTTACTGAGGACTAGTCCGATTTATCTCTGACTAAAAACGGACTTGTCCGTTTTTGCTACGGGCTAGTCAGATTTTGGCTCTGGAAACTTTTGGACTTGTCCGATTTTGTGCGGACTAGTCCAATATTCCAAGAATCTTTGAAAAATTGCTAAGTCCTTGGACTTTCCCGGACTAGTCCGATGTTCCAGCGGACTTGTCCGTTTTTCCTCTCTGTTCAAAGTCGGACTTGTCCGATTTTAGGCCAGACTTGTCTGATTTTCTCTCTGGACAACTTCGGACTAGTCCGGTCCTTTCTGGATTTGTCTGATATTTCGCGACTCCGAGTTGATCTTTTGTTTTACGACTTGTTTCTTGGGTTTCACGTTAAGTGGGCCTAGGGACGTCGTGTCTAACTCTTTTAGAGCCCATGTGGGACTCTAAACCGGCCTCTACTCCTCTCAAACTCGAAATCCATCTAACCCTAGCCTCCACCTCTATATAAACAGCCTCACCCCTTGGATTGACATCTATTTGCCACTTTTCCACCCCACCCAAACCCTAGTTCGTGGAGAGCCACCACCAAGGAGGGAGGAGAAGATCCCAAGCAAGAAGAAGAAGAGGAGGAAACAAAAGAGGATCAAGATCTCCACCAAGTTTTCGTTCTCCATCACCAATTCGTCTCAAAGTTCATCACCAACCCTAGATCATCAAGATCCAAGTGTTACCTCCAAGTTTCTTGATTCATTGGAGTCCTAAACACCTGGTATACCTTTTATTCTCTTTTCCTTACGTGAATTCAACCCCTAATCTCCGAGTTTACGTCGATCTAGAAAACCCTAATCTGCTGATCTCGCAGAGGGCGAACTTGTCCGGTCTCCAGCGGACTAGTCCGATCTTTCTGGTAAAATTGTGTTGAATTAATTCTAAAATTTGATCTAATCGAATCCAAACCTGTATAAACTTGTTAAAAGCTATTAGAACTAGTTAGTGATCATTAAAAGCAATCTATTAACAAGTTCTACCTTGCATTTGCATCAATCATGCATGTCATGTCATATTGAGTAATATTTGTGCACTCTTTGATTGTGTTTCTTGTCTTGTATGTTTATTGTGTGGATTAGACGGATACCAAGAGTTTGAAGGATTTGACCCTAATCAACAACAAGAGCAAGGCAAGTGTCCTTGAAGCATATTGATCCTATTTTAAAATAAATGTTTTGTTTGCAAAACTGCATGCTGTGTCAAATTGATGGGGAACCCTATGATAGGAAGTTTACTACCTTTGTTTAACCACCTTTGTCACCTGGGACATATGATAGAGAGTCGGGAAGGGTTTTTACCTTTTTGCTTCGCTTAATCAACTGGGATGGAAACAACTATACCACTCAATTTAACTATGCATGGATGAGATTATGATTAACATGAACTGGATAACATGATATGATAATGGGTGTTCTAAGCAAGCCGGTACGTGGATGGGTTGGATGTCATGGTGGTTTGCTTGTTTTAGATCTAAGGATCGGTTCATGCGAGAATAAGCCAGGACTACAGTGCCACCATGAGGCCAAGTATGGGTGCGACGTAGCTGATTAATTAGGGCTTTGCTAGTACTGTTTGGACCATTGTGGATGCTCGCGGAAGGGGTAGTCGGATTGGGTTTGTTGATGATTGGTGGGACTACTTTGGGATCCGAATGGCTCAAGAGGGGGGCCTTGGTTGAAGATGTGCTCAGTTGGAGGTATCGCCACCGGTGAAACCTCAGTGGGGTCTAAATAGGCTAGTAATCCCTTTGTAAAGGCTATTTTGTGATCTCTTAGCCACACACCAACGGAAGTGTATAATGTGACCGACGGGTCATGGGCATAAGGGAGATTCTTAGTCACCGAAAGGTGATGAAATCACAAACACGTGGGTAATGTGGTACAAACTCTGCAGAGTTAAATAAAACTGTCATGATAGCCGTGCTCCCGGTTATGAGCACTTGGACAACTTCCATTATTAGAGGGAAATTGGAATTTGGGATGGTTATGGTTTGGTAATGGTTATGGATGGTTATGGATTGTTTCTGGTATTGAATATGGTTATTGGCAAATGGTGAAATCTGGAATTATTGATGAGGATGGTGAATTGTGGACTGGTATTATGGTATTATTTATGATTATTATGGGTTTACTTCACATACATATAATATATTGCTTTTCAAACGTTTTAATGTACTTTTCAGCACTTAACCATTATTATTGTCGACATTTGAATAAGCCACATGTCATACTTTCCACACATGCTGAGTACGACATGTACTCACTCTTGCAATCCCCCCCAATAGTTGCAGGTCAGGATTGGGAGTTTAATGGCAATAATGCGGAGTTCTAGGCCGTGTCTACCGTCAGCTTTGCATGTGGTGTTATTGGAGCTGCGCTATACTCTATTGCTTATGTTGCCTAGCTGTTTAGTTTGCTTAATTAGTTTATTTCTGCTGCATTAGTTGAATTTGTCATAAATATTCATTAGAGCTTGTATTCGAGGATAATTTGGTTTGTGTAATAAAATTTGGTTAATTAATCTTGTTTTGTGGTAATTTTCTGTATCCTCTTTTGTGATTGCCCTCGTGTATGTGTGATGAACATCCTGGGCACACATATGCATTAGCTTGGTTCATTTTTCGGAACCGGGCGTCACAGATTGGTATCAGAGCCACAGGTTGATCATAGGATGCAACCTAGATAGAATGGACACTTTAGAGCACATAGGAGCACTCAGGAATCGATGTGTTTTTGCTTGGAGTGCTGTTTGCTATATATATTGCTTGCTTGTGTGCTTAATAGAGGATTTTGGGATGCCTTAGCATTGCCATGTCCACCTATGCTAGTGTAGCTAGCTGTTTAGTTTATATCCCTTGATGCATATAGTTGGGGATGTTTTCTAATTCTTACCTATTGCTTTCCTTCAGATGGTGAGGACTCGCAACCAGGGGATGGCAATGATGAGGAGGAGAACAATGGAGTGCCTCAGAACAACATTGGACAAGGATCCACTGGGGAGCTATCAACATTGAGCAGCTTTTGGCTATGCAATACCAGTTCATGCAGACCATGATACAGACAATGGGATAGCTGTAGGCTGGCAACATCAACAATCAGCCCCACATGCCTCCACCGCCACCCCCGCCTCCTCATAACCGGTTGGGAGAGTTTATGAGGACTAGGACGCCGACCTTTGCTCAAGCTGCCGACCCTATGGATGCGGATGATTCGCTCAAGTCCGTAGAGAAGAAGCTAGTTGTTGTCCAATGCAGTGACCGGGAGAAGGTCTTGTTTGCTTCTCATCAACTAGTTGGAGCAGCTGCGGATTGGTGGAATGCTTATTGCAATGCTCATGAGAACCAATAGATAATTACTTGGGCCGAATTCAAGGAGAATTTTTGTTCTCATTATGTGCTCGAGGGTGTTATGATCTTGAAGAGACAAGAATTTGAGAATTTAAGGCAAGGAAGATCAAGTGTGAGTGAATATCTCAATAATTCACTCAACTCTCAAGGTACGCGCCTGAGGATGTTAGTCGGGACAGCCGGAAGCAATATTTGTTCATGAGGGGCTTGAACAATGAAATCCATGTGCAACTACTCAATTGTGACTATGCAAATTTTCAGAAGCTTGTGGACAAAGCGATTATGGTTGAGAACAAGATTCGTGAGATGGGGCAAGACAATAAGAGAAAGGCGCCATATCAAGGACAGCAACAAGGAAGTAATGTGCGCCCTCGCTTTGCGCCGCCCAATGCGCCTTACTTCAGCCCTTCTATTCCTGCTCAGCGCCCTAGTTATGCACCACGCCCACCTCAGTTTGTGCAGCAGCGCCCTGTCATGCAAGCACCTAGGCCTCCAATGCCTTATGCACCTCGTGCTAATTTTCCTGCTGCAAGTGCTCAAAACCAAGCTCGTCCCAATAATTCTGGTGGAGTTAAGAAGTGTTATACTTGTGGAGAAGTTGGACACTTTGCGCATCAATGTCCTAAGTCAGGCCTTGGTCAAGGAAGCAATGCTCCGAGGCAAAACCCAAGATCCAATGGAGGACAACCACAAGGGAACCGTGGACGGCAGAATTTTGCTCGTGGCAACGTGAACCATGTCTCTACGGAGGATGCTCAATAAGCGGATGACGTGGTCATTGGTATGTTTCTCGCCAACTCCAACCCCGCGACTATGTTATTTGATTCTGGAGCATCGCATTCATTCATTGCATCGAAGTATGCAATTATAGTTTGCCTATCATATGAAGTTTACTCTATTGGTTAAGTCTCCTGGAGGAGAGATGAGGACAAATATAGTATGTCCAAAAGTAAGCCTTAGAATAATGGGGGTAGACTTCTCCGCCAACCTCATTGTTTTAGATTCCCAAGGATTGGACATTATACTTGGTATGGACTGGTTGAGAAAGCACAATGGAGTTATTGAGTGTGCCACGAAGACGGTGAAGTTGACCAATGAAGAAGGGATCACCGTAGAATTTGAAGCATCTCAAACCGCACCAAAGCAATTGGAGCTGAATCATATGGACAGTCCCGCCATTGAGGAGATTCCGGTGGTGTGTGAATTTTTGGATGTTTTTCCGGACGAGTTGCCAGGTATGCCACCCGATCGAGACATTGAGTTTGTTATTGATTTAATACCTGAAACTGCACCTATAGCTAAGAGGCCGTATAGGATGCCTCCTTTGGAATTAGCGGAGCTCAAGAAGCAAATTCAAGAGCAATTAGAGAAGGGTTTTATTCGCCCTAGCTCTTCACCTTGGGGAGCACCCGTTCTATTTGTGGACAAGAAGGATGGATCCCAAAGGATGTGCGTGGATTACCGAGCTCTCAACAAGGTAACAATCAAGAACAAGTACACCTTGCCACGCATAGAAGACTTGTTTGATCAGATGAAGGGTGCTTGTGTCTTCTCTAAGATTGACTTGAGGTCGGGATATTTTCAAATGAAGATTAGACCATCGAACATACCCAAGACAGCTTTTAGGACACGGTATGGATCTTATGAGTACACCGTGATGTCTTTTGGATTGACAAATGCGCCTGCCTACTTTATGTATCTCATGAATAAGGTCTTCATGGAGTACTTGGATAGATTCGTTGTGGTGTTTATTGATGACATTATGATCTACTCGAAGGACGAGAAGGAACATGAGGAACACTTGAGGCTTACGTTGCAGAAATTGAGGGAGCATCGATTGTATGCCAAGTTCAACAAGTGTCAGTTTTGGTTTAGAGAGGTGTCGTTTTTGGGTCATATAATTTCAGGAGGAGGAGTGTCGGTTGACCCTGGGAAGGTGAGATACGTGTTGAAGTGGGAGCCCCCGCAAAATGTCAAGGAAATAAGGAGTTTTCTTGGGATGGTTGGATATTACCGTAGATTCATCAAGGACTTTTCCAAGATAGCCAAGCCTATGACGGAATTGCTAATGAAGGGAAAGGCGTTCCAATGGACGGAAGCTTGTCAGAATAGTTTTGAGGAGTTGAAGAAGAGGTTGACAACGGCCCAGTTTTAGTATTGCCGGATGTAAGCAAGAGTTTTGATATCTATTGTGATGCATCAAGACAAGGACTCGGATGTGTATTGATGCAAGAGGGTCAAGTGGTCGCCTATGTATCAAGACAATTGAAGAAACATGAGCAGAATTATCCTACACATGATCTTGAACTAGCAGCCGTGGTGCATGCATTGAAGATTTGGAGACACTATATTCTTGGACATAGGTGTGAAATTTATACGGATCATATAAGTTTGAAGTATATTTTCACATAAACGGATCTAAACTTGAGGCAACGAAGATGGTTGGAGCTCATCAAAGATTATGATTTGGGGATCAACTATCACCCGGGAAAAGCCAATGTAGTGGCCGATGCTTTGAGTAGAAAGGGAGTAAGTCACCAACTCACAGTTCGAGAGTTACCATTCGAGTTATATAGGGAGTTTGAACGGTTGAACCTCAGGTTTGTAAATGAGATGGGGATGATGGAGTTAAATCCAACCTTGGAGCAAGAAATTCGAGAGGCACAAACCGCAGATGAGGAGATCAAGGAAATCAAGGAAAAGATCGGGGAAGGGAGAGAATTCAGATTTGATGAAGACGAACATGGTACCTTATGGCTTGGAAAGAGGATTGTGGTTCCTAAGGTGAAGCATATTCGGGAGACAATATTAAAAGAGGCACATGACTCACCTTACTCAATTCACCCTGGTTGTACCAAGATGTACAAAGACTTGAAGACTAGCTATTGGTGGGATAGCATGAAGAAGGACATAGCTGAATACGTAGCATTGTGTGATGTGTGCCAACGAGTCAAGGCGGAACATCAAAGGCCAACTGGACTATTACAACCATTAAATATTCCGGAACGGAAGTGGGAAGAAATTGGTATGGACTTCATAGTTGGGTTACCACGTACTCAGTCCGGGTATGACTCAATTTGGGTAATTGTGGATCGCTTAACCAAGTCGGCTCATTTTGTCCCTGTGAAGACCAAATATACAGCTGCACAATTGGCTGAAATATACATAGAGCATATTGTGTGTCGACACGGAGTCCCGAAGAAGATTGTGTCGGATAGAGGTTCTCAATTTATCTCCAGATTTTGGCAAAAATTGCATGAAGCTTTGGGAACGAGGTTGAATTTTAGTTCAGCATATCATCCTCAAACGGATGGACAAACCAAGAGGACCAATCATATTTTGGAGGACATGTTAAGAGCTTGTGCTTTAAAGCATAGGAAGAGTTGGGACAAAAGCTTGCCATACCTAGAATTTTCTTACAACAATAGTTACCAAGCAAGTTTGAAGATGTCACCGTATGAAGCGCTTTATGGGAGGAAGTGTAGGACACCTTTGTTCTGGAATGAGGCAGGAGAAACTCAAGTATTTGGTCCGGATGTGTTGCAAGAAGCCGAAAAGCAAGTCCAAATAATTCGTGAAAACTTGAGGGCTTCCCAATCAAGACAAAAAGGCTATGCGGACAATAGAAGAAGGAAATTAGCCTTTGAAGTGGGAGATTTTGTTTACCTCAAGGTGTCACCAATGAGGGGTCATAAGAGGTTTAACATAAGAGGAAAGCTAGCACCTCGTTATATTGGACCATTCAAGATTTTGGACAAAAGAGGAGAAGTAGCGTATAATTTGGAGAAGCCAGCTCATCTTTCGGATGTCCATGATGTCTTTCATGTTTCCCAGCTCAAGAAGTGTTTGAGAGTACCGGAAGAACAAGTGCCAATGGAAGAATTGGAACTAGGGGAAGATTTGGCTTATGCCGAACAAACGGTCAAAATCTTGGAAACTAAGGAGAGGGTCACAAGGAACAAGGTTATTAGATGGTGTAAAGTTCAATGGAAGCACCACACAGAAAAAGAAGCAACTTGGAAGCTAGAAGATGATCTCAAGAAGGACTTTTCCTATCTATTCTCTTCCGCGTCGAATCTCGAGGGCGAGATTCATTTTAAGGGGGGTAGGTTTGTAACACCCTCATTTTCATGCATCATGCCTTGCATGCATTGATATACGTGTTTAACATTGATCCACATAAAGAGGAACAAGTTTAAAATTGATTTGCAGCATTTAAAATTGATTTGGAGCAAAACCGCACTTAAAACGCAGGAAAGTGCAGACTAGTCCGATTTTACTGAGGACTAGTCCGATTTCTCTCTGACTAAAAACGGACTTGTCCATTTTTGCTGCAGACTAGTCCGATTTTAGCTCTGGAAACTTTCGGACTTGTCCGATTTTGTGCGGACTAGTCCGATATTCCAAGAATCCTTGAAAAATTGCTAAGTCCTTGGACTTTTCCGGACTAGTCCGGCATTCCAGCGGACTTGTCCGTTTTTCCTCTCTGTTCAAAGTCGGACTTGTCCGATTTTAAGCTATACTTGTCCGATTTTCTCTCTGGACAACTTCGGACTAGTCCGGTCCTTTTCGGACTTGTCCGATATTTCGCAACTCCGAGTTGATCTTTTGTTTTACGACTTGTTTCTTGGGTTTCACGTTAAGTGGGCCTAGGGCGTCGTGCCTAACTCTTTTAGAGCCCATGTGGGACTCTAAACCGGCCTCTACTCCTCTCAAACTCGAAATCCATCTAACCCTAGCCTCCACCTCTATATAAACAGCCCCACCCCTTGGATTGACATCTATTTGCCACTTTTCCACCCCACCCAAACCCTAGTTCGTGGAGAGCCACCACCAAGGAGGGAGGATAAGATCCCAAGCAAGAAGAAAAAGAGGAAACGAAAGAGGATCAAGATCTCCACCAAGTTTTCGTTCTCCATCACCAATTCGTCTCAAAGTTCATCACCAACCCTAGATCATCAAGATCCAAGTGTTACCTCCAAGTTTCTTGATTCATTGGAGTCCTAAACACCTGGTATACCTTCTATTCTCTTTTCCTTACGTGAATTCAACCCCTAATCTCCGAGTTTACATCGATCTAGAAAACCCTAATCTGCTGATCTCGCAGAGGGCGGACTTGTCCGGTCTCCAGCGGACTAGTCCGATCTTTCTGGTTAAATTGTGTTGAATTAATTCTAAAATTTGATCTAATCGAATCCAAACCTGTATAAACTTGTTAAAAGCTATTAGAACTAGTTAGTGATCATTAAAAGCAATCTAGTAACAAGTTCTACCTTGCATTTGCATCAATCATGCATGTAATGTCATATTGAGTAATATTTGAGCACTCTTTGATTGTGTTTCTTGTCTTGTATGTTTATTGTGTGGATTAGACGGATTTGCGCTAGAAAGTGCCGTGTTGGATCTACAACACCAAGAGTTTGAAGGCTTGGACCCTAATCAACAGCAAGAGCAAGGCAAGTGTCCTTGAAGCATATTGATCCTGTTTTAAAATAAATGTTTTGTTTGCAAAACTGCATGCTGTGTCAAATTGATGGGGAACCCTATGATAGGAAGTTTACTAGCTTTGTTTAACCACCTTTGTCACCTGGGACATATGATAGAGAGTCGGGAAGGGTTTTTACCTTTTTGCTTCGCTTAATCAACTGGGATGGAAACAACTATACCACTCAATTTAACTATGCATGGATGAGATTATGATTAACATGAACTGGATAACATGATATGGTAATGGGTGATCTAAGCAAGCCGGTACGTGGATGGGTTGGATGTCATGGTGGTTTGCTTGTTTTAGATCTAAGGACCGGTTCATGCGAGAATAAGCCAGGACTACAGTGCCACCACGAGGCCAAGTATGGGTGCGGCGTAGCTGATTAATTAGGGCTTTGCTAGTACTGTTTGGACCATTGTGGATGCTGGGGGAAGGGGTAGTCGGATTGGGTTTGTTGATGATTGGTGGGACTACTCTGGGATCCGAATGGCTCAAGAGGGGGCCCTTGGTTGAAGATGTGCTCAGTTGGAGGCATCGCCACCGGTGAAACCTCAGTGGGGTCTAAATAGGCTAGTAATCCATTTGTAAAGGCTATTTTGTCATCTCTTGGCCACACACCAACGGAAGTGTATAATGTGACCGACGGGTCATGGGCATAAGGGAGATTCTTAGTCACCGAAAGGTAATGAAATCACAAACACGTGGGTAAAGTGGTACAAACTCTGCAGAGTTAAATAAAACTATCATGATAGTCGTGCTCCCGGTTATGAGCACCTGGACAACTTCCATGATTAGAGGGAAATTGGAATTTGGGATGGTTATGGTTTGGTAATGGTTATGGATTATTTCTGGTATTGAATATGGTTATTGGCAAATGGTGAAATCTGGAATTATTGATGAGGATGGTGAATTGTGGACTGGTATTATGGTATTACTTATGATTATGATGCGTTTACTTCACATACATATAATATATTGCTTTTCAAACGTTTTAATGTACTTTTCAACACTTAACCATTATTATTGTCGACATTTGAATAAGCCACATGTCATACTTTCCACACATGCTGAGTACGACATGTACTCACTCTTGCAATCCCCCCCCCCCAACAGTTGCAGGTCAGGATTGGGAGTTTAATGGCGATAATGCGGAGTTCTAGGCCGTGTCTACCGTCAGCTTTGCCTGTGGTGTTATTGGAGCTGTGCTATACCCTATTGCTTATGCTGCCTAGCTGTTTAGTTTGCTTAATTAGTTTATTTCCGCTGCATTAGTTGAACTTGTCATAAATATTCATTAGAGCTTGTATTCGAGGATAATCTGGTTTGTGTAATAAAATTTGGTTAATTAATCTTGTTTTGTGGTAGTTTTCTGTATCCTCTTTTGTGATTGCACTCGTGTATGTGTGATGAACATCCTGGGCACACATATGCGTTAGCTTGGTTCATTTTTCGGAACTGGGCTTCACACACTGTCTATGAGTATTAAGCATGGTTAATAGTGTGATAAAATGCCTTAATGGCTGGGTTACCCCTATTAACAGTGATCTGATCTTGTGTCATTAATACAACATTAATGACACATAATCAGGTTTGGTAACCGCTGCTTTAACTGTCCCTTGAATGTTCGTACTGGAGGAGATCCGCCAATGCACACGTTGATGATGAAGCTCCGGGGGCTCCACACGTGGCAACTCTGGAGCTTCCTCTGGCGGGGTATTAGGTCCGGATCCACTATACACGTGGTGGCACCGGAGCTCCCCTCTTCTGGGGGTTAGGTCCGGGTTATTGTACACGTGTTAACTGCGAAACTTCCCTATGTTGGGAGTTTAGTTCTGGACTTACATTACACGTGTCAACCTCGGAGCTACCCATATGAGGGGTGCGGGTTCGGTGTAGTGTGACATGTGGGGCCTGAGGGGACCTTCAACTTTGGCAGGTAGAACTCTCTTGCACTTCTTGCAGTACCGTGGGGTACCCAGTACGCAGGGTACCGACAGTGGCCCCCGGGCCCACCTCTAGGAGAAACCCTTTGGATTAAGTTATTCTACAAGAGGTGGGGCCCTCCTCGATTCCCGCACTGCAACTTCAAAAAGTTTTATGATGTGCCGTTGGGGCGATGGTCCGAGATTAAAACATCGACGTGTGGCTTGTTATGAATGTGGCATATGAGATCTTTGAGTGCGGATCTCATGCAATTGAAGGTCGCTAGTTCCAAATACGAAAACCGTATCAGTTCCTAGTGCCTTATCAGAGTGCCGCCTTTGGGTTTCCCGCCACGCGTCATGACAATGATTCGCCTAGGATAATAACCTCGATCTCTTCATCGGAGTGGCCCCAGGCCCATTCGTCATTGACGGGGTAGATTTTTGAAATGTGACCCTGCTCTCATTGCGGTTTCCATCCAAGCATCGCGAAGGCTTACTTAAGAAGGAAGGTATGTGCGGTTTGAGGACTCTTTACGCTTTCGATCAAACTTGCGCTCAGAGCCTCCCAAACTTCGCCTAGATTTCCCTTCTCTTGCTCCACTTTGTCGCGATGGAGTTGGGTCTTCCCAAGAGCTGCCTCAAGAGCAAGGACGATCTGATGAAGGTTCGGACCTACATTGGGTGGTCTAGTGATTTCTTCAACCACTTGATCCGCGTCGGCAAGCTCCCATTTAAGAAGGAGCGTAATGGCGACATGGTGTACTTCTGAGCGTACGCCATGGTGGGATTGATCCCACCTTTTTCAGGTTTTCTCTTAATGCTGCTGGACTTCTACGGTCTCCAGCTGTATCGTCTTGGCCCCCATTCTCTTCTGCTAGTGGCAACCTTTGTCCACTCCTACGAGATGTGGGTGGGTATTCCCCCCTGCATCGAGCTGTTCCGTACCTTCTTCACAGTCCACACCACCCGCAAGGGGACTGAGCTTCTTGGCTTCTACTATTTTGTGAAGCGCAAGAACTGCCCCTTCAAGTACTTGAAGTCATTCCCTTCCGGCAAATGGGATGACTGGAAGAAGGATTGGGTCACCATTGCAGTGGAGGAGCACGAAAGGTTGGATCTGCCCCCAAGGACTCCCCAACGTTGATACTGACGACTAGAGTGTAGTTCTGAAGCTGTCGGATGCATTTAACCCTGTCCTGACCAGGATATGAGAATGAGTGGAGAGTGGAGTGACCCCTCAGATTGTCTTTGGAAATTTATTGGCCAACAGGTGGGCTGCAATGAGGAAGAGGGAGAAGCTCGCCTGGGCTCTCAACAGCGTGATGGATGACGATCGGATTGAAACCGGTCTGAAGTTCAACTTGGATGACGAAGCTCTAAAGCTTCATCTCAAGAAATTTCAGCATAGGCTAGTTGACGGCGACGACTTGGCTCCGTCGGCTGCTTTCCTGCCCTTAAACATGATTCCAGAGATCAGCAGAGAGCTTCGGAGGAAGATGTCGGCGTTAGACGACCTTGGCGAGGTAGAACAATGTCGGACCTCCAGGGTTGTAATCCCCGGAGCTTCCGAGGAGGTGGCAACCCCTGCTTCGAGCCAGAGGGTTGAAGACATCGGCAAGGGAAAGGGCAAAGAGCCAGCCGAACCCTCCAGCCGGAAGAGGAAGTTGAAGCATGCTCATGGGAGGTCCGTCAGGCCTGCTCCTTCTACAACAACCCCTTCTCCCCGGTGAGGGGGTGTTATGCGGCTACACTTTCTCCAGCGCAGGCGTCTCTGAGAGGTGCTAGCTCTGGACAATCAACACCGACCTTAGTGCCTGTAAGAGCTCCAGGCCTAGGAGTTCTTCCTAATCAAGAGAAGCTCTGGTCGAGAGAACTCCGGCTGCCACAAGTGGTCCCCAGTTGAGGTCCGAAGTCATTGTCTCATCAGACTTGGTGGGCTCTGGTTTTGGGCCTCAGAAGAAGAGGTTCCGCAGCGACTAGGGCGGTAGCATCCCTAGGTAAGCATCGTGTGCTCGCCTTAAAATGCTAATCTTGTTTTTTTTGTGTGTCTTTAATCTTCTCATCCCTTTATATTCAGGTGTCGAGAAAGGAGTCAGGGACTTCAGCATTTGTTGCAGTGACTGTGGCTGCACATGCCGAAGCTCCGTCTTCGACCATCGAGCCTCCTCCTCAAGTGGTGGCAGAAGTCACGGCAGCTCTGGTGCCAGGTGTCGTGGATTTGGATTCAGAGTCATCGCCGGAAGCTCCCGTGGTAGCGTCGGACCACGGGGATAAGTTGAAGATGTACCTCTGGCAATAGTGCCAGAGGCTGATGCTCCAATGCCAGAATCAGAGATATCAGAAGCTCCGGCCTTTAAGCTGGAAGTCATCGAAGCCCTGGCCGCTAAGCCAGAGACAATTAAAGCCTCGGCCATTGAGCCAGAGATGGTTGAAGCTCCGGCCCTTGGGCCAGAAATTATTGAAGGTCCGGCTGTTGAGTCAGAAAGGCTTGAAGCTCCGGTCATTGAACTGGAAGTGGTTGACATGTCGGCTCCTGAGCCAGTGGTGGTAGAGGCACCGAATGAAGCTCCAACCGTTGCCCCGGTGGTAGCTGCCCTGGAGATGTCTGGGCCAGAGCCGGAGCAACATGAAGAAGTGGAGGTAGGTCCTCCACCCTCGGAGTCGGTAACTGAAGAACCGGAAGCACAACCTTCAACTTCTGCTCCGGAGGTGGGAGTTCTCCTAGTGAGTTCTCCCTCTGCTGCTGCTGAAGGGCTTCCAGAGAGCGACCCTAGTACTACAGAAGCTCAGGGGACCACACTTGTAGAGTGGGACCCTATTTTTGTTATGGAAAACCTCTTGGAGTCAGCGGAATTGACCCCAGCAGGCCCGAAGCCTATCCCTCTGGCGTTGTCCATAGACAATGCCTGCTCGAGCCTCCCACAAGTTCAGCTTGCCTTCAATCATGAGAGCAAAGCCCTGGAGGAGGAGCGCAACACCTTAAGGCGTTGGCGTGACATGCTCCATTTTGAGACCAGACTTGCTCATACAAGACTCGCTGACCAGAAGGAGTGGGTCAAGAGGGAAAAGGCCCGGATGGAATACTGGGACAAGCTACTAGAGGAGAAGGAAGCTGCCCTCAGGGCGCTCGATGCTAACTCTAGGGAGATCCTTGAGCAAGCCAAGGAGAGGCGTGATGCTGCTGATGAGCATCACGAAAACCTCAATGAGTTAAACAAGGTCCTCCTGAAGCGCCGAGCAGAACCTGAGGCAAGGTAAGCAAAGCTCCTGGAACAGCAGGAGGATCTTGTGAAGAGGGAAGAGGAGCTCGCCCAGAAGCTAACTCTGGGAGAGCAAAATTTGGTGGATCGCTCAAAGAAGTTTGAGCAGTGGAGTAAAGAGGAAAAGGAGAAGTACTAAAAACTGGGGTAGGAGCTCTCGAAAAGAGAAGCTGATGTCGCCACCAGGGACGGGAAAGTGAGAGGTAGGGAAAAAGACCTGGCGGGAAGGCGGAACCGCATCCACCTCTGGGAGACGGAGTTGACCTATCGCGAGAAGCAAGTTGCTAAGAATATGCAGAAGCATGCCAAAGTGGTCGAGCGCCTCGCTCGGGAAGGTTCGGATCTTGCGGCCGCCCAGAAGTCATTGGAGGAGCTGCAGAGCTTGGGGGAGATGGAGTCCATTCAAGTGTGGGACTTCTTGGGGCGAGCCAAAGACGCGCTGACACCACTAGACTTCAGTCCTGTACGTTCGGACAATCCAGAGCTGGACTTGGGTCGAGCGCTAGTGGCCCTCAATGCTGCTGGCGGCAAACTCGACGCAATGGGCGACATCATTGTGGACCAGCTGGAGACAGGGGAGAAGTATTTAGCTACGAACGTCACATAATATATGTTGACGTGCTATGTGAGACGAGACCCCCAATTATCCCTGGACCCAGTGCTCAAGGGTCCCGTTGTTGAAGAGGAGGACGCCGCCAAAGCCAGCGTCCAAGAAGTTGCCAAGAAAGTCGCCTCATTCTTCCACAGGACTTAGATCCTCTGGTAGCTAGGACTTTTTCCTTTTGCCTTCTACTGTTATCCCAATTTTGTAATCCATTGCTTCAAATTAATGAAATCTACTTTTCCATGAACTTCACTTTATTGTTGTTTTGTCTTCAATATTTGTTTTGTCTTCAATATATTGTGCTTTGTCTTGTTGGCCCCCTGGTATATGTGCACAATTCAAGTGTGTACATGTACTAAAAGGATTTGATAGTATGTTGATGACTTGAACGCTTCGAACTTATAGATTTTAGGTCCGAAGTCTTTATTTCCGACACGTCGACGGCAGACCCCCTGGGATTGTCGGAGCTTGGTAGCTCCGACGGTACCCTCCATCGACATATGACACGTCGACAGCAGGCCCCCTTGGAGGATGTCATAACTTAGTAGCTCCGGCATCGTCCACCATCACTATATGTTTCTGTTATTCCTGCGCATTTGAGACAAGGAAATAGTAAAATTCGTCCTCTTGTCTATAAATCGTTTTGACTTATCATTCTTATTTGAGTTATAGATCCGAAAAAACTCGACATGATAACAAGCATATTGGTACAATATTTTTGGATCCACATGCCTTTTTTAGTACTTACCCTACTGAGGCCTGCCGGGATATAGGTAGAGTGGCGTACTTAGGGTGCAGGACCAGGCTAAGTCGATAGCTCACTCCGGACCTATGTTGGCTTGGCGTTCAGGCAAGTAGACTATGCAACAATGTTAGAATCCAAAGAGACCATCAATAAAACTTGTAATACATATGAATTACTTGGACTAAAACTTGAAAATAAATGCACAACTTCATTATAGACAAGCAGGGTAATAATAATAATTTGATATTGTCGAGCCTTGTACAGAAATAAATGCACGTGGAGTCTGTTTTCACACAACAATGTCTTTGATTATAGGTCCGGATTACAAGGTAGACAAGGACACACTTAGGGTGCAGGACCAAGCTAAGTGCGTTATACATCTTGTACTAGCCCGGGGCAGGTAGTTACACTTTTAGTACTGTGACTGTATCAAGTGTTACTTGAACTTCCCGGACCCTCCCAGAGGGGTCCGAATGTTCTCCTGGAGGACCTACCCATCTTTGTATATTGACTCTATACCATACATTGTGTGTAATTACAAACTCACCTCCGTGATTCTAAGCATAAAACATACGGAGGTGCTTGATGTCACAAGGATTAGGAAGCAGAATCCCATCCTCAGTTGCCAAGCGAGCGCATTCAGGTCGGGATACTTTGATCACTCAGAAAGGATCTTCCCAGTTTTGGGAAAGTTTATTCATTCCTTCACGAGTTAGTATCCTCTGAAGCACCAGATCACCTTCTTCAAGCTGTCGGTTGCGCACATGCCTTTGATGATAGTGCCAGAGCGTTTAGCGATAACGTGCATTCCGAATAGCTACTTGGCACCTTCCCTCGTTGACGAGGTCAAGGTATTCACGTTGGAGCTGGTCCTGCGCGGCTTCGTCGAAGGTCCGGACCCGGAGGGACCCCAAGGTGATCTCTGAAGGAAAAACTGCTTCAGCTCCGTACACCAGGAAGAAAGGAGTCTCCTCAGTTGAACGGTTTGAAGTTGTCCTATTCGCCCACAATGTGGATGGAAGCTCCTCAATCCAGTTGGCTCCATGCTTTTTCAGGCACTCATATGTGCGCATCTTGAGTCCCTTTAAAATTTCCACATTTGCTCTCTCGGCTTGACCATTGCTTGCTGGGTGAGCTATTGGCTATTGAGGCATAGCTCAGTTGTATACAGAGGTCTTTGCAATATTCTTGAAATGTGGTGCTTGTAAATTAGATTCCGTTGTCAGTAATGACTTTGTTTGGAACTCCAAATCTGCATACTATGGACTTCAAGAACTTGATTGTTGATTGCTTGTTGATTGTCACAACTGGAGTTGCTTCTGGCCATTTGGTGAACTTATCGATGGCGACATACAGAAACTTGTAACCTCCGATGGCTTTTGAGAATGGTCATGTGACGCCCAGTTCCGTAAATGAACCAATCTAACGCATATGTGTGCCCAGGACGTTCATCACACATACACGAGTGCGATCACAAAAGAGTATACAGAAAATTACCACAAGACAAGATTAATTATCCAAGTTTGATTACACAAACCATATTATCGTCAATTACAAAATCTAATGTATATTTGTGACAAGTTCAACTAATGCAGCGGAAATGAACTAAATAAGCAAGCTAAACAACTAGGCAGCATAAGCGATAGGGTACCGCAGCTCCAATCAACACCATAGGCAAGCTGACGGTAGACACGGCCTAGAACTCCACATTATCACCATTAAACTCCCAATCCTGACCTGCAACTATTGGGGGGGATTGCAAGAGTGAGTACATGTCGTACTCAGCAAGTGTGGAAAGTATGACATGTGGCTTATACAAATGACGACAATAATAATGGTTAAGTGCTGAAAAGTACATTAAAACATTTGAAAAGCAATATATTATATTTATATGAATCAAACCCATCATAATCATAAGTAATATCATAATACCAGTCTGAATTCGCTACCATCATCAATAATTCCAGATTTCACCATTGCCAATAACCATATTCAATACCAGAAACTAATCCATAACCATAATACCAACTATAACCATCCCGAATACCGTCCCAATACCGAGTTCCCTCTAATCATGAAAGTTGTCCAGGTGCTCATAACCGGGAGCACGGCTATCATGATAGTTTTATTTAACTCTGCAGAGTTTGTACTGCTTTACCCACGTGTTTGTTATTTCATCACCCTTCGATGACTAGAACCTCTATTATGCCATCTCACACTTCCGTCAGTGTGTGGCCAAGAGATCACAAAATAGCCTTTACAAAGGGATTACTAGCCTATTTAGACCCCACTGAGGTTTCACCGGTGGTGATGTCTCCAACTGAGCACATCTTCAACCAAGGGCCCCCTCTTGAGCCATTCGGATCCCAGGGTAGTCCCACCAATCATCAACAAACCCAATCCGACTACCCCTTCCCTGAGCATCCACAATGGACCAAAAAGCACTAGCAAAGCCCTAATTAATCATTTACACCGCACCCATACTTGGCCTCGTGGTGGCACTGTAATCCTGGCTTATTCTCGCATGAACCGGTCCTTAGATCTAAAGCAATCAAACCACCATAACATCCAACCCATCCACATACCAGGCTTGCTTAGATCACCCATTACCATATCATATTGGCCCACTCATGTTAATCACAAGCTCATAAATACATCACTAATCGTAGTATTGTTTTCCCATCCCAATTGATTAAGCGAAGCAAAAAGGTAAAAGCCCTTCCCGACTCTCTACCATAAATTCTAGGTGACAAGGGTGGGTAAACAAAGTTAGTCAACTTCCTATCATAGGATTCCCAGCAAATTGATACAAGCATGCAGTTTTACAAACAAAACATTTATTTTAAAATAGGATCAATATGCTTAAAGGACACTTGCCTTGCTCTTTCTGTTGATTAGGATCAAAGCCTTCAAACTCTTGGTGCTGTAGATCCTCCGCGGCACTATCTAGCGTAAATCCGTCTAATCCACACAATAAACATACAAGACAAGAAACACAATCAAAGAGTGCATAAATATTACTCAATATGTCATGACATGCATGATTTATGCAAATGCAAGGTAGAACTTGTTAATAGATTGCTTTTAATGATCACTAACTAGTTCTAATAGATTTTAACAAGTTTATACAGGTTTGGATTCGATTAGATCAAATTTTAGAATTAATTTGATGCAATTTAACCAGGAAGATCGGACTAGTCCGCTAGGGACCGGACATGTCTGCACCCTGCGAGATCAGCGGATTAGGGTTTTCTAGATCGACGTGAATTTGGAGATTAGGGGTTGAATTCTCGTAAGGAAAAGAGAATAGAAGGTATATCAGGTGTTTAGGACTCCAATGAATCAAGAAACTTGGAGGTATCACTTGGATCTTGATGATCTAGGGTTGGTGATGAACTTGGAGATGAATTGGTGGTGAAGGACGAAACTTGGTGGAGATCTTGGTCCTCTTTCATTTTCTCCTCTTCTTCTTCTTGCTTGGGATCTTCTCCTCCCTCCTTGATGGTGGCTCTCCACAAACTAGGGTTTGGGTGGGGTGGAAATGTGGCAAATAGATGTCAAACCAAGCGGTGGGGCTGTTTATATAGAGGTGGAGGCTAGGGTTAGATGGATTTCGAGTTTGGGATGAGTAGAGGCCGGTTTAGAGTCCCACATGGGCTCTAAAAGAGTTAGGCACGACATCCCTAGGCCCACTTAACGTGAAACCCAAGAAACAAGTCGTAAAACAAAAGATCAATTCGGAGTCGCGAAATATCGGACAAGTCCGGAAAGGACCGGACAAGTCCGAAGTCGTCCAGAGAGAAAGCCGGACAAGTCTGGCCAAAAATCGGACAAGTCCGACTTTTAACAGAGAGGAAATCGGACAAGTCCGCTGGAACACCGGACTAGTCCGAAAAAGTCCAGGGACTTAGCAAAATTTCAAGGATTCTTGGAATATCGGACTAGTCCGCACAAAATCGGACAAGTCCGAAAGTTTCCAGAGCCAAAATCGGACTAGTCCGCAGCAAAAACGGACAAGTCCGTTTTTAGCCAGAGAGAAATCGGACTAGTCCTCAGTAAAATCGGACTAGTCCGCACTTTCCTGCATTTTAAGTGCGGTTTTGTTCCAAATAATTTTAAATGCTTCAAATCAATTTTAAACTCGTTCCTTTTGTTATGAGTTAATGTTAAACATGTATATGAGTGTATGTAGGGCATGATGCATGAAAATGAGGGTGTTACAAACCTACCCCCCCTTAAAATGAATCTCGCCCTCGAGATTCGACGCGGAAGAGAAGAGATAGGGAAAGTCCTTCTTCATATCATCATCCAATTCCCACGTTGCTTCTTTTTCGGTGTGGTGCTTCCATTGAACTTTACACCATCTAATAACCTTGTTCCTTGTGACTCTCTCCTTGGTTTCCAAGATCTTGACTGGTTGCTTGGCATAAGTCAAATCTTCTCCTAATTCCAATCCTTCCATTGGCACTTGTTCTTCCGGTACTCTCAAGCACTTCTTGAGCTGGGAAACATGAAAGACATCATGTACGTCTGAAAGATGAGCTGGCATCTCCAACTTATACGCTACTTCTCCTCTTTTGTCCAAAAGCTTGAATGGTCCAATATAACGAGGTGCGAGCTTGCCCCTTATGTTAAACCTCTTATGACCTCTCATTGGTGACACCTTGAGGTAAACAAAATCTCCCACTTCAAAGGCTAATTTCCTTTTCCTATTATTCGCATAGCCTTTTTGTCTTAATTGGGCTGGCCTCGAGTTTTCACGAATTATTTGGACTTGCTTTTCGGCTTCTTGCAACACATCCGGACCAAATACTTGAGTTTCTCCTGCCTCATTCCAGAAAAAAGGTGTCCTACACTTTCTCTCATAAAGCGCTTCATATGGTGACATCTTCAAACTTGCTTGGTAACTATTGTTGTATGAAAATTCCGCGTATGACAAGCTTTTGTCCTAACTCTTCCCATGCTTTAAAGAACAAGCTCTTAACATGTCCTCCAAAATCTGATTGGTCCTCTCGGTTTGTCCATCCGTTTGAGGATGATATGCTGAACTAAAATTCAACCTCGTTCCCAAGGCTTCGTGCAATTTTTGCCAAAATCTGGAGGTAAATTGAGAACCTCTATCCGAGACTATCTTCTTATGGACTCCATGTCGACACACAATATGATCCATGTATATTTTGGCGAATTGTGCAGCTGTGTATTTGGTCTTCACAGGGACTAAATGATCTGACTTGGTTAAGCAATCCACAATTACCCAAATTGAGTCATACCCGGACTGAGTACATGGTAACCCAACTATGAAGTCCATTCCAATTTCTTCCCACTTCCATTCCTGAATCTTCAACGGTTGCAATAATCCGGGTGGCCTTTGATGTTCCGCCTTGACTCGTTGACACTCATCACACAATGCAACATATTCAGCTATGTCCTTCTTCATGATATCCCACCAATAGCTAGTCTTCAAGTCTTTGCACATCTTTGTACAACCAGGGTGAATTGAGTAAGGTGAGTCATGTGCCTCTTTTAATATCGCCTCCCGAATATGCTTCACATTAGGAACAACGATTCTCTTTCCAAGCCATAAGGTACCATGTTCGTCTTCATCAAATTTGAATTCTCTCCCTTCTTCGGTCCTGTCCTTGATTTCCTTGATCTTTCATCTGCGGTTTGGGCCTCTCGAATTTCTTGCTCCAAGGTTGGGTTTAACTCCATCATCTCCATCTCATTTTACAAACCCGAGGTTCAACCGTTCAGACTCCTTGCATAACTCGAATGGTAACTCTCGTACTGTGAGTTGATTACTTACTCCTTTCCTACTCAAAGCATCGACCACTACATTAGATTTTCCCGGATGATAGTTGATCCCCAAATCATAATCTTTGATGAGCTCCAACCATCTCCATTGTCTCAAGTTTAGATCCGTTTGTGTGAAAATATACTTCAAACTCTTATGATCCGTATAAATTTCACACCTATGTCCAAGAATGTAGTGCCTCCAAATCTTCAATGCGTGTACCACGGCTGCAAGTTCTAAATCATGTGTTGGATAATTCTGCTCATGTTTCTTCAGTTGTCTCGAAGCATATGCAACCACTTGACCTTCTTGCATCAATACACATCCAAGTCCTTGTCTCGATGCATCGCAATAAATATCAAAACTCTTGCTCACATCCGGCAATACCAAAATTGGGGCTATTGTCAACCTTTTCTTCAACTCCTCAAAACTATTTTGACAAGCTTGGGTCCATTGGAAAGCCTTTCCCTTCATTAGCAACTCCGTCATAGGCTTGGATATCTTGGAGAAGTCCTTGATAAACCGACGGTAATATCCAGCCATCCCAAGAAAACTTATTATTTCCTTGACGTTTTGTGGCGGTTCCCACTTCAACACGTCTCTCACTTTTTTGGGGTCAACCGAAACTCCTCTCGAGATTATATGACCCAAAAATGACACCTCTTTCAACCAAAACTGACACTTGTTGAACTTGGCATACAATTGATGCTCCCTCAATTTCTGTAATGTAAGCCTCAAGTGTTCCTCATGTTCCTTCTCATCCTTCGAGTATATCATAATGTCATCAATAAACACCATAACGAACTTATCCAAGTACTCCATGAAGACCTTATTCATGAGGTACATAAAGTAGGCAGGCGCATTTGTCAATCCAAAGGACATCACGGTGTACTCATAAGATCCATACCGCGTCCTAAAAGCTGTCTTGGGTATGTCCGATGGTCTAATCTTCATTTGAAAGTGTCCCGACCTCAAATCAATCTTAGAGAAGACACAAGCACCCTTCATCTGATCAAACAAGTCTTCTATGCGTGGCAAGGTGTACTTGTTCTTGATTGTTACCTCATTGAGAGCTCGGTAATCTACACACATCCTTTGAGTCCCATCCTTCTTGTCCACAAATAGAATAGGTGCTCCCCAAGGCAAAGAGCTAGGGCGAATAAAACCCTTCTCTAGTTGCTCTTGAATTTGCTTCTTGAGCTCCGCTAATTCCAAAGGAGGCATCCTATATGACCTCTTAGCTATAGGTGCAGTTCCAGGTATTAAATCAATAACAAACTCAATGTCTCGATCAGGTGGCATACCTGACAACTCGTCCGGAAAAACATCTGAAAATTCACACACCACCGGAATCTCCTCAATTGCGGCACCGTCCATATGATTCAGCTCCAATTGCTTCGGTGCGGTTTGAGATGCTTCAAATTCTATGGTGGTCCCTTCCTCATTGGTCAACTTTACCGTCTTCGTGGCACACTCAATAACTCCATTGTGCTTCCTCAACCAGTCCATACGAAGTATAATGTCCAATCCTTGAGAGTCCAAAACAATGAGGTTGGCGGAGAAGTCTACCCCCCTTATTCTAAGGCTTACTTTTGGACATACTATATTTGTCCTCATCTCTCCTCCAGGAGACTTAACCAATAGAGTAAACTTCATATGAGAGATAGGCAAACTATACTTGGCAACATATTTCGATGCAATGAATGAATGCGATGCTCCAGAATCAAATAACATAGTAGCGGGGTTGGAGTTTGCGAGGAACATACCAATGACCACATCATCCGCTTGTTGAGCATCCCCCGTAGAGACATGGTTGACGTTGCCACGAGTAAAATTCTGATGTCCCCGGTTCCCTTGTGGTTGTCCTCCATTGGGTCTTGGATTTTGCCTCGGTGCATTGCTTCCTTGACCAAGGCTTGACTTAGGACATTGATGCGCAAAGTGTCCAGCTTCTCCGCAAGTATAGCACTTCTTAACTCCACCAGAATTATTGGGAGAGCTTGGTTTTGAACACTTGCAGCAGGAAAGTTAACACGAGGCGTATAAGGCATTGGAGGCCTAGGTGCTTGCATGACAGGGCGCTGCTACACAAACTGAGTTGGGCGTGGTGCATAACCAGGGCGTTGAGCAGGAATTGAAGAGCTGTAATATGGCGCATTGGGTGGTGCAAGGCGAGGGCGCACATTACTTACTTGTTGCTGTCCTTGATATGGCGCCTTCCTCTTGTTGTCTTTCTCCATCTCACGGACCTTATTCGCCACCACAATTGCTTTGTACACGAGCTTCTGAAAATAGGCATAATCGCAGTTGAGTAGTTGCACTTGGATTTCATTGTTCAAGCCTCTCATGAACAAATATTGCTTCCGGCTGTCCCGACTAACATCCTCAGGCGCATACCTTGAGAGTTGAGTGAACTTATTGAGATATTCACTCACGCTCGATCTTCCTTGCCTCAAGTTCTCAAATTCTTGCCTCTTCAAGATCATAACACCATCAGGCACATAATGAGAATGGAAGCTCTCTTTGAAATCGGCCCAAGTGATTCTCTCTTGGTTCTCATGAGCATTGCATAAAGAATCCCACCAATCCGCAGCTGCTCCAACTAGTTGATGAGAAGCAAACAAGACCTTCTCCCGGTCACTGCATTGGACAATAGCTAGCTTCTTCTCCACGGACTTGAGCCAATCGTCTGCATCCATAGGGTCAGCAACTTGAGCAAATCTTGGCGGCCTAGTCCTCATAAACTCTCCCAACCGGTTATGAGGAGGTGGGGTGGCGGTGGAGGCATGTGGGGCTGCTTGTTGATGTTGCCAGCCTGCAGCTGTCCCATTGTTTGTATCATGGTCTGCATGAGCTGGTTTTGCATAGCCAATAGCTGCTCAATGTTGATAGCTCCCTGAGTAGATCCTTGTCCAATGTTGTTCTAAGGCACTCCATTGTTCTCCTCCTCACCATTTCCATCCCTCTGGTTGCGAGTCCTCACCATCTAAAGAAAAGCAATAGGTAAGAATTAGAAAACGTCCCCAACTATATGCACCAAGGGATATGAAACTAAACAACTAGTTAGCCTACGTGGACATGGCAATGCTAAAGCACCCCAAAATCCTCTATTAAGCACACAAGCAAACAATATATATAGCAACAACACACCAACCAGAATATATCGATTCCTGAGTGATCCTATGTGCTCTAAAGTGTCCATTCTATCTAGGCTGCATCCTACGATCAACCTGTGGCTCTGATACCAATCTGTGACGCCCGGTTCTGGAAATGAACCAAGCTAACGCATATGTGTGCCCAGGACGTTCATCACACATACACGAGTGCAATCACAAAAGAGTATACAGAAAATTACCACAAGACAAGATTAATTATCCAAGTTTTATTACACAAACCATATTATCCTCGATTACAAACTCTAATGTATATTTGTGACAAGTTCAACTAATGTAGCGGAAATGAACTAAATAAGCAAGCTAAGCAACTAGGCAGCATAAGTGATAGGGTAGCGCAGCTCCAATCAACACCACAGGCAAGCTGACGGTAGACACGACCTAGAACTCCGCATTATCACCATTGAACTCCCAATCCTGACCTGCAACTGTTGGGGGGGGGGGGGATTGCAAGAGTGAGTACATGTCGTACTCAACAGGTGTGGAAAGTATGACATGTGGCTTATACAAATGACGACAATAATAATGGTTAAGTGCTGAAAAGTACATTAAAACATTTGAAAAGCAATATATTATATTTATATGAATCAAACCCATCATAATCATAAGTAATATCATAATACTAGTTTGAATTCGCTACCATTATCAATAATTCTAGATTTCACCATTGCCAATAACCATATTCAATACCAAAAATTAATCCATAACCATAATACCAACCATAACCATCCCGAATACCATTCCAATACGGAGTTCCCTCTAATCATGGAAGTTGTCCAGGTGCTCATAACCGGAAGCACGGCTATCATGATAGTTTTATTTAACTCTGCAGAGTTTGTACCGCTTTACCCACGTGTTTGTGATTTCATCACCCTTCAATGACTAGAACCTCTATTATGCTGTCTCACACTTCCGTCGGTGTGTGACCAAGAGATCACAAAATAGCCTTTACAAAGGGATTATTAGCCTATTTAGACCCCACTGAGGTTTCACCGGTGGCGATGTCTCCAACTGAGCACATCTTCAACCAAGAGCCCCCCTCTTGAGCCATTCAGATCCCAGGGTAGTCCCACCAATCATCAACAAACCCAATCTGACTACCCCTTCCCCAAGTATCCACAATGGTCCAAACAGCACTAGCAAAGCCCTAATTAATCAGCTATGCTGCACCCGTACTTGTCCTCGTGGTGGCACTGTAATCCTAGCTTATTCTCACATGAACCGGTCCTTAGATCCAAAGCAAGCAAACCACCATAACATCCAACCCATCCACATACCAGGCTTGCTTAGATCACCCATTATCATATCATATTGACCCGTTCATGTTAATCACAAGCTCATAAATACATCATTAATGTGTAGTATTGTTTTCCCATCCCAATTGATTAAGTAAAGCAAAAAGGTAAAAGTCCTTCCTGACTCTCTACCATAAATTCTAGGTGACAAGGGTGGGTAAACAAAGCTAGTCAACTTCCTATCATAGGATTCCCAGCAAATTGACACAAGCATGCAGTTTTACAAACAAAACATTTATTTTAAAACAGGATCAATATGCTTCAAGGACACTTGCCTTGCTCTTGCTGTTGATTAGGATCAAAGCCTTCAAACTCTTGGTGTTGTAGATCCTCCGCGGCACTCTCTAGTGCAAATTCGTCTAATCCACACAATAAACATACAAGACAAGAAACACAATCAAAGAGTGCACAAATATTACTCAATATGTCATGACATGCATGATTTATGCAAATGCAAGGTAGAACTTGTTAATAGATTGCTTTTAATGATCACTAACTAATTCTAATAGCTTTTAACAAGTTCATACAGGTTTGGATTCGATTAGATCAAACTTTAGAATTAATTTGATGCAATTTAACCAGGAAGATAGGACTAGTCCGCTAGGGACCAGACAAGTCTGCACTCTGCGAGATCAGCGGGTTAGGGTTTCCTAAATCGATGTGAATTTGGAGATTAGGGGTTAAATTCTCGTAAGGAAAAGAGAATAGAAGGTATACCAGGTGTTTAGGACTCCAATGAATCAAGAAACTTGGAGGTAGCACTTGGATCTTGATGATCTAGGGTTGGTGATGAACTTGGAGATGAATTGGTGGTGAAGGACGAAACTTGGTGGAGATCTTGGTCCTCTTTCGTTTCCTCCTCTTCTTCTTCTTGCTTGGGATCTTCTCCTCCCTCCTTGATGGTGGCTCTCCACAAACTAGGGTTTGTGTGGGGTGGAAAAGTGGCAAATAGATGTCAAACCAAGCAGTGGGGCTGTTTATATAGAGGTGGAGGCTAGGGTTAGATGGATTTCGAGTTTGGGATGAGTAGAGGCTGGTTTAGAGTCCCACATGGGCTCTAAAAGAGTTAGGCACGACGTCCCTAGGCCCACTTAACGTGAAACTCAAGAAACAAGTCGTAAAACAAAAGATCAATTCGGAGTCACGAAATATCGGACAAGTCCGAAAAGGACCGGACTAGTCCGAAGTCGTCCAGAGAGAAAATCGGACAAGTGTGGCCAAAAATCGGACAAGTCCGACTTTTAACAGAGAGGAAATCGGACAAGTTCGCTAGAACACCGGACTAGTCCGGAAAAGTCCAGGGACTTAGCAAAATTTCAAGGATTCTTGGAATATCGGACTAGTCCGCACAAAATTGGACAAGTTCGAAAGTTTCCAGAGTCAAAATCGGACTAGTCCGCAGCAAAAACAGACAAGTCCGTTTTTAGCCAGAGAGAAATCGGACTAGTCCTCAGTAAAATCGGACTAGTCCGCACTTTCCTGCATTTTAAGTGTGGTTTTGTTCCAAATCAATTTTAAATGCTCCAAATCAATTTTAAACTCGTTCCTTTTGTTGTGGGTTAATGTTAAACATGTATATGAGTGTATGTAGGCCATGATGCATGAAAATGAGGGTGTTACAAGTCCCAAGATGTACATGCCCTACACAGCGAATGGCCATGTAGGAGGCATCATTTGTAGTGATTGAGCCGGTGTATGAATATGTTTTGCGTGGAACTGGCACGCTTCACATTTTTTCACTAGCTCAACCGCATCCTGCAGTGGTGTAGGCCAGTAAGAGCCATGCCGAAAGGCTTTACCAACCAACGTGCAGGAAGAAGCATAGTTCCCACACTTGACTCCATGGATTTCCGCGAGGAGCTCGTGGCCTTCTTCCCTTGCAATGCACCACATTAGGATGCCATTGGCACCGCACCGGTAGAGATCCCCTTCTACCAATGTGTATCTTTTAGCAAATCTGACAATCCGGTCATTGGATACACTATCTTTAGGAAGGATATTGTCTTTCAAGTAGCTTCGGATCTCCGAGATCCATGCATCGGAGCTAACTTGAGCATCTGAGTCTTGCGTGCTGGGTTGCTTGGGGCTTCTGACAGCACCTACGACCCTTGGTGGACGCCATGGTAACAGGGCCACTGGGACTGCCAACTTTTATGTGCTGGTCTCGCCCCCTTCGCTCAGTTCGGTAGGCTGAGCTGTTGGTCTTGACAATCTCTGGATGAAGATCTCCATCGAGAGCTGGAGCTCCAGTTGAAGCCTTCGTCGAGAGTTCGTCTGCTTCAGCGTTATGAAGGCACTGAACATGGTGGAGATCCAGGACTTCGAAGTCCTTATGGAGCCTCTGGACTTCAAGGAGATAAGCAGCTAATTAGGGATTGTTACAGGAGCATTCACCTTTGACTTATTTGATGATGAGTTGTGAATCACCCTTCACCAACAGCTGTTTGACACCATAAGATAGTGCCACCTTGAGTCCGTAGATGAGAGCTTCATACTCCGCCATATTGTTGGTCACCTTGAAATCAAGGTGAACCATGTACTTGACCTTTTCCCCAATCAGAGCAAGGAGAAGGATTCCAGCTCCGGCCCCCTACTTCTGCACGGAGCCATCGAAGTAGAGAGTCCAGTGAGACTCGGTGAATACTGGAACCTTGGGTTCCGATTTCTGCTCGTTGGGGCCCCAGGGTTTGATGGAGAGGGAGTCCATTCCGCCAGGAAGTTAGCCAAAGCTTGACTTTTGATTGCTTGTCGTGACACGAATTCTAGATCGAACTCGACCAACTTCGCTGCCCACTTTACAATGTTCCCAGTAGAGTTAGGGTTATGCAAAATAGCACACAGTGGAAAAGAAGTTACCACTGATATTTTTTGGGCTTAGAAGTAGTGACGAAGCTTCTTTGAGGCAATAAGAACTGCATAAAGCAGCTTATGCACCTCAATGTATCTTGTCTTGGTGTCATGGAGTACTTCCCTGATGAAGTACAATGGGCGCTGAATGGTACGAACCCTCTCAGAGGGGCACGGAGCTTCTTCTCCATCAACCCGAACCTTCCTGGAGGGGTTCAGACCTTTTTGCTGAGCTTCTTGGACCCTCCCGGAGGGGTCTAGAACTTCTTCTTGTTCGACCCGGACCTTGTTAGAAGGGTCTGAATCATCTTGGTCGGCCAGGTGAACTCCCTCAGGTGAATGAGGTTGATCTCCTAGTATTTCGCCTTGAGGTTCCGTGTCTGGGGGCTGGGACCCAGACACGCCTTCAGGTAACTCCGAACCCTCCCAGAGGGGTCTAGGCTCCTGGACTAGACGTGGCTCCGGTCTTTCCGCGATCAGGACCATGCTGACAACTTCGATGGTTGCAGCAATGTAAAGTAGTAAAGGCTCACCAGGATTCGGAGCTACCAAGATCGGTAGTGTGGTGAGGAGCTATTTCAGCTCTTGAAATGCCTTTTCTGCTTTTTCAGACCAATGAAATGGTTCGGACTTCCTCGAGAGTTTGAAGAAGGGCAGTGCTCATTCTACCAGTCTTGAGATGAACCAGTTGAGTGCAGCTAAACACCCGGTTAACTTTTGGACATCCTTGATGCGGGCTGGGGGCCGCATATCTTCTATAGCCTTGATCTTCGCCGGATTTGCTTCAATTCCTCGGTGAGTCACCAAGAAACCTAGAAGCTTTCCGGAGCTAACCCCGAAGACACATTTGTCCGGGTTCATCTTGGTGCGCGTGATACGTAGTTTGTCGAAGACAGCTTGTAAGTTGTCAAGGAGTGACTCCTTGTTCTTGATCTTCATGATGATGTCATCAACGTACACCTCCACCAAGTCTCTGATTAGCTCTCCAAATGTTTTATACATAGCTCACACAAATGTTGAAGTAGCATTTTTAAGACCAAAGGGCATGGCAGTATAACAGTACAATCCATCTACTGTTATGAAGGCAGTATGCTCTTCATCTTCCTTAGACATTTGGATTTGATGATATCTAGAATATGCATCTAAGAAACACAATAGCTCACACCCGGAGGTGGAGTCCACTATATGATCTATTCTAGGTAGTGGAAATGGATCCTCTGGACATGCCTTATTTAAGGTGGTGTAGTCAATACACATCCAAAGCTTCCCGCCAGCCTTGGGCACCACGACTGGGTTTGCCAGCCATTTTGGGTGAAAAACCTCTCGGATGAAACTAGCTTCGAGCAACTTCTTGATCTCCTATCGGATGAAGATTTGCCACTCGATTGATTGCTTTCGGGGCTTCTGGTGTACAGGACGTGCATCAGGATAAATCTTCAGGTTGTGCTCAATCACCTCCCTAGGGATCCCAGGCATTTGCGATGGTTCCCAGGCAAACACGTCGACATTAGCCCGAAGGAAAGTGATGAGCGTGAGTTCCTATTTGTTGTTCAGACCTCCCGATATACGGGTAGTCTGAGCAGCATCGGAACCAATTTGAATGACTTTGACGGGAACATCGGTGTCGTCGGTCGATTGCACACAAGGTGCGGAGGTAGAGCCTCGATGACGAATGCTCAGAGGGTTCAGAGCTGGCTCTTTATCGGGTGCTTCCTCATGTGCTGTAGCAAGCGCATAGAGTTCTTCCAATGTAGTGATTCCTACAGTGCGATCTCCGCGGATCTGGAAGACGCCTGCAGGTATTGGCATCTTCAACACTAAGTAACCTTAATGGACGGCGGCCATGAACCTGTACAAGGCTGGTCTTCCCAAAATAGCGTTGAACGGCATACTGATTTGCACGTCGTCGAAGACCAATTTCTCGGTTTTGTAGTTCTCCCGAGTCTCGAAGGTCACTGAGAGTGTTATGGAACTCAGAGGGGTAATGGCCCCCGGACCTACCCTAGAGAAAGGTCGAGATGGGCGAAGGTCCGAAGGTCGGAGCTGAAGCTTGAAGAAGGCTTCGAAGCTTATGAGGTTCAGCACTGCACCTCCGTCCACCATTACATGGTGAAGTTGGATATTGTTAATGGTCGGAGACACCATAAACGGGAGTTGGCCAGCTCTGATCATGTTGCAGGGGCAGTCCAAAGCATCAAAACTGATGGGAGTATCCATCCACTTCCGATGAGGCTCTGCCCTAGCGGTGGGAGCTGCAACAGCCATGTCCCGCCGCATTGTCTTGAGGATTCAGCGAGAGGTGATGTCCCAAGAACCACCATAAATGTTGTTCAGGGTCTTTCGACGCTCGTTGTCAGAAACGTTGGAGTCGTCGTCGATGGTGTTATAGACAGCTTTCAGGACCTTCTTGGGGTCCTAAAAACCTAGCTCCTCCTCAGCCAGAGCTTCGTTGACTTTTTTTCTTTTCTTCCTACTGGCGGAAAGGAGCTTCTTCCCGGCGCTTGTTGTAGCGCTCGGCGAGGTTCCGGACCTCTCGACATTCTTTCATATTGTGTTTGTCCATCCTGTGGATCGGACACCACACTTTGGAACTGACACCATCTTCTGACGATGGTCGAGGTCATTTCTCAGGGCGTGGCCCCTGGCCACCCAGAGCTGCAGCAGCCGCAGCGGTAGGTGCGCCTGCCGACGGCATATTCTTGCCATTGGGCTTCTTTTTATTTTTGCCACCTCCAGATGTAGTGGCTTCAGTTTTGGAGGACTTCTTGTTGGCCTCCGGAGCTGGCTTGGAGTGCATCTCATGGCCCTCCGCAGCTTTAGCACATTTGTCTACTAAGCTGAAGAGTTTCGTGATGATGGTGACTTCTTTGATTGTCACCTTCTCCAACATCTTTTTGTCTTGAATGCCCTGTCTGAATGCAACAATAACATAGGCACTCGAGATGGATGGGATGGTATTGTGTACCTGAGAGAATTGCTGGATGAAGGATCGCAACAACTCTCCCGTTTTTTGCTGGACAGCAAAAAGGTCCAGTTCAGTGCCAGGTCGAGTATATGAACTCCCAAAATTAGCAGTGAACGGTTGGCATAGCTCCGCCCAACTGTTGATGGAGTCAGGCGAGAGACTCATAAACCAGGACCAAGCGGTTCTGGTTAAAGCCACTGGGAAGTAGTTGGTCATCACGGCCTCATAGCCCCCCTCTGCAAGTATAGAAGTGGAGTAAATTTGAAGAAATTCATTAGGGTTGACAGTCCCGTCGAATTTTCCGGTAAATGAGGCTGAAACTTTTGTGGCCATCTGACCATGCGTAAGTGCATGGCCAGGGCAGAACAGCCTCCTCCTACTCCCTGAGGTGCAGGGTTGTCTCGAGCCTCTCGCCTCTCGCGAGCACGCTCTATATGGACGCGACTGTCCTGCTGCCGGTAATGACGATCAAGTTCCAAACATAGATCATGGGTCAAAATCCTTGTGATTGTGTGGGTGTGTCGTGCCCCGGAAGGCAATGAAGTCACCTGCTGAGAAGTAGCAAGACGTCGGTGCTGTGACACGTGAGGACCAAGTCTTCCAGACAAGGTCCTACGTTGAGCTGTTGCCTGACTCAAAGGGGGAGGACCTTGGTTGCTGATGGCATCGGCTGCAGCTGCAACCAGATGTTGTACATCAGCGCACCACTTCTCCATCGCACCTTGGGGTGCTTCGGGCGCTGGTGGGCGCTCCAACAGAGTTCGCGCAATATTTAGCACATTTTTGGGGTTGTTGTTTGTTGATGTTGTGACCGACACAAGTACCCTATCGTGTTGTCTAGCATTATTTGTTGGGGCAGATGGTGGTTGTGGTGGCATGATGCCCGCTGGAACAAAGACGACTGTTGGATGTTGCATGTTAGAGGGATTGCCTCTAGCAGGCTGCTCAGCATGGTTTCCATTGGAGGATCCTGCAGCGGAGTTCACCATCTTGAGATTTCGGGTGACCCCCTACCTGGCATGCCAAAATGTCGAAGTGTAACTGCGACACTGCCCCCGGTAATACCAAGTGTAGTCCACGGAGGTTCTTGTATTGGTTTTGGCACGCAGAGATCAAGTACAATATGATGACACGGGAGATTTACGTGGTTCAGGCCACCTCAGCGTAATACCCTACTCCACGGAGTTTGTGTTGTTGTATTGAGTATTGCTAGTCTGCGTAGTGTCCGACTTCTCCTGTCTCTATATCGTGCAGACAGTCCTTTTAAAATCAAGAAGATTCTTTAAAATTCGTGTTGAAACTTCGGATCTCACGCAACTGAAGATATAAAGCACACAAATTTGCAGCTCAATTGGATGTAATATGCGGCCTATAGAAAATCAAGAAGATTCTTTAAAATTTGTCCTGAAACTTCAGAGGCCGGATAGCCTATCTTCCGAGGGGAATTTGGTCAATCTAATTTCGCCGAACGCGGCTACGCGGCAAAAAATCATATGCGAAATTTTGTGTAGATGAATTTTAAAAAGAAATCGTCTGATTTCGAGTTTGTATGCGAAAGTTATAGCCGTTTTAAGGTAGGCTGTCCGAGTTACGATTTTTTGATGTTGATTCCAACTTGGTTTGAGAACAAAACTCGCAATCGGATATGAAAACGGTTGGGAATTTGCACAGCAACTAATGGGGTGGTGTGTGACGTTTCAAGGATAAGTGGCACAAAGGTTTATCACCAAATCTAGGGTTGGCGATGAGGGAGTTCACGCAAGGCGGCTAGCTAGGACAAACCGATGAACGTGGTGGATCGGTTTGTTATTTAGGTATTGTGGAATAGGTATCGAACAACAAGAAAACAAGGAAGAAACACAATAACTAGGACCCAAAACACAGAGCTAAACCAGCAACAAGATTCGACCACACGAATGCAAACTCAACAATGCAAACTAAAAAACGAAACTGCAGGCAATACAGTCTAGGAAGCGGGAAAAACGATCTAATTTTTTGTGGCTTTTCTGTGGACTCTAGGTACAAAACAAAATCGATCTAATGGAAGGAAAACAAAGATACCTCACGGGCAACCTGGAAATCTGATACCAATTGATGAGTAGGTTTAGGCCCAATCTTTCGAAAGGTAAGTCGATTGGAGTGGAGAACTCGACGTTGATGATCCGCAACACTCGAGCAGTTCGAATACCCTTGCAATCACTACACCACTACTTCGTTGGTTATCAACCATGCGGCACACGCTTGACCTCGCCAAGAAGGCTAATCCCTGCAAGTGAACCGAGAACACAAGCAAGAACGTAGAAGACACGATCTGAAATTGAGAAGTTGGGGTCTCACAAACCGTAGAACGGTGAAATTGTTATTCTAAGCAAAACCCACCTAATATGACCGGCGGCTGCAGTATTTAAAGGCTAGGGTTCGGCCAAAACACGATTAGACGCGTCCCTAATGGACTCTTGATACAAGGCCCAAAGGCCCGATTCGGTGGCGCAGCACCGGATAGAAATCTGGACTCGACTTGTTTCGATGATTCCCAATGACTCCGGAGGAATTTTGAGGTGGGACCAGAACCATCGGAAAGTTTATCTTCTCCTCTTTTTGTGCATATGTAGAACATCAAAAGCAGAGTTTGTATGCTTCCTAGCCGTCCGTTTTAAGGTGGAATGCTCCTGGACTCTGAGTTGAACTCGAGTCCGAGTTGTAAACTGCTTCCATCAACTTGTGGACGTCCCATCTGGTTCTCCACGCTCCCAAGGCCTCTTTCCTTTACTTTTTGATCTTCTCCATTATTTCTAATAACAATTAAATCATAACATAGCAATCTATTCTCAAACTCATATGCAAAAGAAGTTAGGAGCGAATTCACCTGCTGATTTATTAACCGTGCTCGTGCTCTTGTGATTGGTCCTTGCATTTCAATGTGTGTCTCCGCTGTTGTGATGTCCTCATCAACTACCCACGCCGAGCACAGACGTCGGAGCAGCGCTCCCCTGAACAAGCTTGGCACGCTGCCCCGCCAGCACAGCCGTAACATCCTCGGCCGCCTTCGAAGCGCTTCCGGGCACTACCCCCGGCGGTAAGGGCCTCACAACAGCTGACGTAGCCCTGCAAATCAAGGTCAAGCCCTTACCAATCAGTAAAGGCGGGCGAGATAAATAGAGCAAGTGTGGGCAAGAGTGCCTTACCGACGTCCCCGGAAGCTCCAGCGAGCCTCCACCTTGGGCGATCCTGAAGCCGCGGGCCCTGGCGATGGCGTAACAGGCAAGGCCATCCCATCAGAGCCCCCGCCAAAACCACCAGCAGCACCGTCGTCCAGCACCGGTGTGCTTCCACCAACCCCAGCAGAACCGCCTCCCGAGCTGCCAACCACGTCAGCTCGAGGCCTTTTTGCCTAAGGCTCTGTAGGTGTAATGCTACCAGAACCCCCTATGGAACCATGGACAGCGCAGGTGACGGGAAGCTGGACAACAAGCCGACCACCGACGTCAGCGGAATCGCCACTGGACGGACCAAACCTCCCCCTGAAGAGCCGCTGACGCCCAACACAGAAGAGGGGCGCACTGGTGGACGCTGACTTGGAGTGAAGGCTACCTGTGGCGGTGCCCTCGGTGGTGACCGAGGGTGCTTCTCCTTCATGACCTCGACCACCAGGGCTTTCCCCTTGCCTGCGTCGGGGACCGGTGCTTTACCCTTACCTATGTCAGGGACTGGCACCTTGCCCTTCCCACCAATAGCGGGCGCCTCCTCCACCCTGGAGTCTTTGGAGCCTGAAGAAGCTGAGGACTCCTCCGAAGAGTCGATGATGGCCAGGCCCCTGCTCTCATCGCCAACCTGCCGCGGCGCGAGACCAATTGCGTACAGGTTAGGCATCTCCTTCAGAACCTTCGCCCGAAGGTCTCGATCTGTGCAAAGTGGTGCATAAGCTTGCGGAAGGTTGAAGACGTCGTCCGACAACAGGTCGTCACATGCCTTGAACATTGCTTCGAACACCTCCTGTCGGGTCGTCTCTGTGTCGTGACCCCTCTGCAGCCTGGTACCATCTTGGAGCCCGATGTAGAGCCATGCAGGCTGGCAACGGTGCTGGAGAGGGGCCAGACGATGGTGAATCAAATCGGCCATCACTGCCAGCTCCGACAGGCCGTGATTCGCAAGGAATCAAATCCTCTCCATCAGGTGTGTACGCCGCCTTAAGCTCTGGGCATTCCTCCCAGGCCGCGTTCCTAATCGCCGACCAGTCGGTGGGTAGGACCATGCGATCGTGGGCATCAGCATGTACGACCACTCAATCGCTCCTCCAGCCGGGCCACTTCGCCGAGGAGAGCGGGGTAATGTACTTGAAGGGGTTGTTGGCCCGATGTTGGATGCAGAGGCCGCCGAGGAAGTTGGATTTGTTCTTCTTCCCGGTCTGCCTCAGCACGAAGAACTGACGGAACACCGACACGCATGGGTACACCCCGACAAACATCTCATAGAAATGCGAGAACATCGCGGCCACCACCAGAGAGTTCGGTGAAAGGTGATGAAGTAGGAGCCCATGGACTTCCATGGGTGTCACCAAGAAGGAAGAAATAGGAGGGGCGAACCCGAAGTATGCATACGCCTGGAAGAAGACGATCTCTTTCTCCCCCAACCTCAAAGGCAAGGTACCGGGATGGATCAGATCCCGTCGTTCCTCGTCCTCCCAGCCAAAAACTCGCCTCACTGGTGATACATCCTCCATCCGAGAAGGGGGCAAAGCCGAGTCCATTGGAGCAGGGGTCGAGAACCTCAATAATGGATAGACGCTCAAGGAGGGAATCGAAGGCTTGAATGCTTGGGGCGTGCAGAAGAAAAGAGCCTCTGTTGCCCACAAATGTACCTTTATAAAAGGTCCTTAGTGGCATTTGGGCGCACCGTGCAAATTTGAGCGGGCTCCAAATCGGCGGCTTGTAACGCGACGTCCATGACAAATGGGCCCAGGTCCCCTGTCAGAAAAGCCTGCCCGAGCAGTTCCCCGTTGTCGAAGTGTAATTGTGACACTTTCCCCGGTACTACCAAGTGTAGTTCGCAGAGGTTCTTGTATTGGTTTGGGCACGTAGAGATCAAGAACAAGATGGTGACACGGGAGATTTACGTGGTTCGAGCCGGCTCAGCGTAATATCCTACTCCACGGGGTTTGTGTTGTTGTATTGAGTATTGCTAGTCTGCGTAGTGTCCGACTTCGCCTGTCTCTATATCGTGCAGACAGTCCTTTTATAATTCAAGGACTAACTGTTACAAGGCTTGCCTGGCCCGACATGTGGCCCTGGCATATTTAATAGCCTAATACATTGTCTATGAGTATTAAGCATGGTTAATAGTGTGATAACGTGCCTTAATGGTTGTGTTACCCCTATTAACGGTGATCTGATCATGTGTCATTAATACAGCATTAATGACACGTAATCAGGTTTGGTAACCGCTGCTTTAACTGTCTCTTGAATGTCCGTGCTGGAGGAGATCCGCCAATGCACACGTTGATGATGAAGCTCTGGGGGCTCCACACGTGGCAGCTCCAAAGCTTCCCCTGGTGGGGTATTAGGTCCGGATCCACTATACATGTGGTGGCACCGGAGCTCCCCTCTGCTGGGGATTAGGTCCGGGGTTATTGTAAACGTGTTAACTGTGGAACTTCCCTATGTTGGGAGTTTAGTTCCAGACTTACATTACACGTGTCAACCCCGGAGCTACCCATATAAGGGATGCGGGTCCGGTGTAGTGTGACATGTGGGGCCTGAGGAGACCTTCAACTTTTACAGGTAGAACTCTCTTGCACTTCTTGCGGTACCGTGGGGTACCAGGTACGCAGGGTACCGACACCCGCCAGAGAAGGCAACCCGGCGGTTCCCATAAAGACAGAAGTGAAAGCAGCAGAAGTGCACCAGGTGTCTTGGGAACCGTTGTGATAAATTCGCAGCAAGCAAAGATCTCGTCGCCATGACCCCTCGACCAGAGAGGGACACGTGGTGACAACCGCAGGGACGCGCACCGCTTCAGCTGATCAATACAAAGTTAAAAAACCGCACGGGAAACTAGGATAAGGCCCCACCCTCGAGCTCATCGCCTCACCCCATGGTGGACCCAGGGGCCACTGTTAGTACCTGACATATCGGGTACCCTCGCACATAAGCTAGAGGCGCTTAGGTATCTCGTCTCCCTGCAGAGACAGGTTCTGAGGGCGCCACGTGTTCAAGGAACCTGGACCTGCCTGCCCCAGATAGGGGGTCGGGGTGCCCAAAAGACATTCTGATAGGGGAGCTCAGCTCCACCTCAGCGACAAGCTCCCAAGCAGCCACGTATTCGGCGGGATGGGACCTAACCTCTCCCCCCTCAAAGGTGAGCTCCCAAGCTGCCACGTTGCCCACAAAGTTGAGACCCGATCTCCTTCGCAGATGTGAGCACCCGACCTGCTTCATGGTCCGCTGGGCAAGACGTGACCTCCCCCACGGAGGTGAGCTCCCAAGCTGCCACGTGGCCCACGAGGTAGAGACCTGGCCTCCCCCTCGAAGGTGAGCTCCCGAGCTGCCACGTGGCCCGCGAAGATGGGCATGACCTCCGCCATGGTGACGAGCTCCCCAGCGACCGCATGGTCAGTCCACTTGTCCTGAGCGGACGGTAAGGAAGTTAAGAGGGTGGTGCACCTAGTCTCTGTTAAGCCTTGAAGATGTGCGGCTTCCCCAAACGTATGGCGTGGCGCACGTCTAATATCAGGTATCGCTACGACCAACCGCATCACAGTGAAGACGCCACAGACCTATCCCACTACGCCAAGTGGGTAGCTTACGGCGCCAGAGACAGTTGGATGGGACATTCCCTGCCAATGTCATCAACGGCGCGTGGGCTACTGGCAACGCAGGTGGCAAGACGGCGAATCCTCAAGTCCGCGTTCAGAGCAAGCTTACAGAAGAAGCTTTAGATCTTTAGGATAAGATCGCCCCGGGACCACCTGTCGGGCCCCGGGACCTCACTTGTAAGGCGTTCGGCCTTGTCTATAAAAGGCCCGGACCGCCACCGATACAGAGGACCAGACTCAGAATTCCCAATACACTCACATACGCATACACACTCACCAAGCAGTACCATCCACCGTGGAGTAGGGTGTTATGCTCCTTGCGGCTCGAACCACGTAAAAACAATTGTCTCATACTCTTCCGCTAGAACACTAGTTTGAGGCCTAAGCCCCACCGAACAAGAACCTCTGTGGGCTGCTCCTTAGCATATCCGGGGGAAGTGTCGCATTGACCCTTTGACAGCGACAATGGAGAATATAATGGCGCTGCACTATCCTCTGCTAACAAAAAATAATTATACAGCATGGGCCATCAAGATGATGGTATTTTTGAAAGTGCAGGGGTATGGGAAGTCGTGGAGAGTATAAAATATTAAGTTGATCCAAAGCAAGATCAGTTGGCTCTTGCGGCTATCTAATATGCTATTGACGAAGATACTCTCATGCGAATTTCCGAGCAAGAGACGGCGAAAGATGCTTGGGAAATGATCAAAACCAAGTTCTCGGGTGAAGAACACGTGATGGAAGCAAGAATCCAAACTCTTCAGAATGAGTTGGATGTGATGCGTATGAACGGAGGAGACTCTATCCATGACTTTTCCACATATTGATGATCATCGTCATAAACATTTATAGTCTTCGGGGTGAAGTTAAAGAAAGATATATTGTGAAGAATTTGCTATGTGCTCCGCCTTCAAAATTTCTCTACATTGCATCTACTATTGAGCAATTTATTGATATGAAAACAATGATTGTGGAGGAACTCATTGACAAACTCAAGGCACATGAAGAACGAGTGCATGACTTCAACAACCAAGATCAAGAAGAGAAACTCTATTTAACAAGGGAGGAGTAGAAAGCAAGAGAAGCAAAAGAGGGTGGTCAAAAGAAGAAGAAGAAATTTGACAAGTTGAAGATTCGGTGTTTCAGCTGTCAGAATTTTGGACACTTTGCAAGTGAGTGCGCCAAGAAAGAGAAAGAGGAGAGGGCGCTTCTTGCATCCGTGGGAGATTTGTTTTGATTTTCATCGAGGGGTGCTCGGGGTGTGGATGTACTCATCCCGAGGTCGTGTGCAGGATGAAGGTGAGTCCACTATGAGGTCGAAGATGGGTCCAACCTAAATTTGTGTGCGGGATGAAGATGTGCCCATCCCGGAGATGAATATATGTCCATCCCAAAATTGTGCAGGGTGAAGATGTGACCATCCTAGAGGTGTAGTTGTATTCACTCCAAATTAGGTGAGTTCGGGATATAGTTGTGTCCATCCCAAGGGTGTAGTTGTATCTACCCGAAAAGTGTGTAGGATGGATAGGTGTGTCTCCATCCTAAGTGTCTCCTAGAAAACAAGATTAGGGGGTGTGTTGAAAATAATCTTGTTTCTAGAAGGAAAATCACGTCCAGATTCGGGTGTACCTAATAGAGATAGAGATGGAGTTCAAAGAATAGATTAAAGAGTCCAGAGAGTAGTTTAAAGAGTCCAAGTCGTAGTTAAGAGGAATTCCTATCTGTAATAGTCTATATAAGACCAGGTTTACCAAATGAATAAACAAGAAATCGAGTTCCGAAAATCCAACACGGACGACATCAGTAGCAAAAATTGGACTAGTCCATAGCAAATAGTTGATAAGTCCGTTGTCTTGAATAAAACTGATTTAGGCCAGGTCTGACGGGTATACCAGATTAGTCCGGGTTCATGTTCGGACAAGTCCGTATCCAAACAGATTTTTTATTGTTGTTTTGCTTCTAAGTCATTTTAATCTTGTTTCTTTTTGTGCTGCATTATATTAAACATGTATTAGCATGAATGTAATGCATGATAGATAAAAATAAAGGTGTTACACTTCTTTAAAAATCAGAAGGCTACAAAACCAGCGTCTCATATTTGGGAGGCAGTATGTGGAAAATTTAGTACCAGCCCTCTTTTCCAGTAGCATAGCTCGTTCTTCCTGACCAATTTTTGGGTTCAACAGTTGACCTTTCAGCTACAGTGACTGCTTACTGCAGCGTTACATGTATGCATTTCTGCTTTCTGCTCTTTAACATAACACACTTTTCTTTGTTTGGGAGGACCTGCCGTGTTTATTTATTTCATTAATAAGTTAAAAACAAAGGTGAGCGGTTTCCACAAGCATTATGGCCTTTGTTTATTGCACTGATCTTGTACAATTGCTTGTCAAATGCTCCATAATCCATATAGGTACTTCTTTCTACTTCCTAGTTGACTGCACCTATAGAATTGAGTAATTTTGCCATTCCCGCGCTTTGCTCTACATCTACACATGTGAACACATTTGTGTTTGCTATTCATGGATGAACCTCATGATTTTGAATTGGCATAAAAAAATTAGTGTAAATAACTCATTCAGATTGTGTTTGGAAACATAGTACTTCATATTAAAGTTTTGGTAAATCACAGTTTTTAAGATTGCATGATAATATTAAATTATTCTAATACTACAGTTTTGTAATACTACAGTTTTACAATACATAGTACTATTCGGGAGCAAAGTATTTTACCACAATTTTACATTCAACATAGAGGTCCTCCATGATAGCAATCTTCCAAACAGTAGAGACACTACAGGAATCCCGAGCAATTATGCCGGTCAGGACCCACATAATTAAGGCTTAAATCGACGTAAGTTACTTAATTATGTCGGTTTTACCTTAGTTACGTCGGTTTCCGACCGACGAGGCAGTTTGAACGTAATTAAGGTAACTTACATCGGCCGCCGACGTAAGTTACTTAATTACGTCGGTTTTCGGCAACCGACGTAAGTTATTTACCGGGCTGGGCCAGAGTACTTACGTCGGCCACATCCGACCGACGTAATTAAGTAGTATAACTTACACCGGTTGCACCAAACCGACGTAAGTTAAGTGTTTTAAGTTACGTCGGCCAGGACACACCGACGTAAGTTAAACTGGGCTAACTTACGTCGGCATGACGATAGCCGACGTAAGTTAAGTTTTTGAATTTTTTTTAAAAACAGAAAATGACTACCTCGCTCGATAGCGAGAATATAGAACATATACAGATTAATATCCAGAACAGATACACAGCAAAACAGTTATAAAATATTATCCAAAACATCGACAACAACACAATTTGCAAATTAAGTTCCACCGGGCTACACGCTAGCCCCTCCACTGCCTCCGGGATCTTCTCGACGCGTTCCCGAACCCTGCAGAAGAATCATAGTCAATAGTGCAAGTAACACATTTGCTAAATTTAATGTGATGCAAGTAACTTATTTGCCAAATAATACCAGCACATAAGATACTTTAATTCATTACAATTGCAGACTGTTATCCAAATGCCTATATTGCCTATCGGATTCTCTTAACTGATTTTGCTTCAAGAAATGCTCGAAAAATCTTTTTATAAAAAATAATAGATATTGTTCATCTTCGGCTTAAAGTATTCATATTAGTAATATATATATATATATTGCATAGTTTATAAGTACGTATTAGTATAGCTTTAAGGGCCTATCACCCTGAGTTGGCCTAGGGCCCTCAAAATCCTAGAGTCGGCCCTGAGTGGGTGGTGGATCAAAAGGGAATCATGCTTTCAACATAATGCAAATCTATGTTATGGAAGCGGTGGAAGTTGCATTTCGGGGACGACATGGATGTCCTCCTCTAACAAGTTTCTATTCGACACTAAGGCTAAAACTCACAATAACAGGGTGTACAGAAAACAACAAGAGGGATAGACATATATTACCTGCTCAGGTGTTTGCTGCGGCGGAAGTGTAGAAATCTCAATATCCTGACTGTTGTGTCAAGCAAGAGCCTGCCATTGCAAAATATAAGAAGATATATGTTACTAAAATTCTATGAAATTTAACTACGGTACTTTAAATTACTTACCGCCACCGCTGCTTGCATCTGGGCCATCATTAAGGCCGTCCTCCGCTGCTCCTCCCTTGTCTCCGCTCTCAACCTCTCCAGCTCTGTCTGGGTCTGCGTAGGCATCTCCTTCAAAGCGAGGAACTCCCGCTGGGTTTGCGAGAGACAACCACCGGTGGTCCCAACGGACGAGGCCTGTGACGATGAAGCGCCTCTCAAAGGTCGCGTCGACCTCAAGTCGATAACTCCATCAAAAAATGGCAAACCTGCAAAAGAATGAAAACACTAAGTAGAAGAAGGTAAATTGAAAAAGAAATTAAACACATGAACAACTCAGCGCCCATGGGCCTTCTCGCCTCTGCTCGCGTATGCGGCTTGGGGGTTGATTGGCGCGTTTTCCTAATTGTAATCCGCACCATGTATCTTTGTGACCTCCTGCGCGTACTTGGCCTACAAAACAAAGAAATCTTGTAAGCATGTCAATAATAGTATTAGTTATAATGAAATTGATAAATTTTGAAAACTTACCAGTCGATCGGCTGCGACCTGATTACACTGCCCTGGCTGAGAAGGGTCACTTCCCTTGTGACCTCTCTTCCAAACCTGGGTCGGGGTCAGCTCATGACCCATCTCTCGCTCCTGTATAGTCGTGTTAGTGAGATAAATATATTAGGAACACATAAATAAATTGAAAAATTACTTACCATGCGTTTAGCCAAACGCAAGTAGTCGTCGCCACCATAGTTGTGCCCTTTGTCGGACCCCATGCGGCACTGTCTAGCCTTTGTGGACTTATTGATGAAAGTGTTGCTAGTCTAGTATCGACAGAGAGCTAAGTATGTCTCGGTGTTACCCTGTAACAAGGAAATAGTAACCTGCACATATTTCATTTTTCATCAATGCAGTTAACATACATAGATATTTTAAATATTTAACAATATTAAAAAATTACCTCCGCGTACTGCTTCTCTGTCAAGTACGCGTCGGAGTCCTTCCTAAATGGACCCCTTTGCTGCTCCTGCTCCTGCTCCTGCTCCCAGGGGTGCCGCTTGTAGTACGCGTTGACGGCCTGAATCCGAGTGTTCGACAACGCCACCGTCGTGAGCTTCCGAGCGTTGTAATGGAACACGCGTCTCGCATGGTCCTCCATGCCCGGTTCCTCTACTTGGTACCTGAGCTTTAAGCAAACAAACATTTAAGTGATATGCATTAACAATTCAAATGAGTTGAAAAAATGAAACAGTTAAACTTACTATAAAATCGTGCCACGCGGCTCCCTGAGCCGTGTCGTGGACCGAGTGAGAGACACGAGCATAGTCATCCCACGACAGGACAGGGAAACCGTCAATGACACCGGGGTAGTGCAACTTCACGATAGCACCCAGGACACTGTTAACTTGCCTGTGGTGTTTCTCGGCCCCCGTGAACAAAAAGTCGTACTAACATCTACAAAATGTATTAAATCATTAAGTAAAGGGAAACAACATCTAATATTTAATATACTATATACAGTTTTTACATTTGGCGTACCACTCATCTGAGTGACCACCAGATCTGCTCTTCCAACCAATATACATCCAACTACGGTCTTCGCCCATGTTTGACTCTGCAATTTAAAGCAAGACAAAATTACCGTTAGTTTCTCGTTAATTTATAAACGATAGAGAAAATAATGAGAGAGACAATGTACTAGGTCCATCGGGGTCCGCCATACACACGCGCGGTGATTTAGTCGCATACTTTAAGTTCACACTAAATGAGCCACGATTATAGATGGCCAAATGGGCCGGCCCGAAGCACGATAAAAAAGCACGACACAAGCACAGGCCGACACGAAAAAATTGGGACCAGGCCGGCCTGAAGCCCGACAAGGGCCGTGCTTGTGCTTGACCTCAAGCCCATCGGGCTAGCCCAGCACGGCCTGGTTAAGGGCGGCCCGATGAGCCCGACTAACCCGGCCCGGCCCAACCACGACCCGTTTAGCCCACTTAGCATATAAAAGTAGTAACCTGAAACTCCAAACCCTACAACACCTCCCACTCCTCCTGTTCGGTCGCCGCCCCCGCTCCCAGCACCCCGTTTGACACTTCGAGCGCCACAACCCGAATCCTGCCCATCCCCGTCCCTTCTCTCTCCTCCCCGACCGTCGAGTCCCTTGGACCCCGCTCGGCCGCCCTCGGCTCCCTCGCCTCGTATTGAGTTGCCGGCCGCCGCCCGGGTAGGTTAAATTTTGTAACATACGTCGGCTAATTAATCTAATGACGTCGGCCTGAGTTACTTACGTCGGCCATCATCTGGGCCGACGTAAGTTATGCTTAACTTACATCAGCCGGTTTATTCAATTCGGCTTCAGGTCCTGGCCGACTTAAGTTTATGTTTTTTCCTATCGGTCTATTAACTTACATCGGCCGCCGAAGAAGTTAAGTTAACTTACGTCGGTTTCTTCTGGCCGACGTAAGTTAATATGATCGACGTAAGTATTCGCATTTCCTGTAGTGAGAAGTTTGGGTTGAAGAACAATTGGTCATGTTTCTATTATGCTTTTCAACAAATGCAGGAAACTAATCACTCGGTCAGCGAGCATCAAGAGCAAGCAAGCAGCGCAACATTACACGGCAGCGGCAAGCATAGATACGGCCCGACAGGGTCCATACGCAGGACGGACGTTGGATGGAGATTGAGACTTCAGCCTAGCAGCGAGCCGTCATGTGCGATTGGGACAAGGAGTCGGCGCTGGATGTGGATTGGGATGGCAGCTGTCGGTACCCTACGTACCGGGTACCCCTTGGTACCGCAAAGAGTATAAGGTAGTTCTAGCTGTCAGAGTTGAAGGTCTCCTCATGCCCCACATGTCACATTGCACCGGACCCACTCCCCTCATATGGGTAGCTCCTGGGTAAGCACTTGTAAAGGAAAACCGGAACTAAACTCCCAACGAAGGGAAGCTTCAGTGACCACACGTGTACAATGACCCCGGACCTAAACCCCAGCAGAGAGGAGCTCCGGCGCCGACACATGTACAACAGCCCCGGACCTACCCTCCCGCAAGGAAAAGCTCTGGTGCCGACACGTGTACAGTAGCCCGGACCTACCCTCCCGCAAGGGAAAGCTCCAGAGCTGCCACGTGTGGAGTCTCCAGACCTGCTTCACCAATGAGTACATTGGCGGATCTCCTTCTGCACAAACAATCAAGGGCGATTAAAGCGGTAGTTACAAGACCTGATTACATGTCATTAATGCTATATTAATGATACACGATCAGTGTGCTATTATTAGGGATAATGCAGCTATTAAGGCATGTTATCACACTATTAATCATGCTTAATACCCTTTAGATAGTGTATTAGGCCATTAAATACGCCAGGGCCACATGTCGGGCCAGGCAAGCTTTGAACGGTCAGTCTTTAGAACTATAAAAGGGATGTGCCACACGAACCCAGGGTCATTTGATCTAAGCTAACCCTCATACTAGGGAACGGACTCATACAATACAACAACACAAACCCCGTGGAGTAGGGTATTACGCTCAGGCGGCCCGAACTACATAAATCTCTGGTGTCGTCATCTTGATCTTGATCTCTGCGTACCCCAACCATAACAAGTACCTCAGCGGGCTACTCTTTAGTAGTACCGGGGGAAGTGTCATTGCTACACTTCGACATTTGGCACGCCAGGAAGGGGCACATCCCGAGATCACAAGATGGTGAATTCCGCTGCAGGATCCTCCAATAGCAATCGAGCTAAACAACCTGCTGGCGGCAATACTCTCAATGCGCCACAGCCAGTAGGTGTCATTGTTCCATCAGGCACTATAGCACCACAGCCACCATCTGTTCCGGCAAACAATGCTGGTCAACAAGATGGGGCATTTGCGTCGATCACTGAATCGACAAACAACAACCCTGAGCACACGCTCATTGCTGTGCGAGCTCTCCTACAACACCCACCGCCTCCAGGTGCACCCCAGGGTGCTATGGAGCAGTGGAGGGCTAATGTTGACCATCTGGTTTCAGCTGCAGCTGCAGGCATTAGCAATCAAGGTCCTCCCCCTTTGGGGCGAGCACCATCACAATGACGGACCTTGTCCGGCCGACTTGGTCCACAAGTCTCCCAACAAAGGAGACGTGCTGCATCCGAGCAGGTGACTTCGTTGCCTCCCAGGGCACGATGCACCCACACCATTACCAGGATTCCAACTCATGACCTACGGTCGGAACTTGATCGTTGTTACTGGCAGCAGGATGGCCGTGTCCATATCGAACGTGCTCGTGAGAGGTGAGAGGCTCGGGACAACACTGCTCCTTAGGGAGTAGGAGGAGGCAGTTCTGCCCTGGCCATGCATTTACGCATGGTTAGATGGACACAGAAGTTCTGGCCTCACTTGCCTAAAAAATTTGACGGGACTGTCAACCCCGCCGAGTTCCTTCAAATCTACTCTACTGCCATACTGGCAGCAGGGGGTGATGAGGTTGTGATGGCCAATTACTTCCCGGTGGCTTTAACTAGGACTACAAGGTCCTGGTTCAAGAGTCTTTCGCCCGACTCCATTAATAGTTGGGCGTAGCTATGCTAGCAGTTCACTGCCAACTTGAGGAGTTCTTACACCCGGCCTCACACTAAATTGGATATGTTTGCTATAAAGCAAACATCGATGGAATCGCTGCGATCCTTTATCCAACGGTTTTCTTAGGTTCGTAATACTATTCCTTCAATCTCGGGCTCTTTTGTTATCGTTGCATTCATACATGGTGTTCGAGATAAGAAGATGCTGGAAAAGCTGGCCATCAAAGAAGTCACCAGCGTCAAGAAACTCTTCAGTCTAGCAGACAAATGTGCTAGAGCTGTGGAGGGCCGTGAAATGCACTCCAAGCCAGCTCCAGAGGCCAACAAGAAGTCCTCCAAGACTGAAGTCACTACCTCCAGTAGTGGCAAAAAGAAAAAGAAGCCCAACGGCAAGAGGAAGTCGTTGGCCGGCGCACCAGCCGCTGCAGCTGCTGCAGCTCTGGGTGGCCGGGGGCCACGCCCCGAGAAACGACCTCATTCTTCTATGGAAGACGGCAATAGTTCAAAGGCGTGGTGTCTGATTCACAAGACGGACAGACACAACCTGGAAGAATGCCAGGAGGTTCAGAACCTTGCCGAGCGCTATAACAAGCGCTAGGAAGAAGCTCCTTTCCGTCATTGGGAATGAAAGAAAAAAGTTGACGAAGCTCCGGTTGAAGAGGAGCTAGGTTTCCAGGACCCCAAAAAGGTCTTGAAATCCGTCTACAACACTGTCGACGATGATTTCGACGTCTCTCACAACGAGTGCCAGAAGACCCTGGACACCATCTATGGTGGTTCTAGGGACATCACCTCTCGTCGCATCCTCAAGACAATGCAACGGGACATGGTTGTGGCAGCTCCCACCGCTAAGGCGGAGCCTCATCGGAAGTGGATGGACACCCCCATCATTTTCAATGCTTCGGATTGCCCCTGAAAAATGATTGGATCTAGCTAACTCCCGTTGATGGTGTCACCCACCATTAACAATATTCAACTCCACCATGTAATGGTGGACGAAGGTTCTGGGCTGAACCTCATAAGCTTCGAAGCTTTCGTTAAGCTCCAGCTCTGGCCTTCGGACCTTTGCCCATCTCGACCTTTCTCTGGGGTAGGTTCGGGGACCATAACTACTCTCGGTTCCATCACACTCCCGGTGACCTTCGAGACTCAGGAGAACTACAGAACTGAGAAATTGATCTTCGACATAGCGCAGATCAATCTGCCGTTCAACGCCATTTTGGGCAGGCCAGCTTTATACAAGTTCATGGTTGCTGCCCATTATGGCTACTTAGTGTTGAAGATGCCAACACCTACAGGCATTCTCCGGATCGGTGGGGATCGCACTACAAGGGTCACCACTTTAGAAGAACTCTGTGCGCTTATTACAGCACAAAAGGAAGTGTCTGGTTAGGAGCCAGCTCCGAACCCTCTGAGCATTCGTCATAAGGGCTCTACATCTGCACCCCGTGTGCATCCAAGCGGCAACACCGACGTTCCCATCAAAGTCGTCCAAATTGGTTCCGACGTTGCTCAGACTACCTGTATATCGGGAGGTCTGAACAACAAATAGGAACTCGCGCTCATCACTTTCCTCCGGGCTAATGTTGACATGTTCGCTTGGCAACCGTCACAAATGCCTAGGATCCCTAGGGAGGTGATTGAGCACAATCTGAAGATTTACCCAGACGCACGACATGTACACCAGAAGCCCCGGAAGCAATCAATAGAGCGACAAAACTTCATCCGACAGGAAATCAAGAAGTTGCTCGAAGCTGGATTTATCTGGGAAGTCTTCCGTCCAAAATGGCTGGCAAACCTAGTTGTTGTACCCAAGGCTGGTGGGAAGCTTCGGATGTGTATCGACTACACCAGCTTAAATAAGGCATGTCCAAAGGATCCATTTCCACTACCTAGAATAGACCAGATAGTGGACTCCACCTCCGAGTGTGAGCTATTGTGTTTCTTAGATGCATATTATGGATATCATCAAATCAAAATGTCTAAGGAAGATTAAGAGCATACTGCCTTCATAACAGTAGATGGATTGTACTGTTATACTGCCATGGCATTCGGTCTTAAAAATGCTGCTTCAACATTTGTGCGAGCTATGTACAAAACATTTGGAGAGCTAATTAGAGACTTGGTGGAGGTGTATGTCGACGACATCGTTGTAGAGATCAAAAACAAGGAGTAACTCCTTAATAACTTACAAGTCGTCTTCGACAAGCTGCGCACCATGCGCACCAAGCTGAACTCGGACAAGTGTGTCTTCGGGGTTAGCTCTGGGATGCTTCTGGGTTTCTTGGTGACTCACCAAGGAATTAAAGCAAATCCGACAAAGATTAAGGCCATAGAAGAGATGCGGCCCCCAGCCCGTATTAAGGATGTCCAGAAGTTAACTGGATATCTAGCTGTGCTCAGCCGATTTATCTCAAGATTGGTAGAACTGGCATGACCCTTCTCAAACTTTTGAGGAAGACCGGACCATTTCATTGGTCTAAAGAAGCAGAAAAGGCATTCCAAGAGCTAAAACAGCTCCTCACCACACTACCGATATTGGTAGCTCCGAATCCTGGTGAGCCTTTACTGCTTTATATTTTTGGCAACCACTAAAGTTGTCAGTATGGTCCTGGTCACGGAAAGACCCGAGCCACATCCAATTCACGAACCCAGGCCCCTTCGAGAGGGTTTGGAATCACCTGAGTCTAGATCCCAGCCCCCAGACACGGAGCATCAAGATAAAATGTTCAGGGATCAACCTCATTTACCTGAGGAAGTTCATCTGGCCGACCAGATGATCTGGATCCTTCTAGCAAGGTTCTAGTCGAATAAGAAGGAGTTTTGGACCCCTCCAGGAGGGTCCAAGAAGCACATACTAAAGGTACGGAATCCTCCAGCAGGGTCCGGGTTGGTGGAGAAGAAGCTTTGGGTCCTTCCGAAAGGGTCCAGACCATCCAACGCCTTGTGTACTTCATCAGTGAAGTACTTCATGATGCCAAGACAAGATACATTGAGGTGCATAAGCTGCTTTACATAGTTCTTATTGCCTCAAGGAAGCTTCATCACTACTTCCAAGCCCACAAAATATCAGTGGAAACTTCTTTCCCACTGCGTGCTATTTTGCATAACTATAACTCTACTGGGAACATTGCAAAGTGGGCAGCAGAACTGGCCGAATTTGATCTAGAATTCGTGTCAAGACAGCAATCATAAGTCAAGCCTTGGCTGACTTCGTGGCGGAATGGACTCCCTCTCTAACAAATCCTGGGGGCCACGGTGAGCAGAAACGAGAACTCAAGGTTCCGGTATTCACCAAGCCTCACTGGACCCTTTGCTTCGACGGCTCCGTGCAAAAGCAGGGGGCCAGAGCTGGAATCCTTCTCCTGGCTCCGATTAGGGATAAGGTCAAGTACATGGTACACCTTGATTTCAAGGCAACCAACAACATGGCGGAATATGAAGCTCTCATCTATGGACTCAAGGTGGCACTATCTTATGGTGTCAAACAGCTGTTGGTAAAGGGAGATTCACAACTCATCATCAAACAAGTCAAAGGTGAATGTTCCTACAACAATCCCCAACTAGATGCTTATCTCCTTGAAGTCCAGAGGCTTCAGAAGGACTTCGAAGTCCTAGATCTCCATCATGTTCAGCATCTTCGTCAGACAGGAAGCCAACAAAATCTCGACGAAAGCCTCAACCAGATCTCCGGCTCCTGACGGAATCTTCATCCGGAGCTTGTAAAAACCAACAGCTCATCCTATTGAACTGAGTGAAGGGGGCGAGACCAGCACCACGAAGCTGGCAGTCCCGATGGCCCTGTTACCATGGCAGCCACCAAGGGTCGTAGGTGCTATTGGAAGCTCCGAGCAACCCAGCACGCAAGACTCAGAAGCTCAAGTAAGCTCCGATGCATGGAATTCGGAGATCTGGAGCTACTTGAAAGACAATATCCTTCCTGAAGACAGTGTATCCGCTGACCGGATTGTCAGATTGGCTAAAAGATACACGTTGGTAGAAGGGGATCTCTACCGGCGCGGTGCCAATGGCATCCTAATGCGGTGCATTGCAAGGGAAGAAGGTCATGAGCTCCTCTCGAAAATCCATGGAGGCGAGTTTGGGAACCATGCTTCTTCTCGCACGTTGGTTGGTAAAGCCTTTTGGCATGGCTTTTACTGGCCTACAACACTTCAGGATGCGGTTGAGCTAGTGAAAAAATGTGAAGCGTGTTAGTTCCACGCAAAACAGATTCACACACTGGCTCAATCACTACAAATGATACCTCCTACATGGCCATTTGTTGTGTGGGGCATGGACATCCTGGGACCTTTCCCAAAAGCTATCGAAGGTTACAGATTCCTGTATGTCACCATCGACAAGTTCACTAAGTGGTCGGAAGCAACTCCAGTTGTGACAATCAACAAGCAAACAATAATCAAGTTCTTGAAGTCCATTATATGCAGATTTGGAGTTCCAAACAAAGTCATAACTGACAACGGAACTCAATTCACAAGTGTTGCATTCCAAGAATATTGCAAAGACCTCGGCATTCAACTCAACTACGCCTCAGTAGCTCATCCAGCAAGCAATGAACAAGCCGAGAGAGCAAATGCATAAATCTTAAAAGTACTCAAGACTCGCACATATGAGCGCCTAAAAAAGCACGGGGTCAACTGGATTGAGGAACTTCCGTCCACACTGTGGGCGAACAGGACAACTCCAAATCGATCAACCGGAGAAACTCCATTCTTTTTGGTGTACGGAGCTGAAGCAGTCCTTCCTCTCGAGATCACCTTGGGGTCCCTCTAGGTCCGGACCTTCAACGAAGCCACGCAAGCTCCGGCGTGAAGACCTTGACCTTGTTGACGAGGGAAGGGGTGAAGCAGCTGTTTGGAATGCACGTTATCGCCAAGCGCTCCGATGATGTCATCAAAGGCATGTGCACAACCGACAGCTCGAGGAAGGTGATATGGTGCTTCGGAAGATACTAACTCGTAAAGGAATGAACAAACTTTCCCTCAGCTGGGAAGGTCCATTCTGAGTGATCAAAGTATCCCGACCCGGATGCGTTCGCTTGGCAACTGAGGATGGGATTCCGCTCCCTAATCCTTGGAACATCGAGCACCTCCGTAAGTTTTATGCTTAGAATCACGGAGGTGAGCCTGTAATTACACATGATGTATGTTATAGAGTCGATAAACAGACAGGAATAAGTCCTCTGGGAGAACATCTGGACCCCTCCGAGAGGGCCTGGGAAGTTCAAGTACACTTCATACAGTCATTGCACTAAAAGTGTAACTACCTACCCTGGGTTAGTACAAGATGTATAGCGCACTTAGCTTGGTTCCGCACCCTAAGTGTGTCCTTGTCTCCCCTGTAATCCACACCTATAATGAAAGACATTGTTGTGTAAAAACAGATTCCACGTGCATATATTTTTGTACAAGGCTCGACCTATCAACTTATTATTTTTAACCTTCTTGTCTATAATGAAGTTGTGCAATTCTTCTTGAGTTTTTACCAAGTTATTAATATGCATTGCAAGTTATATTGTTGGTCTCTTTGGGTCTTAACATGTTGTATAGTCTACTTGCCTGAACGCCAAACCAACAAGGGTCCGGAGTGAGCTATCGACTTAGCCTGGTCCTGCACCCTAAGTACGCCACTCTACCTACACTCTGACAGGCCTTAGTAGGGTGAGTACTAAAAAACCATATGGGTCCGGAAGAGTTACATCAATATACTCGCTATCATATCGAGTTACTTCGGAACAAAACTCAAGTAAGAACAATAAGACACAAAAGATTTATAGACAAGAGGACAAATTTTACTTTTTCCTTGTATTTAATGTGCAGGAAAAATAGAAATTCAAAGCGGAGGTGGTAAACATCAGAGCTACTAAGCTCTGACAACCCTTGGGGGCCTAAATTCAATTATTCGTGTGGCGACATCAGGAGCTACCAAGCTCCGATCGTCAACATTTATATGTTGATACTGGGTACTGTCGGAGCTACCAAGCTTCGCCAATCTCAGGGGGCCTACCGTCGACACCTCAGAATTGAAGACTTCGGATATAAAATCTACAAGTGCAAAGCATTCAAGTCATCAATATACTGTCAAAACCTTTAGTACATGTACACACTTCAATTGTACACATGTACCAGGGGCCAACAAGACTGAGCACATTATATTGAAGACAAAAACAAAAGTAAAGTGAAGTTCATGGAAAAATGGATTTCATTAAATTAAAGCATTAGATTACAAAATTGGGATTACAGTAGAAGGCAAAAGGAAGAAGTCCTAGCTACTGGAGGATCTAAGTCCTGTGGAACAACGTGGCGACTTTCTGGGCAACCTCTTGGACGCTGGCCTTGGCGGCATCTTCCTCTTCGGCAATGGGACCTTCAAGCACCTGGTCCAGGGAGAATTGGGGGTCTCGTCTTACGTAGCATGATAGCACATATTCTGCCACGTTCATAGCCAGAGATTTCCCCTCCGTCTCTAGCTAATCCACGATGACGTCACCCATCGCGTCGAGTTTGCCGCCAGCCGCATTGAGGGCCACCAGTGCTCGATCCAAGTCCAGCTCCGGATTGTTCGGACGTACAAGATTGAAGCCTAGTGGCATTAGCGTGTCATTGGCTCGTTCCAAGAAGTCCCATACTTGGATGGATTCGGTCTCCTTCAAGCCCCGCAGCTCCTCCAACGACTTTTGGGCGGCCACAAGCTCTGAACCCTCCCAAGCAAGGCGCTCGACCAATTTAGCATGCTGCTACATACTCTCAGCAACTTGCTTTTCACGATCGGTAAGCTCCGTCTCCCGGAGGTGGATGCGGTTCCGCCTCTCCGCCAAGTCCTTCTCCCTGCCTCTCACCTTCCCTTCCCTAGTGGCAACGTCAGCTTCTCTTTTCGAGAGCTCCTGCCCCATCTTCCAGTATTTCTTCTTTTTGTCTTCACTCCACCGCTCAAACTTCTTTGAGCGATCCACCAAATTCTATTCACCCAGAATCAACTTCTGGGTGACCTTCGCCTCTCTTTTCACAATATCCTCCTGCTGCTCCAGGAGCTTTTCTTCCCTTGCCTCCAGGTCCGCCCGACACTTCAGGAGAACCTCATTCAATTCATTGAGGTTTTCGTGACGCTCATCAACGGCATCACGCCTCTCCTTGGCTTGCTCAAGGATTTCCTTGGAGTTAGCGTTGAGCGCCCGAATGGTGGCCTCCTTCTCCTCAAGCAGCTTGTCCCAATATTCTAGCAGGACTTTCTCCCTCTTTATACACTCCTTCTGGTCACCTAACCTCGTCTGGGCAAGCCTGGTCTCAAAATGGAGTCTGTTGCGCCAACACCTCAAGGTGTTGCGCTCCTCCTCCAGGTCTTTGCTCTCATGATCGAAGGCAAGTTGGACTTGTCAGAGACTGGAGCAGGCATTGTCTATAGACAACGCCAAAGGGATAGGCTCCGGACCTGCTGGGACCATATCTGCGGGCTCTAGAGGGTTCTCCATTACAAAAATAGGGTCCCACTCTACAAGAGAGGACCCTTGAGCTTTTGCAGCACTGGGACCACTCTCTGGAAGCCCTTCAGCAGCAGCAGAAGAGGAACCCACTAGAGGAACTCCCACCTCCGGAGCAGAAGTTGAAGGTGCTACCTCCGGGCTTTCAGTTGTTGGCTCCGAGGGTGGAGGACCCATTGCTACTTCTTCGTGTTGCTCTGGCTCTGGCCTAGGCACCTCCGGGACAGCTACTTCTGGGGCAGCGGACGGGGCTTCATTCGGCGCTCTTGCCACAGTGTTGACGGCTCTTACATACCAATTTCATCCATCAATTTAACTCAATTATGTGAAGTATTTGTCATTTCTTGCACACATCACCTTTCTATCTAACCCAATTCCACTTGGACTTGGAGAAATATGTGTATGCAGCATTTTATGCAGGAAATGAGGAAATGTAGAGGGACCAATCCTATAAAATATCATCCCAGCCAATCAGGCGACGACACGTGGCATCATATGGATCAAATGGCCCACAAACAGAAGTATCCGAGGAGATCCAATGGTGTATCACCATATACATCAAGGGGGCCCACCTAGCAGCCACCTGGAGGAAGCACTCCACGTTTGGAGTGTTGACCAGGTCGACCGAACCCTGGTTCGGCCGACCTCTTCCTGGCGCCAAACGCGGTCAACCGACGCGTGTTGGCTCCTCCTGGCTTGAAGGTGGTGACTGATTCGCGCGCTTTTGGTGGTGGGAACCGACCTCAACACTAGTATAAATAGGACCCCTACCCCTCACTTCAACACACACCACTTGAGCTTCATCCATAGTCTTAGAGGAGTTAGGTTGTAGAGAGGAGAGTCTCTAGTCCCAAGTCCAAATTGGGAAAGGAGTAAGGAGTCTCTCTCTTCCCAATCCTACATTGGGAAAGGTATGGCTCATGTATTCTTTCTTGTATTTGTGACTTTATGCATAATAAAGATAGTATCTTTAGTCTCTACTTATACATATACTTGGGCAAAGAATTTTTCGTTTGATTGTGGAGTCCATGTATGTGAAAGGTATAGCTTCTATGACTGTTTCATCATGAACATATCTCATTATCATAGAACCTATGGACCCCCACTATAGTCTAGTTAATTATAACATAACTAGGTTAGTATGGATAATTATGTTGTGTATCAACATTGGTTCAATGATGATTCAATTCATTGCCTTAAGATGGATTGTGCCTAGGGTCTTAAGGTAATTACTTAATATGCTATCATGGTGCTAGGATAGCTAAGTAGCATTGGATGTCTCATAGACCCACGGATTGAACAGGTAGGCAGTAGGTGGTGACAGTCCTATCTGTCCTTTGTAATCCTCCACGTTCATCTATGCCACAGGCTCTTGGCGGGAGTCACCCTAGTTTTGCTAGGGGTAAGCCCGCGCCCGATGTGTTGAACCACATAGCATAAGTATTCACTATTGATCTAGCTTATGAATAATTAGTTTAGACTATGTATATGTACAATAGAGCATAGTAGGAGTACCTCCATAACTCTCAATCTTAACTAACCTCTAGGATCCTCTTACCCCCCCTTAGACTTGAAAGCTTTTGTGTGTGTCACACTACCTCCACTATTATTTTATCCATCCTCACTAGATTCTTACCTAGACCTTTCTACCATTTCCACTTGATGATTGTTATATCTCTACCCCGCTTTCCTTTGGGATCAAATAAATGACACCCTTGGGAATACTCTTAAGGGGAAATGCTACAATGATACCTCCGTGCGCTTGCAAAACTCACTTTGTGATCCAATAGAACCATTAAAAAGCATTTCTGACACATTAGTTGGAGATTTTTAGTTAATGGTGCATAAGAAATACCAACAAGCATTTCTGGCACTATTGTCGGGGACGATTTGTTAGTCTATCTTAGGAGCCGTCAACACACAGCCGGCTCAGACATCGGCGCGTTGGTTACTTCCGGTCCAACGATCGGAACTTCAAGCATTTCTGATGCAGCCGCCAGATCTTTGACATCTTCTGTCCCAAGGGTCGGACTGTCAATCATATCCGACTCAATGGTCGGGGCTTCGATTACCTCTTGCTCAGCGGCCAGGGCTTTGACGACTTCCGACTGAAAGTTCGGAACTTCTGGCATCGCCGGTGCTGGAGCATCAACCTCTGCCACTATAGCTAGGGGTACATCTTCGACTTCTCCCCTGTGGTCCGGTGCTACCACAGGAGCTTCGGGTGAGGACTCCGAATCCAAGTCCACGACAGCTGGCGCCGGAGCTATCGCGACTTCTGCCACCACTTGAGGAGGAGGCTCGGTGCTTGAAGTCGGAGCTTCGGCATGTGCAGCTCCAGTCGTTGCGACAGGCGCCGAAGTCCCTGATCCCTTCTTCGACACCCTAAAAATAAAGGGAAGAGAAGATTAAAGACACTTCAAAAATAAGACTAGCATTTTAAGGTGAGCAATCAATGCTTACCTAGGGATGCTACCACCCCAGTCGCCTCGGAACCTCTTCTTCTGAGGTCCGGAGTCAGAACCCACCAAATCTGGTGAGACAATTGCTTCAGACCTCAGTTGAGGGCCACTTGCAGCAGCCGGAGTCTTCTCGGCCAGAGCTTCTCTTGGCCGGGAAGAACTCCCAGATCTAGAACTCTTAGCCGACACTGAGGCCAGGGTTGACTGCCCGGAGCTAGCGCCCCTTGAAGACGCTTGCGTTTGAGTAGGGTTAGCTGCAGAAGACCTCCCCCGCTGGGGAGAAGGGGCCATGGTAGAAGGAGTAGGTCTGACAGACGTCCCGTCAGCGTGCTTCAACTTCCTCTTCCGGTTGGAGGGCTCAGCTGGCTCTTTGCCCTTGCCGTTGCTGGTGTCTTCAACCCTCCGCCTTGGGGCAAAGGCAGGCCCTCCTTCAGAAGCTCAGGGGATTACCGCCCTGGAGGTCGGACGCCTTTCCACCTCACCAAGGTCGTCAAGCGCCGGCATCTTCCTCCGGAGCTCTCTGCTAAACTGCGCCTCCATGTTTAGAGGAAGGAAAGCTGCTGGCAGAACTAGGTCATCGCTGTCGACGTTTATTCCATGCTGGAATTTCTTGAGATGAAGCCTCAAAGATTCGTCATCTAAGTTGGGTTTCAGACCGGTTTCAATCCGATTGTCATCCATCACACTATTGAGGGCCCACGCGAGCTTCTCCCTTTTCCTCAACGGATCCCATCTGTTGACCGGGAAGTTGCAGAAGACCATCTGAGGAGTCACTCCACCTTCCACACATTTGCGGATCCTGGTCAAAACGGGGTTGAAGGCATCTGACAGCACCGGAACTACACTCCAATCGTCGGTGTCAACGTTGGGGAGGCCTTCGGGCAGCTCCAACTTCTCGTGCTCCTCCACTGCAATGACGACCCAGTCTTTCTTCTAGTCGTCCCATTTGCCGGAAGGAAATGACTTCAAGTATTTGAAGGGGCAGTTCTTGCGCCTCACAAAATAGTAGAAAACCAAGAAGCTCAGTGCCCTTGTCGGTGGTGTGGATGGTGAAGAAGGTGCAGAACAGCTCGATGCAGGGGGAATACCCACCCACATCTCGCACAAGTGAACGAACGTCGCCACGAGAAGAAGAGAATGGGGGCCAAGATGATACAGCTGGAGACCATAAAAGTTTAACAGTGTCAAAAGAAAGGTAGAAAAAGGTGGGATCAATCCCACCATTGCGTACGCCGATAAGTACACCATGTTGCCTTTGCGCTCCTTCTTGAACAGGAGCTCGCCGGTGCGAATCAAGTGGTTTAAGGAGTCGATGGACCACCCCATATAGGTCCGGACCTTCTTTAGATCATCGTCACTCGTGAGGCGGCTCTTGGGAAGACCCAACTCCATCACCGCAAAGCGGAGCAAAGGAAGGGAAGTTAGGCGGAGTTTGGGAGGCTCTGAGCGCAAATTTGATCGAAAGCGTAAAGAGTCCTCAAACCACGTGCAATTTCCCTCTTAAGTAAGCCTCTGCGACGCTTGGATGGAAACCGCTGTGAGAATGAAGGCACTTTTCAAAAGTCTACCCCGTCAATGACGAGTGGGCCTGGGGCCACCCCGACGAAGAGAACGAGGTTCTTACCCTAGGCGAACCATTGTCATGATGAGCAGCGGGAAACTCGATGGCGACACCCTGACAGGGCGCGCGGAACCAATACGGTTTTTGTATTGGGAACCAGCGACCTTCAATTGCGTGAGATCCTCACTCAAAGATCTTATCTGCCGCATTCATAACAAGCCACGCGTCGATGGATCACTCCTGGACCATCGCTCCAACAGCACATTAGAAGACTCTTGGAATTGAAGCACGGGAATCAAGAATGGCCCCACCTCCGGTAGAATAACTTAACCCAAAGGATTTCTCCCAGAGGTGGGCTCGGGGGCCACTGTCGGTACCGTACGTATTGGGTACCCCTTGGTACCGCAAAGAGTACAAGGGAGTTCTACCTGTCAAAGTTGAAGGTCTACTCAGGCCCCACATGTCACATTGCACCGGACCCACTCCCCTCATATGGGTAGCTTCTGGGTAAACATGTGTAAAGGAAAACCAAAACTAAACTCCCAATGAAGGAAAGCTTCGGTGACAACACGTGTACAACGACCCCGGACCTAACCCCCAGCAGAGAGGAGCTCCGGTGCCGACACGTGTACAACAGCCCCGGACCTACCCTCTCGCAAGGAAAAGCTACGGTGTCGACACGTGTACAGCAGCCCCGGACCTACCCTCCCGCAAGGAAAATCTCTAGAGCTGCCACATGTGGAGTCTCTAGACCTGCTTCACCAACGAGTACATTGGCGGATCTCCTTCTGCACGAACAATCAAGGGCGATTAAAGCGGCAGTTACAAGAATTGATTATGTGTCATTAATGCTATATTAATGATACACAATCAGTGTGCTGTTAATAGAGGTAACACAGTTATTAAGGCACGTTATCACACTATTAATTATGCTTAATACCCTTTAGACAGTGTATTAGGCCATTAAATATGCCAGGGCCACATGTCGGGCCAGGCAAGCTTTGTAATGGTCAGTCATTAGAACTATAAAAGGGATGTGCCACAAGAACCCAGGGACATCTGATCTAAGCTAACCCTCATACTAGGGAACAGACTCATACAATACAACAACACAAACCTCGTGGAGTAGGGTATTACGCTTAGGCGGCCCGAACCACATAAATCTCTGGTGTCGCCATCTTGATATTGATCTCTGTGTATCCCAACCATAACAAGAACCTCCGCGGGCTACTCTTTAGGAGTACCGGAGGAAGTGTCGTTGCTACACTTCGATAGCAGCCTAGCAGCGAGCCGCCATGGGCGAAGGGGACGGACGCAGCAGCACGGAGTCGGAGAGAAACATACCCTTTTTACCGTGCTTGGAGTCAGACTAGATAGCGACGGCCGAGGACGATGACATCGTTGACGATGGGCGTGGCGGCCGAGCTAGGTCTTCGCCTCTTCAGTGGAGATGAAAAAAAAATAGTGGGTGGTGAGGCACGCGGGCGGGAGAAAATTGCGGCAGGAGAAGTGGACGGACGGGAGAAAAGGCGGGACGGAGGTTGCACGCCGCGCGCGGCAAAGAAAAACTTTGGTTCAGACCAAAGTTTTCTGTACCCAAAAATACTGCAGTATAGACATAATTGTGATTTTAAATACAGAGTTTTTGAGTTAGTTGTCAAACACCATTATATAAAAAATGTCATAGTAATCTCAAATATCAAAGTATTGCTCTAAAATTTCAAAAATATTGTGTTTTCAAATATAGCCTCAATCTGCCTCGGTCCAAATTTTTCATAGGCTAATGACCCTCCTCATTCTCCTCCCCTTCCTTTATTTTGGTCAAGAAGGATGTAGTACTCAACTAGAGAGAGACCATACTCGTTTTGCTGCTGAAACACTTGGCTTTCCCGTGCTAGCTTTAACATTCCTTATCTTATCACTGTTGCTGTTACATTACATTATTTTGGATCATGAAGTGGATGTTTGCTTTCTGTGCGAGCTCGATTGGGCTTCCCATGTCGGTCCTGCCCAAGCTGTTGTACTTTTCTATTCTTCTCATAGCCAAGCTATTTCGTTTGAGCTTTCCTTCTTGATATCTACATTTCTATGGACGAAATATTTAAATTGGCTAATATTGTCCTTGGGATATGACTTTATGTGTTGGTAATCTTTTGATTGAAGAACCTTTGCAATTTGACACCTTTAATTCTGCAGAGCGTTTCAAGTTGCTGAGAAAGGCCGAGGCTGTGAACTGTGGCAAATGGAAACAGCAACATTCCTATAAATGCAAACCAAGAAAACAACATGTGGTATTTTCGTAAGTTCACAATCGGATATTCTCTTGAATCACACCTCAATTCTAACACCAATTGAGGCAGTCTCCACTTCTTTGTATTGCATAGCTTTTTACTGTCATATTGATGTCCTGTTTAGCACAACTTCTGCTGCAGTTTCTTCATAAAAATAATCTGAGAGTGTGTCAAACAGAAAATTTCTGTAATAGTTTTTTAGTTCAGCTGCTTTTCAGAATGAACTAAAAGCAAAATATAAGCAGGAACTGTTTTCCACTAGCTTTTCAAACAAGCTGTTTTTGTAACAAGTTTCAATTGTATCAAACAGAGTCTGATTTGCATCATGGAGATGGAGTGGATATGGCCGGGCGCATCGTACAATTTGCCTGATTTTTGCAGGAGACTGCAGCATAGGTACTGGGATGCCCCCGTAATTCAAGGGAATGAAATATCTCAAGTCGATATCAACGTTAAGCCTTTGTTTCTTTTTTCGGTTTTTTACTATAACGTATGACTACAGTGAAGTCGGCAACTGACGAGTCACTCCCGAATGACTGAATGAGCTGCTCGTGGGGTCCAGATCACAGCCAAGTGATCATTGCAAACTCACCTCGGGTGGAAGAATATGCATGCTGGAAAGCCGGGGAAAGTAAAAAAATGAAGCACTGTGTACTCCAAACATGGGAAGGGCAATGGCCAATCCACCTTAGGTATCTCTTACGGTGGTGAAGCTAGAACTCCGAAAAACCGAGTGCACACTACAACATGCTTATATGTTACATATATACCGTCAGTTTTCACTAAGTAGTGATCAATATGAACACTTACATGCGTGCACCAAATCAAAATTTAATTGTTACAATTAATTTTCAACTCCATGTGCACCACCCAAATTTAAAAGTGTGCACCACGCACTGCCACACAACCACAAGCCTGGTAAAAAATAAATCAGCCCCGCCTAGGCCTAGCATTTGAAGGCCCAACCACTTAGCGAGCTCAGGAAGTACGCAATAAATGATCAGCACAGCTCACCGTATACTTCTGCTAGCTGACCGTGACTGCCTTTCTAAGATTACATTCGCTCACCCACCCGCTTCAGACCCTTGCAATCTGCTCTTGGCTCACCTCGTCCTGAAGAATGGATCGCTCGCTGTCAACAATCCCAAGTTCTGGATCGCTCGCTGTCAACAATCCCAAGTCCACAGGCGCACAAGCACAAATGCTGTTGTGCTCTTGCCGTCCTTTCAAGGTGATTTTCCCCATCTCATATATGTCTTCTCTGTTAGGTGCCAAGTCTGAATCTCTCAACAATATATCTATTTTTTCCTATCAATTTTGATTTAGTCTGATTTATCTGGAGCAAACAGAGCTAGTCTTGCATTGATTTGTAACTGATCCTTATCATTCACTATGGTTGTAGGGTTAGGATTTAATATTGGTGGTGGTTCTATACAAACTATGGAAAAGTACTATAAAAGAAAGGCATCTGATGGTCCTAGTAGTGATGAACAAGGTCTGAATTGGGAGGAAGAGATTCAATTTGATCCAAGAAAAAAAAATAATAAGTATCATCCTAATATCAGAGATGTAGTAAGAAGAAAGCCTTGCCAACCTCGTACTCATGATTTTCCAAGCACTAGAATTGGTAGCAAAAATAGAAGATTTAATCCTGAATGGTTTGATGAATTTGGTAGTTGGCTTGAGTACAGTGAATCCACAGATAGAGCATATTGTTTTCCTTGTTTCTTGATGAGAGAACGCTCTAAAAAGGAGGCTGGATATGAAGCATTTGTTGTTGAAGGTTGGAATAGTTGGAATAATCCAGCTAGGCTAAAAGATCATGTTGGTGGTGTTGGGAGCCCTCACAATGAAGCACAACAAATTGTGATGCTTTGCTGAAAAGAAAACAACATATCGTTGTTGTCCTACATAAACAAAGTGAAATTTCTAGAAATGCTTATTTTGTTCGTCTTAATAGCGCAATTGAAGTTGTTAGATGGTTACTGAAGCAAGGATTGTTATTTCGAGGTCATGATGAGTCAAAGACATCCTATAACAAGGGCATATTAAAGGAATTTATTGAGTGCTTAGCACATAATAATCAAGTTTTAGCCAAAGCATTGACAATTAATGCTGTAGATAATAGTCTTATGACATCTCCAGACATTAAAAAAAATATCATTCAACGTTTTGCTGAACAGATTTTACAATCTATTCTTCAAGATATCGGAGATGATGCGTTTGCCTTGCTTGTTGATGAGTCTAGAGATATCTCTTGCAAAGAGTAGATGGCAGTGGTCTTGAGATATGTTGATAAATATGGTCTTGTGAAAGAAAGCTTTGTAGGCCTTGTTCATGTGACAGAGACAAGTTCTTCCTATCTCAACTCATGTATTGATTCTTTATTTGCTAAATTTAAGCTTAGCTTGAAGCAAGTACGAGGCCAAGGATATGACGGCGCTAGCAACATGTGAGGTGAGTTTAAATGGTTTGAAATCTTTGATCACGAGAGAGAGTATTACAGCATATTACGTGCATTGCTTTGCCCATCAACTTCAACTAGTGGTTGTAGATGTTCTTAAAAAGAATCGAGAGATTAGTAATTTTTTCAGTCGGATTTCTACCTTGTTGAATGTGGTGGGTGGATCTGCAAAAAGAAGAGACATGATTTGATATATTAATCTTCAAGAAGTGAGTAAAGCCTTAGGTTGTGGGCTGCTTAAAACTGGGACATGTTTAAATCAAGAGCAATGTCTAAAAATACCAGGAGATACTCGTTGGAGTTCTCATTATAAGTCTCTTCAAAGTTTGGTTAATCTTTTTCCAACAATTGTGAAGGTTCTTGCCATTATAGAAAAGGAAGATAGAGATGGCACAAACAGAAAACAAGCTTGGTCTTCAAGTGTACTTTCAATCTTTTGCTTTTGTCTTCTATTTGCATCTCATGTTGACTCTATTATCAATCACAAACAACCTATCAACAGCATTACAACAGAAAGATCAAAATATTGTGAATGCTATTAATTGTGTGAGAGCAACAAAAAGCTATTTGGATGAACTTAGAAGAGAAGGGTGGAATAAAGTCCTAGCTCAAGTGTATGCATTTTGTGATAAATACAACATTGTCAAGTTGGAAATGGATGAGTCATATGTTGACTCAAAGAATATAAGAAAAATTGGAATTACTAACAAACATCATTTTCAGGTGGAGTGCTTTAATGATGTTATTGATTGAGTACTTCAAGAGCTTGATAGTCGCTTCAATGAGACGACCTCTCAATTACTTGTTTGTTCATCTTCTCTAAATCCAAGAGACAAATTTCATGATTTTAATGTTGAGAGGTTGGTAAGTCTGGCTCAATTATATCCCAATGATTTTGATTCCAAAGATATAAGAGAACATGACCATGTTCTTCCCCTTTACATAATTGATGTGCGAGAAGATGAAAGATTCTCAAATCTACAAACTATTGTTGAGCTTTCTCAAAAAAATGGTGGAGAAACAAACACAAGTCCTATCCTTTGGTTTATCGACTTGTGAAGTTAGTACTTGTATTGCCTGTTGCTACAACCACTGTAGAGAAAATATTTTCAGCCATGAAAATTGTAAAAACATATTTGTTCAATCGTATTGACGATGAATACATCAGTCATAGACTTATTTGTTATGTTGAGAAACAAGAGATGGAAAAAGTTACAAATGATATTGTGGTTCGTCGATTCAGGGACATGGCTAGACACAAATATTAGAAGGTAATGTATCTATTTTCTTTGATCTTTTCTATTCAGTTTGAAATTCAACAAATAAAGGCATTTTTATTTACATCTTTTACAGGTTGTCCAGAGTAGTTTGTGCATTTTGCTCATAAGATTATATCTAGTCCAATTTTATTTTATTTTCGTTATTGTTATTTTGACTAGTTGTATGATAAGACTTATTTTGTAAGTGTTCATATTAATCACTACTTCTTAGTGACAACTGACGACATATATGTAACATATAAGCATGTTATAGTGTGTACTCGGGTGTTCGAAGCTCTAGCTTCGCCACTGATGGTTGTCACCGCCATGCTCAGCAGGCACACGACGTGTTGTGCTTAGCCGCCGCCGCCCCGGGGACGTGGTGTGTAGTGGTTCGGCGGACCGGACCGTGAGGTTGTGGAGACGGGGAGCGATGACAGCTGGCTACACGTGTCTGGCCGTGCTGGACGGCCATGCTGAAGCGGTGAAGGGCTTGGCGATGGTGAGTAAAACGGGAGGCGATCACAACGGCTCGTTTGACCGTCATCCATTCCTGCTTTGCCACCCTGATTTGCAATGGTTGGTTGGACTACGATGTAAGACCGTCTGCAGTGGTACACTGTAAAGCATATTGGATACACTGTTTCGCAGTGTAATTTAGAGCATGTACTTGCCAGTACCCTGCGTACTGGGTACCCCATGATACCGCAAGAAACACTAAGGAGTTCCCCCAGTCCAAGTTGGAGACCTCCGAAGACCGCACATGTTACACAATATTGGACCCGCCTCCCTCGTTTGGGTAGCTCCGGCATTGCCACGTGTAACACAAGGCCGAACCTAACTCACTTCATAGGGAAGCTCCGGTCTTGCCACGTGTCCAGTGACCCCGAACCTAACCCCCAGTAGAGGGAAGCTCTGGTACTACCACATATATAGTGGCTCCGAACTTGCCTCCCCACAATGGAAAGCTCCAGAGCCGCCACGTGTCGATCTCCCGAACCTAGGACCTCAACAGAAGACTGACAGATCTCCAACAGCTCGAACTTTTAAGGGACGGTTAAAGCAAAAATTTCAAGACCTGATTATGTGTCATTAATACTATATTAATGATACACGATCAGTGGGTTGTTAATAGAGGTAACACCGTCATTAAGACACATTATCACACTATTAATCACCTTAATACTCGTAGATCGGGTATTAGCCTATTAACTACGTCAGGGCCACATGTCAGGCCAGGCAAGTTTTGTAACGGTCAGTCCTTAGACTATAAAAGGGTTGCACCGCACGGTACATGGACCAAGCAAGCTCACACGCTCACTAGTGCCACTTAAATTCATACATACAATACACAACCCGTGGAGTAGGGTGTTACGCTCAAGCGGCCTGAATCACATAAAATCTCTCATGTCATCATCTTGTTCGTAATCTCATTCGCGCCCATACCAATCAAGAACCTCCGCGGCCTACGATCTAGTAGTGCCGGGGGAAGTGTCGATCGCACACTTCAACATTTGGCATGCCAGGTAGAGGGGCTCTTGAGATTTCAAGATGGTGAACTCCACCGCAGGATCATCCAACAGCAATGATGCGCAACCTGCTGGGGGGGGGGGGATCCCTCCAATATGCAACAGCTAGCAGGTGTTGTTGTCCCGGCGGGCGTCGCACCACCTCCACCTGCTCAAGCTTATAATGTTGGATAGTAGGATGGGATCCTGGTGTCGGTCACTGCATCGACACACAACAACCCCAAGAACGCACTGATCGATGTGCGTACTCTTCTGGAGCGCCCACCAGCGCCCGGAGCACCTCAGGGTGTGATGGAGCAGTGGCGCGCTGATGTGCAGCATCTGGTTGCAGCCGCAGCCGATGCCATCAGCAACCAAGGTCCTCCCCCTTCTGGGTAGGCGCCTTCTCAGCGTAGGACCTTGTCTGGAAGACTTGGTCCTCACACATCACATCATCGGAGGCATGTTGTGTCTCAGCAGGTGACGTCGCTGCCCTCTGGGGCGCGTCACACTCACACTGTGTCGAGACTCTTGACGCATAATCTACGGTCGAAGCTCGACCGCCACTACAGACATCAGGACGGTCGTGTCCACATCGAGTGTGCTTGTGAAAGGCGGGAGGCTCGAGAAAACCCTCCTCCTCCGTGAGTAGGGGGCGGCTGTTCGGCCCTCGCCATGCACCTTCGCATGGTCCGCTGGCCACAGAAGTTCCGATCTCATCTGCTAGAGAAATTCGATGAGACTGTCAATCCCGTCGAGTTTCTCCAGATATACTTAATCGCTATTCTTGCGACGGGGGGCAATGAGGCTGTGATGGCCAACTATTTTCCAGTGACTTTGACTGGGACCACCAGGTCCTGGTTCATGAGTCTACCGCCTGACTCTATCAACAGTTGGGTGGAGCTATGCCAACAGTTCACTGCCAACTTCGAGAGTTCCTACACCCGGCCAGACACCGAACTGGACCTTTTTGCTGTGCAACAAAAGTCGGGAGAATCGTTGCAATCTTTCTGTCGGTACCATGCATACCGAATACCCCTTGGAACTGCAAAAAGACCAAAGGAACTTCAGCTATCTGAGTTGAAGATCTCCGAAGGCCCCACGTGTCATACGGGACCGGACCTACCTCTCTTCTATGGTTAGTCCCGGTGTTGCCATGTGTATACAGCACCCAGACCTACATCCCACACATGGGATAGCTCCGGGTTAAACACTTGTGCGGCACCCCCAGACCTAACCCCCGACAGAGGTAAGCTCCGGTACCGACACGTGTACAACAGCACTGGACCTACCCATCCCATACGGTAAGCTCCGAAGCTGCCACGTGTCCAGCTGTCGGACCTTCAGCCTCAATGATCAGACTGGTGGACCCTAACAGCTCAGACCTTCAAGGGACAACCAAGGACTTCAAGACCCGATTAAGTGTCATTAATACCATATTAATGACACACGATCGGAAGGTCCTTAATACCAGTAAAAGCACTGTCAAGGCCCGTTACCACACTATTAAGGGTAATTAACCTCGTTAATTGTATATTAAGCATCAGTAACCGCCAGGGCCACATGTCGAGCTAGGCTAACGGTGTAACAACCAGTTCTTGTACTATAAAAGGACTGGTCGAGCGATACACAGCGACGGTTCTTCCGGACCTCTTATAGACTCGGCTCTGAAACACACTCACTAGTGCTCAGATGCTCAATACAACAACTACACACCCCGAGGAGTAGGGTATTACGCTTAGGCGTCTCGAACCACGTAAATCTTCATGTCACTTTGCCATCATGTTATGAATATCTCTGCGCCCATTACCAAACTACAAACTCCGCGGGCTACCAACGGTAGTGTCGGGAGAATTGCCGGAGCAAAACTCTGATAGTTGGCGCGTGAGGTAGGGGCGCCCGAGATTCAAACATTATGAACTCTGCTGCTGGATCATCCAACGGCAATCCTACTGCGCAACCTGCTGGAGGCAACCACACCAATATGCAGCAGCCAGCAGTTGTTGTGGCTCCAGCAGGAGTCATGCCACCACCGCCACCGTCCGGACCGGCAAATCAAGCTGGACAGCGGGATGGGGCGTCTGCGTCGGTCACGGCACCGGCAAACAACAACCCTGAACACGCGCTCCATGTTGCACGTGCTCTTCTCCAACGTCCACCGCCTCCAGGACCATCTCAGGGTGCAATTGAGTAATGGAGGGCTGATGTGGAACACTTGGTTGCAGCAGCAGCCCATCGCATTAGCAACCAAGGTCCTTCCCCCTTGGGGCGGGCCCCATCGCAGCATTGGACCGTGTCAGGTAGACTTGGTCCGCACGCATCTCAACACAGGAGGTGTGCTGCGTCTCAACAGGCGACGTCGCTGCCTTCCGGGGCACAACGTACCCATACGGTAACCCGGCTTTCAACTCATGACCTCCGGGCGGAGCTTGATCGCCGTTACCGCCAACAGGACGGTCGCGTCCACATCGAGCGTGCTCGCGAGAGGTGAGAGGCTCGGGACAGTCCTACTCCCAAGGGAGTAGGAGGAGGCTGTTCAACCCTGGCCATGCACCTACGCATGGTTAGATGGCCGCAGAAGTTCCGGCCTCACCTGCTGGAGAAATTTGACGGGACTGTCAATCCCGCTGAGTTTCTCCAAATCTACTCCACCGCAATCCTTGCGGCAGGAGGCAATGAGGTTGTGATGGCCAATTATTTCCTAGTGGCTTTGACTGGGACCGCTAGGTCCTGGTTCATGAGCCTACCATCTGATTCCATCAACGGTTGGGTGGAACAGTGCCAGCAGTTCACTGCCAACTTCGGGAGTTCATATACCTGACCAGGCATGAAACTGGACCTTTTTACTGTCTAGCAGAAGGGGGGAGAGTCACTGCAATCCTTCATCCAGAGGTTCTCCTAGGTACGAAACATTATTCATTCTATCTCAAGCGTCTCTATTATTGTGGCATTTAGACAGGGCGTACGAGACAAGAAGATGCTGGAGAAACTGGCGACCAAGGAGGTCACCAGTGTCACGGAACTCTTCAGCTTGGCAGACAAGTGCACCAAAGCTGCGGAGGCCCATGAAATGCACTAACAACCACCTCTGGAGGATAACAAAAAGTCCTCCAAGGGTGAAGCCACTACCTCCGGGTGTGGAAAAAAGAAGAAAAAGTCCAGCGGCAAGAAAAAGCCGTCGGCCAGCACGCCTACTGCTGCAGCTCCTGGTGGCCGAAGGCCATGCCCCGAAAAACGACCTCGACCGTTGTCTGAAGACGGAGGCAGCTCCAAGATGTGTTGTCCTATACACAAGACGAACAGCCACAACCTGAAAGGCTGTCGAGAGGTCCAGAACCTTGCCGAGCGCTACAACAAGTGTCGGGAAGAAGTTCCTTTCCGTCAAAGGGAAGGAAAACAGAAAGTCGACGAAGCTTCGGCTGAAGAGGAGTTAGGCTTTCAGGATCCTAATAGGGTCTTGAAGGCTGTTTAGTCCTCCGTCGACGACGACTCCGACGTCTCTGACAACGAACGTCGGAAGACCATGAACACCATCTTTGGTGGTTCGTGGGACATCACCTCCCGCCGTGTCCTCAAGACCATGCGGCGAGACATGGCCTCAGTAGCTCCCACCGCCAGGGTGGAGCTGCACCGGAAGTGGATGGACACTGCCATCACATTTGATGCTTCGGACTGCCCTCGGAACATGATCGGAGTTGGCCAACTCCAATTGATGGTATCTCCGACCATCAACAACATCCAACTCCACCATGTAATGGTGGACGGAGGTTTGGGCCTGAACCTCATAAGCTTTGAAGCTTTCGTCAAGCTTCATCTCCAACCTTCAGATCTTCGCCCCTCCCGACCTTTCTCCAGAGTGGGTCCGGGGGCCATAACCCCACTCGGTGCCATTACTCTCCCGGTGACCTTCGGGACCCGGGAGTATTACCGCACTAAAAAGTTGGTCTTCGACGTGGCGCAGATCAACTTACCATTCAACGCCATTTTGGGCAGGCCAGCCTTGTACAAATTCATGGCTACTGCTCATTATGGCTACTTGGTGTTGAAGATGCCAACACCAGCCGGTGTTCCCGGATCCGTAGAGATCGCACCGCCGGAGTGACTACTCCGGAAGAACTCCATGCACTTGCTACAGCGCAGGAGGAAGAATCCAGAAAGGAGCAAGCTCCGAAACCCCCGAGCATTCGTCATCGAGGCTCAACTTCCGCACCTCGCGTGCAACCAAGCGGCGACACCGACATCCTCGTCAAAGTCGTCCAAATCGGTTCCGACGCTGCTCAGACCACCCGTATATCAGGAGGTATGAACGACAAATAGGAACTCTCACTCGTCACTTTCCTCTGGGCTAATGTTGACGTGTTTGCCTGGCAACCGTCACAAATGCCTAGGATCTCTAGGGAAGTGATCGAGCACAATCTGAAGATCTATCCCGACGCTCGGCCTGTACACCAGAAGCCTCGGAGGCAATCCGTAGACCGACAAAACTTCATACGTCAAGAAGTGAAGAAGTTGCTCGAAGCTGGATTTATCCGAGAAGTCTTCCATCCAAAATGGCTGCAAACCCAGTTGTTGTACCCAAGGCTGGCGGAAGCTTCGGATGTGTATCGACTACACTACAATGAATAAGCATGTCCAAAAGATCCATTCCCACTACCTAGAATAGATCAGATAGTGGATTCCACCTCCGGGTGTGAATTATTGTGTTTCCTAGATGCATATTCTGGGTATCATCAAATCAGAATGTCTAGGGAAGATGAAGAGCATACTTCCTTCATCACAATAGATGGATTATATTGTTACACTGCCATGCCATTCGGTCTCAAAAACGTTGCTTCAACATTTGTACGAGCTATGTACAAAACTTTTGGAGAGCTTATCAGAGACATAGTGGAAGTGTACGTCGATGACATCGTAGTCAAGATCAAGTACAAGGAGTCATTCCTTGACACCTTGCAAGCTGTCTTCGACAAGTTGCGAGTCACACGCACGAAGCTAAACCCGGACAAGTGTGTCTTCAGGGTTAGCTCTGGAAGGCTTCTTGGATTCCTGGTGAACCACCGAGGAATAGAAACAAATCCGGCGAAGATAAAAGCTATTGAAGACATGCGGCCACCAGCTCGCATGAAGGACATCCAGAAGCTGACTGTATGTCTAGCTGCTCTGAGCTGGTTCATCTCAAGACTGGTGGAGCGGGCGCTACCCTTCTTAAAATTGTTGAGGAAGTCCGGACCATTCCAATGGTCTGAAGAAGCAGAAAAGGCGTTCCAGGAGCTGAAGCATCTCCTCACCACTCTACTAACCTTGATAGCTCTGAATCCTGGTGAACCATTACTGCTTTACATTTCTGCAACTGACGAAGTTGTCAGCATGGTACTGGTTGCGGAAAGACCAGAACCATATCCAGTTCAGGAAACCAGACCCCATCGGGAGGGTCCAGAGCTACTTGAAGTCGAGTCTGGGTCCCAGCTCCCAGACCCGGATCCTCAAGGCGAGATGCCAGAGGAGCCACCTCCTTCAAGTGGAGAAGTTACTGCTGCTGAGCAACAAAATACGGACCCATCCGGGAAGGTCCGGGTAACTGCAGAAGAAGCTCCGGGTTCCTCCAGCAGGAACCCAGAGGTCCCCAAACAAGGTCCGGACCCCTCCGGGAGGGTCCGGGTTGATGAGGAGGAAGCTCTGGGCCCCTTCGGGAGGGTCCGGACAGTCCAACGCCCAGTGTACTTCATCAGCGAAGTACTCCATGACGCCAAGACTCGGTACCTGGAGGTGCATAAGCTGCTCTACGCAGTTCTTATTGCCTCTAGGAAGCTCCGACACTACTTCCAAGCTCACAAGATTTCAGTGGTAACTTCTTATCCACTGCATGCAATCTTACATAACCCCAATTCCGCTGGGAATATTGCAAAGTGGGCAGCAGAATTGGATGAGTTCGACCTTGAATTCGTCCCAAGGCAAGCGATCAAGAGTCAAGCATTGGCGGACTTCGTGGCGGAATGGACCCCCTCTCCATCAAATCCTAGGGGCCCTAGTGAGCAGAAGCTGGAACCCAAGGTTCCGGTCTTCACCGAGCCTCACTGGACTGTCTACTTTGATGGCTCCATGCAAAAGCAGGGAGCCGGAGCTGGAGTCCTTCTCCTCGCTCCAACCGGGGAGAAGGTCAAATACATGGTTCACCTTGACTTCAAGGCGACCAACAACATGGCGGAGTATGAAGCACTAATCTATGGGCTCAAGGTGGCACTATCATATGGTGTCAAGCAGTTGTTGGTAAAGGGGGATTCGCAGCTCGTCATAAAACAAGTCAAGGGTGAATGCTGCTGCAACAACCCTCAACTAGCTGCATACCTACTTGAAGTCCAGAAGCTTCAGAAGGACTTCACGTCCTGGATCTCTACCATGTCCAGTGTCTCAACAACGCTGAAGCCGACGAACTCTCGACGAAAGCCTCAACCGGAGCTCCGGCTCCCGACGGAACCTTCGTCCGGAGGTTGTCTAAACCTACAGCTCAGCCTGCCGAACTGAGCGAAGGGGGTGAGACCAGCACCTCGAAGCTGGCGGTCCCGACGGCCCTGTTATCATGGCATCCATCAAGGGTCGTAGGTGCTGCAGGAAGCTCCGAGCAACCCAGCACGCAAAACTCAAATCCTCAAGTTAGCTCCGATGCATGGATCTCGGAGATCCGGAGCTACTTGAAAGACAATTTCCTTCCTGAACATAATGTATCCGCTGACCGGATAGTCAGATTGGCTAAAAGATACACACTGGTAGAAGGAGATCTCTACCGGCGTGGTGCCAACGGCGTCCTAATGCGGTGCATTACAAGGGAAGAAGGTTGTGAGCTCCTCGCAGAAATCCATGGAGGCGAGTGTGGGGACCACGCGTCTTTCTGCACGCTGGTCGGTAAAGCCTTCCGGCATGGCTTCTACTAGCCTACAGCACTCCAGGATGCAATTGAGCTAGTGAAGAAATGTGAAGCATGCCAGTTCCATGCAAAGTAAATTCACACACCAGCTCAGCCTCTACAAATGATACCTCCTACATGGACATTCGCTGTGTGGGGGATGGATATCTTGGGACCTTTCCCAAGAGCCGTCGGAGGTTACAAGTTCCTGTATGTTGCCATTGACAAGTTCACCAAATGGCCAGAAGCAACTCCAGTTGTGACAATAAACAAGCAATCAACTATCAAATTCTTGCAGTCCATCGTATGAAGATTTGGAGTCCCAAACAAGATCATAACTGATAACGGGACCCAATTCACAAGCTCTACATTCCAAGTATATTGCAAAGACATCGACATTCAGGTCAGCTACGCTTCTGTAGCTCACCCGGCAAGCAATGGCCAAGCTGAGAGAGCAAATGCAGAAATCCTAAAAGGACTCAAGATGCGCACATATGAGCGTCTGAAAAAACATGGAGCCAACTGGATCGAAGAGCTTCCGCCCACACTGTGGGCCAACAGGACAACTCCAAACTGGTCAACTGGAGAGACACCCTTCTTTCTGGTGTACGGAGCTGAAGCAATCCTTCCTCCGGAAATCACCGTGGGGTCACTGCGGGTACGGACCTTCGATGATGCCATGCAGGACCAGCTCTGGCATGAAGATCTTGACCTCCTTAAAGAGGGAAGGTGCCGAGCAGCTGTTCAGAATGCCTGATACCGCCAAGCTCTTCAGCGCTATCACCAAAGGCATGTTCACAGCCGACAGCTCGAGGAAGATGATCTGGTGCTATGGAGAATACAATCTAGAGAAGGGTTAAACAAACTCTCCCCAAGCTGGGAAGGACCCTTCCGAGTGATCAAAGTATCCCGTCCCGGATGCGTTCGCTTGGCAACCGAGCATGGGACACTGCTCCCTAATCCTTGGAACATTGAGCACCTCTGTAAGTTCTACGCTTAATATCATGGAGGTGAGTCTGTAGTTACATGTGATGTATGTTATAGAGTCATTGTACAGAGTCGGATAGCTCCTCCGGGAGAACAGCCGGACCTTCCCCGGAAGGTCCGCAAAGTTTAGGCAACACTTGTCACAGTCTCAGAACTAAAAGTGTAGCTAGCTACCTTGGGTCAAACAAGAAACGAAACACACTTAGCCTGGTTCCGTACCCTAAGAGTGTACTTGTTTCCCCTGTACACCGGACCTATAATGAAAGACATCATTGTGAATACAGACTCCACGTGCATTTATTTTATACAGGCTCAGTATTTTTTATTTTTCTCTTTCTTGTCTATAACAAAGTTGTGCAATTCTTAAGAAACTTTAGCTCGACGCCATTCATGTATAATTCGAGTTGCATTATCAATTCTTCTGGGTCTAAACATTGTTAATGGTCTACTCGTCTGAATGCCGCCAAGCCAATCTAGGTCCGGAGTGTGCTATCAACTGAGCCTGGTCCTGCACCCTAAGTACGCCACTCTATACACCCTGGCAGGCTGAAGTAAGGCGAGTCCAGAAGTGATCAGACCTAGAGAAAACAAGCCAGTGCACTTGATTGTATGTAGAGTTGCGTTCGACCTAAAGATTGCTCGGGAATAGTAAGTCGCAATTGAGTTATAGATAGGAAATGGATTGTACTGTTTTTCTTGACTCCAGTGTGCAGGAAAAATAAGTATCTCATGATGATGGTGAATGAAGCTGGAGCTACCAAAGCTCCGACATCCCCTAAGGTGGCTTGTTGTCGATGTTTCAAACATTGATAGTGAGGGTCGCTGGAGCTACTAAGTTCCGGTAAAGCCAGGGGGCCAGTCGTCAATGTGAAGAAAAGATGGTGGGAAGACTGCCGAGTGGGGTCTGTGTCGACGCACTGCATGTTGACAGTGGTCGCTGCCGGAGCTACCAAGCTCCGACATCCCCATAGGACTAACTGTCAATGCTCTACATGTTGACAAAGGTCACTACCGGAGCTACTAAGCTCCGACAACCTCAGGGGGCTCCTACTATTGGCGACTTCGGACCTACAAACTACAAGTTTGAAGCACGCAAGTCTTCAACAAAGTGTTACATCCTCTTGGTACATGTTCACAACGAAATCGTGTACATCTACCAGGGGGCCAAGTGGGACAAAGGTGTTGAAGACAAAAAATGAAATTCATAAAAAAACATAGATTTCATTCATCTGGAGATAAGAGATTACAAAATTGGTGAAAAAGAAGAGAGAATACAAGCGGGAGCTACAAAGAGAGAATCCTAGACCCTATGGAAGAACGAGGTGACCTTTTGGGCAACCTCCGACACGCTGGCTCTGGCGGCTTCTCCCTCTCTGTCGATGGGGCCTTCAAGCACCGAGTCCAGTGGGAAGTGAGGGTCCCGGCTTGTGAAGCACGTCAGCATGCACTCTGCGACGTTCTTCGCCAGGAATTGTCCTTCAGTTTCAAGCTGGTCCGTGATGACATCGCCCATCTTGGTGAGCTTGTTGCCCGCCGAGCTTAACGCTTGCAACGCCTGGTCCAACTCTGGCTCCGGGTCATCCGGACGCACGGGACTAAAACCCATTGGCGTCAGCGCGTCATTGGCTTTGCCCAAGAAGTCCCAAACATGTTGGGACTCCGCAGCCCTCGAGCCTCACATCTCCTCCAAGGATCTTCTGGTCACTGCAAGCTTTGAATTCTCCCGGGAAAGGCGCTCAACCTCTTTGGCGTTCTGTTGAATCTTTTCAGCAACCTGCCTTTCGAGCTTACTGAGCTCCTCCTCCTGGAGGTGGATTGTGACGCCCTCGCCTTGCACCACCCAATGCGCCTTACTTCAGTTCTTCTGAGCCTACTCAACGCCCTGGATTTGCACCGCGCCCAACTCAGTTTGTGCAGCAGCGCCCTGTTATGCAAGCAATGCCTTATGCACCTCGTGCTGATTTTCCTGGAGCCAATGTTCAAAACCAAGCTCGTCCCAATAATTCTGGTGGAGTTAAGAGGTGCTATACTTGTGGAGAAGCTGGACACTTTGCGCATCAATGTCCTAAGTCAGGCCTTGGTCAAGGAAGCAATGCGCCGAGGCAAAATCCAAGACCCAATGGAGGACAGCCACAAGGGAACCGAGGACCACAGAATTTTGCTCGTGGCAACGTGAACCATGTCTCTACGGAGGATGCTCAACAAGCGGATGACGTGGTCATTGGTATGTTTCTCGCCAACTCCAACCCCGCGACTATGTTATTTGATTCTGGAGCATCGCATTCATTCATTGCATCGAAGTATGTTGCCAAGTATAGTTTGCCTATCTCTCATATGAAGTTTATTCTATTGGTTAAGTCTCCTGGAGGAGAGATGAGGACAAATATAGTATGTCCAAAAGTAAGCCTTAGAATAAGGGGGGTAGACTTCTCCGCCAACCTCATTGTTTTGGATTCACAAGGAATAAGAGGATCCGTTGGTGCAAAGTGCAATGGAACCACCATACGGAAGTCGAAGCAACGTGGGAACGTGAAGAAGATTTGAAGGCAGAATTCCCTCACCTTTTCTCCACGCTATCGAATCTCGAGGGCGAGATTCACTTTAAGGGGGGTAGGTTTGTAACACCCTAAATTTTCGCATCCTGCACACATGATCATGCATTAAACATTAGTAGGATAAAAGGAAAATAATAAAAGATAAAACATACATATATGGTGTAGCAAAAAGAAGAAAAACGAAAATAATAGCATAAAAGTTGTAATAGGGAATAAGTATAGCGAAATAATAATCAATAATAAAATAATAATATATAAAAAGATATATATATATATAAATAAATTATATATAATAATAAATATATATATATATAATAAATAAAATGAATAAGATAAATAAAATAAATAAAATACAAATAATAAAATATAATAATAATAATATAAAGAAAAAAAGAAAAGAAGGAAAAGAAAAAAAGAAAAAGAAAAAAAAAAAGAAAAGGGCTGCTGGCCAGCGGTCGAGCCGCCAGCCCCGCCCCGCCGTTCGCCCACGCGCTTTACCGCGTCGCCCCGGGCCCCGCATCCCGCTCCCACCGTGCCGATCCCACCTGGCCCACCCCGCAGCGCGCCCTCCCGCGCTCCCGCTCTCCCGCCGCGTCTCGGCCCCAGCGCCCCTCCCGCGCGCGAATCCCGCCCCGCCCCGCCAATCCCGCGCACGCGCTGCCCCGTCGGGACCCACCCTGCCTCGCCCATACGCACCGTGTCACGCTCCCACGCCGCCTCCCAGCGCCCATCCCCCGCGCGTGCCCCGAGGCCCCAGCACCGCGCGCAGCGCACCCCGCCCCGACCGGCCCCAACGCACCGGGCCCCACCCGCATCCCGCTCCCACCGCGCCGATCCCGCCTGGCCCACCCCGCAGCGCGCCCTCCCGCGCTCCCACTCTCCCGCCGCGTCTCGGCCCCAGCGCCCCTCCCGCGCGCGAATCCCGCCCCGCCCCCGCCAATCCCGCGCACGCGCTGCCCCACCAGGCCCCACCCTGCCTCGCCCGTACGCACCGCGCCGCGCTCCCACGCCGCCTCCCAGCGCCCATCCCCCGTGCGCGCCCCGAGGCCCCAGCACCGCGCGCAGCGCACCCCGCCCCGACCGGCCCCGACGCGCTGGGCCCCACCTGCACTGCAACTCCCACGCCCCTATCCCGCCCGATTTCCCCGCTTGCCCACGCGGTCCCGCCGCCTATAAAAACTCTGGTAGCCTTCGTAGGTTTTCCCAGCTCCAGAAAATAGCGCCGCTGCCTCCACAATAAATAAAAACCCCGCCGCCGGAACAGAAAAGAAAAAGGCACCAGAGCCGCCGCCGGGGAAGAAAAGAGAGGGAAAAAGAGGGGAAGAAGAGGAAGAAAAAGAGGAGGGTGTCGTCGTCCACTGGAGATCGTCGCCGTCGTCGTGCCGCCGAGGGACTGCTGTGCCATCCACTTCGTCTATGCATCGCATTCGTTCCGCGATCTACGGTAGGCCATGTTCCCGATGCGAATTTTAGCGACGTATTAGATCTAATAGACGTGAATTGATTTTTGTTGCATCGTATTTTTATTTTCAACAGCATTAATCCACCCTAAAACCCCCGTAAACTCGTATGAATACGTATGAACTACTCGCATCTAATTAATAAACAACTGTGGTTAATTAATTATTAAACTTTGCATGCATGCATATCATCGCATGTTGATTAATGTGTATGCATTGTGTTGATTTGTATGTATTTTCCTGTATGTGTGATCACGAGTAGAGGGAAGTGCTCAAGAGATCGTGTACGAGGATTTTCAGAATCAAGATTTTGAAGCGCTTGAGCAACCCCATCCGTCGGAGCAAGGCAAGTGTCCTTGAAGCATATTGATCCTGTTTTTAAAATAAATGTTTTGTTTGCAAAACTGCATGCTTGTGTCAATTTGATGGGAATCCTATGGTAGGAAGTTTACTAGATTTGTTTAACCACCCTTGTCACCTGGAATATATGGTAGAGAGTCGGGAAGGGTTTTTACCTTTTTGCTTCGCTTAATTAATTGGGATGGAAAACAACACTACACATTTAATTACGCATCAATGATATTCTGGTTAATGTGAACTGGTCAATACGATGGGTGATCTAAGAAAGCCTGGTATGTGGATGGGTTGGATGTTATGGTGGTTTGCTTGCTTTAGATCTAAGGACCGGTTCATGCGAGAATAAGCCAGGACTACAGTGCCACCACGAGGCCAAGTATGGGTGCGATGTAGCTGATTAATTAGGGCTTTGCTAGTGCTGTTTGGACCATTGTGGATGCTCGGGGAAGGGGTAGTCGGATTGGGTTTGTTGATGATTGGTGGGACTACCCTGGGATCCGAATGGCTCAAGAGGGGGCCCTTGATTGAAGATGTGCTCAGTTGGAGGCATCGCCACCGGTGAAACCTCAGTGGGGTCTGAATAGACTAGTAATCCCTTTGTAAAGTCTATTTTATGATTAAGGGAGGTTCTTTAGTCGCCGACGGGTGATGAAATCACAAACACGTGGGTAAAGTGGTACAAACTCTGCAGAGTCTATTAAAACTATCATGATAGTCGTGCTCCCGGTTATGAGCGCCTGGATGACCTACATGATTAGAGGGAAATTGGGATTTGGAATGGTTATAGTCTGGTAATGATTATGGTTGATATTATGATTATGGTTATTGGTTATGGGATGGAATTATGGTTTATGACATTGATTATGGTTATTGGTAATGGTGATTTATAGACTGGTATTATTATGGTTACATGATTTATGATGGGTTTACTTCACATAATATGATATATTGCTTTTCAAATGTTTTACTGTACTTTTCAGTACTTTGCCATTATTATTGTCGTCATTTGAATCAGCCACATGTCATACTTTCCACACTTGCTGAGTACGACATGTACTCACTCTTGCAATCCCCCCCCCCAACAGTTGCAGGTCAGGATTGTGAGTTTATTGGCGATAATGCGGAGTTCTAGGCCGTGTCTACCGTCAGCTTTGCCTGTGGTGTTATTGGAGCTGCGCTATCCCTTTTGCTTAGTTTGCTTAGTTGCTTAATTAGTTTATTTCAGCTGCATTAGTTGAACTTGTCATTAACATCTATTAGAACTTGTGTTCGAGGATATAATGAACTATGTAATAAGAGTACTTATTTAATAATTTGAGCTATGGTAATTATCTGGTTATCATTTGTGAATTACTCGTGTATGTGTGTTGAACATCCTGGGCACACATATGCGTTAGCTTGGTTCATTTTTCGGAACCGGGCGTCACAGATTGGTATCAGAGCCACAGGTTGACCGTAGGATGCAGCCTGGATAGAATGGACACTTTAGAGCACATAGGAGCACTCAGGAATCGATGTGTTTTTGCTTAGTGTGCTGTTTGCTATATATATTGTTTGCTTGTGTGCTTAATAGAGGATTTTGGGATGCTTTAGCATTGCCATGTCCACCTAGGCTAATTTAGCTAGTTAGTTAGCTTCATATCCCTTGATGCATTTAGTTGGGGACGTTCTTAAATTCTTACCTATTGCTTTTCTCTAGATGGTGAGGACTCGCAACCAGAGGGATGCCAATGATGAGGAGGAGAACAATGGAGTGCCTCTAAACAACAACGGACAAGGACCTGCTCATGGAGCCATCAATATCGAGCAGCTACTAGCTATGCAAAACCAGCTCATGCAGACCATGATACAAACTATGGGACAACTGCAGGCTGGCAATAACATCAACAATCAACCCCACATGCATCCACCGCCACCCCCGCCTCCTCATAACCTATTGGGAGAGTTTATGAGGACTAGGCCGCCAACCTTTGCACAAGCCACGGACCCAATGGAAGCTGATGATTGGCTCAAGTCCGTGGAGAAGAAACTTGCTATTGTCCAATGCAGTGACCGAGAGAAGGTCCTATTTGCTTCTCATCAACTAGTTGGAGCAGCTGCAGATTGGTGGGATTCTTATTGCAATGCTCATGAGAATCAAGAGAGGATCACCTGGGCAGAATTCAAGGAGAGTTTCCATTCTCATTATGTGCCGGAAGGTGTTATGATCTTTAAGAGGCAAGAATTCGAGAACTTAAGGCAAGGAAGATCAAGCGTGAGTGAATATCTCAATAAGTTCACTCAACTCTTAAGGTATGCGCCGAGGATGTTAGTCGGGACAGCCGGAAACAGTACTTGTTCATGAGAGGTTTGAACAATGAAATCCAAGTGCAACTACTCAATTGTGACTATGTCAACTTCCAGAAGCTTGTGGACAAAGCAATTGTTGTGGAGAACAAGATTCGGGAGATGGAGCAAGAAACCAAGAGGAAGGCGTCATATCAAGGACAACAACAAGGAAGTAATGTGTGCCCTCGCCTTGCACCACCCAATGCGCCTTACTTCAGTTCTCCTGAGCCTGCTCAACGCCCTGGATTTGCACCGCGCCCAACTCAGTTTGTGCAGCAGCGCCCTGTTATGCAAGCAATGCCTTATGCACCTCGTGCTGATTTTCCTGGAGCCAATGTTCAAAACCAAGCTCGTCCCAATAATTCTGGTGGAGTTAAGAGGTGCTATACTTGTGGAGAAGCTGGACACTTTGCGCATCAATGTCCTAAGTCGGGCCTTGGTCAAGGAAGCAATGCGCCGAGACAAAACCCAAGACCCAATGGAGGACAGCCACAAGGGAACCGAGGACCACGGAATTTTGCTTGTGGCAACGTGAACCATGTCTCTACGGAGGATGCTCAACAAGCGGATGATGTGGTCATTGGTATGTTTCTCGCCAACTCCAACCCCGCGACTATGTTATTTGATTCTGGAGCATCGCATTCATTCATTGCATCGAAGTATGTTGCCAATTATAGTTTTCCTATCTCTCATAAGAAGTTTATCTATTGGTTAAGTCTCCTGGAGGAGAGATGAGGACAAATATAGTATGTCCAAAAGTAAGCCTTAGAATAAGGGGGGTAGACTTCTCCGCCAACCTCATTGTTTTGGATTCACAAGGAATAAGAGGATCCGTTGGTGCAAAGTGCAATGGAACCACCATACGGAAGTCGAAGCAACGTGGGAACGTGAAGAAGATTTGAAGGCAGAATTCCCTCACCTTTTCTCCACGCTATCGAATCTCGAGGGCGAGATTCACTTTAAGGGGGTAGGTTTGTAACACCCTAAATTTTCGCATCCTGCATACATGATCATGCATTAACATTAGTAGGATAAAAGGAAAATAATAAAAGATAAAACATACATATATGGTGTAGCAAAAAGAAGAAAAAAGAAAATAATAGCATAAAAGTTGTAATAGGGAATAAGTATAGCGAAATAATAATCAATAATAAAATAATAATATATAAAAAGAAATATATATAAATAAATTATATATAATATATATATATAATAAATAATAAATAAATAAATTGAATAAGATAAATAAAATAAATAAAATATAAATAATAAAATATAATAATAATATAAAGAAAAAAAAGAAAAGAAGGAAAAGAAAAAAGAAAAAGAAAAAAAAAAAGAAAAGAGTTGCTGGCCAGCGGCCGAGCCGCCAGCCCCGCCCTGCCGTTCGCCCACGCGCTTTACCGCGTCGCCCCGGGCCCCGCATCCTGCTCCCACCGCGCCGATCCCGCCTGGCCCACCCCGCAGCGCGCCCTCCCGCGCTCCCGCTCTCCCGCCGCGTCTCGGCCCCAGCGCCCCTCCCGTGCGCGAATCCCGCCCCGCCCCCGCCAATCCCGCGCACACGTTGCCCCGCCGGGGCCCCACCCTGCCTCGCCCGTACGCATTGCGCCGCGCTCCCACGCCGCCTCCCAGCGCCCATCCCCCGTGCGCGCCCCGAGGCCCCAGCACCGCGCGTAGCGCACCCCGCCCCGACCGGCCCCGACGCGCCAGGCCCCACCCGCATCCCGCTCCCACCGCGTCGATCCCGCCTGGCCCACCCCGCAGCGCGCCCTCCCGCGCTCCCGCTCTCCCGCCGCGTCTCGGCCCCAGCACCCCTCCCACGCGCGAATCCCGCCCCGCCCCCGCCAATCCCGCGCACGCGCTGCCCCGTCGGGCCCCACCCTGCCTCGCCCGTACGCACCACGCCGCGCTCCCACGCCGCCTCCCAGCACCCATCCCCCGTGCGCGCCCCGAGGCCCCAGCACCGCGCGCAGCGCACCCCGCCCCGACCGGCCCCGACGCGCCGGTCCCCACCCGCACCGCAACTCCCACGCCCCTATCCCGCCTGATTTCCCCGCTCGCCCACGCGGTCCCGCCGCCTATAAAAACTCCTGTAGCCTTCGTAGGTTTTCCCAGCTCCAGAAAACAGCTCCGCCGCCTCCACAATAAAAAAAACCCCGCCGCCGGAACAGAAAAGAAAAAGGCACCAGAGCCGCCGCCAGGGAAGAAAAGAGAGGGGAAAAGAGGGGAAGAAGAGGAAGAAAAAGAGGAGGATGCCGTCGTCCACCGGAGATCGTCGCCGTCGTCGTGCCGCCGAGGGACTGCTGTGCCATCCACTTCGTCTACGCGTCGCATTCGTTCCGCGATCTACGGTAGGCCATGTTCCCGATGCGAATTTTAGCGACGTATTAGATCTAATAGACGTGAATTGATTTTTGTTGCATCGTATTTTTATTTTCAGCAGCATTAATCCACCCTAAAACCCCCGTAAACTCGTATGAATACGTATGAACTACTCGCATCTAATTAATAAACAACCGTGGTTAATTAATTATTAAACTTTGCATGCATGCATATCATCGCATGTTGATTAATGTGTATGCATTGTGTTGATTTGTATGTATTTTCCTGTATGTATGATCACGAGTAGAGGGAAGTGCTAAAGAGATCGTGTACGAGGATTTTCAGAATCAAGATTTTGAAGCGCTTGAGCAACCCCATCCGTCGGAGCAAGGCAAGTGTCCTTGAAGCATATTGATCCTGTTTTTAAAATAAATGTTTTGTTTGCAAAACTGCATGCTTGTGTCAATTTGATGGGAATCCTATGGTAGGAAGTTTACTAGATTTGTTTAACCACCCTTGTCACCTGGAATATATGGTAGAGAGTCGGGAAGGGTTTTTACCTTTTTGCTTCGCTTAATTAATTGGGATGGAAAACAACACTACACATTTAATTACGCATCAATGATATTCTGGTTAATGTGAACTGGTCAATACGATGGGTGATCTAAGCAAGCCTGGTATGTGGATGGGTTGGATGTTATGGTGGTTTGCTTGCTTTAGATCGAAGGACCGGTTCATGCGAGAATAAGCCAAGACTACAGTGCCACCACGAGGCCAAGTATGGGTGCGGCGTAGCTGATTAATTAGGGCTTTGCTAGTGTTGTTTGGACCATTGTGGATGCTCGGGGAAGGGGTAGTCAGATTGGGTTTGTTGATGATTGGTGGGACTACCCTGGGATCCGAATGGCTCAAGAGGGGGCCCTTGGTTGAAGATGTGCTCAGTTGGAGGCATCGCCACTGGTGAAACCTCAGTGGGGTCTGAATAGACTAGTAATCCCTTTGTAAAGGCTATTTTGTGATCTCTTGGCCATACACCAAAGGAAGTGTAATTGGCATAAGGGAGGTTCTTTAGTCGCCGACGGGTGATGAAATCACAAACACGTGAGTAAAGTGGTACAAACTCTGCAGAGTCTATTAAAACTATCATGATAGTCATGTTCCCGGTTATGAGCGCCTGGATGACCTACATGATTAGAGGGAAATTGGGATTTGGAATGGTTATGGTCTGGTAATGATTATGGTTGATATTATGATTATGGTTATGGTTATGGGATGGAATTATGGTTTATGACATTGATTATGGTTATTGGTAATGGTGATTTATGGACTGGTATTATTATGGTTACATGGTTTATGATGGGTTTACTTCACATAACATGATATATTGCTTTTCAAATGTTTTACTGTACTTTTCAGCACTTTGCCATTATTATTGTCGTCATTTGAATCAGCCACATGTCATACTTTCCACACTTGCTGAGTACGACATGTACTCACTCTTGCAATCCCCCCCCAACAGTTGCAGGTCAGGATTGTGAGTTTAATGGCGATAATGCGGAGTTCTAGGTCGTGTCTACCGTCAGGTTTGCATGTGGTGTTATTGGAGCTGCACTATCCCTTTTGCTTAGTTTGCTTAGTTACTTAATTAGTTTATTTCCGCTGCATTAGTTGAACTTGTCATTAACATCTATTAGAACTTGTGTTCGAGGATATAATAAACTATGTAATAAGAGTACTTATTTAATAATTTGAGCTGTGGTAATTATCTGGTTATCATTTGTGAATCACTCGTGTATGTGTGTTGAACATCCTGGGCACACATATGCGTTAGCTTGGTTCATTTTTCGGAACCGGGCGTCACATGGATCTTGTTCCGGCGGTCGACCAGGTCCTTCTCCCAGCCTCGCACCTTCTTCTCCCTAGCAGCAATTTCATCCTCCCTCTTATGGAGGTCCTGTCCTCGGTGCCAAGCCTTCTTCTCCTCCTTCTCACAGCACTCCTCCAGCTTTTTGGTGCGCTCTGTGAGACTCTTGTCACCCAGAGTCAGCCTCTGAGTAAGCTCATCCTCCCTCTTCACGAGGTCATCCCGCAGCTCCAGGAGTTTTTGCTCTTCATCTTCGAGCTTTCTCTCCCGCTCCTCAAGAGCCTCCCGGCGCTTGACGAGGCTGTCGTGGATGGCGTCGAGCTTCTCATGGCGATCACTCGTTGCATTATTAGCAGCTACGGCATGTTCGTAGATGGCCCGGGACTGGTTGTCAAGGGATCGCATCATGCTTTCCCTCTCATCCAGCAGCTGACCCCAGTACTCCATCTGGGCCTTCTCCTTCTTCACCCACTCCCTGTCGTCAGCCATCCTGGTTTGCGCCAGCTTGGTCTCGAATTGGAGCCGGTTTTGCCACCTCCTAAGGGTTTGGCGCTCCTCCTCGAGGGCCTTGCTGTCGTGGAAGAAGGCCAACTGCACTTGACAAAGGTTGGAGCAGGCGTTGTCGATAGACAACGATAGAGGGATCGGCTCCGGACCTGCTGGGGTCCTCTCCGCTGGCTCCAGCGGGTTCTCTACAGCAAAAATTGGGTCCCACTCTACAAGAGTTGTCCCCTGAGCTTCCACGGCACTAGGGCCGCCCTACGAGATAGCTTCGGCCGCCGCCGAGGAAGGTCTTGCAATAGAAGTTTCAACCTCCGGAGTTGGCTTCGAAGGTCCCGCCGCCAGGTCATCAACAGCTGGTCCCTCAGGCGGGGGGTCGACAGCTTCATCTTGGCACCCTGGCTCAGGCGCGGGCACCTCCGGGACTACCACCTCTGGGGAAAGCGTTGAAGGTTCAGCCAGAGCTGAAGCCACTTCCGGCTCCGATGTTGGTGCCTCCTCCACCGCCGGCTCAGGCGCTGGTGCTTCGACCATCATGGGCTTGGGCGCCGGCACTTCTGCAGCAACCGGCTCAAGCGCCAGAACTTCTTCGACGACTGGCACAGACGTTGGAACTTCATCAACACCCGGCTCTACCGCTGGGGCTTCATCAACCACCGGCTCTGCTGCCGGGGCTTCAACAACATCCGGCTCTAGGGCCGGAACCGCAACTACCTCCGGCTCTAAGGCCAGGGCGTCCGTCATCTCAACATCCAAACCCGGAGCTTCAACCTCCGGGGCTGGAGCCGCTGATACATCTTCATTCCCGTGGTCCGGCGCTACCACGGGAGCTTCTGGGGATGAGTCGAGGTACAGGACCATGACAGTCGGCGCTGGAGCTGCCGCGGCCTCAGCCACCTCTTGGGGCGGCGCTGGAACTGGAGCTGGAGCTTCCGTCTGCGCAACATCAGTTGCTGCTGCAGGAACCGGAGCTTCAGCCCCTTTCTTAGGCACCATGTGGATGAAGTACGGAGAAATTCAAAATGCAGTTACAACAAAAAACAATCAACTGAGGTAAAAAATCAAACTTACCTTGGAAGGCTTCTGCTCCAGCTAGCGCGGAACCTTTTCACTGGACGCTCAGGACTGGACCTTGTCACCACTGGCGTGGTAGCTCCAGAAGGTTCCCCAGAGCTTGCACCCGCCATCAGCGACGTCTTGGTTGAGGCCTCCCTCAACCGGGAAGGACCTCTAGACCCAGAGCCTTCAGCTGGCCCTAGTACCGGAGGCACATGGCTGGAGCTAGCGTCCCGGAGAGATGCCGATGCTGGAGTGGACGCCGCCGTCAAAGACCTCCTCCGCCGGGGAGAAGGAGCCGTCGTAGAAGGAGCAACTCTGACGGACCTCCCGTCAGCATGCTTCAATTTCCTCTTGCAGCTCGAGGGCTCGGCCTACTCCTTGCCCTTGCCTACGACTTCGGTTCTTGGCTTCGGGGCAGGAACAGAGCCATCCTCCAAAGCTCCAGGGATCGCCACCCCGGAGGTTGATCGCCTCTCCACCAAGCCCAATCGTCCAACAGCGACATATTGCTCCGGAGCTCTCTGCACTCCTCTAGTATCATATTCAGAGGCAGGAAGGCCACCGGTGGAGACACGTCGCCAGGGCCGATGTTCCCAGACTGGAATTTCTTGAGATGGGTCTTCAAGGCTTCACCGGTCAGGTTGGTGTCCAAGCCGACCTCAATGCGGTTGGTGTCCATCTCACTGTTGAAGGCCCAGGCAAGTCAGCTCCTAGCCCTCAGCGGGGCCCACCTGTTAGTCAAGAAGTTGCCAAAGACCATCCGCGGAGTCACCCCACCTTCGACACATTCCTGGATTCTATACAGGATGGGCCTGTACTCCCTCGACAGCTTCGGCACGTCACTCCAAGTGTCGGTGTCGACGCGAGGAAGGCCTTTAGGCAGCTCCAGCCTCTCGTGTCCCTCGATGGTGATGACCACCCAGTCTTTCTTCCAGTCGTCCCATTGCCAAAAGGGAAGGACCTTAAGTACTTCAGGGGAGAGTTTTTCCGCTTCACAAAGTAGTAGAAGCCGATGAACTCATCACTCTTCCCGGTCGGGTGGGCTGTGAAGAAAGTCCGAAACAACTCCACACAAGGGGGCACGCCCACCCACATCTCGCAAAAGTGGACGAAAGTTGCCACTAGAAAGATTGAGTGGGGCCCAGATGGTGGAGCTGCAGACCATAGAAATCAAGCAGCATCAGAAAGAAAGTGGAGAAAGGCGGGATCAAACCCGCCATGGCATACCGAAGGAAGTACACCATATCTCCGGCTCGCTCCTTCTCGAAGGGAAGCTTGCCACAGCGAATGTCATTGTCGAAGGAGTCGCTGTACCATCCCATGTAGGTCCGGACCCTAGACAACTCCTTCTTGCTCCCAATGCGGCTCTTGGGGAGTCCCAACTTCATCGCGGCACGGCAGGGCGAGAGATGAAAAGCTGGCTAAAGTTTGGAGGATTCGAGCGCAAGTTCAAATGAAGGCGTAAAGAATCCCCAAACGGTATGCGCTTTCCTTCTTAAGTAAGCCCCCGCAACGCTTGGATGGAAACCGCGAAAGAGCCGACGATACAGTTCAAAAACTCCACCCTGCCAATGACAAGGGGGACCGGGGCCACCCCGACGATCAAGTCGAGGTCCTTACCCCAGGCGAACGGTTGTCATCATGAAAGGCGGGGAGCCCGAGGGCGGTGGCCCGAAAGGGCGCGCGGAATCGATACGGTTTTTGTATTGGGAACCGGCGACCTTCAATTGCGTGAGATCCGCACGTTTAGATCTCACCTGCCACATCCTGGATATGCCACGCGGTGATGGTTTAACTACGAACTACCACCAACGACACATCCTAAGACCCTTGAAGACACGGCTCAAAAACCGAAGGATGGACCCACCTCTGGCAGAACGACTTCATCCAAAAGGTCTCTCCCAGATGTGGGCCCAGGGGGCCACTGTCGGTACCCTGCATACCGAATACCCCTTGGGACTGCAAAAAGACCAAAGGAACTTCACCTGTCTGAGTTGAAGATCTCCGAAGGCTCCACGTGTCATACGGGATCGGACCTGCCTCCCTTCTATGGTTAGTCCCGGTGCTGCCACATGTATACAGCAACCGGACCTACATCCCACACATGGGATAGCTCCGGGTTAAACACCTGCGCGGCACCCCCGGACCTAACCCTCGACAGAGGGAAGCTCCGGTACCGACACGTGTACAACTGCACCGGACCTACCCGTCCCAAACAGTAAGCTCTGAAGCTGCCACGTGTCCAACCGCCGGACCTTCAGCCTCAACGATCAGACTGGTGGACCCCAACGGCTCGGACCTTCAAGGGACAATCAAGGACTTCAAGACCCGATTAAGTGTTGTTAATACCATATTAATGACACATGATCGGAGGGCCCTTAATACCAGTAATGACACTATCAAGGCCCATTACCACACTATTAAGGGTAATTAACCTTGTTAATTGTGTATTAAGCATCAGTAACTACCAGGTCCACATGTAGGGCCAGGCGAACGGTGTAACGACCAGTCCTTGTACTATAAAAGGACTGGTCGAGCGATACACAACGACGGTTCTTCCGGACCTATTACAGACTCGGCTCTGGCACACACTCACTAGTGCTCAGACGCTCATTACAACAACTACACACCCCGTGGAGTAGGATATTACGCTTAGGCGGTCTGAACCACGTAAATCTTCGTGTCACTTTGCCATCGTGTTCTGAATCTCTGCGCGCCCTTTACCGAACTACAAACTCCGCGGGCTACCAACGGTAGTGTCGGGAGAATTGCCGGAGCAAAACTCCGACGCCTTCATTCAGCGGTTTTCTTAGGTACGTAATACCATTCCCTCTATCTCCAATGCTTCAGTCATCGTGGCATTCAGACAGGGTGTAAGAGACAAGAAGATGTTGGAAAAGCTAGCGACGAAGGAAGTCACCAGCGTCACGGAGCTATTTAGCCTGGCTGGCAAGTGCGCCCGAGCTGCTCAGGGACGGGAAATGCACTCCAAGCCAACTCCGGAGGATAATAAAAAGTCCTCCAAAACTGAATACACTACCTCCGGTGGTGGAAAGAAGAAGAAAAAGTCCAACGGCAAAAATAAGTCGTCGGTCGGCACACCTAGTGTTGCGGCAGCTGCAGCTCCGGGTGGCTGGGGGTCACGCCCCAAAAAGTGATCTCGACCTACGTCAAAAGACAGCGATGGTCCAAAGGTGTGGTGTCCGATCCACAAAACGGACAAACACAGCCTAGAAGACTGCCAAGAGGTCAAAAATCTTGTCGAGCGCTACAACAAGCACCGAGAAGAAGATCCTTTTCGCCAACGGGAAGGAAAACAAAAAGTTGACGAAGCTCTAGCTGATACGGAGCTAGGATTTTAGGACCCCAAGAAGGTATTAAAGGTTGTCTACAACACACTCGACGATGACTCTGACGTCTCTGACAATGAGCGTCGCAAGACCCTCAATACCATATATGAGGGATCTTGGGATAACACCTCTCGTCGCGTCCTCAAAACTATGCAGCGGGAAATGGCTTCTGTAGCTCCCACCACCAAGGCAGAACCACATCGGAAGTGGATGGACACTCCCATCACCTTCGATGCAACAGACTGCCCCAGGAACATGGTCGGAGTTGGCCAACTGCCACTGATGGTGTCTCCAACCATTAACAACGTCCAGCTCTACCATGTCTTGGTAGACGGAGGCGCAGCGCTCAACCTCTTGAGCTTTGAAGCTTTCATGAAGATCCAGCTCCGACTCTCGGACCTTTGCCCCTCACTCCCTTTATTTGGGGTAGGTCCGGGAGCCATCAGCCCTCTTTGATCCATTACACTCCCAGTGACCTTCGGGACTCAGGAGAAATACAGGACCGAGAAGCTGGTCTTCAACGTCGCTCACATCAGTTTGCCCTTCAACGCCATACTAGGCAGGCCTGCCCTATATAGGTTCATGGCCACAGCACACTACGGTTATCTGGTGTTAAAGATGCTAACACCTTCTTTGGATCCATGGAGATCGCTCTGTAGGAGTCACCGCGCTGGAAGAACTCCACGCGCTTGCAACAGCGTAGGAGGGAACCTTTGGCAAAGAACTAACTGCTCAACCTTCGAGCACTCGTCATCCAGGCTCGACATCTGCACCATGCGTGCAGCCAAGCGGAGACACTGATGTTCCCGTCAAAGTCATCCAAATTGGTTCCAATGCTGCCCAAGACCACCCGTATATCGGGAGGTCTGGACAACAAATAGGAACTCGCGCTCATCACTTTCATCTAGGCGAATGTCGATATGTCGATGTGTTTGCCTGGCAACCGTCACAAATGTCTGGGATCCCTAGGGAGGTGATTGAGCACAGCCTAAAGATTTATCCCGATGCACGACCAGTGCACCAGAAGCCCCGAAAGCAATCAGTCGAGCGGCAAAACTTCATCCATCAAGAAATCAAGAAGTTACTCGAAGCTGGTTTCATACGGGAGGTTCATCATCCAAGATGGCTGGCCAACCCAATCGTTGTACCCAAGGCCGGCGGGAAGCTTCGGATATGTATCGAGTACACCGCCTTAAATAAGGCATGTACAAAAGATCCATTTCCACTACTTCGAATAGATAAGATAGTGGATTCCACCTCCGGGTGTGAGCTACTGTGTTTCCTAGATGCATATTGTGGATATCATCAGATCCAAATGTCTAGGGAAGATGAAGAACATATTGCCTTCATAACAGTAGATGGATTGTATTGTTATACTGTCATGTCATTCGATCTCAAAAATGTTGCTTCAACCTTTGTGCGAGCTATGCACAAAACATTTGGAGAGCTAATCAGGGACTTGGTGGAGGTGTACGTCGACGACATCGTCGCCAAGGTCAAGAACAAGGTGTCACTTCTTGACAATCTGCAAGCCGTCTTTAACAAGCTGCGCGTGACGCGCACCAAGTTGAACCCGAACAAATGTGTTTTCGGGGTTAGCTCCAGGAAGCTCCTCGGATTCTTGGTGACTCACTGAGGAATTGAGGCAAATTTGGCGAAGATCAAGGCTATAGAAGATATGTGGCCCCCAACCCGCATCAAGGATGTCCAGAAACTAACTGTATGTCTAGTTGCGCTCAGCTGGTTTATCTCAAGACTGGCGGAGCGGGCACTTCCCTTATTTAAACTGTTGAAGAAGATCGGGCCTTTCTATTGGTCCGAAGAAGCAGAAAAGGCATACCAAGAGCTCAAGCAGCTCCTCACCACACTACAAATCTTGGTAGCTCCGAACTCTGGTGAGCCTCTACTGCTTTACATTTCTGCAACTACAGAGGTTGTCAGCATGGTCCTCGTCGTGGAAAGATCGGAGCCATCTCCAGTTCAGGAGCCCAGACCCTTCTGGGAGGGTCCGAAGCTACCTGAAGGCAAGTCTGAGTCCCAGCCCCCAGGCACAGATCTTTAAGGGAAAATGCTAGAGGACCAACCTCTCTCATCTGATGGAGTTCACACAACTGTTCAAGAAGATTCGGACCCCTCCGGGAAGGTTCAGGAAAATCAACAAAAAGGTTCGGACCCCTTCAGGAAGGTTCGGGTTTATGGAGAAGAAGCTTCGGGCCCCTCCGATAGGGTCCGGACTGTCCAGCGCCCAGTGTACTTCATCAGCGAAGTACTCCACGATGCCAAGACTCGATACATTGAGGTGCATAAGTTGCTTTAAGCAGTTCTTATTGCCTCAAGGAAGCTTCGTTATTACTTCCAAGCCCACAAGATATTAGTGGTAAATTCTTACCCACTACGTCCTATACTTCACAATCCCAACTCTATTGGGAACATTGCCAAGTGGGCAGCAGAGTTGGTATAATTTGATCTCGAATTCTTGCCGTGACAAGCTATCAAGAATCAAGCCTTGGCTAACTTTGTGGCGGAGTGGACGCCTTCCCCATCAAATCCTGGGGGTCCTAGTGAGCAGAAGTCAGATCTCAAGGTCCCGGTCTTCACTGATCCTCATTGGACCCTCTACTTTGACGGCTCTGTGCAGAAGCAGAGGGTCGGAGCTGGAATACTTCTCCTCACTCTGACCGAGGAGAAGGTCAAATACATGGTGCACCTTGATTTCAAGGCGACCAACAACATGGCGGAGTATGAAGCAGTCATCTATGGGCTCAAGGTGGCGCTATCTTATGGCGTCATGCAGATGCTAGTGAAGGGTGACTCGCAACTCTTCATCAAGCAAGTCAAAGGCGAATGCAGCTGCAACAACCCTCAACTCGCTTCTTATCTCCTTGAAGTCCAAAAGCTCTGGAAGGACTTCCACATCTTGGAACTCTGCCATGTCCAACGTCTAAACAACGCAGAAGCTGACGAACTCTTGACAAAAGCTTCATCAAACTAAGTCTTTGTCTGGAGATTGTAAAGACCAATCGCTCAGCCCATCGAACTGAGTGAAAGAGGCGAGACCAGCACCTCAAAGCTGGCAGTCCCGGTGGCCCTGTTACCATGGCGTCCACCAAGGGTCGTAGGTGCTGCAGGAAGCTCCGAGCAACCCAACACGCAAGACTCAGAAGCTCAAGTTTGTTTTGATGCATGGATCTCGGAGATCCGGAGCTACTTGAAAGACAACCACCTTCCTGAAGATGGTGTTTTTGCTGATCGAATCATCAGATTGGCTAAAAGATACATGCTGGTGGAAGAGGATCTCTACCGGCACAGTGCTAACGGCATCCTAATGCGATGCATTACAAGGGAAGAAGGTTGCAAGCTCCTCGCGGAGATCCATGGAGGTGAGTGTGGGAACCACGCGTCTTCCCACACGCTGGTCGGTAAAGCCTCTCAACATGGCTTTTACTGGCCTACAGCACTCCATGGTGCAGTTGAGTTGGTGAAAAAGTGTGAAGCGTGCCAGTTCCATGCAAAATAAATTCACACTCCAGCTCCATCACTGAAGATGATACCTCCTACATGGCCATTCGCTCTGTGGGGCATGAACATTTTGGGACCTTTCCCAAAAGTTGTCGAAGGTTACATGTTCTTGTACGTCGCCATTGACAAGTTCACCAAGTGGCCAGAAGCAACTCCAGTTATGACTATCAATAAACAATCAGCTATCAAGTTCTTGAGGTCCATAGTCTGCAAATTTGGAGTTCCGAATAGAGTCATCACTAACAACGGAACCCAATTTACAAATACAACATTTCAAGAGTACTACAAAGACCTCAGCATTCAAGTCAGCTATGCATCAGTAGCTCACCCAACAAGTAATGGCCAGGCTGAGAGAGCAAATGCAGAAATACTAAAAGGGCTTAAGATACACACTTATGAGCGCCTGAAAAAAACATAGAGCCAACTGGATCGAGTATCTTCCGTCCGCACTGTGGGCAAGCAGGACAACACCTAAACGGTCTACTGGAGAGACACCATTCTTCCTGGTGTACAGAGCTAAAGCAGTCCTTCCTCCGGAGATCACCATAGGGTCACTCTGGGTCCAGACCTTCGATGAAGCCACACAGGACCAGCTCCGGTGTGAAGACCTTGACCTCGTCGACGAGGGAAGGTGTCAAGCAGTTGTTCAAAATCCACATTATCGCCAGGCGCTCCAGCGCTATCATCAAAGGCATGTGCGCAACCGACAGCTCGAGGAAGGTGATCTAGTGCTGCAGAGAATACTAACTCGTGAAGGGATGAACAAACTTTCCCCCAGCTGAGAAGGTCACTTCCGAGTGATCAAAGTATCCCATTCCGAATGCGTTCGCTTGGCAACTGAGGATGGGACCCTGCTTCCTAATCCTTAGAACATCGAGCACCTCCGTAAGTTTTACGCTAAGTATCACGGAGGTGAGTCTGTAATTACACCCAATGTAAATTATAGAGTCTATACAAAGAGTTGGGTTGGTCCTTCGGGAGAACATCTGAACCCCTCTAGGAGGATCCCAGAAGTTCAAGCAACACTTGACACAGACACAACACTAAAAGTGTAGCTACCTATTGTGGGTTAGTACAAGATGTATAGCACATTTAGCCTGGTTCCGTACCCTAAGTGTGTCCTTGTCTCCCCAGTAATGCGGACCTATAATGGAAGACATTGTTGTGTGAAAGCAGACTCCATGTGCATTAATTTTGTACACGCTCAATTTCTTTTATCCTTTTCCTCATTGTCTATAACGAAGTTGTGCAATTCTTTTTTACCTTTAGTCCAAGTTACTCATACGTTGTACAAGTTATATCGTGGGTTTTTTGGATCTTAGCATTGCTAGACGGTCTACTTGCCTGAACGCCAAGCCAACACAGGTCCGGAGTGTGCTATCGACTTAGCCTGATCCAGCACCCTAAGTACGCAACTCTACCTACATTCCGGCAGGCCTCAGTAGGGTCGGTCCTAAAGGCCTTCAGATGTGGAAAAAATACATCAATGTACTTGTATCATATCAAGTTTCTTCGGATCTAAAATTCAAATAAGAATAATAAGTCACAAAAGAATTATAGATGAGAGGACAAATTTTACAGTTTTTCTTATCTTTGACACACAGGAAAAATGAAAACTCATGACAATGGTGGACGATGTCAGAGCTACTAAGCTCCGACATCCCCCAAGGGGGCCCGCCGTCGATGTTTCAGACATTCAAAGTGGGCGCCGTCGGAGCTAACAAGCTCTGACAACTCCCATGGGGGCCTGCTGTCGACGTGAAGCATAGTTGCAATTCAAGTGAAGATGGTGAAACCACCCAAGGGGATTCACCGTTGACGTATTCTACGATTGATGGTGGATATCGTCGAAGCCAAGAAGCTCCGACAACCGCAGGGGGCCCGCCGTCCATGTTTTATGCGTTGACAGTGGGTGCCATCAGACCTACCAAGCTCTGACAACCCCAGGGGCCCGCCGTCGATGTTTTATGCGTTGACAGTGGGTGCTGTCGGACCTACCAAGCTCCGACAACCCCAGGGAGCCTGCCGTCGACGTTTATGCGTTGAAAGAGGGTGTCGTCGGACCTATCAAACTCCGACACATCCCAGCGGGCCCGTCGTTGATGTCATAAAGTGTTCAAATCATCAAAACATTGTCAAACCTTTTGGTACATGTTTGCAATTAAATTGTGTACATCTACCAGGGGGCTAATAAGATAAAGGGCAATGCATTAAAGACAAACATAAAATGGAATTCATTCATGCAAAGAGTGGATTTCATTCATCCGAAGTACTGGATTACAAAATAAGGATTACAGTAAAAGACAAAAGGAAAGAGTCCTAGCTACTGGAGGTTCTAATTCCTGCGGAAAAACGATGCAACCTTCTCACGAGCTTCTTGGACGCTAGCCCTGGCGGCATCCTCCTCTTCGGCAATGGGTCCTTCGAAGACCAGATCTAGAGAAAGTTGGGGGGTCTCGGCTCTTGTAACACGCCAGAACATATTCAGCGACATTCTTGGCCAGAGATTTCCCCTCCGTCTGCAGCTGGTCGGCGATGACATCACCCATCGCGTCGAGTTTGCTGCCAGCAGAGCTAAGTGCCACCAGTGTCTGGTCCAGCTCCAGTGCAGGGTTCTCTGGACGTACTGGGTTGAAGCCAAGCGGTATCAAAGCTCTATTCGCATGCCCCAGGAAATCTCACACCTGCTAGGACTCAGTTTCCCTCGAGCTCCGCAACTCCTCCAGTGACCTTCTGGCCACCGTAAGCTCCGAACCTTCCCAAGCGAGGCACTCGACCACTTTGGCATGTTGTTGAATACTCTTAGACACTTGCTTTTCGCGGTCGGCGAGCTCCGTCTCCCGGAGGTGGATGCGGTTCCGTCGTTCAGCTAGGTCCTTCTCCCTGCCTCTTACTTTTGCTTCTCTGGTGGCAACATCAGCTTCTCTTTTAGAGAGTTCCTGGCCTAGCTTCCAGTGCTTCTCTTCCTCTTCCTTGCACCGCAGATCAAGCTTTTTTGTGCGGTCAGCCAAGTCTTGCTCTCTCAGAGACAATTTCTGGGCAAGCTCCTCCTCCCTCTTCATGAGATCCTCCCGCATCTCCAAGAGTTTCTCTTCCCTCTCATCAAGGTCCGCTCGACGCTTCAGGAGAATCTCGTTTAATGTATTGAGGCTATCTTGATGTTTGTCAGCAGAATCATTACTTTTTTTAGCATGTTCAAGAATCTCCCGGACTTAACGTCAAGGGCCCTGATGGAGGCCTCCCTCTCTTCCAGCAACTGGTCCTAATATTACATTCGGGCCTTCTCCTTGTCAACCCACTCCTTTTGGTCAGCAAGCCTCGTCTACGCCAACTTGGTCTCGAAGTGAAGCCTGTTGCGCCAACATCTCAAGGTGTGGCGCTCTTCTTCGAGGACCTTAATGTCGTGGTCGAATGCGAGCTAGAATTGACGGAGGCTCGAGGAGGCATTATCAATAGACAACGCCAAGGGAATAGGCTCTGGACTTGCTGGGGTCATCTCCGCCGACTCCATGGGATCTTCAAAAACAAAAATCAGGTCCCACGCCACAAGCGTGGTCCCCTGTGTTCCAGCGGCACTAGGGCCGCCCTTAGGAAGCTCCTCAACCTCCACTGTCACCGAGGAAGGCCCCGCCAAGGTAACTTCAACTTCCAGAGCTGATGCCAAAGGTTCCCCGCCGGAATTTCTACTATCGGCTCAGCAGGTGGAGGGCCTGCCACAAATTCTTCTAGGTGCTTCGACTCAGACATGGGTGCCTCCGGAGTAATGACCTCTGGGGTGGATGTTGGAGCTTCGTCCGGAGCCCCCACCTCCAGCTCAGGCGTCGGTACATCAACCATCTCTGGCATGGAGGTCGGAGCTTCAACTATCTCCAACACAGAGGTCGGGACTTCAGGCACCTCTGGCTCGACCGCCGGTTCTTCAACAACTTCCGACGTAATCGTCAGAGCTTCGGTTGCTTCTGGCTCAAATACCGGAGCTTCCACCATCTCCGTGTCTTGTGCTGGAGCTTCAGCCACCAGCGCCGCTGCTACTGGCGCATCTTCACAAATGTCTCCCCCGTGTTCTGGCGCTACCACGGGAGCCTCTGGTGTCGCTTCGGGATCCAGATCCACGACAGCTGGCACCGGAGCTGATGTGACCTCAGCCACCACTTGGGGAGATGCAGGGGTTGGAGCTAGAACTTCTGCCTGCACAACCTCAGTCGTTGTGGCGTGTGTCGAAGCTTCCGTGCCTTTCTTCGTCGCCCTGTAAACAAAGAATCGAAAGATTCACTAAATGGCAAAAATAAAACCACGAACTCAAGGTGTGTACGTAATGCTTACCTTGGGAGGTTACAACTCCAACTAGTGTGGAACTTCTTCACAGGGCGATCGGAGCCAGAGCCCACCATGGTCGGTGTGGCCGGAGCTCCGGATTGCTGCCCGGAACTTGTCGCTGTCCTCGGTGTCACCTCAAACGGGACCTCCCTCGGTTTGGAACGACCTCCGTACCTGGAGCCCATTCCTGGCGCTGGGACTGGAGTATATCTGCCAAAGCTAGCGCCCCTTGAGGACGCCTGCACCGGAGGAGGCATGGCTGCCGAAGATCTACCTCGTCGGGGAGAAGGGACAGTTGTAGTCGGAGCTGACCTAACGTGGCTCCCGTCAGCGTGCCTCAACTTCCTCTTCCGGCTGGAGGATTCGGCTGGCTCCTTGCCTTTGCCTTTGCCCTTGCCCTTGCCAGCATCATCGACTTTCTATCTCGTGGCAGGGGTAGCCACCCTCTCCGAAGCTCTACGGATCGCAACCCCAGAGATATGGCGCATCTCGACCACGCCCAAGTCATCCAATGCTAGCATTCTCCTCCGGATCTTCCTGCTAACCTCCAGAACCATGTTTAGAGGCAGGAAGGCAGCCAGCGGAGTCAAAGCGTCGCGGGAGATACCTCCATTTTGAAACTTCTTGAGATGGATCTTCAAAGCTTCATCATCCAAGTTGGTGTTCAAACCGAATTCAATTTTTGTTATGACCCATCTCACTATTGAACGCCCATGTCGGCCACTCCCTAGTCTTCAGTGGAGCCCACCTGTTCACCAAGAAATTGCCGAATACCGTTCGGGGGGGGGGGGGGGCAGTCACTGCTCCCTCTATGCATTCTTCAATCCTTTCCAGGATGGGATTGTACACATCTGACAGCTTCGGAACTACGTTTCAGGCGTCTGTGTCGACGTTGGGAAGGCCCTTGGGCATCTCCAGCCTCTCGTGCTCCTCCACAGTGATGATCACCCAATACTTCTTCCAATCGTCCCACTTGCCGGAGGGGAAGGTCTTCAAGTACTTTAAGGGACAGCTCTTTCGCTTCACGAAGTAGTAGAAGCCGATGAGCTTCGTCCCCTTGCCGGTGGTGTGGACCGTGAAGAAGGTCCGAAACAGATCGATGTAGGGAGGCACGCCCACCCACATCTCGCAGAAGTGGACGAAAGTCGCCACTAGCAAGAGGGAGTGGGGGCCGAGATGATAAAGCTCGAGGCCGTAGAAATCCAGCAACATCAAGAGGAAGCTTGAGAAAGGCGGGATCAGACCCACCATAGCGTACGTCGAGAAGTACACCATATCTCCGGTGCGCTCCTTCTTGAAGGGGAGCTTGCCGAAGCGGATGTCGCGGTTGAAGGAATCGCTGGACCACCCCATGTAGGTCCGAACACTCGCCATCTCCTCGTTGGTCTTGACCTTGCTGCGGGGAAGACCCAACTCTATCGTGACAAAGTGGAGCAAAAGTTGGAAGGCTATGCGAAGGTTGGGAGGCTCTGAGCGTAAGTTCGATCGAAAGAGTAAAGATTCCTCAAAGCGTGTTGGCTTCCCTTCTTAAGTAAGCCTCCACAACGCTTGAATGGAAACTGCAATTGGATCGAGATCACATTTTCAAAAATCTACCATGTGAATGATAAATGGGCCCGGGTCCACTCCGGCGGAAATGTCGAAGTTATTACCTCAGGTGAACCGTTGTCATGATGGGAAGTTGGAAGCCTGAGGGCGGCAGCCTGACAAGGCGCGCGGAACCGATACGGTTTTTGCATTGGGAACTGGTGACCTTCAATTGCGTGAGATCCGCACGTGAAGATCTCACTTGCCGCATTCAAAAGAAGTCATGCGGTGATGGTTTAACAGCGGACCATCGTCCCAACGGCACATCAGAAGACCTTTGAATCCGCAGCACGGGAATCGACGATGGCCCAAACTCTAGTAATATAACTTAACCCAAAGGATTTCTCCCAGAGGTGGGTCCAGGGGCCACTGTCGGTACCTTGCGTATCGGGTACCCTATGATACCGCAAGAAAAACTAAGGAGTTCCCCCAGTCCAAGTTGGAGACCTCCGAAGAACGCACATGTGACACAATACTAGACCAGTCTCCCTCATTTGGGTAGCTCCGGCATTGTCATGTGTAACACAAGGTCGGACCTAACTCCCTTCATATGGAAGCTTCGGTCTTGCCACGTGACCAGTGACCCCGAACCTAACCTCCAATAGAGGGAAGCTCCAGTACTACCACATGTATAGTGGCCCCGGACTTGTCTCCCCACAATGGGAAGCTCCGAAGCCGCCACGTGTCGAGCTTTCGGACCTAGGACCTCAACGGAAGACTGACAGATCTCCAACGGCTAGAACTTTCAAGAGACAGTTAAAGTGACAGTTTCAAGACTTGATTACGTGTCATTAATAATATATTAATGACACACAATCAGTGGGTTGTTAATAGAGGTAACACTATCATTAAGGCGCATTATCACACTGTTAATCATACTTAATACTCGTAGATCGTGTATTCAAATCATTTTTGACGGCCAGGGCCACATGTCGCGCATTATCACACTGTATTCAAATCATCCTGTATTAACTACGCCAGGGCCACATGTCGGCCCAGACAAGTTTTGTGACAGTCAGTCCTTAGACTATAAAAGGGTTGCGTCGCACGGTACACGGACCAAGTAAGCTCACACACTCACTAGCGTTGCTTAAATTCAGACATACAATACATGACCTATGGAGTATGGTGTTACGCTCAGGCAGCCTGAACCACGTAAAATCCCTCGTCTTGTTCGTAATCTCATTCGCGCCTCAACCAATCAAGAACCTTCGCGGGCTACGATCTAGTAGTGTTGAGGGAAGTGTCGATCGCAAACTTCAACAATATTGTAAAATAGAAGGAGAATAGTGTATAAAATATGTTTTAGAGGGCGCTGATGCGGATAGCGCATGAACGTTTCTGTTTATGGACGTTACGCTGCGACCATGCTCTTGGAGAGTGAAATAGCAATGATCACGGTCCAATACTGTGGACCACTCGAGGGTGCACTAAATCCCGACTCCCAATGGAATATGTATTCTTTTTTCATTAGAAAAGCCAATAGAACAGGCATTCTAAGAGGACAATGCTTTTGTTATTGACTTTTATAACAAATTTTTAGCTTCTCGTAACATTAAAAAGCTAGAAAACAGCTCAGTGAAGAGTAAACATGGAAAGTTCATTTTTCATACGTAAGAATTTCAGTTTTTCAAAAACTGGCTCAGTTGTTTGTTTCACCTTTTATTTTAGCTTCTAGCTAGGAGAAGTTAACAAAAAATTTGAAACAAACAAGGTCAACAAACTTCTCAGTTCATCTCTTTTGATTTTTCTAAGAAGTAGATTTTAAGAATGTGTAGATTTTTTTTTAACATCGGGCGGTACGGTCCTTCCTCCGGAGGTGAACCCCCGCAGGATGAGAGCAACTCCGCTCCCATTGTCATCGGGCATTCCGCGTTCGGGCCACCGGCCTGTTGGCATAATCTGTCCCTCAATACAAATTGAAATATGATCTAACTCTAGTTTTCTCATATTTCCATCCAGTTGTTTGAAAAAAAAATTAACCACTTGTCATTGCTTACGTATTCAAATCATTTTTCTTTATTTTTATTTCTCTTAGTTTATAATATTTTTTCACATTTTATATATAAAAATCAGATTTTTAACGATCCGAAAACCACCTTGTGCCTCTAGTCCTATTCAAGGCGGCCGCGGAGGCTGTTGATGTTCTTTTGGTTGTTTATTTGGAAGGAGATGAATCAGAGAGTTTTTAGACTCAAACAAGGCACAGCTGACCACGTTGCTCAGATGCTAGTAGATCATGTCAAGGCATTTTTTGTCTGTGCCAAACTCGGGTAGCAGTTCGGCGATGCCTGTAAACTCATTTGTTTGCGTTTTTGTGTGGAGCGTTTTCATCTCGAGGATGCTTTATTTTCCCCTTAATGTTGTAAGCTAGATTGTAAACTTCGCTCCGCTTAATGAATGACACGAGCCCCTGCCCTATTTTTTTTAGAAAAAAAAACAGCGGCCCCGGAGGCAAGATCCCCGTATACAAATGACGGAAGCCAAGGCCGAAGACACGACTCCTTATCGTAAAAAAAAAAAAAGGCATCCGAGTCCCACGCCCTCACGAAAACCTGACAAAGCTACCAACGAGGCGTCATGCTTTCTCCCAACCTCCTCGCCTTCGCCGTCGCCCTCATCCTCGTCATCCGGCCACCGGCGCCGGCCTTTGCCGCCCGCCCGATCATCGCTCGCAAGCCGGCCCCCTCCGAGGCCGCTGCCACCGCGAGGTGGCTCGCCGCCCAGAACACGTGGGGCGTCCTCAGGTTCCAGTTCAACCCAAATCCTTCCGCTTACTATCGCCCCTGCGATTTTGGGCCATCTCTAGTTGCTCAGGTGTTCTTCTTAGATGTGACGACAGGCGTTGGTTCTATCGATTTGGAGTGTCCTTAACTAAAAAAAAATGTTGCTTTGGAGTTTGTAGTGAAGTTATGTAGCCACAAATTGCTCGGGATTCTGTAGCCATGAGAAATTTCAAAGATTGCGTGCTATAGTTTTGCTTTTGCTTGATTCGAGACTGGAGTCCCGTGCTACTGTATAGATGTCGAAAATTTAGGAACGAGTCTATGGTCAGAGCCGTATTTTTCTTTTGAAATGTAGGATTTTGAATAAATAATATCACGTCATGCTCTTCAGATAAAGAGAACTCACAGTTACCTTGTTACTGAGGCACCACATCACTAATTGCAGTATACTGGTAAAAAATTTAGCACTTCATTGTAGTACTGCAATAGATAGGGAAAATGTTTAGTGCAAACCACCATTCGGAGGAATCATGAAAACCCTCTCAAAAAGCATACCCAAAAAGTTTAAAAGATTTGGAGATTTTCCCACCTGAAGTCTTGTTATTGCTAAAAGATGGTTACAGATCAGTGTCAATTTGGTATCATTAACAGATGATCCTTTTGTCTGCAGCACAATATCAAGTGACTTGGGTGGAGCTCCATTCGGGTAAAACTTTTTGTTTCACTATTGTCTGCAGTGGGTTACCACCAACTTGTATACACTCTATCTGGTTAATGAACTCAAACCTCGGCTTCTATGTGTAGCAATGTAGTTTCATATAGTGATGGAGTACCTGGTGAGGGCCATGGAGTCCCTTACTTCTATCTGACTACTCTGGATCCCACCGCAAGAGATGCACTGGAAGATGAAAGGACCTCCTTTACCCTCAGTGAGTTCCCCCTTGGGACATGTGGGAAGACTGATCCTGAAAACCCCACTTGTGCAAAACTTACTCTTACAGGAAAGGTATGATCAAACTACAGCCAATACAGGATGAGTGTGGATCTGATGTATATCTTTTTGCAATATATGTACTTTACTGGTGGTATAACTGTCAATGCTCTATACCTGATTTTTTATTTTTAGCTTTTGAATTAAGATTTCTGTTCAAAGAGTACTTTTTATGGAGTTGAATTGTCATTGTCTCCATTTCTGGTCATCGTTATTTTTTTTGGGTTCTAAGCTGTAAACTTCTATAACCTAGAGGCTCTTTCGTGGTCCAACTTCACATTCACCAGTCTATAATGCTTATTATTTAAAATTTCCTGGATCATGATGTTACCAAAGTAAAAGAAGGAAACTCCTATGGTGAAAAAGAATTCCAGGCGAAGGCATTCCATTTCAGAAATTGAACGAGTTTGCTACTTCGTGTAGCATACTGTAGTGGCAACTTGGTAGCCGCCAATTTCTATAACCATTACAATGAAAAGGCTCTCTATCTCTGAACTTTTTGTGGTCTAATCTTCAAAACTATATCCATTGAAATCATCTCTTATGGGATCACTTACAAATACTGTATCATAACATGTGAGATTTTGATGGAGGAGACACAATTTTTTTTTTAATCCGCTCCTGTAATGAACATTGGTTGGATACACAAATAGTTGTGCGTTGTGGAGGCCAGTATGTTGCAAGTTGCAAGTTTTCTTAGGTACAAAGTTGCAATCTAAAGTTGCATTTACTGTTTTGCAGCTGAAGTTGGTTGACCTTCAATCATCTGAAGTAGATCTAGCCAAGTCAGCTCTTTTCACCAAACATCCTGAAATGAAGGGTAAATCCGTGCTTATAAACGTACAGTATCTAACAAGATTAATGATGTAGGAATAATCTGTTATCTCACGATCATCTATGTTTGTTTGATAGATTGGCCGAAGAATCATCATTTCCAGATCTTTAAATTGGAAATAGAAAACATATTCTTGATTGATTGGTTTGGGGGTCCTAAACCTATATCCCCCTCTGAATACCTTGAATATGGAAGGTGAGGATACAGGAAGTCAGGAATCTCAGAAATATGACTACAAATTGTGAATCTGTTGTTCTGCTCTGCAGGATCATTTTTTAACGCATATTTTATTTATTCAGGGACAAAGGCTCACTGAAGTTCTCTTGAATGACGAAGCTTCATGGAAAATTATCTTGTTTGTGTATGATTGAAAAAATTACACTGTACATACTGTGAAGACATATTTACAGGCTGAATAAATTTGACGTTGTTGTTGTGTATTGCTGCTGTTGTTTGTCACATATTTATAAGCTGCGTAAATTTAATTTTTTTAAAACCTCTTATATGCTGTTGGGGTTGAGACATGCGAACCTCTATTAGGATATGTTTGGTTTGGAGTCAAAGTGGGATGGGATGAATCCATCTTAGTTTTTAGAAATGGGATGGTTTCGTTTTCTGTTTGTAAGGGATGGGACGATTCCTGTTTCTTGTTTGTTTTGTGGGATGATGTGCGACGAAATGGTCTTGTCTCCTGTTTGAACGAAAGGATGAGACAGGAACATGTGAGAATGAGTACCCCCATAAGGCTGCGCGTCTGCCTTAACGGAAGTGGGACGGATTCGTCCTCATGTTTTTGGTGGAATGATTTTATCTTGCATTTGGGTAAAATATTTTTTTTTGAAGGATGAATCTGTCTCATGTGTTTTCAAACCAAACAATAGAAAAGTGAGATCGTTCTGTCCTATCATATCCCTTAAACAAACCACACCCTTAAATTTGCTTGAAACTTTGGCCATTATTGAACTTGTTACACTACTGAAACTCAAATTAAAATTAATTTACTCCTTTCATCTTACAATAATTATCATATAGAACAAGAATTGTAGTTCAAAATGAACTAGAATTTTTGTCCTAAGTGACAAGTATTTTGGGACCGAGAGAGTACAAAACTACCTATCCCTTTCGAAAATATAGAAATGACATCGCCTCAACTTGATGTATGCTTTGTTTTTTATGTGGGTATAGAAAACATTGTGATTGGATGATGTGCATTGAAAATAAATGTGAGAAATAACTTCTGCCTGGCTGGCCGCAGCTGAACCATCAGTTTTGATTGCCTGGTAGAAGCAACGAGCCATCTTACCGACATTTTTAAGTGCGAAAATGGAACTTTATTTCACCAATGACCCATTCTGAGTTATGACTTATGAGAAGACAGTTCGACGAATGAGAAGGCAGTATTTATTCCTGAAACGTAACTGAAATATGCATGTCTGTTGGCTACTTGACGGACAGAAGCACAATAGCATTATTATCTGTTATACAGTTGCAACAATTCAGTCAAAAGGCATTACACTTGTACCAATTTCAATAAAATTACATTGTAATTCGAACAAAAGAATTTACCTTGAAAGTATACATCATCTGAAGTACCAAACAATGCTATGGTGAAAGGTGAATACAGTTCCACGAGAAAACACAGACCAAAACACCGTGATGAAGCGAAGACTTTGACTTTTGCAGATCAGAACTGGGTTGTGTTTGACCCGGTCGGCCCGGCGTGGTTGCTCCGGTGCCCGTGCGGCGGCCGCCGGATGGACACGAGGCCTTCCGACACGATGCTGCTGCCCTCCTCCCACTGCCGGCCGAGCATCCCGGAAGCCGTGACCGGCGCCTCGTCGTCCTCCCCGCGCATTGCCCGGAGCGTGCGCCGCGCCAAGTCCCGCCCCACCCCGCCGTCCCCCTCGGCCACCGGCTGCAGTGCAGCTTCAATGCCAGCCGCGCGCGCGAGCCCGCGGAACCGAAGGCTGCCCCGGCTCATCCCGTAGAGCGTCGAAATGCAGTACTCCTCCTCCGCGCACCCCGGCGCGGCGGAGCCGTTGCGCATCATCCGGACCACGGCGGCCACCGCGCCGCCGTCCATCAGCGCCGCGCGCCCGTCCGGGCATCCCGCGAGGTTGGCCAGGACCATCACGGCAAGCTTCCGCACCGCGGCGGCGTCGGCCTCGTTCGTCGCGCGGTCCCGGGTCTCCACCGCGGCGAGCAGCGTGCGCACGGCCCCTGGCGCGCGCGCGATCTTGGCCCGGTTCATCGTGGATAGGGACACGTGGTACAGCGCCATCCCGGCCTCGCGCCGCGCGCGGTAGCCCGCGCCGGGGTTCGCGAACAGCTCCAGCAGCGGAGGGATCGCGCCGAGCACGCCGATCGCCGCCCGGTTCCCGTCCTCCACGGCAAGGCTGTACATCGCGCCGGCGGCGTGGTCCCGCGCCTCCGGGTGCCCCACGCGGAGCACGTCCACCAGCGGCGACACGGCACCGGACCGCACGATGCGCACCTTGTTCTCGGGCTCAAGCGACAGGTTGACCATCGCCGCCGCCGCGTTGACCTGGATGCCGGCGTCGGGTGACAGCAGCATCGGGCGGAGCGCGGCGAGGAGTTGCGGGGTGCAGAGCTGCCTCCTTACCTCCCTGTTCTCACGGGTCGCCTGCCGCAGCGACGCCATCGCTGACGCCAGCTCCTCGGTAGTGGGGTCCTCCGCCTGGAGCACGGCCATGATCTCCTCCTCCAGAGAACCGCCGGTCCGAACAGGCTTCTGCACGAAGTCCTCGGCGGCGACGCTGTTTCTCGTGACGCGAACGGAGGTCGCGGTCTGCGCCGGCGGCCGGTTCACCTGCGACCTCCGCTGCTCCCCGTGGCGCGGCATGAGGCGGCGCACGATGTCACGCGCGGTGTCAGGTGACAGTGGGGCGGGGTGGGGCAGCGCGAGGCGGTCGCACCAGTTGAGGATGGCCATGCGCAGCGCGACGTCGGGGACGAGCACGAGCGGCGAGGAGGTGGAGGCGGACGACGACAGATCGGCGGTGACGGCGGGAGGGGAGAAGGCGAGCTCGGCGCAGGCCTGGATGCAGGCGCGCTCGAAGGTCTGGCCCGGCGGCACGATGACGGGGTCAGCCATCAGCGTGCCGGAGATGGGGCAGAGGAACTCCGGCGGCGGGTCGGCCGTGAACGAAGACGACGACGGCGGCGACGTGGGGAGCGGCGGGGCGGAAGGGGCGGTCGCCGTGGATGGCGGTCCCCACCACGGCCGGCCGGTGCCCATGGCCATGGGGCTCGGGTCAAGAGCGTCTCAGCTGTTGCTGCTGCGTGAATGCGTGGTAGGGCAGTTGTACGAGCCGTCTGTGGTTTTAACGCGCTATAGTCAACCGGTTTAGACCATCCGCACCAACGTACTGGAAACCATACTCTAAAGCATACTGTAAAGCATACTGGAAAATTTTTGTGAGATGACATACTGGAAGTATAGAGTATATAGAATATGGTTTAGAGGATAGAGTATGGTTTAGAGTATATTGGTGCGGATGGTCTTACCACACCCACGGTGTCAACAAGAAATAAACCGGGTTGATTTCAAATTTGTACATGGATTGAAATGATGACGATCAATTACTTGGCTGTTCAGAATTTACTCCGACAGGTGGCTAAGGGCTTGTTTAGCAAATGTAATCACATATCTCCGTCAAAAGTACGGCATAAGCAATTTGTTCACTATATTTTTGCAAAGTTTAGCAAAGACACGAGGAAAGCTTATTCTTCACTGAAAACTCATAATCCAACAGTGAGATTACAAAAAGTAGGCTAAATATAAGGTGTGCAGGACAATGAAGTTTGACATAGGAAGAGGTGGTCAAATGGGATTTCAGATACTGAAATGTACATAGAGATTTGGCTCACCGTAAAATTTTGTATGAAAATTAACAATCCATGTGTTAAAATCTTTGCCTTTTGTTTTTGTTACTCTTACAGTTTTTTTAAAAATAAATTATTGAGTTTCATATCTAGTCTACTTCATGGGACAAATGTGTTTGTTCTTGTTTATTATTGTTGTTGTAAACTTCCTGTACGAAATATATGGAATTCTTCAGTTGCAAATGAGGCCTAGACTCGAAAGGAGGGGTCCTTGTCACTGCCACAGAATTTGCTGACAGTTGCGAACAGCTCGTGGCATGCAAGTTGGCACGTCCCGAGAGGGGATTGAAGCATCCAATGATCCTAGCAGGTCAAACAATTCCATGAAGATTTTAAACCAAGATTTATGCCTGTTCCGATCGCGCTCTTTTTTTTTTGCCATACTGGATGGATCAGATCACAGTGTCGGATCAAAAGTACCCCTCTTTTTTTCTGAAATAAAGGAGCTTTTAAAAATTTAATCGAACTTTTGATACGTGATCAGATGGTCCAGTGCAGTGGTAGTGCCCATTCAGGTTTGCCGGGACAAACAGGTTAGACGAATACTTGAGGAAACCAAAGGAGACACAGACTGGAATCTGGTTTCTAGATAGTTAACACCAAAGAAAACTATTAGCCTGAGAGCAGATGTAGCACACGCTCAGGATAACTGAATTACAACTGAGGGGGGAGGCGGTTGCAAAGCAGAATGAGAAGCTGGTCTAGCGGTTTGCATCGATCAGGCGAGGGCTCGACTCGTTCAGTAGTGACCTCACCGGCGAACGGGCTGCTGTTGTAAGCACGGATCCGGTCACATGGTGGAGCACACCTTCTCGCGATAGATCGATAGAGACGGCGCATTAGACAACGTGTTCGTCTGATTATTTCGTGCCACAGATACCAATAGTTAAACTAAACAGTTGCTCGATGTTTTTTATTGACTTTTACAGCTGCTTGCAAGTGGCAGTACAGAAACTGATATCCTACTGGCTATGACAGCTACTTGCCTTTGTTGTTTTTTAACCAAAAAAACAACGAACATCATCCTGTCACTTGCTGGCTGATACAAATACTTTCCTCATCCAACATCCGGTCGTGCAAGCTTCGATTTGCGCCTGGACCAACGGTTTGGATGAATGAACTTCACCGTCGTCTGTCACTGTCTAAAAGCTAGCTCCTCTAAACCTTTTGCTTCAGGCGTTCTTGACAGTTTTTTTCTGGTCTGGTGAATCAAATCTCACTAACGGACACGGACACACTTCGTCAACTCGTCCGTTCTTGCCTTGCTCTTGTTCTCTTCAGTGGAGAGAGGACTTCCGGTATAATAACTCCCTACCGTTCGGCAGTTGCTACCGGCCGGAGTGCAGGTGCTGTACGGTGCGGCTACGAGATGCCCAAGTCAAGGATGAGGGACCTAACGTTTTCTCTGTCATAATGCAATCTGGCGTAAACACAGCTGTTCTTTCGTCCTGCATGCTGCAGAAAGGTCAAACGTTATAACCGCACTCGTCGACCTCTGTATCGGACCTCTATATCATATTTTATATTTATCTCTAAAAGATTCCTAGCTTTACAGATTTGATTTCCGCACTCGTTCACCTCTAAATCAGACCTCTATATCTATTATTACCTATTTTATATTATATCTTCCTCTTTTCTTTCTTTTTTCTCTCCTATTATATTCCTTTTCTCTCTCTTCTTTTTTCCAGTCTACCGGTAGTGGGCCCTTCATATTTGGCGGTCACCTGTGCAGACCGGGAAAATAGAGACGTGCTTAGAGTTCCTCCTGCGAGGACGTGCAACTGGTAAAAAGCACATAGCGGGCCTTTTAGAGGTGTCGCTGCTATCAGTCTAAGAATAGTGCTCGTGCTTGCGGTAATTCAGAGCGAACGATATTTTTTTATTTTCAAAAAATTCTGGTAAAAAGTTCTGTCCTTTTGCTTCTGAAGAAACTAGAGCCACATTCGCATAAAATTTGCAGCACTTCGGTCTGCATGGAGAAGATAAAAAACACCAACGACCAAGTTTGGACGACAAGATACATTCGAAACCATTTTTTATTATGAAATCTCTGTCCATTATTGATGGTAATTTGCATTGCATGATCGCCGTCTCTGGTTGGCAGCGTGCCCACCTTCACTATTTGTTTGTCTTGATCACACCTTTGCAATAATGGTGCCTAGAACTGTGTCCGTGTTAAGAGGAATTGGGCAGGTGGTCCGATGTTTCACGTTAAAGTAGATCAGATTCATCCGTTCAGTAGACGCAAGTTTATGTAAGACCATTCGCAGTGGCATACGGGAAAGCATATTGGATATGTAAAGTATATTAGATATGCGTAAATTTAGAGGATATACTATAAAAGTAGAAAGAGAATAGTGTATAGAGTACGTTTTAGAGGAACCGAGCATCAAGCATATACTCTAAACATTACTCTAAAAGTGTGGGTCCCACGATTTTTCAGCATTCTACCCAGCATACTCTATACATCCAGCATATCCTCATGCACTCATCGTACTCTATAACATACTCTAAAACTACCTCTACTACATCAACTACCTTCTCTTTTTAAACTATATTTTTCAATGGTTGCATGTTTGCACCTAGTAAACATCATATATTACAAATGAATATAAATAATTAAAATTTGTTGGGAATGCAAATAAATTACAACAATTTACGAATAATACAAATATATTAAAGCATGTTACACATCATATAAAGATTTAAAAAAATTACAATCCATAGAAATACATTGCAATAAAGTACAAATATATTACAACAACATACAAACAATGAAAAAATTTTACAACATTTTACAGTCCAAAATAATAAGAAAACTACAAACCGTACAATTAATTGAAAATAGTTCATGACCATCACTAATATTCGTACAGGACAACAATTAAGGAAGTACAAGAATTGCAAAAATGTTCCCAGTGGTTGTTCCTCATATTCCAATTATGCTCGATGAGATCGTGTTGTAGCCTTAAACACGTATCTTTGTGTTGTAATGTGTGTAAGGATTTGACTAAGCCCAACCTCTCAGATACACTTCCTTGCGATGGGTCCGCATATACTTCTGGTTGACCGATTAATGATGTAAAGTTGGTGCTCGTTGAAAGACCCCTAGATTGGTCTTCATCCTCAATAATCATGTTACGCAAAAGTATACATGTGATCATAATGTTATTTAGGTTGTCACAGTCCCAACCATGTGCGGGTCCTCACACGATCCCCCACCTAGCCTGTAATACGCTGAAAGTCCTTTCAATATATTTTCTCACTCCTTCTTGTTTCATAGCAAAGTGTTGGGATTTTTCATCGTAAAGGTGTCACACAATTTTTACAAAGGCCGACCAGTTTGGATAGATGCCATCAGCAAGTAAGTAGCCCGTGTTGTATGTGTTACCATTAACCGTAAACTTCTGGACGGTTGCCTTCAATGTACGATTGGAAAACAGGAGGATTTTGCAATACATTTATATCGTTGCAAGCTCCAGGGAGTATGAAGTAAGCATGCCATATCCATAAGTCTTGTGAGGCAACTGACTCAAGTATCATGCTAAGATGCTTACCATGAAAGTGCATCTAGACATCCCTTGTGGGTTTTGGTTGATTTCTGGCAAACAAATGAGATCCTAACTAAATTGGACAATCATAGGAGATGTGGCCTTGATCACCACTGTCGACTGTTGGAGTCGGCAGATCCCTGACACTATGAAAGTGTGGAAGGAGTTTGTGGTTCGGTTTGGGGCGCGCGGAGACTCAAGTAGGTGAAACGCGATTGGGCACGAGTGACACAGTGGTTTACGTGGTTCGGGCCGCCTGAGCGTAATACCCTACTCCACGGGTGTGTTTGTGTGTTGTATTAACTTGTGAGCTTCAGAGAGTTCAAGAGTTCTCCCCTCGTGTATCGTCGGTTTGTCCTTTTATAACATAAGGACAAACCGTTACAAGTCAGCCTGGCCCGACATGTGGCCCTGGCGGTTATTAGTATTGATACACGAGATTAATTGTTGTTAATAACCCTGTAACGGCTCCGACAGTGCCGTTACAGGTGTTAAGATCGTCCGATTAATTATCATTAACGTGGAATTAATGGTAATTAATCGGGTCTTGAAGTCTGCGGCTGTCCTTTGGAGATCCGGAGCCGTTACAACGTCTCCCGGGGGTTTTAAGCAGCTAGCTCCGACGTATGGACACGTGGCAGCTCCGGAGCTTGCTTGGGAGAAGCGGGAAGTTCCGGGGTGGCCTGGCACGTGCCAGGTCCGGAGCTTCTCTCGGTCAGGGGTTACCTCCGGAGGTGCCGTTTCAGTACCTAGCCCGGAGCTTCACCCTTGTGGGTAATAACTCTGGTCTGTCAGTACACGTGGCAACCTAGAGGTTAACCATGTTGGAGAAGCGGGTCCGGTCACGTCTGGCGAGTGGGCCCCCGAGGGTCTTCAATTTGAGTAGATGTCCTTCCCTTGAGATCTTTGTAACCTCAGGGGGTGTATGGTTTTTAGGGTACCGACAGTGGCCCCCTGGACCTACCTCCGGGGAAGGCTAACGGGATGAAGTCATTCCGCCGGAGATGGGTCCACACTTGCGACTCTTGAACTGGGTCTTCAAGGGTCTTCGGAGGTGCCTTTGGCGGGGCTTTACGGTTGAGTCCCGACGCGTGGCGCACCTCAGGCGGCAGATAAGATCTTTAACGTGCGGATCTCTCGCAATTGAAGGTTGTCGGTTCCCGATACGAAAACCGTATCGGTTCCGCGCGCCTTGTCAGTCCGCCGCCTTTGGGTTTCCCGCCTCGTGATGACAACTGTTCGCCTGGGTAAGAGCCTCGACTTGATCGTCAGGGTGGTCCCGGGCCCTCTTGTCATCGGCTGGGTTGAATTCTTGAGTAGTATGCTTGACTCCCCTGCAGTTTCCATCCAAGCGTTGCGAGGGCTTACTTAAGAAGGAAAGCGCACCGTGGGGAGTTCTTTACGCTTTCCATCTGTTCTTGCGCTCAAACTCCCAACTCGTGCTTTGCTTCTCTTCTCTCGCCTAGCTGTGCTGCGATGGAGTTGGGTCTGCGTGAGAGTCGTTTGAAGACGGAGAGCGATCTGAAGAAGGTCCGAGCCCTCATGGGGTGGTCGTCGGACTTCTTCAACCGTTCAGTCCGCGCCGGCGGGGAGCTTCCCTTTAAAAAGGAGCACTCCGGCGAAATGGTGTACTTTTCATCGTACGCCATGGTGGGGCTGATCCCACCGTTTTCTTCCTTCTTCTTGATGCTGCTGGACTTCTATGGTCTGCAGCTATACCACCTTGGCCCTCACTCCCTCCTCCTTGTGTCCATCTTTGTCCACTTCTGCGAGATGTGGGTGGGCATCTCTCCTTGCATCGAGCTCTTCCGCACCTTCTTCACCGTCCAAACCACCGGCCGAAGTGACGAGTACCTTGACTTCTACTACTTTGTGAAGCGCAAGAAGTGCCCGTTCAAGTACCTCCGGTCGTTCCCTTCCGGGAAGTGGGATGACTGGAAGAAAGATTGGGTAGTCGTCCGGGTGGAGGAGAACGAGCGGTTGGAGCTGCCAGACGGTCTGCCCGGCATTGACACGTCGGTGTGGAGCGAAGTTCCGGTGCTGGCGGCAGCTTTCGACCCCATCCTGTCCAGGATCCGCCAATGTGTGGAGGGAGGACTGACTCCCCAGGCGGTGTTCTGCAACTTCCTGTCCAACAGGTGGGCACCGCTGAAGAGGAGGGAGAAGCTCGCATGGGCCCTCAACAGCGTGATGGACGAGGACCGGGTCGAGACCGGGTTGAAGTCCAGCATGGTGGGGAAGTCCTTGGAGTTTCACCTCAAGAAATTCCAGCACGGCATCGATGTTGACGGAGAGTACTTGACTCCGCCGCCGGCTTTCCTCCCCCTGAACGTGGAAGTTGAGTTCAGCAGGGAGCTCCGGCGGAAGATGCCCGCGCTTGACGACCTTGGCGTCGTCGAGAGAAGATCGACTGCCCGGTTGGCGATTCCCGGGTTGTCGGAAGGCGGCTCCACCCCTGTCTCTCAGCCAAGAGCTGAGGTCACCGGCAAGGGCAAGGAGCTGGCGGAAGAGCCGGAGAACCGGAAGAGGAAGCTGCGACATGCTGACGGAAGGTCCGTCGGGCTTGCTACTTCCCCGCCAGTTCCCCGTCCTCAGGAAGGAAGATCCTCCGCCGCTGCAGCGTCTGTCCCCGTGGTGGGGTCTTTTCGGAGCGCTACTGTTCCGGCGGTGGGATCCTCTCGGAGTGCGGCTGTCCCCGTGATGGGTCCCTCCGGAGGTGCAAGCTCCGGACAGGCGACTCCGGTTCGAGAAGCGGTGAGGGCCTCCAGGTCTAGGAGTTCCTCCCGGTCAAGGAGAGCTCCGACCCGGGAAACGCCCGCGGCTACGGCAAGTCCTGGGAGTCCTCCCGGAGCTCCTACGCCGACCGTGGCCAGCCCGGAACGTCCGGGAAAGAGGTTCCGCGCAAGCTGGTGCGTGAGCCTCCCAAGGTAATTTTTCTTGCTTACCTCAATTAACTTTTAATTATAGCATCTGTTTGCTCAATTTCTTCATTCTTCATCTGCAGCGTTCCCAAGAAGGGGAGTGAAGTCCCGCCCTTAGCCACAGTGTCTGAGGCTGCGAGGGCTTCTGCTCTAGCCCCGGTGCCGCCCCAGGCGGAGGCTGCGACAGCTCCGGCGCCGGCTGTCGTGGTCATGGACCTCGACTCGTCTCCAGAAGTTCCCGTGGTAGCGCCGGACCACGGGATTGAAGATGCGCCAGCGGCACCCGCTCCGGAGGTTGAAGCTCCGGGTCCTGGTGCTGCAGAAGTAGATGCTCCGGCTGTTGAGTCGGAGGAAGTAGAGGTCCCGGCTTCGGAGCCGGAAAGTGCTGAAGCCCCGGCGGTTGAGCCGGAGGTAGCTGAAGCCCCGGCGTGCGAGCCGGAAGTTGAAGTGGTTCCGGCAATTGAGCCGGTTACTTCCGAAGCTTCGGTCGCAGAGCCGGTAGCTATTGGAGCGCCGGCTGCAGAGCCGGTGATTGTGGAAGCGCCGGCTGCAGAGCTGGTGGTCGAAGAGGCGAGGGAGATTGAGCCTCCTTCAGAAGAAGCGTCCCGGCCGGAGCCAGTGGAGGCGACGATGTCGATGGTACCCGTGGCGGAGCCAGAGTGCCTTAACGAAGTCGCCGGCCCCCAGCCTGAGGGGGCGAATGAAGATTTGGTGGCGGGACCTTCTTCGGTGGCGACTGAGGCCATCCCGGAGGAGTGCCCTAGTGCCTTGGAAGCTCGGGGTTCCGCTCTCGTAGAGTGGGACCCAATTTTTGTAAATGAAGACCCACTGGAACCAGCGGAGGAGGCCCCAGAAGGTCCGGAGCCCATCTCGCTGTCGATGTCCATCGACAACGCTTGCTCCAGTCTACACCAAGTCCAACTAGCCTTCTTCCACGACAGCAAGGTTCTTGAAGAGGAGCGCCAAACCCTTAGGAGGTGGCGTAATCGACTCCAATTCGAGACCAAGCTGGCGCAGTCGAGGATTGCTGAGGACAAGGAATGGATCAGGCGGGAGAAGGTCCGCCTGGAGCTCTGGGGTGAGATGCTGGACGAGAGGGAGAGCATGACTCACAACCTCGACGCCCAATCCCGGGAGTACCATGACCAAGCTAAGGCTGCTAATGATGCGGCCAACGCTCGGTTCGATCAACTCGAGGCCATCAGTACCGCACTCATCAAGCGCCGAGAGGCACTTGAGGGAAGGGAAAAGCGGCTCGAGGATGAGGAGCAAAAACTCCTGGAGCTACGGGATGACGTCTTGCGACGTGAAGAAGAGCTCGCCGAGAAGACAGCCCTGGCGGACAAGGGCCTCGAGGAGCGCGCTAAAAAATTGGAAGAGCGCTGCCTCGAGGAAGAGGAGAAGACCTGGGTGCGGGGGCAGGAACTCTACGAGTACGAGTGTGCCCTTGTCGCCCGGGAGAAGAAAATAGAGGCTAGGGAGAAAGACCTGGTCGACCGCCGGAACAAGATCCACCTCCGGGAGGAGGAGCTCGGAAGACTTGAGAAGCGGGTTGCTGCGAAGATTCAGCAAAACGCCAAAGAAGTCGAGCGTCTTTCCCGCGAGAATTCGGAGCTGGCGGCGGCCCGGAGGTCCCTGGAAGAGATGAAGGGCCTGAGGAAGACGGACTCCCTACAAATTTGGGAGTTCCTGAGCAAGGCCGATGATGCGCTAGCGCCGATGGGTTTCAGCCCCGTGCTCCCGGATGACCCGGAGCCGGAGCCGGACCTTGCGTTGCAAGCGTTGAGCGCTGCGGGCAGCAAGCTCTCCAAGGTGGGCGACGTCATCGCGGACCAGCTGGAGGTCGAGGGGCAATCCCTGGCTAGGAACGTCACAGAGTATGTGTTGACGTGTTACACTAGCGGGAACCCTCAATTCTCTCTGGACCCGGTGCTTGAAGGCCCCGTCGAAGGAGAAGGCGAAGCTACCCGAGCCAGCGTGTCGGAGGTCGCTCAGAAGGTCGCTGAGTTCTTCCATAGGGTCTAGGACTATCTTTCTTAGCCTTTATTTGTATCTTCTCTTCTTCCTCAATTTTGTAATCCCTTGTCTCCAGATGTAATCTCCGGTCTTCTGATGAAATGAAATCCCCAATTTTTCGTGAATTTCATTTTTTGTCTTCAACATCTTTGTCTTCACTTGGCCCCCTGGTAGATGTGCACAATTTGATTGTGGACATGTACCAAAAGGATGTTGAGTTTTGTTGAAGACAAATTTGCTTCGAACTCGTATAGTTTAGGTCCGAAGTTCTCGATAGTGAAGGTCCCTTCAAGTCGTCGGAGCTTAGAAGCTCCGGCACTGTCCATCGTCGGAGCTTAGTAGCTCCGGCAGTAGCCTCTACCAACACGTTGAGTGTCGATAGTTAATACTTCAAGGTGTCGGAGCTTAGTAGCTCCGGCAATGACCCTTGCCACGCCTGGCTTGCTGGCAACAGACTCTGGTGATAGAGTCTTCTCACCATCTTTAAGTTAACGCCGGTGGGAGTCGGAGCTTGGTTAACTCCGGTTTTTCTCCATCAATATTAGGTTTATTTTTCCTGCACACTTAAGCCAAGAAAAACAGTAAAATTCGTTCCTTATCTATAACTTCGTCGCGGCTTACGGTTCTCAAGAGAATTTCAAGTTGAACACGATTTTTAGTATAATTGGATGAATTGTCTTTTCTTTTAGATCCAATTGTCCATGGACCCACCTTACTTTGGCCTGCCGGGATGTAGGTAGAGTGGCGTACTTAGGGTGCTTGACCAGGCTAAGTCGATAGCGCACTCCGGCCCTAGAATGGCTTGGCGGCTTTCAGGCGAGTTAGCCACAGACGATATTTAAATCTAAAAAATCGGACAATTCAACTCGAATCGTACGTAAATCGGTCTAACTAGAATTTCTTAAGAATTGCACGTTTCTGTTATAGACAAGAAAGAGAAAAATAAAAATGTCGAGCCTTATGCAAAAATGAATGCACGTGGAGTCTATTTCACATGAAGATGTCTTTCATTATAGGTCCGGGGTACAGGGGAAACAAGTACACTCTTAGGGTACGGAACCAGGCTAAGTGTGTTCGGTTTCTCGTTTAACCCAGGGTAGTTAGCTACACTTCTAGTCCGGAGACTGTATCAAGTGTTGCATGAGCTTTCCAAACCTTTCGGGAAAGGTCCGGCTGCTCTCCCGGAGGAACTACCCGACTCTGTACAATGACTCTATAACATACACTTCAAGTTACTTAAGACTCACCTCCGTGGAATTAAGTGTAGAACTTACGGAGGTGCTCGATGTTCCAAGGATTTGGGAGAGGTGTCCCATCCTCGGTAGCCAAGCGAACGCTTCCGGGACGGGATACTTTGATCACTCGGAAGGGTCCTTCCCAGCCGGGGGAGAGTTTGTTTTGCCCTTCTCTGGATAGTATTCTCCGTAGCACCAGATCGCCTTCCTCGAGCTGTCGGTTGTGTACATGCCGCTGATGATAGCGCCGTAGAGCTTGGCGGTATCGGGCATTCTGAACAGCTGCTTGGCACCTTCCCTCCTCGAGGAGGTCTAGGTCTTCACGCCGAAGCTGGTCCTGCGCGGCTTCGTCGAAGGTCCGGACTCGGAGGGAACCCAAGGTGATTTCCGGAGGAAGGATCGCTTCAGCTCCGTACACCAGGAAGAAGGGTGTTTCTCCGGTTGCCCGACTTGGAGAAGTCCTGTTAGCCCATAGAGTGGGCGGAAGCTCTTCGATCCAATTAGCTCCGTGCTTTTTCAAACGCTCATAAGTGCGCGTTTTGAGTCCTTTAAGGATCTCTGCGTTTGCTCTCTCGGCTTGTCCATTGCTGGCAGGATGAGCTACGGAAGCGTAGCAAACTTGTATGCCGAGGTCTTCGCAATATCCTTGAAATGCGGAGCTTGTGAACTGAGTCCCATTATCAGTGATGATCTTATTTGGGACTCCGAATCTGCTCACGATAGATTGTAGAAAATTAATTGCAGATTGTTTGTTGATCGTCACAACAGGAGTAGCTTCCGGCCACTTGGTGAACTTGTCGATGGCGACGTACAGGAACTTGTAACCTCCAACGGCTCTTGGGAAGGGTCCCAAGATGTCCATCCCCCACACAGCGAAAGGCCACGTAGGAGGTATCATTTGTAAGGGCTGAGCAGGTGTATGAATTTGCTTTGCATGAAATTGGCATGCTTTGCATTTCTTCACTAGCTCAGTAGCATCCTGGAGCGCTGTAGGCCAGTAGAAGCCGTGCCGAAAGGCTTTTCCGACCAGCGTGCGGGAAGACGCGTGGTTCCCACACTCACCTCCATGGATTTCTACGAGGAGCTCGCAGCCTTCTTCCCTTGTGATGCACCGCATTAGGATGCCGTTGGCACCGCGCCGGTAGAGATCCCCTTCTACCAACGCGTATCTTTTAGCCAATCTGACTACCCGGTCAGCGGATACATCATCGTCAGGAAGGATGTTGTCTTTCAAGTAGTTCCGGATCTCCGAGATCCATGCATCGGAACTGACTTGAGCATTTGAGTCTTGTGTGCTGGGTTGCTTGGAGCTTCCGGCAGCACCTACGACCCTTGATGGCTGCCATGGTAACAGGGCCATCGGGACCGTCAGCTTCGGGATGCTGATCTCGCCCCCTTCGTTCAGTTCGGCAGGCTGAACTGTGGGTTTTGACAACCTCCGGACAAAGGTTCCGTCTGGAGCCGGAGCTCCGGTTGACGCCTTGGTCGAGAGTTCGTCAGCTTCAGCGTTGTGAGCACGCTGAACATGGTGAAGGTCTAGGACTTCGAAGTCCTTCTGAAGCCTCTGGACTTCAAGGAGATAAGCAGCCAGCTGGAGATTATTGCAGGAGCATTCACCCTTCACCTGTTTGATGACAAGTTGTGAATCTCCTTTGACCAGCAACTGCTTGACACCATATGATAGTGCCACCTTTAATCCATATATGAGTGCTTCGTACTCCGCCATGTTGTTGGTTGCCTTGAAGTCAAGGTGCACCATGTATTTCACCTTCTCCCCGGTTGGTGCGAGGAGAAGGATTCCAGCTCCGGCTCCCTGCTTCTGCATGGAGCCGTCGAAGTAAAGGGTCCAGTGAGGCTTAGTGAAGGCCGGAACTTGTGGTTCCGTCTTCTGCTCGCTGGGGCCCCCAGGGTTTAATGGAGAGGGAGTCCATTCTGCCACGAAATCTGCCAATGCTTGACTCTTGATTGCTTGTCTTGGAATGAATTCGAGATCGAATTCAGCCAGTTCCGCTGCCCACTTTGCTATATTCCCAGTTGAATTGGGATTATGCAGGATCGCTCGAAGTGGATACGAGGTTACCACCGAGACTTTGTGAGCTTGGAAATAGTGTCGAAGCTTCCTTGAGGCAATAAGAACTGCGTAAAGCAGCTTATGCACCTCTAGGTATCGAGTCTTGGCATCATGTAACACTTCACTGATGAAGTATACTGGGCGTTGAATGGTCCGGACCCTCCCGGAGGGGTCCGGAGCTTCCTCTCCATTGATCCGGGCCCTGTCGGAGGGGTCCAGACTATCTTCGGGGACCTCCGGGTTCTGGGTGGAGGAACCCGGAGCTTCTTCAGGAATGACCTGGATCCTATCAGAAGGATCCGGGTCCTCTGAAGTGGCTTCTTGTGGGTTCAAGTCTGGGAGCTGGGACCCAGGCCCGCTTTCAGGAACCTCCGGATCCTCCCGAAAGGGATCTGGATTCCTGAGTATTGGGTAGTTCCGGTCTCTCCGCAACCAGAACCATACTGACGACTTCGTCAGCTGCTGAAATGTAAAGCAATAAAGGCTCACCAGGGTTTGGAGCTACCAAGACTGGTAGGGTGGTGAGGAACTGTTTCAGCTCCTGGAATGCCTTCTCTGCTTCTTCAGACCATTGGAATGGTCCGGACTTCCTTAGTAACTTGAAGAAGGGAAGTGCCCTTTCCGCCAGTCTTGAAATGAACCGGCTGAGGGCTGCTAGACATCCGGTTAATTTTTGGACGTCTTTGATGCGGGTTGGTGGCCGCATGTCTTCAATGGCTTTTATCTTCGCCGGATTAGCCTCTATGCCCCGGTGACTTACCAGGAAACCAAGAAGCTTTCCGGAACTAACCCCAAATACGCATTTGCCTGGGTTTAGCTTCGTGCGAGTGGCCCGCAGCTTGTCGAAGACAGCCTGTAAGGTGTCCAAGAGGGACTCCTTGTTCTTGACTTTGACCACGATGTCATCAACGTACACTTCCACTATGTCTCTGATGAGTTCTTCGAAAGTTTTGTACATTGCTCGTACAAAAGTTGAAGCTGCATTCTTGAGACCAAAAGGCATGGCTGTGTAACAATACAATCCATCCACTGTGATGAATGAAGTATGTTCTTCATCTTCCCTAGACATCCGGATTTGATGGTATCCTGAATATGCGTCTAGAAAACACAGTAACTCACACCCGGAGGTGGAATCCACTATCTGGTCTATTCTAGGTAGTGGGAATGGATCTTTTGGACATGCCTTATTCAGTGTGGTGTAGTCGATGCACATCCGAAGTTTCCCGCCGGCTTTAGGCACAACGACTGGGTTTGCCAGCCATTTTGGATGGTAGACTTCTCGGATGAATCCGGCTTCGAGCAACTTCTTCACTTCTTGTCGGATGAAGTTCTGTCGCTCTACAGATTGCTTCCGAGGTTTCTAATGCACAGGCCGAGCGTCGTGGTAAATCTTCAGATTGTGCTCAATCACTTCCCTGGGGATCCCAGGCATTTGTGACGGTTGCCAAGCAAACACGTCAACGTTAGCCCGGAGGAAAGTGATGAGCGCGAGTTCCTATTTGTCGTTTAAGCCACCCGATATGCGGATAGTTTGGGTGACATCGGAACCAATTTGGACGACTTTGACGGGAATGTCGGTGTCGCCGCTAGGCTGCACACGAGGTGCAGAGGTCGAGCCTCGTTGACGAATGCTCGGAGGTTGTGGAGCTTGCTTCTGTCTGGAGTCCTCCTCTTGCGCTGTGGTGAGTGCATGGAGTTCCTCCAGAGCAGTTACTCCGGCAGTGCGATCTCCACGGATCCGGAGAACGCCTACTGGTGTTGGTATCTTCAACACCAGGTATCCATAATGAGCAGCTGCCATGAATTTGTACAAGGCAGGTCTACCCAAAATGGCGTTGAATGGTAAGTTGATCTGAGCGACGTCGAAGATCAACTTTTCGGTGCGATACTTCTCCCGGGTCCCGAAGGTAACAGGGAGAGTAATAGCTCCGAGTGGGGTTATGGCCCCCGGACCTACTCCGGAGAAAGGTCGAGAGGGCTGGAGGTCCGAAGGTCGAAGCTGAAGCTTAGTGAAAGCTTCGAAGCTGATGAGATTAAGCCGGTAGATTTCGTGGCAGAATGGACTCCCTCTCCATTAAACCCTGGGGGCCCCAGCGAGCAGAAGACGGAACCTCAAGTTCCGGCCTTCACTAAGCCTCATTGGACCCTTTACTTCGACGGCTCCATGCAGAAGCAGGGAGCCGGAGCTGGAATCCTTCTCTTCGCACCAACCGGGGAGAAGGTGAAATACATGGTACACCTTGACTTCAAGGCAACCAACAACATGGCGGAGTACGAAGCACTCATCTATGGATTAAAGGTGGCACTATCATATGGTGTCAAGCAGTTGCTGGTCAAAGGAGATTCACAACTTGTCATCAAGCAGGTGAAGGGTGAATGCTCCTGCAATAATTTCCAGCTGGCTGCTTACCTCCTTGAAGTCCAGAGGCTTCAGAAGGACTTCGAAGTCCTAGACCTTCACCATGTTCAGCGTGCTCACAACGCTGAAGCTGACGAACTCTTGACCAAGGCGTCAACCGGAGCTCCGGCTCCTGACGGAACCTTTGTCCGGAGGTTGTCAAAACCCACAGTTCAGCCTGCCGAACTGAACGAAGGGGGCGAGATCAGCATACCGAAGCTGACGGTCCCGATGGCCCTGTTACCATGGCAGCCATCAAGGGTCGTAGGTGCTGCCGGAAGCTCCGAGCAACCCAGCACGCAAGACTCAAATGCTCAAGTCAGTTCCGATGCATGGATCTCGGAGATCCGGAACTACTTGAAAGACAACATCCTTCCTGACGATGATGTATCCGCTGACCGGGTAGTCAGATTGGCTAAAAGATACACGTTGGTAGAAGGGGATCTCTACCGGCGCGGTGCCAACGGCATCCTAATGCGGTGCATCACAAGGGAAGAAGGTTGCGAGCTCCTCGCAGAAATCCATGGAGGTGAGTGTGGGAACCACGCATCTTCCCGCACGCTGGTCGGAAAAGCCTTTCGGCACGGCTTCTACTGGCCTACAGCGCTCCAGGATGCCACTGAGCTAGTGAAGAAATGCAAAGCATGCCAATTTCATGCAAAGCAAATTCATACACCTGCTCAGTCCTTACAAATGATACCTCCTACATGGCCTTTCGCTGTGTGGGGGATGGACATCTTGGGACCCTTCCCAAGAGCCGTCGGAGGTTACAAGTTCCTGTACGTCGCCATCGACAAGTTCACCAAGTGGCCGGAAGCTACTCCTGTTGTGACGATCAACAAACAATCTGCAATCAATTTTCTACAATCTATCGTGAGCAGATTCGGAGTCCCAAATAAGATCATCACTGATAATGGGACTCAGTTCACAAGCTCCGCATTTCAAGGATATTGCGAAGACCTCGGCATACAAGTTTGCTACGCTTCTGTAGCTCATCCTGCCAGCAATGGACAAGCCGAGAGAGCAAATGCAGAGATCCTTAAAGGACTCAAAACGCGCACTTATGAGCGTTTGAAAAAGCACGGAGCCAATTGGATCGAAGAGCTTCCGCCCACTCTATGGGCCAACAGGACTTCTCCAAGTCGGGCAACCGGAGAAACACCCTTCTTCCTGGTGTACGGAGCTGAAGCGATCCTTCCCCCGGAAATCACCTTGGGTTCCCTCCGAGTCCGGACCTTCGACGAAGCCGCGCAGGACCAGCTCCGGCGTGAAGACCTAGACCTCCTCGAGGAGGGAAGGTGCCAAGCAGCTGTTCGGAATGCCCGATACCGCCAAGCTCTACGGCGCTATCACCAGCGGCATGTACACAACCGACAGCTCGAGGAAGGCGATCTGGTGCTACGGAGAATACTATCCAGAGAAGGGCAAAACAAACTTTCCCCCGGCTGGGAAGGGCCCTTCCGAGTGATCAAAGTATCCCGTCCCGGAAGCGTTCGCTTGGCTACCGAGGATGGGACACCTCTCCCAAATCCTTGGAACATCGAGCACCTCCGTAAGTTTTACACTTAATTCCACGGAGGTGAGTCTTAAGTAACTTGAAATGTATGTTATAGAGTCATTGTACAGAGTCGGGTAGTTCCTCCGGGAGAGCAGCCGGACCTTTCCCGAAAGGTCTGAAAAGCTCATGCAACACTTGATACAGTCTCCGGACTAGAAGTGTGGCTAACTACCCTGGGTCAAACGAGAAACCAAACACACTTAGCCTGGTTCCGTACCCTAAGAGTGTACTTGTTTCCCCTGTACCCCGGACCTATAATGAAAGACATCTTCATGTGAAATAGACTCCACGTGCATTCATTTTTGCATAGGCTCGACATTTTTATTTTTCTCTTTCTTGTCTATAACAGAAACGTGCAATTCTTAAGAAATTCTAGTTTGACCGGTTTACGTACGATTCGAGTCGAATTGTCGGATTTTTTAGATTTAAATATCGTCTGTGGCCAACTCGCCTGAAAGCCGCCAAGCCATTCTAGGGCCGGAGTGCGCTATCGACTTAGCCTGGTCAAGCACCCTAAGTACGCCACTCTACCTACATCCCGGCAGGCCAAAGTAAGGTGGGTCCATGGACAATTGGATCTAAAAGAAAAGACAATTCATCCAGTCGTACTAAAAATCGTGTTCAACTTAAAATTCTCTTGAGAACCGTAAGCCACGACGAAGTTATAGATAAGGAACGAATTTTACTATTTTTCTTGGCTTAAGTGTGCAGGAAAAATGAACCCAAAGTTGAGGGAGAAAAACCGGAGCTAACCAAGCTCCGACTCCCACCAGGGCGTCAACCGTCGGCGTTGGCTAAAAGATGGTGAGAAGACCCCGTCACTGGAGTCTGTTGCCAACAAACCAAGTGTGGCAAGGGTCATCGCCGGAGCTACTAAGCTCCGACACCTTGGAGTATTAACTATCGACGCTCAACGTGTTGATAGAGGCTATTGCTGGAGCTACTAAGCTCCAGCGATGGACAGTGCCGGAGCTTCTAAGCTCCGACAACTTCAGGGGACCTTCACTATCAAAAACTTCGGACATAGGTTCCATAAGTTCGAAGTAAATTCGTCTTCAACAAAAATCAACATCCTTTTGGTACATGTCCACAATCAAATTGTGCACATCTACCAGGGGGCCAAGTGAAGACAAAGATGTTGAAGACAAAAAAATGAAATTCACGAAAAATTGGGGATTTCATTTCATCAGAAGACCGGAGATTACATCTGGAGACAAGGGATTACAAAATTGAGGAAGAAGAGAAGATACAAGTAAAGGCTAAGAGAGATGGTCCTAGACCCTATGGAAGAACTCGGCGACCTTCTGGGCGACCTCCGACACGCTGGCTTGGGTAGCTTCGCCTTCTCCTTCGACGGGGCCTTCAAGCACCGGGTCCAGAGGGAATCGAGGGTTCCGGCTAGTGTAGCATGTCAACACATACTCTGTGACGTTCCTAGCCAGGGATTGCCCCTCGACTTCCAGCTGGTCCGCGATGACGTCGCCCACCTTGGAGAGCTTGCTGCCCGCAGTGCTCAACGCTTGCAACGCAAGGTCCGGCTCTGGCTCCGGATCATCCGGGAGCACGGGGCTGAAACCCATCGGCGCCAGCGCATCGTCGGCCTTGCTCAGGAACTCCCAAATTTGCAGGGAGTCCGCCTTCCTCAGGTTCTTCACCTCTTCCAGGGATCTCCGGGCCGCCGTCAACTCCGAATTCTCGCGGGAGAGGCGCTCAACTTCTTTGGCGTTCTGCTGGATTTTCGCAGCAACCCGCTTCTCAAGTCTTCCGAGCTCCTCCTCCCGGAGGTGGATCTTGTTCCGGCGGTCAACCAGGTCCTTCTCCCTAGCCTCCGCTTTCTTCTCCCGGGCGATAAGGGCACACTCGTACTCGTAGAGTTCCTGCCCCCGCACCCAGGTCTTCTCCTCCTCCTCGAGGCAGCGCTCTTCCAATTTTTTAGTGCGCTCCTCGAGGCCCTTGTCCGCCAGAGCTGTTTTCTCGGCGAGCTCTTCCTCCCGTCGCAAGACGTCATCCCGTAGCTCCAGGAGTTTTTGCTCCTCATCCTCGAGCCGTCTTTCCCTTCCTTCAAGTGCCTCTCGGCGCTTGATGAGTGCGGTGCTGATGGCCTCGAGCTGATCAAACCGAGCATTGGCCGCGTCGTTAGCAGCCTTTGCTTGGTCATGGAATTCCCGGGATTGAGCATCGAGGGCGTGAGTCATGCTCTCCCTCTCATCCAGCAGCTCACCCCAGAGCTCCAGGCGGATCTTCTCCCGCCTAATCCATTCCTTGTCATCCGCAAGCCTCGACTGCGCCAGCTTGGTCTCGAATTGGAGTCGATTACGCCACCGCCTAAGGGTTTGGCGCTCCTCTTCAAGAGCCTTGCTGTCGTGGAAGAAGGCTAGTTGGACTTGACGTAGACTGGAGCAGGCGTTGTCGATGGACATCGACAGCGAGATGGGCTCCGGACCTTCTGGGATCTCCTCCGCTGGTTCCAGCGGGTCTTCATTTACAAAAATTGGGTCCCACCCTACGAGAGTGGAACCCCGAGCTTCCAAAGCACTAGGGCACTCCTCCGGGATGGCCTCAGTCGCCACCGAAGAAGGTCCCGCCACCAAGTCTTCATTTGCCCCCTCAGGCTGGTGGCCGGCGACTTCGTTCAGGCACTCTGGCTCCGCCACGGGTACCATCGACGTCGTCGCCTCCATTGGCTCCGGCCGGGACACTTCTTCTGAGGGAGGCTCAAGCTCCCTCACCTCTTCAGCCGCCGGCTCTGCGGCCGGCGCTCCAACAATCATCGGCTCTGCGACCGGAACTTCGGAAGTAACCGGCTCAACTGCCGGAACCACTTCAACTTCCGGCTCGCATGCCGGGGCTTCAGCTACCTCCGGCTCAACCGCCGGGGCTTCAGCACTTTCCGGCTCCGAAGCCGGGACTGCTACTACCTCCGACTCAATAGTCGGAGCTTCTACTTCTGCAGCACCAGGACCCGGAGCTTCTACCTCCGGAACGGGTGCTGCTGGCGCATCTTCAATCCCGTGGTCCGGCGCTACCACGGGAACTTCTGGAGACGAGTCGAGGTCCATGACCACGACAGCCGGCGCCGGAGCTGTCGCAGCCTCCGCTTGGGGCGGCACCGGAGCTGGAGCAGAAGCCCCCGCAGCCTCAGACACTGTGGCTGAGGGCGGAGCTTCACTCCCCTTCTTGGGAACGCTGCAGATAAAGAACGAAGAAATTGAGCAAATAGATGCTACAATTAAAAGTTAATCGAGGTAAGAAAGAAAAATTACCTTGGGAGGCTCACGCACCAGCTTGCGCGGAACCTCTTTCCCGGACGTTCCGGGCTGGCCACGGTCGGTGTAGGAGCTCCGGGAGGACTCCCAGAACTTGCCGTTGCCACGGGCGTTTCCCGGGTCGGAGCTCTCCTTGATCGGGTGGAACTCCTGGACCTGGAGGCCCTCACCGCTTCTGGCGCCGGGGTCGCGTGCCCGGAGCTGGCACCTCCGGAGGGATCCACCATGGGAACGGTCGCACTCCGAGAGGATCCCACCGCCGGAACAGTAGCGCTCCGGAAAGACCCCACCACGGGGACAGCCGCCACGGCGGCGGAGGATCTTCCTTCCTGAGGACGGGGAACTGGGGGGGAGGTGGCAAGACCGACGGACCTTCCGTCAGCATGTCGCAGCTTTCTCTTCCGGCTCTCCGGCTCCTCCGCCAGCTCCTTGCCCTTGCCGATGACCTCAGCTCTTGGCTGAGAGACAGGGTCGGAGCCGCCTTCGGATAACCCGGGGATTGCCAACCGGGCGGTTGATCTTCTCTCGACGATGCCAAGGTCGTCAAGCGCGGGCATCTTCCGCCGGAGCTCCCTGCTGAACTCAACTTCCACGTTCAGGGGGAGGAAAGCCGGCGGCGGAGTCAAGTACTCTCCGTCAACATCGATGCCGTGCTGGAATTTCTTGAGGTGAAACTCCAAGGACTTCCCCACCATGCTGGACTTCAACCCGGTCTCAACCCGGTCCTCGTCCATCACGCTGTTGAGGGCCCAGGCGAGTTTCTCCCTCCTCTTCAGCGGTGCCCACCTGTTGGACAGGAAGTTGTAGAACACTGCCTGGGGAGTCAATCCTCCCTCCACACATTGGCGGATCCTGGTCAGGACGGGGTCGAAAGCTGCCGCCAGCACCGGAACTTCGCTCCACACCGACGTGTCAATACCGGGCAGACCGTCTGGCAACTCCAACCGCTCATGCTCCTCCACCCGGACGACTACCCAATCTTTCTTCCAGTCATCCCACTTCCCGGAAGGGAATGACCGGAGGTACTTGAACGGGCACTTCTTGCGCTTCACAAAGTAGTAGAAGCCAAGGTACTCGTCGCTTCGGCCGGTGGTTTGGACGGTGAAGAAGGATCGGAAGAGCTCGATGCAGGGAGGGATGCCCACCCACATCTCGCAGAAGTGGACAAAGATGGACACAAGGAGAATGGAGTGAGGGCCAAGGTGGTATAGCTGCAGACCATAGAAGTCCAGCAGCATCAAGAAGAAAGAAGAAAACGGTGGGATCAGCCCCACCATGGCGTACGAGGAAAAATACACAATCTCGCCGGAGTGCTCCTTTTTAAAGGGAAGCTCTCCGCCGGCGCGGACCGAACGGTTGAAGAAGTCCGACGACCACCCCATGAGGGCTCGGACCTTCTTTAGATCGCTTTCCATCTTCAAACGACTCTCACGCAGACCCAACTCCATCGCAACACAGTTAGGCAAGAGAAGAGGAGCAAGGTACAAGTCGGGAGTTTGAGCGCAAGAACAGATGGGAAGCGTAAAGAACTCCCGACGGTGCGCTTTCCTTCTTAAGTAAGCACTCGCAACGCTTGGATGGAAACTGCAGGAGAGTCAAGGATACTACTCAAAAATTCAACCCTGCCGATGACAAGAGGGCCCGGGACCACCCTGACGATCAAGTCGAGGTTCTTACCCAGGCGAACAGTTGTCATCACGAGGCGGGAAACCCAAAGGCGGCGGACTGACAAGGCGCGCGGAACCGATACGGTTTTTGTATCGGGAACCGGCGACCTTCAATTGCGAGAGATCCGCACGTCAAAGATCTTATCTGCCGCCTGAGGCGCGCCACGCGTCGGGATTTAACCGTAAAGTCCCGCCAAAGGCACCTCCGAAGACCCTTGAAGACCCAGTTCAAGAGTCACAAGTGTGGACCCACCTCCGGCGGAATGACTTCATCCCGTTGGCCTTCCCCGGAGGTAGGTCCAGGGGGCCACTGTCGGTACCCTAAAAACCATACACCCCCTGAGGTTACAAAGATCTCAAGGGAAGGACATCTACTCAAATTAAAGACCCTCGGGGGCCCACCTGTCAGACATAACCGGACCTGCTTCTCCAACATGGTTAACCCCTAGGTTGCCACGTGTACTGTCAGACCGGAGCTATTACCCGCAAGGGTGAAGCTCCGGGCTAGGTACTGAAACGGCACCTCCGGACTTAACCCCTGACCGAGAGAAGCTCCGGACCTGACACGTGCCAGGCCACCCCGGAGCTTCCCGCTTCCCACAAGCAAGCTCCGGAGCTGCCACGTGTCCATACGTCGGAGCTGGCCGCTTCAAACCCCCGGGAGACATTGTAACGGCTCCGGATCTCCAAAGGACAGCCGCGGACTTCAAGACCCGATTAATTATCATTAATTCCACGTTAATGACACTTAATCGAACGATCTTAACACCTGTAACGGCACTGTCGGAGCCGTTACAGAGTTATTAACAACAATTAATCTCGTGTATCAATACTAGTAACCGCCAGGGCCACATGTCGGGTCAGGCTGATTTGTAACGGTTTGTCCTTGTACTATAAAAGGACAAACCGACGATACACTGAGGGAGAACTCTGGAACACACTCAAGCTCACAAGTTAATACAACACACACACACCCGTGGAGTAGGGTATTACGCTCAGGCGGCCCGAACCACGTAAACCACTGTGTCACTCGAGTCCAATCGTGATTCACCTTCTTGAGTCTCCGCGCGCCCACACCGAACTACAAACTCCTCCAACACTTTCATAGTGTCAGGAGATCTGCCGACTCCAACAGTCGACAGTTTCAACCGATGTGTGTAAGTTTGTACATCGGATGATCCGGTGCTTCACTTGGTCCAATGGTATTGCAAACTGTGCCGAGGACCGATGTCACTGAGCCATTCACATCGGATGATCCGGTGAGTACACTTGTCTGAGGTCTTCTTCTTCAGTTGAACCAACTCGACCGATGTGTACATTTCTGATATCATCGGTTGATCCGGTGAGTTGATTTTGTTTGCTTCGAGTGGAAAAGTGCTTAATTAAAATTACAAAAGTACTCAAGCACACAAGAATATAAAGAATATAGATAGAAATATAAACTCCCCCTGAGACTGAGATACTACTCCCCCTGACTCCTCTACCTTTTCTCCCCCTTTGGCATCAAGACACCAAAAAGGGATTCGAGAGCCTACTGACCCTGAGAGCTAGGCGCGATGATGAACTGGTCACCGTTGCTGTCGTCAGAGCTGCTGGCTGGAGTAGCGGTGGAGGGAGCTGCCGGAGCTGAGGGAGCCACCGTTGGTGCCTGTTGTGGAGGAGGTGCTGGAGCAGGGGCACTGACAACGGAGGCCGGCGTCTGCTGGAACAGAGTCGTGGCCGGCAGCGGGGAGTGAAGCGGAGCACCAGAAGCCAGAAAAGGAGACACGCTGAAGGAGGGTATCGGCGATGCATCTGATCGACCAAGTTGGTGAACCGATCCGTATCCTCTCGCCTCTGTCGGGCGATCTCTAGCTGTAGCTCCTGCTGCTGCCTCTGAAGCTGTGCCAGGTGAGCAGCCTACTCAGCCGCTAGCCTGTCCTGGCGTTGTTGCTCTATCATCTGCTGAAGAAGTGACGACAGCTCTGACGGCTGTGACACCTGCGCCTCGGACACAGGAGGTGGTGTTGGTGGTGGAGCAGCTGAACCTCCTGCCTCTGCATCGTGCTGCCTCGGTGAGGGAGGAGGAGGAGGGAAGTACTCCTCGACACTGTCGTCTGTATCGCTCTCGGACCAGACGTGCTGGAGGTCTCCTCCCTAAGCTTCTGCCTCTGCTAGTCGCTCATCCTCTTTCTCCAGATCCGACCAGTCCTCCTCGGAGAGCATCGCCCTGACCTGACGCTCAACAAGGCGGCCAAGGCGGCGGTCCCCTGGAGCTGGAGCTTGGTAGTGGCTGAACCGAGGGATACTGTCATCCGTGAGAAAGCTGTCTCGAACGGCGGTGCCGTCAGTAGCCACCATGTAGCACAGGTAGCTGATCCAGTGCCCATAGACAAGCTGCCTCATCATCCCCACTCCGTCTGTGATTACATCCTCCATCTCGCAAATGATGACATCCACTATGTCAAAATCCATCCCGTTCATGATGTAGAATAGGATCGTCTGCTGGAGGCTGGTGAATCCCTCAAGATAGTCGGACCTCGGCAGGAGAGAGCGACGCAGGGCGAGGTGCACCGTGTGCGCTGCTGGAGTCAACAAGGCCGGTACTCTCGGCTGGTCTGGAGAGAAGGTGGGTCCAAACAGTGATCGGATCTCCCCCAGAGCAGGTGCCACTCCTCCAGTGAGCGGCCTCCCCGGCGGGTCTGCCTGACCGTAGACCCTCTCATGCACGCAGGTGTCATGCAAGTCCACTACAAGTAGCTGTGCCACAATCTGCCTCGTCAGGTGATGATGCCGGCCCATGAACATAAAGTCAATCGATCTCCGGCCCTCCGATAAAAAGAGGGTAGCGTAGAACACGCGTACCCAATCCTCCACATAAGCACTCCTATCATATGATAGCAACTGTACCAGGCCCCTGCATCTCTCAAAGTATGGCCTGATCTCTGTCTCTGCGGATACTGCAAGTTGATCCCAATCCATGTAGTTGTGTTGGAACAGCTTGTGGTCTTAGCGTCTGTAAGTCTCGTAGAGAGACGCCTGCGTCAATGCCCAGAATCTGCTATCCACCCGTGCCTCTCTGGGCTGCGGGTACCACTCCTCAAGAAAGATGCTCCATCTGAGCTTCCGAAGCTGCTTTGCCTTCAGCTTCCTGTAGTCCGTGAGCTGGACACCCTCACCGACACGAACAGTGGTGTCCAGCATGTAGACAGCTCTCTCGGCCTCCCTGTCCTCACGAAGATCAGCGGCCGTCGGTCTCGGACGTGGAACGGCAGGGGAGTGTCCCCCACGGGTCCGGGCTGAACGCCGGCGGACGAGAGGCACGGGGGCGACGGCTGTGTGTGTACGGGCGAGTGAGAGTCGGGAGAGAGAAGATGGAGGGGAAAGGCACCGTTTAAAAATGGGTCCCAAACCCTAACCGAATATTTAACACCGGATGGACCGACGTTGAACGATTGAAGCATCGGTCGAATGGCACAGTAAGGGTATTCAAAATGATGTCGTGGACACCGGATCGACCGACGTTGAATGGAATAGCATCGGTGGAATTGATCATATTTCCAGAAGAGTGAACATTGGATGGACCGACGTTTCTCGGATTGAACACATCGGTCGATTTGAGATATTGACTGAACTGGCACTTGGGTTTTGAACACCTACTGATCCGATGAGGAATTGACCTAAGCATCAGATAATCCGATGACTACTAAACAGCAACATCTCATATATGTCCTTCGACCAAACAATCAAGCAATGAGAAACACATGTCTTAGGACTTTTTGGGCAACCTCTTACCCCTCAAAGATGCTAATATGCCAATAGTTTGGTTAGGCCTTAAGGCAAAATGAACAACGAGAAAAAAATTGGGAGGAAATCATTCAAATAAAATGTATGGCCCATGCTTTGTGAGGTAGAGTATAAAGACTTCTATCTCAATAGAGCATGTTCCTCTAGGCATTAACGCACCTAACATTTTGTTCTTTCCACCTTGTATGAGTTGAGATATTGCATTTCAAACAAGTCTCTTTCTCATGAGGTGGGTTCTCCTTTGTGACAATCCACCGTATGCAATGCCAAACACGTTATAGTGCAAGAAATTTAAATATGAGTGCAAGTCTATATGGCAGGCATCATGCAAGACATAAAGTAAATCTATCTTGCCAAGTTTGATCCTTTCAAATGCTTCTTCAGGGAGAACCACTCTCCAAGCCTTGGGAAAACCCAAAAGAACCACCATCCCAAGCTAACCCTAGCTCACCCCTATCCTTTGAGAGTTAGGCAAGACCTATATGATGTGCATTCTTACATGATCATGGCAACTTACATGATGTTTGATGCATCTAGCACATTTAATTCACTCCTTAGCCTAGAAAAAGTTTTCTCATCAAGTGGTTTAGTGAAGATATCCGCCAATTGTTCTTCAGACCTAACACCTCTCAAAGAGATGTCTCCCTTAGCTTCATGGTCTCTTAATAAATGATGGCGAATATCAATGTGCTTAGTGCGGGAGTGTTGAATGGGGTTTTTAGCTATCTTAACCGCACTTTCATTGTCACAAATGAGAGGCACACAACCAAGTTTAATTCCAAAGTCCAAAAGGGTTTGCTTCATATAAAGAATTTGGGCACAACATGCACCGGCCACTATATACTCCGCTTCCGCCGTGGACAAGGCGACGGAGTTTTGCTTCTTGCTAGACCAAGATACTAGGAAACGCCCAAGCAAGTGGCACCCACCGGAGGTACTCTTGCGATCCACACGGCATCCAACAAAGTCCGAATCCGAGTATCCCAAGAGGTGGAAGGTTGTACCTTTAGGGTACCACAAGCCCATACTAGGGGTATGCTTAAGATACCTAAGTATCCTAAAGACCGCCTTCTTATGCGATTCTTTAGGTGCCGCTTGAAAGCGAGCACATAAGCATACACTAAACATGATATCGGGCCTAGATGCGGTAAGATAAAGCAATGAACCAATCATAGAACGGTGGCGAGATTGGTCAATAGGTTTACCGTCCTTATCCGCGTTGAGATGACAATTTGTTGCCATTGGAGTGCTTCTTGAGCTACAATCTCCCATCTCAGTTTTCTTCAAGAGGTCCTTGGTGTACTTCTCTTGATAGACGAAGGTTCCCTCTTGAAGTTGCTTGATTTGGAATCCAAGGAAGAAGTTGAGCTCACCAATCATTGACATCTCGAATTCCCTAGACATCATTTTGCCAAACTCATGGCTAAAAGCTTCGTTAGTTGAACCAAAAATAATGTCATCAACATAAATTTGACAAATGAACAAATATCCGTTGATGTCTTTGATGAAGAGTGTGGTGTCCACCCTCCCAATCTTGAATCCTTGCATGATGAGGAAGTCCCGTAGTCGTTCATACCACGCCCTAGGTGCTTGCTTGAGCCCGTAGAGCGTCTTGTGCAACCTATACACATGGTTAGGATTCCTCGGATCTTCAAACCCGGGAGGTTGTTCAACATAAACAAGCTCGTTAATGTAGCCATTAAGAAAGGCACTTTTCACATCCATTTGATAAAGTCTAATATTATGATGTGAAGCAAAAGCAAGGAGTATACGAATTGCCTCTAACCGGGCGATCGGAGCAAATGTCTCCCCAAAGTCTAGTCCTTCAACTTGCGAGAACCCTTTGGCCATATGTCTTGCCTTGTTGCGGACCACAACGCCATTCTCGTCTTGTTTGTTGCGGTACACCCACTTTGTTCTGATGACGTTCTTGTCCTTGGGTCGCTCCTCCAACACCCAAACTTCATTGCAGATGAAGTTGTTGAGTTCTTCTTGCATAGCCATTACCCAATTTGGATCTTAGAGTGCTTCCTCAATGTGAGTGGGTTTTACACACGAAACAAACGAGTAGTGCACACAAAATGAAGCGAAATGGCGAGAACGTGTACTTACACCCCTTGATGGACTACCGATGATTTGGTCCATCGGGTGCGCCTTGGAGATGCGTCCATGCCTCATAAGTGGTTGTGAAGCACTTGGCGGTGGTGAAGCGTGTTGCTCCTCTTGTGGTTGGACTTGATCTTGGACTTCTTCTTCATCTTGATGTTGTATGGCTTGTGAGTCTTGAGTTGGCAATGGATCATCCTTCTCTACTTCGTCGACTTGAGGTGCCATGGAGGTGTTGTTGTTGGAACTTGAAGCTCCCCCTTGATCATGGCCCTCCTCAACTTCCGGCTTGATGTCTCCAATGGTCATGTTCTTCATGGCTTCTCGTAGAGGCTCATCATCTATTTCATCATGACCAAAACTCTCCTCTTGGGAGCCATTAGTCTCATCAAACTCAACATCACAACTTTCCTCAACTAAACCGGAGGTTTGGTTGAATACTCGATATGCTTTTGAGTTTGATGCATAGCCAAGAAAAATACCAACATCGCATCTTCTTTCAAACTTACCGAGCCTTTTCTTGCGGTAGATGTAGCACTTGCACCCAAAGACTCGAAAGTATGAGATGTTGGGATTTCTCCCAATGAGAAGCTCGTACGGGGTCTTTTGAAGTAGTCGGTGAAGATAGACCCTATTTGCGGCATGGCACACCGTGTTGATTGCTTCGGCCCAAAACTTCTCCAACGTGCCGTAGTCATCAAGCATTGCTCTTGCAAGAGTGATGAGAGTCTTGTTCTTCCTATCAACGACACCATTTTGTTGAGGGGTGTATGTGGCCGAAAATTCATGTTTCACGCCTCCACGGTCACACCATTCCCCAATGTTGTAGTTCTTGAATTCGGTGTCGTTGTCGCTCCGGACCTTGATAATGGGAAGTTGGAATTCCCTTTGAGCGCAGTTGGCAAAGGTCTTGAACACTTCCAGAGTTTCACTCTTGTCACCTAAAAATAGAGTCCAAGCATAGCGAGAGTAGTCATCAACTATAACAAGACAATAGAGGTTACCCCCAAGACTTTGGTATGTGGACGGTCCGAAGAGGTCCATGTGGAGTAGCTCAAGTGGCTTGGAGGTTGACACCATTGTCTTCATTGGGTGGTGTGAAGCAACTTGCTTCCCGGCTTGACAAGCGCTACAAAGCTTGTTCTTCTCAAACGTCACATCCTTCACGCCGGTCACCATCCCAAGCTTGAATGACTTCTTGAGTTTGCTCATCCCAATGTGTGCTATGCGTCGGTGCCATAGCCAACCCAAGCTTGTCTTAGTGAAAAGATAAGTGGTTAAGCTAGCATTCTTGTTGGAGAAGTCTACTAGGTAGAGATGTCCATGCCGAAATCCTTTGAAGATTAGCTCTTTGCTTGCCTCACTACTCACAACAACATCATTCTTGCTAAATGTGCATGTTAGTCCAAGATCACATAGTTGTGCAATAGAAAGTAAATTAAAGCTAAGTGACTTAACATACAACACATTTGAAATGGATAAATCATTTGAAATAGAAATTTTACCTAACCCTATTACTTTACCCTTAGAGTTATCACCAAAGGTAACTTGTTCATGATTACCGGAGTTTTCTATGGTGGTGAACATACCATCATTGCCGGTCATGTGTTGAGTGCACCCGCTATCGAGTACCCAATGCTTTCCTCCGGCTTTGTAGTTCACCTACACACATGAAGTTAATTTTTAACTTTAGGCACCCAAGCCAACTTAGGTCCTTGTATGTGTGATACAAGTGTCTTTGGGACCCAAAGTTGCTTGGGGAGCTTCCCCTTCATGTTATTCATGTCTTTGCCGATGAACCTAGCCTTCACCTTGCCATTTACTTTACTAAGAAGATAATAGCGCTCATTGAAAGTAGATTTGTAGTTAGTAGGCAATTTGGGTGAAGGTCGGTTAGGAAGAGGGCACTCCCTTGTGTAGTGACCGGTGACCTCACAATGTTGCCAATATGAACCAAGTTCCTTGATGAAGCTTGTTCTAAGCTCAGGTGAGGGCACCTTTCCTTTGTTAGGCACCGGGAAGGATCTTAGTCCTCTCTTGTTGAAGGCTTTTGCTTGTTGGAAGAGGATTTCCTTGTGCTTGACTTCACCTTTTGAAAGTCTAGCCACACTAGTGCGGAGACTCTCAATTTCTTCCAACAAGTCCTTCTCCCTAGCAATAGCTTTCAAAGGCAAAGACTTGTTCAAGGCATTAGTGACATGAGAAGTTGTAATGGATATCCTATCATTAAGGGTTTGTTTCTTTGCATTTTTCAACTTTTGATCAAGCACGTCATGAGCAATGTTAAGTGTTTGATATTCTTGTGTTAGCTTGTTGTGCTCTTCCAAGAGAGTTTGGTGTGCTATGTTAAGCTCATCATTATCTAACTTGATTTTAGCATTTTCTTCCTCAATTTGCTTGACATGAGATTTGAGCGTGTCATGCTCCTTGAGTATGCTTTCATACTTGTCAAGCAAATCAAGGTTAGCACTCTCAAGCCTAGCACGAGTTTCTTCAAGAGTTTTAACCTTACTCTTTTCTCTCTTAATGATAGCATGATATTCATTTATCAAAGAAGTTAAATCATCGGGGGAAAGCTCATCATCACTAGAGTCGTCACATACCTTGGTGTTACCTTTAGCCATGATGCACATGGGCGGTGGATGAAGAGGTGAGTCATCATTGTTGGCAATGGCGAGGCCGGCCAAGCTTTCTTCCTCTACTTCACTCTCTTAATCACTTGTTTCTTCGTCGGTGACCCATTCATTTGCCTCACACATGAACACCTTTTGTGGGCCATTTATCTTCTTTGGGAAGAGTCTTGCCTTCTTGCCCTTGTCTTGTTTCTTCTTCCCAAAGGCTCTTGGTTTGGGTTTGACCTCTTCTTCATCATCATCACTTTCTTCAAGCTTGCGATGCTTGCCCTTGTAGTTCTCTCTCCTTTTGTCTGGTTTTGGACAATCATAGGAGATGTGGCCTTGATCACCACAATTGTAGCAAGTCTTGCGATCGTCTCTTCTTGGTAGAAATGCTTTCTTCTTGGGATCAAAGGTGTATCCCTTCTTGGTGATCTTGGAGTTCAAGCGTGAGAACTTTCTCATCATCAAAGCAAGCTCATCATCATCATCTTCGCTTGATACTTGCTCTTCTTCACTTGAGCTAGGCTCAACCACCTTCTTCTTCTTGAAGCTTGCTTTCTTGGTGGAGGCCTTTAGAGCAATTGTTCTTGAGGATGATTGCTCCATCATCCCAAGTACACTCATCTCATGAGCGTGTATCTCTCCAATGAGCTCCGAAACCTCAATGTGGTCAAGTGACTCCTTTTGGAGCATGGAGTTGATGATGTTGTATTTTGGCTTGGGAAGAAGCATGAGGATCTTACGGTTGATGAGTCCCTTGCCAAGAGACGCAATGTCAAGAGCATTAATCTCCTCAATAATAACATTTAAGCATGAAAACATTTCATTAACATTTTCATGAGGAAACATCTTAAATTCATCATATTTTGCTTTAAGCATGTGATATTTAAGTTCCTTTACACGAGATGAACCCTCATGAATTTCTATCAAGCAAGCCCAAATTTCACAAGCCTTTTCCTTACTAGCAATCCTAGAAAAGACATTTTGACTTATGCACTCATAGATTGCATTCCTAGCCTTAGCATCCCATGTAATTTGATCACCAACATAATTATGTTCTCCAAACCCCGCATGAGTCGCTTCTCATACTTCGGGAGCAATAGCCTCTAGGTAAGCGTGCATGCATGCTTTCCAATAGGCAAAGTTCTTGCCCTCAAAGATAGGAACCGAACCCCCAACCTTGGCCATTTTCTCTCTCTAGCGGTGAAGCTAGAATGATCCTATGAGCAACCTTGCTCTGATACCAATTGTAAGGACCGAATGTCCAAGAGGGGGGGCGGGTGAATTGGGCTTTCTTCGAAAAATTCTAAGCAATTGAAACTTAATTTCTAAAGCCCAATTCCCTATGCGACTAATTATGCATTCTAGTAGATAGAAACTTTGCGGAATATAAATGCATAAAAGAAAAGGAAGGAGAAGGATGCAAACTCCCGAGGAGACAAGGATTTATCCCGTGGTTCGGCAAGATCGTGAAGATCTTCCTACATCCACGTTGTGGCACCCACCAAAGGGTTTTTCCACACCCACGTCACCGAGACGAGGGGTCTTCACTAATCTTCTCCGTTCGCCTCCTTGGCAAGGTGGAGCTCAAGCCTTGTACAACTTCGACCTTTCGGGCTTCCACACACGCCTTGGCAAGCTCCGGAAGTCTCTTCACGATTACAACACCAAGGGCACTCCCTTGAGGCTCTCACACTAACCTAGAGAGTCCACTCACACAGAATGGTGGCACACAAGCTCTCTCTCTAGCTAGTTCTAGCCTAAACCTTGGTGTAGAGGTGATCAAAAAGGTGTGGAAGTGATTGCTCTTGGCCTTGAACACTTGTGGATGTGTGGATAGCTTCAGGTGATCAAGACTTGACGAAATGACAGGGTTAGGGGGTATTTATAGCCAGCCTCCCCGAAATAGCCGTTGGAAAAGTAGGCTGACAGAACTTTACTGTGAACACCGGATGATGCGATGTCTCCCCTTTAGTTATCATCGGTCTAATTACTTTGGCTGACGTCATCGTGTCAGATATGACCGTTGTTAGACCGATGTTGCCCATGTCTTCTAATCGGATGATCCGGTGGCTCTTCCTCCAGAATTTGCTTAATCTTGATGCTTACTGGAGTGATCGACCGATGTGTGTAAGTCTGTACATCGGATGATCCGGTGCTTCACTTGGTCCAATGGTATTGCAAACTGTGCTGAGGACCGATGTCACTGAGCCATTCACATCGGATGATTCGGCGAGTACACTTGTCTGAGGTCTTCTTCTTGAGTTGAACCAACTCGACCAATGTGTACATTTCTGATATCATCGGTTGATCCGGTGAGTTGATTTTGTTTGCTTCGAGTTGTTTTGAGTGAATCTTTTGTGTCTTGCTCATATGACCTCTTAGACATTTGTTCCACAAGGCTCTTTGATGATCTTCAAGCATTGTATGTTGTCAACTTATGGTTGAGTGACTTAGACATAAGATCTTTCACTTCTTGTCTTTATCTCATTGATTTGATCTCAGAAGTTGAATGTATATGGGTCTCCAATGACATATTCATTTCATTTTATGAGTGATTATGTGGACCTTGCATTCACAAATTCATTAGTAAAGTTCAATGGTTGTCATTAATCACCGAAACCGTACTTCATGGGGGGCCTAGATGCTTTCAACACTCCAAGAGTTCAAGCAAAAGAAAACACTCTCACTGCACAAGTTTACACAGGTATGTACTAGTCTGATGTTCCCCGAACTAGTACGATAATCCCTCTATCCAGGATCGTACAAGTCCTCCCAATGCGAACTTGTCCGCAACGAACGAGTCCGATAAAGTTCGGACTAGTCTGATAATGCCTCTGATCAATATCAGACAAGTCCGATATTCCACAGACTAGTCCAAAATCTTCACTTACCATTTTTGAACTTATCCTTAGCCCCTAAAAAATTCACGACACCGGACTAGTCCTATATTATTCGGACTAGTCCAATAACCTCTCTGACTAAAATCGGACAAGTCCTCTCAATGCAGACTTCTCCTCAATTCACTAAGGGATTCACCACACCAGACTAGTCCTATATGTGTCGGACTAGTTCGAACATCTCCAAAGACAAAGTCGGACTAGTCCGCCAATTGCCGGACAAGTCCGATAATTCAGGACACTTAGGGTTTCCCACACACTACACACTGGACTAGTCCGGAGTCCATCACAGACTAGTCCGACCTTTGTAAACCCTAATGGTAACCCTTGGAATCCCTAGTATAAATAGAGGTATACGGGCCCTAATCAAACACTATCGACCCCCTGCGCCATCACACCTTCCAAGAGCCCAAAAAACACGTATCTCCACGCAATCCAACGCAAGAAAGATCAAATCCTTGAGGATTAACCATAGATCAAAGGAGAGACACGTTCTTCACGTCTTGAGCTCTTGGGTTTGATTCTCTCACACACTCTCGCTATTTTATTGCCGATCTTTCGAGTGTGTTTGGTAGTGTTTCAAATTGTAAATCTTGGGGAGCCCCCAACTTGTGAGAAGACCCCTTGAACACAGTTATTTACCCCTTTGTGATTAGTGGAAGAGAGTCAACCTCCATGGCGATTCGACAAGGGTAGGGTTGGTGAAGACCCGGTCCTCCGTGGGCTCCACAACGTGGACATAGATTTCCTCTGTGGAATCGAACAACGGGATAAAAATCATTGTGTGCTTTGCTTTTGCTCTTACTATTCATTGTAATCTAGGGTTTGCTCAATCAACTTACGTTAAAACTTTAAAACTAAAGTTAACTTGTGCCACATCTAGTTTTATTGAAGCAGTACATTCAAGTTATAACTCAATTCCTGCTGCATCGAGTATTTGGATCGAAATCATTGATCAAACTTGATCAATCTAGTACACACACACCGAACTAGTCCGCACGCTACCGGACTAGTCCGATTTCTCTGTGTTTGATCGGATTGCTAAGTGTTTCATGTTCCAACGAAAGGATCAAAAAGCCTATTCACCCCCCCTCTAGGCTACATTCATACCACGACCCGTGAACATGCCCTTCCATGTAGTAGGGCACCTATCCCTTTTTCAATGCACGCAATCAATTATGTCTAGCATTCCTAGAATTCCACATCTCGTATTAACTTGCATGAGTCCCGTAATATCCTGACTAGTTGGTTCCCGTAGATATGTTCAATTTCACTATACAAATTAATGATTGCGTGGCAGAAATGCAGTAGAGATTTACGAGATGTGGTATCTGCTATATCGAGCTTATCGTCGAGAAAGTCACCTGGGACTACCTTTTGCAGAGCTGATAATCCATGTTTTCCTGTTGCATCACGGCGTTGTTGGAAATATGGATCATAAGCTTCTACGTCTTGTAGAATTCGTTCAAAAACTACCTTTCGCATGCGAAACCTACAGAAAAAATGCTAAATTAGTTACAAGTACTATTTACAAGTAAAAGTTTGAAATATACCTTCGACGGAACTGTATAGCATTGTACACCGGATTTTCACCGGAGTAATCCCTACGTATCTTTCGATCGTAGGCATCGTGATCTCGCTGACACATTTTTTTGGAATAGCCTCGGTAGAACTCCTACGTCAAGAGCTTTCTGTGTGCATGGTTTGCACGTACCATGCGGCATCATTGTCGTCGTCCTCGTCCATGTATCTAATGTGTTGCCGGTGTTGTTCATCATCTTCTTCGAGTTATTGCTGGCACTTCTTTCTTCTAGCAAACCATTTGTCAAACAAGATATTCATTGTCGAGGATGGAGTCAGAGGTTAGAAAGAAATGGACTGAGAGAACTGGAGGCCGCACGATTTGTTTTATAACTTGAGGCAGCTCAAAACAGATGGAATATCTTTATGTCACACCTAGATATTTCACGACATCTCAAAGCAGATGGAATATCTTTGTGTCACACTATATAGTCTAAAGTTAAAAGTTTTTAAAAAGTTGGAACTGACAGGCTGAATATTATGGAGCCAGGTTCAAATTATTAGAGCAACATAATCTGAATAGTTCACACACATTGGTGACAATAATCTGAATACAAAGTTCTCACAAACATTATTAAAGCAAATAAAAGTTCATACAAGTAACGCAACACAAGCAAAGTTATGGCAATGAATGAACAAAAAGCGAAACATAATCTCATACTGGTAGGCCACATAATATGCAGCACTGGCTTTGTCACACTTCGTAAGGTTGATGTTCATGATACACTCGTCGTCTTTCTTCTCGCTTGCAGATACCTCTCTTTCCCTAAATTACAGCTTCTTGGTTTGAACAGCCTCGTAGACCTTCGCCATATTTGCATCCAACATATGAGTTCTATTGTGCATCTCGATCTCTGCTGTTGTGTCCTTGTTCCACCGCTCCATCTTTTGCAAAGTGAGGTCATTGGAGTTCAGTGTCACAAAGATTGAGACAAATTCCTCATAATCACAGATGTTGCAGTAACATGACAAGATTCTTCATCATCACAGGTGCTGCAGTAACATCACATGACAAAAGTTCATTATGAATATTAGAATCTACTTTAACAAGACAAGACATTACTTTCACTGCAAAAGAATCTACTTTAACTCATACATCTACATAGTGACCATCAAGTTTTAGTTCAATACAAAATCGTGAGCAAATGAATTATTAACCTAATAGCTAAGATCAGGAATTATATCCCCATCAGGTTTATTTCAATCAGATTTAACTCAAACATTTACATAGTAGACCATCAGGTTTATTTCAATACCCAGTTTTGTGTCCCCATTCCATGAATTATTAACCTAGCAGCTTTGCATGAGAGCATTCAACATTTCTTAACACTCGCACAACATGGAATTGTCAATGACCAAATATGCCTAGGACAAAATGTAACCAACTTCAAAGTAAAAACAAAAGGATATGGATTATATGTAGTCTATACCATCTATAATGTGGGATTACAATTTATGTATCAATGTATGACAGATTGACAGTGTCGACTGTTGGAGTCAGCAGATCTCCTGACACTATGAAAGTGTTGGAGGAGTTTGTAGTTCGGTGTGGGCGCGCGGAGACTCAAGAAGGTGAATCACGATTGGACTCGAGTGACACAGTGGTTTACGTGGTTCGGGCCGCCTGAGCGTAATACCCTACTCCACGGGTGTGTGTGTGTTGTATTAACTTGTGAGCTTGAGTGTGTTCCGGAGTTCTCCCCCGTGTATCGTCGGTTTGTCCTTTTATAGTACAAGGACAAACCGTTACAAATCAGCCTGACCCGACATGTGGCCCTGGCGGTTACTAGTATTGATACACGAGATTAATTGTTGTTAATAACTCTGTAACGGCTCCGACAGTGCCGTTACAGGTGTTAAGATTGTCCGATTAAGTGTCATTAACGTGGAATTAATGATAATTAATCGGGTCTTGAAGTCCGCGGCTGTCCTTTGGAGATCCGGAGCCGTTACAATGTCTCACGGGGGTTTAAAGTGGCCAGCTCCGACGTATGGACACGTGGCAGCTCCGGAGTTTGCTTGTGGGAAGCGGGAAGCTCCGGGGTGGCCTGGCACGTGTCAGGTCCGGAGCTTCTCTCGGTCAGGGGTTAAGTCCAGAGGTGCCGTTTCAGTACCTAGCCCGGAGCTTCACCCTTGCGGGTAATAGCTCCGGTCTGACAGTACACGTGGCAACCAAGGGGTTAACCATGTTGGAGAAGCAGGTCCGATTATGTCTGACAGGTGGGCCCCCGAGGGTCTTTAATTTGAGTAGATGTCCTTCCCTTGAGATTTTTGTAACCTCAGGGCGTGTATGGTTTTTAGGGTACCGACAGTGGCCCCCTGGACCTACCTCCGGGGAAGGCCAACGGGATGAAGTCATTCCGCCGGAGGTGGGTCCACACTTGCGACTCTTGAACTGGGTCTTCAAGGGTCTTCGGAGGTGCCTTTGGCGGGACTTTACGTGACGTGCGGATCTCTCGCAATTGAAGGTCGCCGGTTCCCGATACAAAAATCGTATCGGTTCCGCGCGCCTTGTCAGTCCGCCGCCTTTGGGTTTCCCGCCTCGTGATGACAACTGTTCGCCTGGGTAAGAACCTCGACTTGATCGTCAGGGTGGTCTCAGGCCCTTTTATCATCGGCAGGGTTGAATTCTTGAGTAGTATCCTTGACTCTCCTGCAGTTTCCATCCAAGCGTTGCGAGGGCTTACTTAAGAAGGAAAGCGCACCGTCGGGAGTTCTTTACGCTTCCCATCTGTTCTTGCGCTCAAACTCCCGACTTGTACCTTGCTCCTCTTCTCTTGCCTAACTGTGCTGCGATGGAGTTGGGTCTGCGTGAGAGTCGTTTGAAGACGGAAAGCGATCTGAAGAAGGTCCGAGCCCTCATGGGGTGGTCGTCGGACTTCTTCAACCGTTCGGTCCGCGCCGGCGGAGAGCTTCCCTTTAAAAAGGAGCACTCCGGCGAGATTGTGTATTTTTCCTCGTACGCCATGGTGGGGCTGATCCCACCGTTTTCTTCTTTCTTCTTGATGCTGCTGGACTTCTATGGTCTGCAGCTATACCACCTTGGCCCTCACTCCATTCTCCTTGTATCCATCTTTGTCCACTTCTGCGAGATGTGGGTGGGCATCCCCCCTGCATCGAGCTCTTCCGAACCTTCTTCACCGTCCAAACCACCGGCCGAAGCGACGAGTACCTTGGCTTGTACTACTTTGTGAAGCGCAAGAAGTGCTCGTTCAAGTACCTCCGGTCATTCCCTTCCGGGAAGTGGGATGACTGGAAGAAAGATTGGGTAGTCGTCCGGGTGGAGGAGCATGAGCGGTTGGAGTTGCCAGACGGTCTGCCCGGCATTGACACGTCGGTGTGGAGCGAAGTTCCGGTGCTGGCGGCAGCTTTCGACCCCGTCCTGACCAGGATCCGCCAATGTGTGGAGGGAGGATTGACTCCCCAGGCAGTGTTCTGCAACTTCCTGTCCAACAGGTGGGCGCCGCTGAAGGGGAGGGAGAAGCTCGCTTGGGCCCTCAACAGCGTGATGGACGAGGACCGGGTTGAGACCGGGTTGAAGTCCAGCATGGTGGGGAAGTCCTTGGAGTTTCACCTCAAGAAATTCCAGCACGGCATCGATGTTGACGGAGAGTACTTGACTCCGCCGCCGGCTTTCCTCCCCCTGAACGTGGAAGTTGAGTTCAGCAGGGAGCTCCGGCGGAAGATGCCCGCGCTTGACGACCTTGGCGTCGTCGAGAAAAGATCAACCGCCCGGTTGGCGATCCCCGGGTTGTCCGAAGGCGGCTCCGCCCCTGTCTCTCAGCCAAGAGCTGAGGTCATCGGCAAGGGCAAGGAGCTGGCGGAGGAGCCGGAGAGCCGGAAGAGAAAGCTGCGACATGCTGACGGAAGGTCCGTCGGTCTTGCCACCTCCCCCCCAGTTCCCCGTCCTCAGGAAGGAAGATCCCCCGCCGCCGTGGCGGCTGTCCCCGTGGTGGGGTCTTTCCGGAGCGCTACTGTTCCGGCGGTGGGATCCTCCCGGAGTGCGACCGTTCCCGTGGTGGATCCCTCCGGAGGTGCCAGCTCCGGGCACGCGACCCCGGCGCCAGAAGCGGTGAGGGCCTCCAGGTCGAGGAGTTCCTCCCGATCAAGGAGAGCTCCGACCCGGGAAACGCCCGTGGCCACGACAAGTCCTGGGAGTCCTCCCGGAGCTCCTACACCGACCGTGGCCAGCCCGGAACGTCCGAGAAAGAGGTTCCGCGCAAGCTGGTGCGTGAGCCTCCCAAGGTAATTTTTCTTTCTTACCTCGATTAACTTTTAATTGTAGCATCTATTTGCTCAATTTCTTCGTTCTTTATCTGCAGCGTTCCCAAGAAGGGGAGTGAAGCTCCGCCCTCAGCCACAGTGTCTGAGGCTGCGGGGGCTTCTGCTCCAGCTCCGGTGCTGCCCCAAGCGGAGGCTGCGACAGCTCCGGCGCCGGCTGTTGTGGTCATGGACCTCGACTCGTCTCCAGAAGTTCCCGTGGTAGCGCTGGACCACGGGATTGAAGATGCGCCAGCGGCACCCGTTCCGGAGGTAGAAGCTCCAGGTCCTGGTGCTGCAGAAGTAGAAGCTCCGACTATTGAGTCGGAGGAAGTAGCAGTCCCGGCTTCAGAGCCGGAAAGTGCTGAAGCCCCGGCGGTTGAGCCGGAGGTAGCTGAAGCCCCGGCATGCGAACCAGAAGTTGAAGCAGTTCCGGTAGTTGAGCCGGTTACTTCCGAAACTCCGGTCGCAGAGCCGGTAATTATTGGAGCGCCGGCCGCAGAGCCGGTGGCTGAAGAGGCGAGGGAGCTTGAGCCTCCCTCAGAAGAAGTGTCCCGGCCGGAGCCAATGGAGGCGACGACGTCGATGGTACCCGTGGCGGAGCCAGAGTGCCTGAACGAAGTCGCCGGCCCCCAGCCTGAGGGGGCAAATGAAGACATGGTGGCGGGACCTTCTTCGGTGACGACTGAGGCCATCCCGGAGGAGTGCCCTAGCGCTTTGGAAGCTCGGGGTTTCACTCTCGTAGAGTGGGACCCAATTTTTGTAAATGAAGACCCGCTGGAACCAGCGGAGGAGATCCCAGAAGGTCTGGAGCCCATCTCGCTGTCGATGTCCATCGACAACGCCTGCTCCAGTCTACGTCAAGTCCAACTAGCCTTCTTCCACGACAGCAAGGCTCTTGAAGAGGAGCGCCAAACCCTTAGGCGGTGGCGTAATCGACTCCAATTCGAGACCAAGCTGACGCAGTCGAGGCTTGCGGATGACAAGGAATGGATTAGGCGGGAGAAGATCCGCCTGGAGCTCTGGGGTGAGCTGCTGGATGAGAGGGAGAGCATGACTCACGCCCTCGATGCTCAATCCCGGGAATTCCATGACCAAGCAAAGGCTGCTAACGACGCGGCCAATGCTCGGTTTGATCAGCTCGAGGCCATCAGCACCGCACTCATCAAGCGCCGAGAGGCACTTGAAGGAAGGGAAAGACGGCTCGAGGATGAGGAGCAAAAACTCCTGGAGCTACGGGATGACGTCTTGCGACGGGAGGAAGAGCTCGCCGAGAAAACAGCTCTGGCGGACAAGGGCCTCGAGGAGCGCACTAAAAAATTGGAAGAGCGCTGCCTCGAGGAGGAGGAGAAGACCTGGGTGCGGGGGCAGGAACTCTACGAGTACGAGTGTGCCCTTATCGCCCGGGAGAAGAAAGCGGAGGCTAGGGAGAAGGACCTGGTTGACCGCCGGAACAAGATCCACCTCCGGGAGGAGGAGCTCGGAAGACTTGAGAAGCGGGTTGCTGCGAAAATCCAGCAGAACGCCAAAGAAGTTGAGCGCCTCTCCCGCGAGAATTCGGAGTTGACGGCGGCCCGGAGATCCCTGGAAGAGGTGAAGAACCTGAGGAAGGCGGACTCCCTGCAAATTTGGGAGTTCCTGAGCAAGGCCGACGATGCGCTGGCGCCGATGGGTTTCAGCCCCGTGCTCCCGGATGATCCGGAGCCGGAGTCGGACCTTGCGTTGCAAGCGTTGAGCGCTGCGGGCAGCAAGCTCTCCAAGGTGGGCGACGTCATCGCGGACCAGCTGGAAGTCGAGGGGCAATCCCTGGCTAGGAACGTCACAGAGTATGTGTTGACGTGCTACACTAGCCGGAACCCTCGATTCCCTCTGGACCCGGTGCTTGAAGGCCCCGTCGAAGGAGAAGGCGAAGCTACCCGAGCCAGCGTGTCGGAGGTCGCCCAGAAGGTCGCCGAGTTCTTCCATAGGGTCTAGGACCATCTCTCTTAGCCTTTACTTGTATCTTCTCTTCTTCCTCAATTTTGTAATCCCTTGTCTCCAGATGTAATCTCCGGTCTTCTGATGAAATGAAATCCCCAATTTTTCGTGAATTTCATTTTTTTGTCTTCAACATCTTTGTCTTCACTTGGCCCCCTAGTAGATGTGCACAATTTGATTGTGGACATGTACCAAAAGGATGTTGAGTTTTGTTGAAGACGAATTTGCTTCGAACTTGTGGAATCTATGTCCGAAGTTTTTGATAGTGAAGGTCCCCTGAAGTTGTCGGAGCTTAGGAGCTCCGGCACTGTCCATCGCTGGAGCTTAGTAGCTCCAGCAATAGCCTCTATCAACACGTTGAGCGTCGATAGTTAATACTCCAAGGTGTCGGAGCTTAGTAGCTCCGGCGATGACCCTTGCCACACTTGGTTTGTTGGCAACAGACTCCAGTGACGGGGTCTTCTCACCATCTTTTAGTCAACGCCGACGGTCGACGCCCTGGTGGGAGTCGGAGCTTGGTTAGCTCCGGTTTTTCTCCCTCAAATTTGGGTTCATTTTTCCTGCACACTTAAGCCAAGAAAAATAGTAAAATTCGTTCCTTATCTATAACTTCGTCGCGGCTTAAGGTTCTCAAGAGAATTTTAAGTTGAACACGATTTTTAGTACGACTGGATGAATTGTCTTTTCTTTTAGATCTAATTGTCCATGGACCCACCTTACTTTGGCCTGCCGGGATGTAGGTAGAGTGGCGTACTTAGGGTGCTTGACCAGGCTAAGTCGATAGCGCACTCCGGCCCTAGAATGGCTTAGCGGCTTTCAGGCGAGTTGGCCACAGACGATATTTAAATCTAAAAAATCCGACAATTCGACTCGAATCGTACGTAAACCGGTCAAACTAGAATTTCTTAAGAATTGCACGTTTCTGTTATAGACAAGAAAGAGAAAAATAAAAATGTCGAGCCTATGCAAAAATGAATGCACGTGGAGTCTATTTCACATGAAGATGTCTTTCATTATAGGTCCGGGGTACAGGGGAAACAAGTACACTCTTAGGGTACGGAACCAGGCTAAGTGTGTTTGGTTTCTCGTTTGACCCAGGGTAGTTAGCCACACTTCTAGTCCGGAGACTGTATCAAGTGTTGCATGAGCTTTCCAAACCTTTCGGGAAAGGTTCGGCTGCTCTCCCGGAGGAACTACCCGACTCTGTACAATGACTCTATAACATACATTTCAAGTTACTTAAGACTCACCTCCGTGGAATTAAGTGTAAAACTTACGGAGGTGCTCGATGTTCCAAGGATTTGGGAGAGGTGTCCCATCCTTGGTAGCCAAGCGAACGCTTCCGGGACGGGATACTTTGATCACTCGGAAGGGCCCTTCCCAGACGGGGGAAAGTTTGTTTTGCCCTTCTCTGGATAGTATTCTCCGTAGCACCAGATCGCCTTCCTCGAGCTGTCGGTTGTGTACATGCCGCTGGTGATAGCGCCGTAGAGCTTGGCGGTATCGGGCATTCCGAACAGCTGCTTGGCACCTTCCCTCCTCGAGGAGGTCTAGGTCTTCACGCCGGAGCTGGTCCTGCGCGGCTTCGTCGAAGGTCCGGACTCGGAGGGAACCCAAGGTGATTTCCGGAGGAAGGATCGCTTCAGCTCCGTACACCAGGAAGAAGGGTGTTTCTCCGGTTGCCCGACTTGGAGAAGTCCTGTTGGCCCATAGAGTGGGCGGAAGCTCTTCGATCCAATTGGCTCCGTGCTTTTTCAAACGCTCATAAGTGCGCGTTTTGAGTCCTTTAAGGATCTCTGCGTTTGCTCTCTCGGCTTGTCCATTGCTGGCAGGATGAGCTACAGAAGCGTAGCAAACTTGTATGCCGAGGTCTTCGCAATTTCCTTGAAATGCGGAGCTTGTGAACTGAGTCCCATTATCAGTGATGATCTTATTTGGGACTCCGAATCTGCTCACGATAGATTGTAGAAAATTGATTGCAGATTGTTTGTTGATCGTCACAACAGGAGTAGCTTCCGGCCACTTGGTGAACTTGTCGATGGCGACGTACATGAACTTGTAACCTCCGACGGCTCTTGGGAAGGGTCCCAAGATGTCCATCCCCCACACAGCGAAAGGCCATGTAGGAGGTATCATTTGTAAGGACTGAGCAGGTGTATGAATTTGCTTTGCATGAAATTGGCATGCTTTGCATTTCTTCACTAGCTCAGTGGCATCCTGGAGCGCTGTAGGCCAGTAGAAGCCGTGCCGAAAGGCTTTTCCGACCAGCGTGCGAGAAGATGCGTGGTTCCCACACTCACCTCCATGGATTTCTGCGAGGAGCTCGCAGCCTTCTTCCCTTGTGATGCACCGCATTAGGATGCCGTTGGCACCGCGCCGGTAGAGATCCCCTTCTACCAACGTGTATCTTTTAGCCAATCTGACTACCCGGTCAGCGGATACATCATCGTCAGGAAGGATGTTGTCTTTCAAGTAGTTCCGGATCTCCGAGATCCATGCATCGGAACTGACTTGAGCATTTGAGTCTTGCGTGCTGGGTTGCTCGGAGCTTCCGGCAGCACCTACGACCCTTGATGGCTGCCATGGTAACAGGGCCATCGGGACCGTCAGCTTCGGTATGCTGATCTCGCCCCCTTCGTTCAGTTCGGCAGGCTGAACTGTGGGTTTTGACAACCTCCGGACAAAGGTTCCGTCAGGAGCCGGAGCTCCGGTTGACGCCTTGGTCAAGAGTTCGTCAGCTTCAGCGTTGTGAGCACGCTGAACATGGTGAAGGTCTAGGACTTCGAAGTCCTTCTGAAGCCTCTGGACTTCAAGGAGGTAAGCAGCCAGCTGGAAATTATTGCAGGAGCATTCACCCTTCACCTGCTTGATGACAAGTTGTGAATCTCCTTTGACCAGCAACTGCTTGACACCATATGATAGTGACACCTTTAATCCATAGATGAGTGCTTCGTACTCCGCCATGTTGTTGGTTGCCTTGAAGTCAAGGTGTACCATGTATTTCACCTTCTCCCCGGTTGGTGCGAAGAGAAGGATTCCAGCTCCGGCTCCCTGCTTCTGCATGGAGCCGTCGAAGTAAAGGGTCCAGTGAGGCTTAGTGAAGGCTGGAACTTGAGGTTCCGTCTTCTGCTCGCTGGGGCCCCCAGGGTTTAATGGAGAGGGAGTCCATTCTGCCACGAAATCTACCAACGCTTGACTCTTGATTGCTTGTCTTGGAATGAATTCAAGGTCGAATTCAGCCAATTCCGCTGCCCACTTTGCAATATTCCCAGTTGAATTGGGATTATGCAGGATCGCTCGAAGTGGATATGAGGTCACCACCGAGACTTTGTGAGCTTGGAAATAGTGTCGAAGCTTCCTTGAGGCAATAAGAACTGCATAAATCAGTTTATGCACCTCTAGGTATCGAGTCTTGGCATCATGTAACACTTCACTGATGAAGTATACTGGGCGTTGAATGGTCCGGACCCTCCCGGAGGGGTCCGGAGCCTCCTCTTCATTGATCCGGACCCTCTCGGAGGGGTCCAGACTCTCTTCGGGGACCTCCGGGTTCTGGGTGGAGGAACCCGGAGCTTCTTCAGGAATGACCTGGATCCTCTCGGAGGGATCCGGGTCCTCTGAAGTGGCTTCTTGTGGGTTCAAGTCTGGGAGCTGGGACCCAGACCCGCTTTCAGGAACCTCCGGACCCTCCCGAAGGGGTCTGGATTCCTGAGTATTGGGTAGTTCCGGTCTCTCCGCAACCAGAACCATACTGACGACTTCGTCAGCAGCTGAAATGTAAAGCAATAAAGGCTCACCAGGGTTCGGAGCTACCAAGACTGGTAGGGTGGTGAGGAACTGTTTCAGCTCCTGGAATGCCTTCTCTGCTTCTTCAGACCATTGGAATGGTCTGGACTTCCTCAGCAACTTGAAGAAGGGAAGTGCCCTTTCCGCCAGTCTTGAAATGAACCGGCTGAGGGTTGCTAGACATCCAGTTAATTTTTGGACGTCTTTGATGCGGGTTGGTGGCCGCATGTCTTCAATGGCTTTTATCTTCGCCGGATTAGCCTCTATGCCTCGGTGACTTACCAGGAAACCAAGAAGCTTTCCGGAACTAACCCCGAAGACGCACTTGTCTGGGTTTAGCTTCGTGCGGGTGGCTCACAGCTTATCGAAGACAGCCTGCAAGGTGTCCAAGAGGGACTCCTTGTTTTTGACTTTGACCACGATGTCATCGACGTACACTTCCACTATGTCTCTGATGAGTTCTTCGAAAGTTTTGTACATAGCTCGTACAAAAGTTGAAGCTGCATTCTTGAGACCAAAAGGCATGGCTGTGTAACAATACAATCCGTCCACTGTGATGAATGAAGTATGCTCTTCATCCTCCCTAGACATCCTGATTTGGTGATATCCAGAATATGCGTCTAGAAAACACAGTAACTCGCACCCGGAGGTGGAATCCACTATCTGGTCTATTCTAGGTAGTGTGAATGGATCTTTTGGACATGCCTTATTCAGTGTGGTGTAGTCGATGCACATCCGAAGTTTCCCGCCGGCCTTGGGTACAACGACTGGGTTTGCCAGCCATTTTGGATGGTAGACTTCTCGGATGAATCCGGCTTCGAGCAACTTCTTCACTTCTTGTCGGATGAAGTTCTGTCGCTCCACAGATTGCTTCCGAGGTTTCTGATGCACAGGCCGAGCGTTGGGGTAAATCTTCAGATTGTGCTCAATCACTTCCCTGGGGATCCCAGGCATTTGTGACGGTTGCCAAGCAAACACGTCAACGTTAGCCCGGAGGAAAGTGATGAGCGCGAGTTCCTATTTGTCGTTCAAGACACCCGATATGCGGGTAGTTTGAGTGACATCGGAACCAATTTGGACGACTTTGACGGGAATGTCAGTGTCGCCGCTTGGCTGCACACGGGGTGCAGAGGTCGAGCCTCGTTGACGAATGCTTGGAGGTTGTGGAGCTTGCTTCTGTCTGGAGTCCTCCTCTTGCGCTGTGGTGAGTGCGTGGAGTTCCTCCAGAGCAGTTACTCCGACAGTGCGATCTCCGCGGATCCAGAGAACGCCTACTGGTGTTGGCATCTTCAACACCAGGTATCCATAATGAGCAGCTGTCATGAATTTGTACAAGGCAGGTCTACCCAAGATGGCGTTGAATGGTAAGTTGATCTGAGCGACGTCGAAGACCAACTTCTCGGTGCGATATTTCTCCCGGATCCCGAAGGTAACGGGGAGAGTAATAGCTCCGAGTGGATTAATGGCCCCCGGACCTACTCCGGAGAAAGGTCGAGAGGACTGGAGGTCCGAAGGTCGGAGCTGGAGCTTAGTGAAAGCTTCGAAGCTGATGAGGTTAAGCCCCAAACCTTCGTCTACCAGGACATGATGGAGCTGGATGTTGTTGATGGTGGGAGATACCATCAAGGGTAATTGGCCAGCTCCGACCATGCTTTGAGGACAGTCCGAAGCATCAAAAGTGATGGGTGTGTCCATCCACTTTCGATGTGGCTCCGGTCTAGCTGTAGGAGCTACAGCAGCCATATCCCGTCGCATAGTCTTGATGACACGACGAGAAGTGATGTCCCATGATCCACCAAAGATGGTGTTCATGGTTTTTCGACGCTCGTTGTCGGAGACGTCGGAGTCATCGTCGACGGAGGTGTAGACGGCTTTCAGAACCTTTTTGGGGTCCTGAAACCCTAACTCCTCTTCAGCCGGAGCTTCATCGACCTTTTGTTTTCCCTCCCTCTGTCGGAAGGGAGACCCTTCCTGGCGCTTGTGGTAGCGCTCGGCAAGGTTTTGGACCTCCCGGCAGTCCTCCAGTCTGTGGCTGCTCGTTTTATGAATGGGGCACCACATCTTGGATTTGCCGCCGTCTTCAGAAGACGGTCGAGGTCGCTTCTCGGGGCGTGGCCCCCGGCCACCAGGAGTTGCAGTGGCTGCAACGTTGGATGTGTCGGCCGACGGCTTCTTCTTGCCGTTGGTCTTCTTTTTCTTCTTGCCACTCCCGGAGGTAGCGGCTTCTTCTTTGGAGGATTTTTTATGATCCTCTAAGGCTGGTTTGGAGTGCATTTCACGGCCCTCCGCGGCTCTGGCACATTTGTCTGCCAAGCTGAAGAGCTCCGTGACGCTGGTGATCTCTTTGATCGCCAGCTTCTCCAACATCTTCTTGTCTCGCACACCCTGTCTGAATGCCACAATGACAGAAGCGCTTGAGATAGAAGGGATTGTGTTACGTACCTGAGAGAATCTCTGGATGAATGACCGCAAAGATTCTCCTCCTTTTTGCACGACTGCAAAAAGGTCTAGTTCAGTGCCCGGTCGGGTGTATGAACTCCCGAAGTTGGCAGTGAACTGACGGCACAGCTCCTCCCAACTGTCAATAGAGTTGGGTGGAAGGCTCATAAACCAGGACCTGGCGGTCCCAGTTAAGGCCACTAGAAAGTAATTGGCCATTACGGCCTCGTTTCCTCCAGCTGCTAGGATCGCAGTGGAGTATATCTGCAGAAATTCCACGGGATTGACAGTCCCGTCGAATTTTTCCGGCAAGTGTGGCCGGAACTTCTGTGGCCATCTAACCATGCGCAGGTGCATGGCTAGGGCGGAACAGCCTCCTCCTACTCCTTCCAGAGTAGAAAGGTCTTGAGCATCTCGTCTTTCTCGAGCTCGCTCGATGTGGACACGGCCATCCTGTTGACGGTATCGGCGATCAAGCTCCGCCCGGAGGTCGTGTGTCGAAAGCCGAGATGCGGTATGGGTGCGTCGTGCCCCAGAGGGCAACGACGTCACTTGCTGTGACGCAGCTCGTCTTCGGTTGTTGGAGACATGCGGACCAAGTCTTCCAGACAACGTCCGTCGCTGCGACGGGGCCCGCCCTGAAGGAGGTGGACCCTGGTTGTTGAGGCGTTCGGCCGCTGCTGCGACCAAATGCTCAACATCAGCCCTCCATTGCTCCATGGCACCTTGAGATGCATCCGGAGGTGGTGGTCGCTGGAGAAGAGCACGCGCTGCATGGAGCGCATGTTCTGGGTTGTCACGACTTGCCGGCGCAGAATGTGACGCCGGTGCACCATCATGTTGTCCGGCATGTCTTGCCGGAGAAGATGGTGGTGGTGGGAGTGTGACTCCTGCTGGTGCTGAGGCTCCTGCCGGTGGCTGCATGTTGGAGGGATTGCCTCCGACAGCCTGAGCAGCAGGTTGCCCGTTGGATGATCCAGCCGCAGAATTCACCATTCTTGAAGATCTCAGGCACACCCCCTTCCTGGCGCGCCAACTGTCGACTGTTGGAGTCGGCAGATCTCCTGACACTATGAAAGTGTTGGAGGAGTTTGTAGTTCGGTGTGGGCGCGCGGAGACTCAAGAAGGTGAATCACGATTGGACTCGAGTGACACAGTGGTTTACGTGGTTCGGGCCGCCTGAGCGTAATACCCTACTCCACGGGTGTGTGTGTGTTGTATTAACTTGTGAGCTTGAGTGTGTTCCAGAGTTCTCCCCCGTGTATCGTCGGTTTGTCCTTTTATAGTACAAGGACAAACCGTTACAAATCAGCCTGACCCGACATGTGGCCCTGGCGGTTACTAGTATTGATACACGAGATTAATTATTGTTAATAACTCTGTAACGGCTCCGACAGTGCCGTTACAGGTGTTAAGATCGTCCGATTAAGTGTCATTAACGTGGAATTAATGATAATTAATCGGGTCTTGAAGTCCGCGGCTGTCCTTTGGAGATCCGGAGCCGTTACAATGTCTCTCGGGGGTTTAAAGCGGCCAGCTCCGACGTATGGACACGTGGCAGCTCCGGAGTTTGCTTGTGGGAAGCGGGAAGCTCCGGGGTGGCCTGGCACGTGTCAGGTCCGGAGCTTCTCTCGGTCAGGGGTTAAGTCCGGAGGTGCCGTTTCAGTACCTAGCCCGGAGCTTCACCCTTGCGGGTAATAGCTCCGGTCTGACAGTACACGTGGCAACCTAGGGGTTAACCATGTTGGAGAAGCAGGTCCGGTTATGTCTGACAGGTGGGCCCCCGAGGGTCTTTAATTTGAGTAGATGTCCTTCCCTTGAGATTTTTGTAACCTCAGGGGGTGTATGGTTTTTAGGGTACCGACAGACAGCAACTCAAATAAATAAAATAATTAATCAAAAATCTGGACAACAACTCAAATTCAGTGCCGAGTGGCGTTACTAGACAAGATTATACCCGCAAACTCACTGGAAGAGCAATTTGAGTTGCTCTTCTTCCTTGAGAGCGTCTTTCTGGAATATCTGCCGAGTGGCCTTTTACCTCCAGTTGAAGGTGGGGTGAGTTCTTCATCTCTTTCCACCGTATTAGAATCAATGCGCAGCTGATTATGAAATTATAGTGCATGTTGTACAACATTTGATGGTAATATTGACTACAGTTAATTACAATGGCACAAGAAGCTAACCGATTCAAATGGATCCTCATGTCTGGTTCGGCGGTCCCTATGGTGCCTCGTTGTCACCTATTTGGGCTCGTCTTTCATGATCACCCAACAATGCATGAGTTGGAAAGGACTTGGCTCCCTCTTTGCGAACTCCGTAGTTGCACTTGTTAACTACAAGCAAACAAGATAGTGTAGAATATTAGAAACTTAGTGAAACTTATAGAAACAGAAATGACAGAGTGATAGTTTCCTCACCGTGTCAATTTGTGGTGCCTCTAGCTCTCTTCCTTTGCTCCGCACTATAGTACCCAATGAACTTCCCTACCTCACAATTGATGTGGTCCCAACGACTTTGGAGGGAGCGCAAGGTACGTTGTGGGTAATTAGCCCTCCCAGATTCATACTGCTGCATAATACAGTCCCAAAAATTGTCTCCCTTCTGACCCGTGTTAACTATAGGATCACAACATATTTGCTGATGTGAGTTCACAAGCAAAATGTCTTCGTCAGGGGTTAAGTTGATGTTCTTAGCCCTATCCTTTTCTTTTCCATTGTTCACTACAGGAGGGTTAGAAGGGCTACTCTCTAGATCAGCAAGTGGATCAAAGTTTGTCTGGTTTTCCATTGGGTGAGTATGGTAAAATCCATCTCAGTACTGATTAACTAGAGGATTATTATTATAAGTGTCCCTCTGATCCATCCTACAATAAGTTCGAAGTGTATAACAATTTCGTCTCACATGACAACACATAAATGAGGGTTATTTTTATGTGGTTGTTACATATCTTCGAAGAACAGAACATAAAACGAAGAGCAAACATCACAAGGAAGAACTAGACTTAACTCTTTAACTCGTACATAAAACAAAGAGCAATAGTAGATGACAACACAAGTAGTTCATGGCCCAAATCTGACCCAGATCTTACCCTAATAAAACCTCATCGAACCATAATCCAACCTACATACACCCTAATGTTACCCCAATCTCAACTTCATCTCAAACTCTAATACAACCCTAATGAAACTCTAATCAAACCCTAATCTGACCCAAATGTTATCCTAATAAAACTATATCCAACCCTAATCGAACCCGTATACAACTTAATGTCATCCTAATCTCAGATTCATCTCAAACTCTAATACAACCCTATGAAACCCTAATCAAGCTGAAATCTGACCCAAATCTTACCCTACTAAAACCATATCCAACCCTAATCCAACCCGAATACAACCTATTGTTATCCTAATCTCAGCTTCATCTTAAGCCATAATACAACCCTAATGAAACTCGAATTCCAGATAAAATGGAACATATGCAATACGACTGTCCAGATCCGACCGCAAAGACAAACGTAAAAGTAAAAAAAGGAACATATGCACTACGAATCGAACAAATGAGTCAGATCCACAAAAGAAAAATAGAATGGAATGTAACCCTAGAACATGAGGAAAGGAGAGGCAAACCTTGTGTGCTCGTTGTGGGTCGACGAGGTGGAATCGGACACACAAGGCGAGGTGAACATTTTTCTCCAGCGGCGCTTGAGAGTGCCGACGAAGATCGGCACCAGTTTCGTCAGCGTCGAACACCGAGTCGAAGTGATCTTCGAGAACCGGTGTTAGCAGCAGATTTCCTCTTTCCCCGCTCCCTTTCCTACCGCCGCCCGTCGTGGTGCGGTGCCCGTCTCCCGTGGCCGCAGCCAAGGAGCACGCCGCCACAAACTCTTGCGCGAGAAGAGAGGGAGAGGAAAATGAAAGATGCACGTGTGTTTCTTCCGCCCATGACTCCAGCAGCATATAGCGGAATTGCGCTTTCCAACAAAGTTTTCAGTACACCCCTGCATCCAAAATCGTGGGATCCACCGGGACATCTAGCGGCCAGCAATGTTCGAGTACACCGATGTGAATAGGGCAAGGTAAACACGAATGGCGCAATTTGATACACTCTCAAAGTGGCTAGGGAGCCGGGAGGTGAAGAAAATCGAATAAAAAACATTCGGGCAAAATAAAGGTGGCGCAGCACAGATGGACATTTTGGCGGAGACCAATGTTGCGGCGAGCAAAATCGCAAAAAAAAAAAAAAAAAAAACTCGCGGCCGCCGCCACCATCCGTACGATGCCCCGCAAGCCCAAGCGGAAGTCCCCGGCCTCGCCGGCGACGAGTTGCGGCAGTTCTCCGGAACCCTACCCTTCTCATTCCGCCCCGACCCCGGAGCAATGCCTCGCCGTGCGCGACGCCCTCCTCGCCTTCCACGGCTTCCCGGAGGAGTTCGCGCCCTTCCGCGTCCTCCGCCTCGTTGGCCGCCAGACGGAGGAAGGCAACGGCGACGCCCCGGTTCAGCTTCCCCACCCCACCGTCCTAGACGGGCTCGTCACCACGCTCCTGTCCCAGAACACCACCGACGCCATCTCCCGCCGTGCCTTCGCCTCCCTCAAGGCCGCCTTCCCCTCCTGGGACCAGGTGAGTTGATCCCGGCGAGGCACAGGCCGAGGCCGCACGCGACCGTTTCGAGAAACTTTAGAAGCTAATAACGTGGTTATTACTTCCTTTGTTTACTCGTTCTGGAGGTGGTGGATGAGGAGGGGAAGCGGTTGGAAGACGCCATCCGGTGCGGTGGCCTGGCGGCTACTAAGGCGGCGAGGATAAGGGCAATGCTGAGAGGCGTGAGGGAGCGGAAGGGTAAGATTTGCCTCGAGTACCTGCGGGAGCTGTCCGTCGATGACGTGAAGAGGGAGCTCTCGCAGTTCAAAGGGATTGGACCCAAGACGGTGAGTTTTAATCTTCTCCTTGTCCTTTTAAGCTTCTCAGGAAAATGGATTTGCTGTTCAAATTTTTGGATTCCCGCAACGTCCAGCCCAATGCATGCCATGGAAAAGTTAACTAGTAAAGACATTTTATTTCACTATTTTGATTAGTTATATTGAGCATTGGAATTTGAACATCAGTTGTTAGCTGCTGAGTGATGAGGAGAACGAGTAACAAACTGGTGAATGAAGCGCTATGCGGAACCTACTTAGGACTGTTCTCTGCCTATGGAGCTGAATTGGATGCTTTCTTTTGTGAAGGATGCCAATGCACATTAGGAGTACTTCTGATGTCATTTTTTCTTTCATGAAACTTAGTAAATTCTCATACTCCCTATGATTGAAATGTTTGCAATGCACATAAAATGATTTGCACTTTTCATGTTTCAAAAAAAGGAAGAAAATAAATAAGAAATCCTTGCATCTTGATGGAAGCAACTTATGTTTACTTATTTGGATCGGTGGTAGGCCCAAGGGCAATCATCCCTTTCTCGCAGTGAATGGCCAATAGAAATAGGTGACTCCCCTAAAAAAACAGGTGACTGAAAGCACTGAATGCTGTGTACCTTGTCCTAGGTTCTTATACTTGGAGTGCAATGTTGTTCATAACTACCTGTTCTAGTTTAATGTTACTCATGTCAACTGCTGGAGTTGTCAGTTTTCAGCATTTGAATTTTGCGCTCCTTGGGGGAACTCAAACATTTCAAGACAATGAAAAAGTGTTATATTTATGAATGTCTGATCTTGATCTTATGGTGCTTAAAAAGGGAAAAACTCTGAAGATTTGACTTCTTGTGAATTGTGATTGAATTGTTCACTGTTTAAAACCAGTAAATATCTTGTTTCGATAAAAATAAATAAGGCAGTAGAAGTGATTGCAAGTGATTGAATTGTTCGCCTTGGCATTCATAGAAGTGATTAGTTTTTTGATTGGTTGAGCTCTTGAATAACTATCAATGTGGCTGGTTGTTGCTACCTACAACTACAATCAACTTTATCTCGCAATAAAAAAATAATGAAAACATGTGATTGAGAGGTGTCTGCTCTCTGCTGATAACGTGTATTTTGTTCTACCCTATTTGCTTGGAGTACAGTACCATTTCTATTTCTAATTGTGCATCTTATGACAGGTGGCTTGCGTGCTGATGTTCTACCTTCAGAAGGATGATTTTCCAGTAGATACTCATGTATGTGAATGTTCATTTGCAATTATCACTGTCACATTGAGCCTAGAATCTGCTCCAGTACGCATTTTGTATATGTAATAACAACAAATGTATTATTGCAATTAGGTACTTCGCATTACAAAGGCTATGGGTTGGGTTCCTACAACAGCTAGCAGGGAGAAGGCGTACGTTCATCTAAATAATAAAATTCCTGATGATCTGAAGTTCGATTTGAATTGTCTATTTGTTACTCATGGGAAGCTTTGCCAAGCATGTACCAAAAAGTTGGGAGGTGACAAAAGCAAGCGTCCTGATGCTGCATGTCCGCTAGCAAGCCACTGTTGTGCCTGGGAAAATCTTCAGCAATAGTTAAGGTTCGTTATTTTCTACTTGTGACTGATAAGTAATATTGCTCACACTACAAAACTTTTTTACTGTTCAGTTTAAGAAATGACAATACTTTTTGCTGCAAGTTATGCGTTATAAAAGGAGTCAGTGAGAAGTAACTGAGCCTTTTAAATTGCTGCTGCGATTGTTTCTTAACTCTGTTCAAATTCTCAAGCTCCAGTAAAAAAACTATGAGTTATTGTTGCTTCGGAAGTATGGTCCCCTTTTCTGTTGTCTTGTGTTATAGCTATTTGTGTACGTTTTACTTCTTCATTTATCGGAAAAGCACTTATGACTATGTCAAATGTGCATACCTAATTGTCATAACAATCTGGCAAACCGTTCCTGACATTTTCTTTTCCTGTGTAGGCATCATTAAAGGCCGTTGCTGTTTCAAGAAATGGTTCTAGAACCTCCTTAGAGTTGCAGTGGTAACATAATTTATTATCCATGGAGTTTTATCTGCGAATTGCAGGTTCAAAGAGAAGCAGAATGGGCAGTTTCATCCTCATGTTTCTGGTTTTGTGATTGGGGAACTTATCTCTATGTCAGGTTGCATCCCAACGTTCAACTGGTTACTACCTACTTCAGAAACTTCAATGAGAAGTGGACAACATGAGAATGACTGATGAGTTACCCAAAAATACCCCATTAATTACAGATTGGAAAAACTTAGCGGCATTTGCTACTTCACACCAACCACCCGCTCTGATGTACATGGTGCCATCAAGCTTTCCCAGTGAGTGCGACATGGTCTCTCATGGCTATGTGATTCTCTGCGTTGAAATGTTCTTCTGTGTTTGGTTCATGTAGTGTTCTCAGTCTATATGGGTGCAAGCTCAGCTGAGCGCTGCCATTCTACCTGCTTGAAAGAGATGTTTTGTGGTTTCGGTGAGTCAAGAGGTGGACCCTTGATGCGCATGCTTTGAAGCGGAGCAATGTGATGTGAGCGGCTGGCTAGCTTGCTTCATGCTTACACAAGTTAAACTACCGGTATCATCGCCTGCAAGAGTTTGTCTAGGTTGTAATGTACTCTTAACAGGTTAGTTAATCTGAGTTCTGGGATGTGATCCTTGTTTTGCTGGAAACATCAGGCTGGAAAGCTAAATTTGACTTCGACCTTTCTCTAAGAAGTAACCACCACTTCGCGGTGCTTATTTAATGCTCGTGTTATCATGATGAACTATCATCTTTGCTTCAATCTTTGAAGAGGCGCAGTTACGTCACATGCGAGATTTATCTTATTGTTTGTGGAGTGGAGTAGTCGTTGCAGGTCTGCTGCTTCAGAATGTTTTTAGTAAAGAAAATAATAATGGAGACAAGGTCCTTTGCTGATGTCTTTTATTTTCTTTTGAACGAGTCTTTTCTTTTGTTTGTTCCTGTCTGTTTCCTAAGAATCCCGATTTGGAGGCAGGTCAGGTCAGGTGCAATGCAGCCGTTCAAGTGCAGACAAAATGAGACTAAACAAAGAGCTGCGAGCTCGTGATTACTTACAAAATTACACTCCACGTAAACAAAAGGATGATAAAGTAGTTTGCAATTGCAGCTTACCTGGGTGCGGCCAACGAATGCAGCCACTGCCCTGTGGGCTTACGAGCTACTCCAAAGACCAAAGTGCTCTGGACCCATGCGTCACTCATGCTGTCATCCACTGATCCACCTGCCACCTGGACCCGGCAGACCCGAACGCAGGTAACAGAAGCGGAGCAACAGTTTCCCGTCACTAACGTGTGCGCCCAAATACAGAGAGGTCCAACTGCCGTTCACGTGCGCGACGTACGGGGACCCAGCTGTGCATCCTGCCGCCACCGGTTTACCAACCACGGTGGCACAGCGCATCCAGACCGTCCTCCCGGTGTGGCCCACCACCGCTCACTGCGCTCCGGCCCCACCACGAGGTACACCTAATATGCCACCGCCCACCTCACATCACTGCCCCCCTCCCATCTCGCCGTCCGCCTCGCCTCGCCTCCCCTAGTTGAGCTCGCCGTGGCGAGTGCAGCCGGTAGAGGCCCATGAACAGGACGCTGTAGCCCTAGCGTCGCCGACGCCTGCTGTAGGTTCTCGCGACGGGCCGCGTGCGCAAGGCGGCGGCGGAGGAGGAGGCGCGGCAATGGCGGGGTCAAGGTTCGGGTCGTTCAAGTCGGAGAAAGGGGACTCGGCGGCCGCGGCGGGCGGGGCCGCGCAGAGGCGGGACCCGTACGAGGTGCTCGGCGTGGGGCGCAATGCCACCGAACAGGAGATCAAGAGCGCGTTCCGACGAATGGCGCTAAAGTAAGGCCTCCGCTTTTCCCCTCTCTTCAGATTTGGGTCCTTGCGCTGCTTTGCTGCTGCTGCTGCAATTTTCCCTCGTCTCATTCGGCTTTTAGTGCCACAATTTCGTTCGAATTCCGCGTGGAACATGGAACATTTCAGGCGGATTATGCGTGCTTGCTTTGGGGAACTTTTTGGCCTTGTTTAGCCATTTTTTGCCTTCCTGTCTCATCTGCCAACCATTTCTTGTCTGAACATTGGCTGGCTTGCGTAGCGGTAGCCAGGTGTAGGATTGAATTGAAGCACTCATTGCGGTGCTGCTCTGGTAAATTGCTCTAGGTACCATCCGGATAAGAATGGCGATGATCCCGTTGCGTCAGATTTGTTCCAAGAAGTCACATTCTCTTACAATATCCTGTCAGATCCTGATAAGAGGCGGCGGTATGACACCTCAGGATTTGAGGTAATTCACACATGAATTGGTGCTTTTCAGTCTTTTTATTTATCATTTGGACATTTCATTTCATGGCAACTTTCTGCACTATGTTCAGTCCATCGAATCCGATAGCCAGGATCTGGAGCTGGACCTATCAAGTCTCAATACAGTAAACACCGTGTTTGCAGCTCTTTTTAGGTGAAATTTAAATTGTGCTATATTTCTTCAATTATTTGCTGCCTTTTGTTGTGCAATTGTGTTGATTGTATATATGAAATACTTGTAGTAAGCTCGGTGTACCAATTAAAACAACTGTTTCAGCAACAGTTTTGGAGGAGGCATTGAATGGGTCGGTTGCAGTCTCTCAGCTTCAGCTAGGAAACGCTGTGCAAAGGAAGGTTGGCATCTAGTTGTCTGCAAGTTCTTTTTTCCTTTTTGATCAGTAAATGCTTAATTGTCGCATGTGACCAGGTGGAAAAGCAATCAGCTCATTTCTATTCTGTGGACATAACAGAAAAACAAGCCAAAATGGGGCTAGTTTGTCGTGTTCACTCAACTGATAAAAGTAAATTCAAGGTTTGCTAATGTCCGCAGTTGTTCTTTTCCTTTATATATGTGCACTATTTAGTTGTGATTCACGTTGTCCTTGTGTTTCTATATATTCTTATTTTCTTATGTTAATATTTATCTTCTCTAGCTTTATACCTGTATTCTTTTAGAACAAAGCTGCTTCTGTTTCACAATGAGAAAGATGTCCTATGTATGGTGAATTTTGAATATTTCTGCACCATGTCGCTAACAGCATAGTTGTGGATCCCATACGGTTGTGTGGCTGGATACTTTATGTAGATAATTAGATATTATGTCTAACATAGAGTTATATTTATTATTGAATACTAGGTGCAATGACTTTATTTTTGTTAAGTTTCTTGTGCCAGCAATGGCTGAACTGGGATGTAAGCTCAAGTGGCATGAGTTTTGTACTTCATCTGAAATGCGTGCTGGCATAGAAAATTTGGCTCAGATGTCCTGTGTACCCTATAGAGATTTGTTTAGAACGAAGTGCATTGGTTGCAAACATTTATGTTGCTAATCTATATCTATACAAAAGATATATTGTCGCAGATGTCTTCTTTGGCAAGAAACATAGTAGCAGGAAGGAGAGAGAATCTAGCACTTCTAAAAGTGACTAGAGTCCGGTACTCTTGTTTAGTCATTGTTAGTCTTGCTTGTGTAATAGTCAAGGAGTTTAGCTGTTAGCCTGTTAGTTAAAAGTAGACTCAGTTCAAGCTGTTAGCATCCTGTTCGTATTGTTAGTCATTTGTTAATTGGATTCTAGTTAGGCGCCAGCTACATAATGCCAGCGAGTTATGGAATAAAGCAAGCAACATATTTATAATTAACTCAGAGCCTCCTAAAGGAAGGCGAGTTCTTGTGTTCTTGCCTCCTATCAATATTCATATATTTTCCTTCATTTCAGCTGCTTTATTTTGAGCTAGAGGAAAATGGTGGCCTGAGTCTTGCGCTACAGGTTTGTAACAGCTTATCTCCTTTTCATTTTGTTCCTAAGCTGTTCTCTCTACTAGGAGCAATATTTAAAGAATCATATTTTCTGTTTAAATTAAACTATGCAAAAGAATGCTGCTACACACTATAAAACAACTTAAGTAGCTAGGTCATGTTAAATGTTTGTTTTTGTATCTTGGAAGTAAATAGATAATACTACAACAACAACAACAACCAATCTTTTGTCCCAAGCAAGTTGGGGTTGGCTAGAAATGAAACCTAACAATTTTTTAAGAGAAGTAATAGTAAATAAGATAGAGTAAAAAATACAAATAAAACAAGATTCTGAATTTTATTTATTTTGGAAATAGAATATTGAGAAAGAAGATAAGAGTAACAAAATACGAATAAACTAAGATTCTGGCACTTGAATTGCTAATTTTCATGCAGTTCTATCATGAGTCAAATATCTAGATATGTCCTACTCCTTTAAGTCTCGCTTCACTGCCTCCTGCCATGTCAACTTTGGTCGACCTCTATCTCTTCTAAAATTTTCTCTACTCTTTATAATCCACTGTTAACCAGTGCTTTTGGGGGGTCTCAGCTGGATATACCCAAACCACTGTAGGCAATGTTGAACTAGTTTCTCCTCAATCGGTGTCACCCCTATCCTATCATGTATCACCTCGTTCCTAATTTTGTCTCTTCTTGTGTGACACACATCCACCATAGCATACACATCTTTGCAATACTCATTTGTTGGACATGTTGTCATTTAGTTGGCCAACATTCTGCTCCACAAAGTATCGCGGGTCTGATCATCACCCTATAGAATTTTCCTTTCAGTTTTGTGGGACCTTCTTATCATATAAGATCTCAGATGCTTACCGCCACTTCATCCACCCGATCTTGATCCTGGCAAACATTTTCTTCAATATCATCATTGCTTTGTAACATTGATCCTAAATATCGAAATGTGTCCCTTCTTTGTACTACTTGTCTTTGTAGACTAACATTTTCCGTGTGGCACCCGACATCACTAAAGTCGCACCTCATGTACTCGGTCTTGGTTGTACTAAGTCTAAACCCCTTGAACTCTAAGGTCTGCCTCCATAGCTCTAATTTTTTATCAACACCATTCCTAGTTTCATTTACCAACACTACATTATCAGCAAAGAGCATACACCAAGGGATATCCCCTTGTATATTCTTCGACACCTCATCCATCACTAAAGAAAAGATGTATGGATTTAAGGCTGATCCTTGGTGTAGACCTACTGTGGTAGAAAAAATATCAGTCTCACTATCACTTACGCGCACACTTGTCATCACATTATCGGTATATATCCTTGATAAGGTTAACGTACTTTGTTGGGACTTTGTGTTTCTCTAGCGCCCACCACATGGACCGGCCTTGGTACCTTATCGTATGCCTTCTCCAAGTCAATGAAGACCATATATAGAACCTTCTTTTGCTTCCTATATCTCTCCATAAACTGACGGAGTAGGAAAATCGCCTTCATAGTAAACCTCCCAGGCATAAAACCAATGCGGTGTTCAATCACTCTCTCCCAGAACTTCATAGTATGGCTCATAAGCTTAATTCCTCGGTAACTAGTACAACTTTGAATAACTCCTTTATTTTTTAAGATGGGTACTAAAATACTTTTCTACCACTCTTCAGACATTTTGTTTGACTGAAAAATGTGGTTGAATAGTTTAGTGAGTCATACTATTGCTACATCTCCAAACATCTCCACACCTCAATGGGACATCATCGGCAGTGCCGGCTCTGGGGCATGGCCAGAGGGGCGACGGCCAAGGGCCCGACCTAGTTAGGGGCCCAAAAGATTGTCTACTCGTATATAGGTGTATTCAGTCATTTGCGTTCTAGTCATTGCCATCATATTAGCTTCATTTTTTGGAACCTTTTGCTGTACTATTTAAAATTAACCTCTAAGAATAAAAAAATATGTTATGGCGTTTATTTCTCTCACCATTATATGTGTGTGTGTATGTATATGTGTATATATATATATATATATATATATATATATATATATATATATAAGGGGTGAAATATATATACTTCGCCCAAGGGCCCACGAAATTACAGAGCCGGCCCTGATCATCGGGGTCAAGGTCCTTTCATCCTTTTTAAGACCTCACTAACCTCATACTCTTGTATCCTCCACACGAATCGTCTGTTGGTGTCATCAAATGAGTCATTCAACTCAAACCTAGTGGATAATAGATTTACATTTTATACTTTAAGCTATATGTCTCTGGACATAGCATATCTAGGGTTGTAAAACCTCGCCTGGACGCCTAGGCGCCCGTCGGCCGCCTAGACGCTTAGGCGCCTAGGCGAGCGCCAGGCGAGGGGACGGAGAGGCAGCGGAGGAGGGTGGAGAGGCGCCGCTCGTTGGGTACGGGCTCTGCTAGAGAGAAGTGCCGCTCCATGGCGACGGGGCGGAGGCAGGGGTAGGCGACGGGAGTGACTCGCGACTCCAGGAGGCGGCGGGGTGGAGCAACTGCGTGCGGTGTGGGCCGGCCATCAAGGCCCAATAAGCTTAGGGTTTTCTGTCTCCTCCCAAGCCAATCCAACCGTTCAATTTTTATGTCTCCAACCGGATCTAGCGGTCCTTCTCCAGTCCCTTCCGGCCGCCAGTTTCTCTCTCCCCGAGCCGATCTTCCTCGCTCGATGCCGCTTCGTCCCCGATCGTCTTCGCCGCCTTCGCCGTGTCTGATCCATCATCCGCGTCGTCATCCCTGCCTCCTCCCAGCGCGACGCTCTTCCTCTCCCCCCCCCCCCCCCCTCCCGGCCTCCTCTGGCCATGGCGGGTGGCAGTAGGGAGCACGGCGGACGGCAGCAACCTGACCGGCGGGCGGCCAGGCGAGGCGACCGACCATGGCGTCCGGTCTGGAGCGACTGGACGCCTAGGCGCCGCCTAGGCGTCGCCTAGGCGACGCCTGGACAACACTGAGCATATCATACCTCGATAATTATATGAGTAAAGTGCATCAATGGACTCTGAACTTGTTTGGATGTGTCATCTAGGTCCATAAACTATTAAAGTGCATATTTGAGTCCCTAAACTTGTTAAAGTGAGTCGTCTGAGTCCAAAATACCGAAAATACCCCTTTGTCTATGAACGTAACAGTTACTTAAGCTTTATTTTTCATATCAATTCTCTCCCCGAATCAGTTTTGTTAGTCTCTAATATGAATTATGATAAAAATGTTGATTTTAGAAGAGAATAAATATGAAAAATAAAGCTCAAGTAACAGTTATGTCAATAGTCATAGGAGTATTTTCGGTATTGTGGACCCATGTGACACATTTTAACAAGTTTATAGACTCAAATATGCACTTTAAAACTTCATGGATCTAGATGACACACCCAGACAAGTTCAGGTAATATTGATGCACTTTACTCTAATTATATCTATACCTTCACTGGTACGTTTGAGGATTATGTTACCTTAAGACTCCCATTCCATGTAAACTATATGTTTCCACTATGATACTATCATTTCATCCCAGAAAAGATCACATAATTGTTTTAAGATTATTTGTTGTGGCTTCAGTGTATTTCACCTAACATGCAGCTTCTTGCAGGAAGATGGAGTGAAGACTGGGAAAGTTACTTCTGCAGGGATGTATTTTCTTGGATTTCCTGTCTACCGTTTTGAACAAATTAGCTCGGTGAGTTTACATGACTGGTTGTCTTTTTCCTTCTTTATTTAATCCAAGTGATTCTCCTTTGGACCCGGCCCTTTATAAGCTCCAGCTAACTGTTTCAGATGGGTTCTGCAAAGGATTCTGATGGTGCATTCTTTAAAAGATTGGACAGCTTTCAACCATGCGACATACATGAGCTGAAACCTGGAACACACTTTTTTGCTGTCTATGGTATATCACTTTGCTCAATGTTTCAGTGCTTGTTAATTGAGGTAGCTGGATTTTTTTTAAAAAAAAAGTCTATTACTTCTCAGGTGACAATTTTTTTAAGAGTGCAAGTTATACCATAGAGGTAGTCTGTGGAGAATCATTCCCTGCGGAAAAGGAGAAGCTACGGATCGTGGAGGCAAAGATACTTACAAAACGAGCTGAGCTGTCCAAGTTCGAGTCAGAGTATAGGGAAGTATGTGCTCACATTCTGCTACTTTTCCACATCAGGTTTTTTCTTTGTGTACCTGGTATTGAAGGAGCATTCATTATTTTCAAACGCTTATACTCACAGGTTTTGGCAAAATTCAATGAGATGACCAGCAGATATGCACAAGAAGTTCAAACGGTATTATCGATTGAATGATAGTCATTTTCCAGTTCCTACAACCACAATGTTCTTGTTCTCACTCGTGTGCTCTTCATAGATTGATGAGCTTCTGAAGGAAAGGAATGAAATCCATGCTTCCTATACGATCAATGCTCCACATCTGAAACGGAGCTCCAGCAGAAATAAGATGAAGTCACCTTTGAAAGGGGCCAAAGGTGATGCAGAAAAGCATCCTCAAAAGGAAAAGAGAGTAAAGGATCACTGCATGGAGGGATATGGAAGTGAGGATGATAGTTCCAGCGAAAAGAAATCCAAATGGCGTCTCCCAAGGAAGAAATGGCTAAACATTCCTGTCAAGATAGAAAGGAAAAAGTCATGCTGAGCAATGTATTATGTGTCCTTCACAGTATGGGTCTCCCTTACTGTATTTCCCTAAAAAAATGTATTATGTGTCCTGCAGATTTCTATTTTTTACGCATTATCTGCAGTTAAACTCACCTTTGTTCCTTTTTTTTCATAGGCAAATCCTTTTCACATCAACAATCAACTAAAGTTTAAAGCATTTTCACTGTGGCCTCTCAAAGCAAGCCCTCCCAATGCTGTTACCGCCCTTCTTATACATGCAAGTGGTCCTGTGACGGTCATGTCCAAGCCTGAGAACTGAGAAATGTAAAGAAATTCGTTCTGCCTGTACTCTGAAGCGTTCTCTGATGTGAGGGCTAGACATATCCGTGGACCGAAGAACCTTGTCATAGTGTCAATTGCATTGGTTCCCTGCTGTAAATACTGCTTTCCTGGTGTATGTAAATACATGGCTTTTCCCATATCATTCACACTACTTATGCATGATAATTGATGCTAAAATATTTAGAAAGAAACAGTTCGCATAGATACAGTACAATTTGTGTTAATACCTGATGTGATACTCTTAGTCAAGTTTCATGAGACTGAGAGATATGCAAGTTTGAACAAAAGGTAACATTTGCGGACTTGCCCGATCAAGCCGTAACGAGCACATTTGTCTGAGTGATCGATGAATCTCAAGCAAAACGGCTTGAGATGCGCCCTAAATTGATCTTGGCAGGGCGAGATCTGAAAAGTGAACACAACGATTCATCAGATTTGCGCGTTTTGTGCAGTTACAAAACCGCGCAAATTGAAGCATCTTGCCATCGAGGCCCTGACGCGCGCCAAGACGGCGCTTGAGCTCGAGTGCCCCGGCCCGGTGTCGTCTGCTGCGCCGACACCTTCGCCATCCCGGCGTGTGCGCTCGTCACCATGACCAGCGGGCCGCTCTCGCCCGCCTGGGTCGCAAGGACGCGCTCGCCTCGTCATCCCGCCAGACGCGGAGCTTCTGCTCGCCAATGTACAGTGCTCCTGTTAAAAAAATAGGAGTTTAACAATAGGAGGCAATTTACTGAATAATTTCGGAAAAAAACACGCCAAAACAGCAGCGAGCAATACCGACAGACAGACAGGACGAAAAATATCGTGTACTGATTTGAAGCCGGTTGAACCGCTGTAGATCTGACGACGAACAGTCGCTGCAGACGCTGGTGACGACGTTGGGCCATAGCGCCCGATCTCCTCGGTAGACGACCCGTGATGAAGAACGCGAGCAGTCGCGCGGAGCGCTTCCCAAAAACCTTATTTGTCCTCTCCCGGTGCAGGATCGCAAGAGCGAGCGGTTCTAGAGACCTGCTCTCCCGATCATCGGTGCACGCCGGCGCTCGGGATGAAGTACACTAGAAGGCGGCACAAGGAACTCAAACGTGGGAAACGATATGATTGTGGGATGTCCTCCGCCGTACCGCACACGCCCGTATTTATAGAGTCCCACGGAGACAGTTCGTATGCGATCTCGGGGATCTGGATCCGAACTGACTCCGCAGTCGTAAACGCGTCCGTCTCCAACGACTTGGACTCTGTCTCGGTAGCTCAAAAAAAATTCGGAAGCCCAAAAGCCCAAACCCCAATTTAATTTTCTGCAAAAATATAAAATATGGGTTCGGCTCGAGGCTCGAATTCACATGAACACACGCGCTTGTGCGGCGCAGGGCGAGGCGTGACGTGGCGAGGCGAGCGAGCGAGCAAGGAGGAGGGGGAGCGCCACCCCTCTATTCCTCTCTTCTCTCTCACTCAAGGAGTGAAAGAGCAACCTCCCTTGTATGTAGGGGTTGCTCCACTTCAACTTCCATGTGGGACTAAACATTTAGCACCACTCTCTCTTGCACTAATGAGCCTTTGAAATTTATTGGAAAATAATTCTAAATATTAGATGGGTCTAGCTCATTTATTCCAAAAATCCTCCACTAGTTCTCAAAGTCATTGGGAGAGAGGTCATTCTCGTTCCTTGTTTGATATACTAGTGTTTTGGCAGAGACTGTGAAGTTGAACTTTTGCCTAGATCCTCAAGTTTTATCAGGTCACAACTTGAACAATGAACTACGCCTTGAATTGCAAGTTTTATGTGAACTGACTTCACCCAGAGACCATTACCAGTACTTGACTACCAGTAGTCTACCCCGCAGGTGGAACATATGCGTCGTACTCCCTAGTCTCTTCATGAGCTTTCCAGAGATCACCCAAATCTCACAGACAGCGACGTTAGACAGTCAGAGCTCGTATAGGTGTGTTTCCTTCAAGACTGCCCTATAGGACAGCATCTTTGCTACACATAGCCAACAGAAACACATTAAGATAAATTGCCAACCTACCTTACAGTTTGAGAGTACAAGTGTGCATCTTCACATAGAGAGGGTATAAAGGAAGTACTCTCCTCGGTGAACCACTAGCTTGTTTTCCCATATCATAATTCATGTGATCTCCGATCACATAGGCTGGATTACTACTATGGTGTCATATCAATGAGTCTCAAACCCATCTCTCTCGATGCACTTTCTATCACATTACGTGATAGACCCTTCGTAAAGAGATCTGCGAGGTTTTTATCTGTCTGTATGTACGAAACAGTAATAACTCCGAAGTTTCTCATTTTCCTCACAGATTTTAAACGTCTCTTGACGTGTCTTGATTTTGCATTATCCTTCGAACTGGTCACTTTGACAATCACCGTCTGATTGTCACAGTTCATAAGGATTGTCGGTAATGATTCCTCAACTATAGGCAAATCTATCAAGAGCTATCGTAGTCATTCTGCCTCTGCAATTGCTGTCTCTAAGGCAGTGAGTTCTGCTTCCATGGTTGACCTCGTCAAAATGGTCTGTTTGCAAGATCTCCACGATATAGCGTCACCAACTAGGGTGAACACATATCCACTTGTGGTATAGAGTTCACCAACATCAGAGATCCAGTTCGAATCACTATAACCCTCAAGCACGGCCGGATGCCCAATATAGTGAATTTCGTAACTCATTGTACCTCTCAAGTAGCGCATAACCCTTTCAAGTGCATGTCAATAATCTATACCCGGGTTTGACATGAACCTGCTCAGTTTGCTCACAACAAACGAGATATTAGGACGGGTTGCGCTCGCTAAGTACATGAGCGAACCGATCATCTGGGAATATTTAAGTTGATCTGTCGACTCTTTCTTGTTTTTTTCTGAGTATCACGCTGGGATCATAAGGCGTTGGAGAAATCTTGCTATCCATAAAGCCAAACCGGCTCAAGATTTTCTCAACATAGTGGGATTGACTTAAAATAATCTCACTTTCATCCTTATTCAGCTTAATGTTCAGAATAACATTAGCTTCTCCCAGATCTTTCATATCAAAACACTTTGATAGAAAAGACTTGACCTCATAAATTATATCAATACTTGTACAAAAAATGAGTATATCATCCACATACAAGCATAATATAACGCTACTGCCCCCACCATGGCGATGGTACACACCAGTCAACCTCATTAATGACAAAGCCCGCAGACGTCAAAGTACTGTCGAACTTCTCATGCCATTGCTTAGGTGCTTGTTTCAGGTCATACAAGGATTTCAATAATTTGCACACCTTCGTCTCTTCACCTTTTACTACGAACCCATCAGGTTATTCCATATAAATCTCCTCTTCCAACTCTCCATTCAGGAAAGCTGTGTTTACATCCATTTGATAGATGATTAGACCATAAGAGGCAGCCAAAGAAAGTAGTACACGAATTGTCGTCATTCTCGCGACAGGTGAATATGTGTCAAAATAGTCTTCACCTTCCTTTTGAGTATAACCCTTTGCAACTAGCCTTGCCTTGTACTTTTCAATAGTACCGTCAGACTTGAACTTCTTTTTGAACACCCAATTACATTCTACTAGTTTGCACCCATGCGGCCGTTCAATTAACTCTCAGGTTCCATTAGAAAGAATTGAGTCCATCTCACTATGAATTGCTTCTTTCCAGTCATCTGCATCAGACGATGCATATGACTCTGCTATGGATCTAGGAGTATCGTCCACAAGGTACACAATGAAATCATCATCGAAGAATTTTGTAATCTGTGATCTCTTACTCGACTGAGTTATTTCATTGCGTTCCTCCTCTGAGACACTCTCAAATGGTGTATCATGAAACTCGCTAGTTGTGGTGGATTCAGGACAAATTTCAGAAGAGATTCTAACAGTGCTATGCATATCTTTCATAGGAAAAATATTCTAAAAAAATGTTGCATCATGAGATTCCATAATAGTATCAACATGCATATCAGGTACCTCAGATTTAACTACTAAAAATCTATATGTGATGCTCCGATGAGCATAGCCTAAAAAGACACAATCCACTGTCTTTGGTCCCAGCTTGCGTTTCTTGGTAATTGGAATATTGGCCTTTGTCAAACATCCCCAAGTACGCAAGTATGAAAGTGATGGTTTTCTCCCAACCCACTCCTCATAAGGGGTTTTCTCTTTATTCTTATTTAGAACGCGGTTTAGGACATGACATGAAGTAATAGAGCCTCCCCCACCATGCCTTAGATAAACCGGACGTGTCTAATATGACATTCACCAAGTCACACAATGTGCGGTTTTTCCTCTCGGCTATCCCGTTTGATTGGGGTGAATAGGGAGACATCCTCTCATGTATAATACCGTGTTCCGCACAAAAATCATCAAATATGTTGGAAAAATACTCACCACCACGATCTGACCTAAGACATTTGATCTTTCTCTCTAACTGAGTTTCTACTTCAGATTTATAGATTTTAAAGTAGTCTAAAGCTTCATATTTAGTTTGCAACACGTAAACATAGCAGAATCTAGTAGAATCGTCTATTAATGTCATAAAATATTTCTTTCCACCTTTTGTCAACACATCATTTATCTCGCATAGATTAGAATGTATGAGTTCTAATGGTGCCAAGTTTCTCTCCTCGGCTGCCTTGTGAGAATTTCGAGGTTGCTTTGACTGCACACAACTATGACACTTAGAACCTTTGACAATGGTGAATTCTGAAATTAATTTGAGACTAGATAGACGATTCATTAAACCAAAATTAATGTGACATAAACGAGAATGTCAAACACTTGCATCATTATTATTACCGTCACAAATATGGTTTACTGACTTATTATTAAACTCCAAAAGAGAAAAGTGGAACATGCCTCCACATTCATAGCTTTTATCAATAAATTGTCCATGCTTAGACACAACTATTTTATTGGACTCTAAAACTACTTTAAACTCATTTCTGAATAGAAGGGTACCGCTAACAAGATTCTTGTTCATAGTAGGAACATGTTGTACGTTCTCCAGCCGGACAATCTTTCCCGAAGTGAACTTCATATAGATCGTGCCAACACCACGAACAGAAGCATGTGACTCATTCCCCATTAGGACGGCGGAATCCCAGATGAACTGGTAAGAAGTAAATATGTACATGTCAGAACATACATAAACATTAACACTCGTATCAAACAACCAAGATGATGTTTGAGAAACAAAAAGAACAATAAAAGAATTATCGTACCTATCTGCATTGCTAGACGTCACTATGTTGACATTCTTTTTCCCTTTGCGGTCTGCCCTCTCAGAACAGTCCTTGGAAAAATGTTTCTGCTCCCCACAGGTGTAGCAGCAACCATCATTGGCTTTGTTTGACTTCTTCTTCTTCTTGAAAGCAGTAGTTTTGTTTGGCTTGAATTGAGACTTGTTCTCTTTGTTTTTGACATTGGATATCTGCATCATATTAGCATTGGCGCTAGATTGACCCTCGCCTCCTGTCTGAGTAGCGTCCTTAGCCCGAACCTTCTCCTCAACATCAAGAGATGTTATCAGGTTTTCAACTGATATTTCCTATCTCTTGTGTTTTAGAGCTGTGGTGAAGTTCCTCCACGATGGAGGTAACTTTACAATAATGCATCCAACCACAAATTTGTCGGGTAAATGACACATAAGGAGATTGAGCTCTCTCGCAATGCATTGTATGTCATGAGCTTGTTCAACTACAGGACGGTTGTTAACCATCTTGTAGTCATGAAAATTCTCCATGATATACAGTTCACTGTCTGCATCGGTTGTACTATACGTAGCGTTAAGTGCATCCAAGAGCTTCTTACCATCTATGACTGTTAGATAGACATCACATAGTTTATTGTCAAGAACACTTAAGATGCATCCTTTCAGGAGAATTTGCTTCCTCAAACTTCGTCTGTTCTTCAACAGACAAAGGACCTTGAGGCCTGTCCTCGTTTACCCAGAAGATCTTAAGCGATTGAAGCCAGAGCGTGGCCTTAACTTGCCACCTCTTGAAGTGCACGCCAGAGAATTTCTCCGGCCTCAGTGCATCGGCTAAAGTCATGACGTTTAACTCAGGAAATTGCGTAATAAGGTTTTTGAATTATTAGAAAAATAGGAGGCAATTTACTGAATAATTCTGGAAAACACGCAAAAATAGTAGCGATCAATACCGACATACAGACAGGACGAGAAATACCGCGTATCGATTTGAAGCCGGTTGAACCGCTGTAGATCTGACAGCGAACAGTCGTTGCAGACGTTGATGATGACGTTGGGCCGCACCGCCCGATCTCCTCGGTAGACGACCCGTGGTGAAGAACGCGAGCAGTCGCGCGGAGCGCTTTCCAAAGACCTTATTCGCCCTCTCCCGGTGCAGGATCGCAAGGGCGAGCGGTTCCGGAGACCTGCTCTCCCGATCATTGGTGCACGCCAGCGCTCGAGATGAAGTAGACTAGAAGGTGGTGCAAGGAACTCGAACGTGAGAAACGATCTGATCGTGGGATGTCCTTTGCCGTACCGCGCACACCCGTATTTATAGAGTCACACGAAGGCAGTTCGTATGCGATCCGGGGGATCCGGATCCGAACTGACTCCGCAGTCATAAACGCGTCCGTCTCCAACGGCTTGGACTCTGTCTCGGTAGCCCCAAAGCCCAATTTATTTTTCTGCAAAAATATAAAATATGGGCTCGACTCGAGGCTCAAATTCACACGAACACACGTGCGCGTGCGTGCGGGGCGGGGCGTGGCGTGGCGAGGTGAGCGAGCGAGGAGGAGGAGGAGCGCGCGTGGGCCACCTCTCTCTTCCTCTCTTCTCTCTCACTCAAGGAGTGGAATAACAACCTTCCTTATATGTAGGGATTGCTCCACTTCCACTTCCTATGTGAGACTAAACATTTAGTATCACCCTCTCTTGCACTAATGGACCTTTGAGATTTATTGGAAATTAATTCTAAATATTAAATGAGTCTAGCCTATTTATTCCAACAGCCCCGCCTCGTTGCCTCGTTCGCCGCCAAGGGTTCCACGCTTGTGGCGCGCACACGTTTGGTATCGCGCACTGCAAGGAGTTCGCCGACTGCATCTTCCGCGGCGGGAAGAACTGAAGAAGGGTGGCGGGGCCACGCCGCCGCCATGCGACCCGATCATGAAGCCTGCTTAGGCCTTTCAGGAAAAAAAAACATGAAGCCAGCATACGCCATAGAGCTGCAGACCGTGTGCAAGAACTACCTGCGGGACCCGACATCATGACACCCGGCAAGTTCAATATTTACTCCCTTTATTCCTAATTAATTATTAAAAAAATAAGAAAATGATAAATACTTTTTTTCTATTTGTCTCCGGTTAGTACAAAAATGAACTAATCGATAACAAATAAAAAAGGGTTAAGTATGGGCCCACCTAATCTGATACGAGGAGAGTACTTCGTCAAGTCGCAGCGCGCATGTGCCCGCCTGATCTGTCTTTTGATGGTGCACTGCTGTTTAAGGCTGTCAAATATGATCCCGTGCTAAGATTCGCGTGCAACAAATAACCGTAGTGAAGACAGGAATGCTAGATTCTAGTCGTCTGAAATATGAGGAGTGTTTTAGTGAGCCATTAGAGTCCTGTTTGGCACAACTGGAACTTGTTACAAAAGCAGTTTGTTTGAAATGCTGGTAGAAAGCAGCTTCTGCTTATGTTCTGCTTTTAGTTCACTCTGAGAAGCAGCTGAACTAATAAGCTGTTACAGAAGTTTCCTGTTTGACACACTCTCAGCTTTTTATGAATAAGCTAAAGTAGAAGTTGTGACAAATGTAATCAAATAGTTCTAGTTGTTTGCATTTTTGTAGGATTTTATATTAACTAAAAAATATTCATGTATTGGTTATAAAAATTATATTGTAAACTACTCCTTCAGTCTCAAATTACTTGTCACTCTCTAGTTGAAAATAAATTAGAGAGTGATAAATAATTTAAAATGGAGAAAATATTTGATATAGATCTGACATCCAAAACATAGACCCATAGAATATGCTAATTTCAGATGATTGAAAATTAACAACTTCCGAGTGAAAAAACACTAACCACTCTCGTTGTTTAGTAAGCTGAAAGTAACAATAATGTTATGTATAGGCTTCTCATTTTGTTTCCAGACCTCGTATTCTTCTTGGATTGGATAATTCTCAAGCTACATATGGTTTCCACTGAATATTTTCACTTTTGATGATTAAAACTACAACTACACGATTTAAATCTTGTTTGACACAATTTTTGCTGCAACTTCTTAATAAAATTAAGCAGAGGGTATATTAAACAGGAAGCTTCTGTAACAATTTATTAGTTCAGCTGTTTCTCAGAATGAACTAAAAGCACGATATAAGCAGAAGCTGCTTTCCACCAGCTTTTCAAACAAGTTGTTTTTTAACAAAATTCCAGCAATGTCAAACAGGACTTTAGAATGCTGATTAAGTTGTTGGATAAAATCATTGACATGACTAGAATGCAATTTATTATATAATGCAATCGTGCAATCAACTATTTCCATCTATTAGTTTGCATCATACGGTTGTTTCTTTTTTAGTTAACTTCCTCTATCTGATTAATCCTTTCATCTGAGTAAGAGGTTAAGTAGAAAAATTGAACAACTATAGAATACAGATTTAATAGTTAGAGATGATTGATTACCTGATTACACCATATCCCAGATTGGATTATAGTCTGTCCATAACTTGTTCGTGCTAAGACTATCCGTACTCATGTCCTCTAAATCATACTCTATCTTCTATACTTTCAGCACACCTTCTATAATTATAGCATAATCGCTCTGCACACTTACTTTTATACTTTAGTACTCTACTCTATTCTATTTTAGTAAACTTTACAATACACCGCTGTGAGTAATGTAAGCCCAGTGAACAATGGTAGAAGAATCCAACGCCGCCCGATATGATCAAGAACCTTACCTTCCTTCCCCGAAAGCCTTTCCCCCTCCAAAAACCCGCGGGCCGCCTCATCCCCGTCACCTCCCAGCCGCCGCGTCTATCGGCGAGCGCGATGGAGTCCTCCCTCCTCCTCTCCTCCACCGCCCGCCCCCTTAAGCCCTTGCTCCCGCTCCCCTCCCCCCCTGCGCGTCGCCGCCACGCTTCCTTCCGCGCGAAGCCGCCGCCGCAGCCGGGCCTCGTCCGCCGGCGGTCTCCCGTCGCGACGAGCGCAGCAGCGCACGAGGCATTCGAAGACGGGGTTCGAAGCCAGGACAGGCCGCCCGGGGCCGGCAGCGGCGGCGCGCGCCGGAGGGCCTACCGCGAGGCGCAGGGGGAGGTGGCCGTGCCACCCGCAGCGGCGGCTGCGAGGGCCGTCGCGCCCTACGTCGTGCCTGCTGGCGCGGTGCTCGTGCTGAGCTTTGGTACGGCATCAACTGCTCCTCCTTGTGTGCACCGCTGCTTACTGTTGCAACCCCTCACAATTCTCTTCTATGCGTAGAAGCCATTTTCCCTACCACTAATTCTAGCCCTGTTCTAATTAACTTAGATTAACTATTGCGTGAGCATTAAACAGGCAAGGGATAATTATTTAGCTAAAAGAACAAAAATGTAGCAGTCTGAATTCACAAGTTAATTTTGAGCATGTGCCATGTCGTAACTTCGTAACTGTCCGGTGCATAAATCAGCATAGCATGCCACCATGGCGTATGTTTAGGTTCATTCAATAGATGATCATACAATGTGGCACACATGAACTTTGATTCTTGAGTGGTGTGTCGAACGGGTACTAATTCACTGTTTCAGAGGACAGTCTTGTGGAAGGTGGTTCAGAATATGCTTCCTGGAAAGACAAAGGACCGGAATTCTGGAAAATCTGAGCCTTCTGGGATCATGTGGTCTTTCGCTGCTGGTTCCAATTTGTCAACATCTACTGCCAGTGCTAAAAAGGAGTCGAGGAAAAGTCTTAACAAGTTCTACAAAGAACTCCGTACTTTGAAAACCGTTAACATGGCAGGTAACTCAATGAACTAAAGATGGAATACTTTACCAGGAAATGATGCGATAATGCTGGAAATAAATAGTACTTACATGTTGCTTGCTTGACAGGTCGCCAGTTTGGGGATGAGGGTCTGTTCTTTCTAGCAGAAAGCTTAGCCTATAACAAGGTGGGGTCTCATGAAATGGTCAAGTCCAATTGACACGCATATCCAGATACCTAGTATTTTTCATACTTCAACAGCATACTCTCATCTGAATTCTTCCAAAATTGACTTCTTTGTGTATTCGCAGAGTGCAGAAGAGGTAGACTTTTCTGGCAATGGGATCACAGCTGTGGGGATAGAAGCTTTTGATGGTGTTCTTCAGATAAATACAACTTTAAAAACCCTCAATTTATCTGGAAATACCATCGGAGATGAAGGAACTAAGGTCTTCTAAATCTTATCATCCATCATTTATAGTTACATGGTTTTACTATGCAAATCTATGATCTGATTTCCATCTATGATTTTTGTGCATATATGGTTATTACTGGCTTACTAAACATGTTTTTCCAAGGGCTACCATAAACAAATTGAAAAATTCCTTCAGTCAAATATATTTTTCCTTACACATGTCTGAATAACTCATGAATGCTTACAGTGTCTTTCAGATATATTGGTCGAAAATGTAGGCATTCAGAAGCTCCTATTAAATAGTACCAATATCGGAGATGAGGTACCCCCCCCCCCCCCCCCCCAGTCACTATCTCTTGTTTGCTTCCTCTGTGTTCCTAATATTTCTTTTCAGGGCGCCAAAGCAATTTCAAAGATGCTGCAGAAGAATAAGACAATACGTATTTTACAGCTCAGCAACAATACAATCGAATATAGTGTACGTATAAGCATTCACTGAAGAATACACATGCACTTGAATAATAAATGCGAAAAAGAGTCACTGTATGATTACATCCTTGAAAGATGAGAGCCTTTCGCTTTTTCTGCCTTGAAACAGGGTTTTACTAGTATTGCAGAAGCCCTTCTAGAGAATAGTGCAATACGGAGTTTGTATCTCAAGTTAGTTACTCCCAACCCAGTGGCCTTACATGTTCTATATACTGAAATACTGAATTTGCATATTAAATTGTGCAGCCTTTGATATATAGTTGTTTTATGTTACTGCTGACTAAATAATAGTGCACTCTGTTCAATGTATTGTAGTGGTAATTATGGCGGTCCTCTTGGTGTATCCAGCCTAGCACGAGGAATTTTGGGAAACAAGTCTTTGAGGGTATTACTCTAGACATTTATGCACTTCCAGTTATCTACACAGTTTGATTGTGTGCATGTCTGTAGAGTTGTAAATTCTTGCATGCAAATCATAGGTTTTAAGGCGATAAGCTGGTTCAAGGCGATATACCCCTTTTTTACCTTTTAAGCGATAAGGCGTAAGGTGAGGCGATGCCTTAGTAATATGTAAAAAATAGGAAAATATATACAGCAATGTACTTTAAAAAATTGAAGAATATATAAATATATGCATATTTCTGTTATTTTTTATTTATTTTGGAGGGCACATTAACACTCCCGCATACAGCCCACTCCTGTTTCCAGCGCACTCCCGCTTATACAGCCGCGTGGCCCGCTCTTCCGCTATGCAGATCGATCGCCCCCTCCCCCCCTCTCGATAGATCTGTCTCCGCCTCAACGCGGTCTGCTCGCAAAGATCATCCGCCGCCGCCGTCTCGATCGGGTAGCTCGGAGATTGATCCGCCGCCGTCGCCTCCTTCCTCGTCGATATCGATCCCCCTCTGCCGCCTTCTTCCTTGGAGAGATCTGCTGCCGCCTCCTCCTTCCTTGCCTCATCCCTACGATCCGCGCCACCCTGGGATCTGCAACTCCCGCCACTCCGCCGCATTCCTCGAGTCGCCAAGTTGTCGCCTCACCGACGCCCTGGAGACGCTCGAGGGACGCCCCAAGCGACGCCCGACACCCTAGAGACGCCTTACTCTGGATTCCAAGGCGACCAGGACGTCTTGACCTACCCGGGCGCCTTACCGCTTAAGCGATGCCTTAAAAACTACGATGCAAACTAGATTCCATTCCATAATTTCTTAAGTCATAAATTACATCTTTTGACTGACTAGAGTTTTGAATGTTTTTGGACTATTCAGGCCCGACTGGTTCTTTATTTTACATTGGACTATCTGTTCTGCTACTTTATGTTATTTTTTTCTTTAGCTATTCGTACTTGTTGCTCGACTTTTGATGCTGCACGCAGAGGTTACATGACACAATTTGTTTATAAATAAAATGCATATCCATAAAGCAACAAATAACACATGTAATATCGGACACTAAATAATCAGCAAAGTTGATACTAGGATTTGCTACGCAAATTAGTATTACTATTATTTTCTCAGATGAAGAAAAACCTATTGTACTTTGGAAGTCACTATGTGATATCTGTATAACTTGTGTCATACAAATATGCCATCATACACTTATCCTTCTTTTGTTCTTATTTATCGTGTTATTTTCTGGTGATTTTGTGCCTTTTCATATTGTTGCTGAATTCATCTATGCATAATATTATAAGCACGTTGATTGATCTGAAACCTTTGCTAGGAAATTCACTTGCATGGTAATGGGATTGGAAATGAGGGTGTACGTGAGTTGATGTCATCATTATCTTCTCATAAAGGTGTTTTTTTTTCTGGCTCAACAAACTCTCAACAAGCTTAATTTTGATGGACTGTTTATTCCTAACTCTGCATTGTTGCTGAAGTACAGGGAAGATCACAGTCGTGGATATTGGCAACAACAATATTGGATCAGAAGGTTTACGTCCTGTTGCTGAGTTCATCAAAAAGACAAAGTCGTTACTGTGGTTCAGTCTTTACATGAACGACATCAGTGACGAGGTAATACTATTCCTTTTATTATTTCCCTTTGTGTAATGTGCCGGCGATTAAAAACATGTTTTATGATTTCTGCGTATGGACATATAATCAGGCTAGAGGAACTCGCTAATCACATAGGCACAAATCATAGCTTATTGAATATTCAACAGTGTATAGAGCAGAACTCGTATTGGTTGCCACTACAGAACATAGGATTTAAGGCTTCATTTTTGTTGTATAGAACTTTGTCGTGTCTAATGGTTATTATAGAGCTTTGGTTGTTATCTCTAATCCTTCCATAATTTTTGAGCTATTCGTCTCTCAGAATACTAACATGTAGAGTTTGACTTATATTTATCTCACTTTGTAGTTTGTACTTAGATAATTGTATCAAATTACACATGGTCAATACTTACAACAGCTTATTTTAAACATAATAAGTATTAGGGGTGTTTTTGTGGACTGGGTCCACAAGAAGACCCACCCGCACCAGGAGAAACCCAAAGCGCAAAATCATCTAGGAAATATTAGAAAACAATAGATAGAGAATGTTTAGCTCAAATAATTCTCTTAGAGATAAATCTATTAGAGATAAGTTGGTTAGATCTGTTAGAGATAAGTTGGTTAGATCTGTTATAGATAATTTGTTAGAGATAAGGGCAGCACTAGGGGTCCCTACTCCTATATAATGCGTCCTACTCCCTGTTGTAATTCCCATCGAAGAATAAAGGAATTTCCTGGAGGGTTGTTCCTACCTTCAGTCACCGGGTTAAGGATCAGTCCAGCCCAATGACACTATCTGCACCACGATTCACAACAATTAGCATCATGGATCACACAACGGATTGCCACTATGGTCGTCGCTGTACAAGATCTTGAGACTCACACGGTAGCCACCACTAAAGAAGAACATGAAGCTTTCGCCAAGAACTTTGCCAAGCAATTGGGTCTCGTCTTTGCAAATATTGAGGTTATGATTGCACATCTGGATGATCATGATCAATCTATAGACAAATTGGAAAAGGCCTGGAACATCGTGAGTGACCCCGACACAAGTGCAATCGTCTGCACCTCCGGCAACGATGTGGGCCGCGTCGGCACCAGGGAGTTCGCCCACGCGGCTACGTTCACTGAAGACAGCCGGCTTGACAGCAGCACATCGCCTGAATACACGGACTCCGATGAGATCCGTCCGATCTTGTGTCGCCACTACGCTTTTGCACCGGATTTCGCTGCCGCACATGGCCTCCCGACTTCCTTCGCTGACTCTGCGGACAAGTATCTTCCGATCCACACGGTCGGCATCAACCCGACACATCTGGCTCCCCTCTCTGCGGCTCCCACGATCCGATTGGAATGAAAGCTCCATCACCCGTCACCCGAGCCAAGGAAATCGCCGCCCATCGCATGTGACCTCCTCCACTCAAAGCCGACCAGCAACCCTCGAGAAAAGTCACCGACAAGAGAATCTGGGAGCAGAGGAAACAACTGGTGCAACGAATCGGCGGCGAGACCCTCGACGCGATGCTCCTGCCGCGCGCCACCTCGATCTCCGCCGGATTCGCCCGCATCAGCATATGGTGTCTGCCGCCGATCCGCAATCTGCGTACCGCGACGACGCCTCCTCTGCTCCAAGTCAGCGTGCTGTTGCTCCACCTGAGATTGAGCTCAAGCCTTCCGAAGCCCCCGACCTTTCGAAGCGCATGGTACCACCAACTGCGTGCAGATCCAACCACTTCCTTGCCCGATCCACCTCGAGGAGTTTGCCATCCGGATTTGCGCGAGCAACCTTCAAATTGCAGGATTTCTTCGGGATTTGTCCTCTTCCACCTCAGGCCTCGTCAAGATCCGCAACTTCTTCCCCACAAATTGGTCGCTCCAAGAACTGTGCTCAAAAGGCAGCCAACCATGGTGCCTCGACCCTCATCTGTTGAGGTGATGTCGATGGACCTCAGCCCCAAGCAGACTACGAAAGCATGTGGCAACGACTGCGACTCCTACTACAATTGGTTTTCTGGACTCGTACTTGCACCTCCACGTCGAGCTGAGAGACGTGACCACTTTACTCACCGTGGGGACCATCCTGCTCGAGGTCGTCGTCAACGCCGCAAATCTAGACATTACCTTACCGCCCTGAAGAGCTCGAGGACGAGTTGATGTTGGGGAGGGGGGAAATGTTGTGGACTGGGTCCACATGAAGGCCCACCCGCACCAGGAGAAGCCCAAGGCGCATAATCATCTAGAAGGACAGATTAGAAAATAATAGATAGAGTTTGTTTAGATCAAATAAATCTCTTAGAAATAAATGTGTTAGAGATGTTGGTTAGATCTGTTATAGATAAGTTGTTAGAGATAAGGGGGCGCAAGAGGTCCCTACCCCTATATAATGTACCCTACTCCCTGCTGTAACTCCCATGGAAGAATAAAAGAATTTCCCTAGAAGGTTCCTACCTTCGATCACCGGGTTGGGGATCAGCCCAGCCTCGATGACACTATCGCCACTACTATCCACAGCAGTGTTCAAGTTTATCCTAACCTTTATCAAACTGGAGAGGCCAGAAATATACTGCGGATTACTGTTCACACACAGCTTATTATCTAGCTCAACGGTTTGGCAGCGGTTTAGCTGAAACCAGAATGAAGTATATTCCTTATTGCCCAAATTTATTCCCAAGCGTTCAATGTATAAGTATGTTCACATAAATTTATGGGTTTAATTTCTGATTCATTTTTGACATGCGTCAATTGTTGTGACCAGGGAGCTGAAAAGGTTGCGGATGCTCTGAAACATAACAAGACAATATCAACAATAGACTTGGTGAGCATTCATTTACTGTCACAAAAGTTAGAATATCATGTATCTTCCAAAATTGTCCCCCTCTGAGATCAGAGATTTCGAGGACAATAACCCTCTTGTGGGAGCCCATGTTATCCCTGTTCTGCTATTGGGACCTAACCCGATAGATAGGACAGACGTGCTGACTTCCTGGAGCCTTTTTACATTTTCAGGGTGGTAATAACATTCACTCTAAAGGGGTTTGTGCGATAGCTGAAACTTTGAAGGATAATGCAGTGCTGACAACAGTAAGTCAGCTTCAGACTACTTCATAAATAAGTTATAAAACTGATTCATAATGTGCTCTGTAGCTGGATTTGAGCTATAATCCAATTGGTCCGGATGGGGTAAAGGCTTTATGTGATGTACTCAAGTTCCACGGGAAGATCCAAACCCTTAAGCTTGGCTGGTGCCAGGTAACCCTCACAACTGAATAAGATTCTACAAGCAGTTTTAACCTGATTGTTATTGCCTCTTCAGCCGAGTTGCATATCCTGCAGATAGGTGTGTCAGGTGCAGAGTTTATTGCTGATTGCCTGAAGTACAACACAACATTATCAACATTGGATCTGCGGGCAAATGGTCTCGGAGATGAAGTATGCCTAATCTTTGTTTTGTTATAACTTGCACTTGGGTACATGATCCTTGTTTGCTGATACTAAACTGTTCATGAAGGGTGCTATATGCTTGGCACGAAGTTTCAAGATAATCAATGAATCATTGACATCACTTGACTTGGGTTTTAATGAGATTAGAGTGAGTGAACATAGTCCCCCCACCCCCTTCATTTTATTAGCAGTGGCATTTTTGTATGCCCCCTATGTTCAACATGTCCTTTATATCCTGGACAGGATGATGGAGCGTTTGCATTGGCACAAGCACTTAAGGCTAATGAAGATCTTGCAGTCACTTCGTTAAATCTTGCAAATAACTTCTTCACTAAATTTGGACAGGTTAGTTTCATCAATAAGTTATTTTGCGTGATAGCATATTTAAATCATGTTCATCTCATATTGTAGTCGATACAGGTTGCTCTGACTGAAGCACGGGATCATGTATATGAGATGAACGAAAAGCAGATAGACATTTACTTTTAGTTCTTGCCCGGTTTCTCTCTGCACACAGCAGTGGCCACAAAATGGCATTCAAAGCAATGCAATGATTTCTGGACAGTATAGAACTGGAACTCTTTTGGCAATATCATCAAGTAGGTCTAGTAATAAAATCTGGGTAGAACATGCTTTATGGTTGTATAGGAATTTTTGGTGACTAGTTAGCTCTGTAGGTTAGACATTCAACTGTTTATATGCATTTTGTTGGAGATATTAATTTAACTTACCATTTATATGGTTGGATTTGTTATGATGAACGCTACATATGACATTGTGGTGTCTGGCCTTCTGCAGGCCTGAGTTTTGGCAAATCAACTGCTGGTTACTATGTTTTGCCATGAATATTATTACTCGTTGCAAATCTTGAAGTATAAGATTATGGAGTATTTGTCTTGGAATTACGAAGCGGATTTTTGTATGTACGTGGATGCTTACATCCTTCAAGTTCAAGTTCATCAAAATCTGATCTGACGCCAACATATCTTTAGGAGAGAATTCTTTATTTACCATCAGAAAATAGTGATTCTTGCAAGCCATAAAAATTTACATTCGAATTCGTTCCTTACGTGTACTACCGTGAAGTTAAGCTTTGGATGCTGTGAAGCTGAAAAGGATGAATTTATCCTTGTGAGCGTATAAACACGGGGCAATAATGAAGAGTGTAAAACAAACTGCCACACAATGTCCAAGGGTAACTTGCTCAAAGAGGCAAATTCGTCCCTTTCAGTCCAACTTAACAGCATCCAAGCTTAAGTGGCGCTTCTAGATTGTACTCTCTTCATCCTACAATATTTATCACTTAAGACAGAATTCTAATTTAAAATGAATTAGAATTTTTGTCCTAAGTAACATTTTTTTTGAGTTGAATGGAGTGATGAAGAGAGTAGTCTAGATTCATGCGACGGAATTATGGCCTAGAGAATATGTCTCGTTTTTACTATGGACTGTGATACTAAGGGGCTGTTTGGTTTCCAGCCAGAAATTGCCACGACGCAGTTGCGGCGGCGCCTCAGGTGCGGCGGCAAAATTCGACGCCGCAAGTGTGGCGGGCTGCGGCGGCAAAAAATAACGTGACCTCTGTGGCGGGAGTTGTGGCGCGCCTTACTTTCGGCAGAGATCCAAGCAGTAGACACGCTCGCCGCAGGTGCGGCGTTGACTAGTGTGGCACAATGTGGTCGGAATCCAAACAGCCCCTCAATCCAAGGTGAAACAAGGAGGCCTCCGAAGCACCCTGCTATTTCGAATGGACTGCCCACGCCTACATATAGAAGTGGTACATAAAGAACGAAATTAGGATATGGCACCATTCTTTGATTGTACTATTGCACCATATCTCATATTGCATTCTAGTTATTAGGGTCTGTCTATCTGTCAGATGCCTGAAATTTGAAAAATTTTAAGGCACTGAATCATTAATAGCTAATTATTATCATTAATCACTAATCTTATAATTAATTATTAACCTTTAGTTTTACAGATAATCAATCACAAATTTTTTAATTTGATTATTTTACAACTCACATAACCTTTACAATTAACAAAAAATGACAGATTATGAATTAAAAACTCACCTTCGTGCGCCGCTGACGCCTGCTCCGTGCACCAGGCGCCGCCTCCGAGCTTCAGGCTCCGCGCACCGCCAGGCGCCGATATCCGTGCGCCGGGTGCCAGGCGCCGTGCGCCGCCGCCGTGGCGGCCAGCAGACTCCGCGCGCCGCCGGAAACAGGATCGTGAGACTGAGTTAGGATTGGAGAGGAAGATAAAAGAACCAGCACGAATCTTAAATGAAATCTAAAAATTGCTTGATATCATCCGGTATTTCAGGCTTCTGTATTTGAGGATTTCCCATATATATAAGAGAAACAGCAGGGTGGTTTTGAGTGTCACACAAAGATCGACGCGTTACATTAGTTTGCATTAGCACTCCATGTGGACTGCAGGTTTCTGATGGGAATGTAATTACTCCTTTGATGCTGAGCGGCATGCTTGGCACTAATGTGATTCTGATTATATTGCCCTGTTACATTTGCTGCGAAGGAATTAGGCATGACCGGATTTTTCTTCTGCACAACTAGGAATCAGACATGTGCCCTCACCTACTCAGATGCGCTGCACAACCAGAACCAGCGGTACAACTGCAAGAAGATGAGCGTAGGACGACTGATCTTGGACGACACAACTCACGCGTTCCCAGACGGATCCACTTGTAAGACTGGAACTCTGAACAGAGATTCCTACGCCAGTGGAGCAACAAACCGCTGCTCGCAAGCATAGAAGCATGTTCGGTATGGTTGGTGACATCACGCCGTCGGCGTGGCCTTGACTGCTCCCACACCTTTTGAACAGGGGACCGGTTACGCAGCTCTGCTCTGCGCCCGTCTCGATCTGCTGCTGCTGCTGCCGCCGTTTCTGAAAGTTTACGCGCTCGCGTTGCTGATACATGTCACGTCTCTGGGTCAATCCTGCCCAATCATTTTTTTGGATACGTTTGAGACGCCAGAACAGAGATATAATATCAACACTGTCTCGTCATTTGGCCAACGTGTATGTATACTGGTGGCAGTAGCCATAAGTCCCTAACCCAGATTAAGATAGATATGCATGTGTTTGATAGCTCAGCAACAAGGGCCATAATGTAAGACGGCATCACGTACGTGTACACTACTGCGACGTCCTGCTTGATGGGCTCATGGCACACAACTTGTGCCAGTGGTCATCTTGCATGCAGAGGCAGTAGATCAAGCGTGTGCACAACGCAAACCTTAGAAGCTCCGATCCTCGTCGCCGCCGGCGTGTATGGTAGGTCAGCTGTATAAGGCTCGTGCTAGGTGAGGTAGGCGTACACGGGACACAATCTTTCTGCGTGTGTGTGGTATAGAAAAGCGTGAATATTTCTCGCTTGGCGCTTGCATTTAATGGTTTCTTCCAAAGTGTTATTCTCATGGCTTCCTCCCATCGTCGTCCTCCTCATGGCGGCGGCCGTCGCAGCTGGCCTCACGCCCGCGGCTGCGGTGGCGTTCGACAAGAACTACGTGCCGCAGTGGGGTGCGGATGGCCGTCACCTGGTGGTGGTCGACCACGATGACGAAACGGAGGTTGATCTCGCCATGGATCAAAGCTCTGGTACGTGCGCGCGCTGCTGTGTTTTTGTGTGAATAGTGTGACTCGGTTTTGTGTGTGTGCCATGTAAATAACCTCCTGGTACGCGTGATGATCGTGCAGGTGCTGGGTTCCGATCAAAATCTACGTACGGATCAGGGTTCTTCCACACGAGGATGAAGTTGCCCGCCGGCTACACGGCCGGCGTCGTGACAACCTTCTATGTGAGTTCGACGTGTACATACATATACGTAGGATATATACACGCCGTCTTGCTCCTGCCGTAGTAATTACGTTCATTTCCTAATGATAAGATCTTCAAGTTGATCTTGATAAAGCTGATTAGCATGGATCATTTAACTTGCTACTTCTACTATATAGCTTATTTCTCAGCCGGAAAACGGTGAGCGCGACGAGGTGGATTTCGAGTTCTTGGGCGACAAGGACGGTGAGCCCATCACGCTGCAGACCAACGTCTTCGTCAATGGCCACGGCGACCGGGAGCAGAGGCTTCACCTGTGGTTTGACCCCGCCGCCGACTTCCACGACTACAGGATCCTCTGGAACCCCTACCAGCTCGTGTAAGCTAGCTAGCCTCTAATACTGGCCCTAAGTACCTAGCTAGTATTGTATCTTGCTTCGCAGGGTTTCCACATGAACGAAGCAATTAAAACTTCCGAAAACAAATTCCCCGCGTTCTGAACGGACCCTCAAAGAACTAGACTTGCATTCTCAGGATTTTCGTGGACGACACGCCGATCCGTGTGTTGAGAAACCTGACGGGCGTCGTGCCGGGGTACGAGTTCCCGGCGAAGCAGACGATGCTGGTCCGCGCGAGCATATGGGACGGCTCCGACTGGGCGACGGACGGCGGGCGGACCAGGGTGGACTGGTCCAAGGCGCCCTTCACCGCGGCGTACCAGGGCTTCGACGTCGACGCCTGCGCCACCGACGACGGCAGCGGCGCGACGACGACGCCGTGCGACTCGCCGACCCTGTGGTGGAACGGCGGCGAGTACCGGAACGTCACCGACGCGCAGAGGGAGGCGTACGAGAGCGTCAAGAAGAACATGTATTACAACTACTGCACGGATACGGTCAGGTTCAACAATCACATGCCGCCAGAGTGCGGCTACGATTAGCAAGCTGCTTGTGCAGCCAGACCGGAAAAAACATCAATTCATTATGATTTGTGTGAATGATATATGTTAATCACTGGAGGAAAAGGTTGAAACAGTCTTGGATGATCAAGATAATGCCATGCATTTTTGAGTTTACAAAGAGAATATTTTTACATAAGTGTTAGATTTAGTCTCACATCAAATAATGAAGATGGGAAGCCAACACAGGTGAAGAGAACCTCGCCTATCAAGTCAGTCTTTTAGGTTGAGGTGACTCAGGATCTTGTTTGGGGTTCGGTTGAGCCTTTTGTGGGCAGCAGACCTGAGGCAACATGGCCTGGTGGTAGAGCTCATCTGTGTGATTGGTCGGGTCGTATTCTAACAAGTGATATCCGTGACATGATTGGTAATCTAAGAACATCTCGTGAGTCTCACACAGTTATCAGATCGTCAAATAAGATCTGCCGGATCACACATATATCGCTATCGAATGTGAATGAAAGTGGGACCATCCGATGTGTGATGAGAAAATTGTTAGATTTAATCCCACATCAGATAATGATGATGGGAAATCAATATAAAAGGTGAATGAAACCTCACTTATAACATTAGTCTTTTGGTTGAGATTGGTCAGGACCTTGGTTAGGACTTTGGTTGAACATGTGTGTAGCAGACCGGTTGCGACTTGAGCTTACTGCGGAGTCTCGTTGGCGTGACGAGCTGGATCCATGCACTCTAACAGTAAAATAGCAAGTGCTGACATTTGATTTTACAGTCTGGTGGAGCAACACTGCGGCTGGAGCCATGCATGAGCCGTCCGCTTGCGGGTGAAAGCTTGCTGGTAGGTGCTAGAGTAGGGATGTCTTAGGCCCTCTCAATTAAGGTGTGGCATGAGTGGCTGTTTCAGATACTCAGATTCATCAGCATCTCCGTCGCAAGAGAAGAGAGAAGGAGCAGATTCAAGTTTCATCATACTGTAAATGGAGGAAGCGAAGTATGTACATCATGGCTGAGAATAATCCTTAAGGTGACCTCTAGCTAGGTCGGATGGTTTAGAATTTTAGATTCGCTTACTGAAAACATGGTTGTATTCCAGTCCACTGAATATAGTAGGACTTAATGGCTTAATGGTCGGAGGAAAAGGTTGAAACAGTCTGGATGATCAAGATAATGCCGTTGTCAGTACCCTGTAGACCGGATATCCTCACATACAAAAAAGAGAATATACTGGATCCCACCTTCCAAGAGGGGAAGCACCCAGAAGCCACCACGTGTCCCGCGGCTCCGGGTCCGGCCTCTCCGCTAAGGAGGGCTCTAGTGCCGCCACATACCCTGCAGCTACAGACCCCACTTCCCCGCTGAGGAAGACTCTGGCACAGACAAGTGTGCTACAGCCCTGGACCCGCCTCCCTGCTGAGGAGGGCTCCAGTGCTGCCACATCTCTGACAGCTCCAGACCCCGCGTCCCTGCTAAGGAGGGCTCTTGGGAGACACGTGTCCTGCAGCTGTGGACCCCGCCTCCCTGCTGAGGAGGGCTCCGATGCAGACATCTGTCCTGCAGCCTTAGACCCCACCTCTTTGCTAAGGAAGGCTCCAATGCTGCCATGCGTCCAACATTGGAGCAAGGCGACGTGGGTATTCAAGACCATGAACTGCTCCTTCAAGACTGCATTAGTGCGTCATTAAGACCACATTAGCGCGACACAATTAGTGTGCTTTCAAGACGTATTAACGTGCCTTGAAGGCCACATTAATACACATTCAACACAAAATTAAGTGCCCTAGATCGTGTATAGGGTATTTAATTCACCCAGGACCACATGTCGGGCCCAGATCACACTATGAGTAGCCGAACCTCATCATATAAAAGGCCCGAGCTGCTACCGTATAGGCAACAAAGCTCAACAGGCGGATCCTAGCGTTCAGACAAGCAATACAACACACACACTCTCCTGTGGACGTAGGGTGTTATGCTCAGGCGGCCCGAACCACGTATATCCCAGTGTTCACCCATGTTCTATGCTTCCATAGTTCCTGAGAATTCGCCCCTACTAAAAAAGAACCTTCGCGGGCTGCTCCATACCAGTACACGAGGAAGTGTCATTGCTACACTTTGACATTTGGCGCGCCCGGTAGGGGGCACTATTCTCAGGAATTTTAAGCATCATCGACGATGGTGAACTCCACTACTGCTTCCTCTGACCCGACTGCCCAAGCCGGAGGAGGGAATGAAGCCGGCGCTACCTCTCGTCGTCTTGTTGGTAATCCTGTCACCGTTCCAGATGTCACAACACATCAACATGGAAATAATGGACCGCGGGCCATTGAAGCACCTGCTGCAGCTGCTGCTCAAGTGCAAGATGGTGTGCTGGCATCGGTCACTGATTCAGCTACAAATTTGGAGAATGCATTGATTGCAGCGCGTGCTCTTCTCCAGAACCCTCCAGCACCGGATGCGCCTCTTATAGCTGTGGCGCAATGGCGCAATGATGTCGATTGCCTGGTCACCACTACATCTACCGCTCTTAGCTCGCCTCAGCCTAGGCGTAGACCTGGGCCGACCCACAACAGTACCGTGTCAGGACGACTCGGTCCCACTACTACAAAAAGCATTTTTACAGGTGCCTCAAATTTTCAAACACAGGCGGTCCTTAAAAATATGCGACTGTGATGACGAATGATATAACAACCGCCTGTGATGAAAGAACAACACAGGCGGATTTTAAAGAACAACCGTATGGGTAAATACATGATCTTCACAGGCGGTTCTTAATTAATAACCGCCTGTAATGCAATGAACTTCACAGGCGGATTTTAAGAAACAACCGCATGGGTAAATACATGTTCTTCATAGGCGGTTCTTAATTAATAACCGCCTGTAATGTAATGAACTTCACAGACAGTTCTTAATTAACAACGGCTTGAGAAGATCATGTATTTTCAGCGGCGGTCATTGTTTAAGAACCATATGTAGTTGTTCAATTATCACAAGCGGTTTTCATTGAAATTACAGGGATGTAGTCATTGCAATTATCACAACTGTATGTAGTCGTTGCAGGGAAAATTGTATTAGGAAAAAAACACAGATGAGCGAATACTAGTACAGTAATGCATTATAGGAAATGCTCGATCACCAGTGAGGCTGGCTTAATTGTGATAATACACCATTAGAGGCTTTACAATTGTTCAAAGATAATTTATTTACACACTGAACAAAAATCATTCTACATTCATTATAGATCGACGATGAAGCTCCCATCGATCAATCTAAATTGTACCGTCCTGCTTGCTCCCGAACACATCTCTTATATTCCGCTGGATCATAAAAATATTGACATTATTTAAATTAACAAATGTCGAAGGAGGAATGAATAACCTACATTGGTCACTAAGTCAAAGTGTCATCTAACCTTGATAAGTAGATTATAACAATCATTTTCAATATCAGGCACATTTGGCTGATGCAGCAAAAGCTAAACTTCAAGTAGTATAGTTTTGATTGTAAAAGCACTGCACCACCCCTACCAAATATAATTTAAGCAATATAAGAAACCAGTTCAAATAAGTTTGACAACAATTATAAGTAATAATTACATGAACAAAATAGGTCTATCTTACAGTCTCTTGATCAAGAATCCCGATGCAGAGTGCTCCCGAACGATGGACATTTGGGTGGAAGAACCCAATTGGAAAGGCGCATCTTGGAGGCACCAAGGGATAGTCCTCAGAGAAGGAGATTGTCAGGGGGTAGTAACCATCTTCCCATTCAGTTTGCAAAAGAAATTTATTAATAGGAGGACAATGGTTAAACTCATATTGTGCTTGTTCTTCATGACTTACCCCTTCTTTACCGGGGACGATGCACCGCCACTTCAATAAATGCCTCGATTCAGGCTTCATAGAGAAACCCTATGCGGAGAAATTGAAAATACCAAAAACAAACAAGACGGAAAAACAAACTACAGTTAAGTTCATCAGTCCATTACAGATACATATGTATATACAACCATGCGACCGGTGTGCCATATGTACATACATGGGGATGGTTCTTACGCCACGCCAAGCGCTCCCCCTTCAATCGGCTACACGCCCGAGACATCATTATCTGAAACCAAACTTCTAAACTTCCAAATTTTATTGAGTCCAAACGCATATGTACACAAATGCAAAAGGACACAATCCATATACCAACACACAAAACTGGCAGCTTATGAAAATATACAAAGAAAAAGGTAGCATGCAATGCATAGTAAAGAAACTATGCGAATTTACTTAGGTACCTCGTGGCGCGATGTGGGACTAGGCAGAGGCCTTCCTCCGCGGGGTCTTTATATAGGCGTCAGTTTTTTCATAGGCGATTTTTAAATTTTTCACAGGCGTTTGGTACTTAATAACCGCCTCTGATGCTGTTAAGCTCCTGTCAAGCTAATCCCTACACAATAAGCTATTGTAGATGCAAGTAACACCCGTGGCTCATCATTTGAATTGTTGAAAGCATCAATTTGAAGCCTGACGATCTTTGGAAGGATTTTCCCAGCCATTTGAACGATTTCTTTCCCTCCTGTCCATTTGAAAACTTAGGAAGATGCTCCTTTCTCAGTTTTAATGCCTAAATATATTGACTAAAAATCAGTACCCACTTTCTTAGTACTTCACACAAGCGAGTAAGCGAACAACTTCAATCACAAATCTTGTTTTGACACTTTCATAGGGATTTAATCTTAATCTTTCAAGCATAGATTTATCAAATAAGTGAAGCTTCCTTATCACACATGTTAATGGCAGTTATAAGTGAAGAATGTGTCGAAGCTAACGAAATCTGAATCGGACTGAAGATAAAGAGATCCTGCATGAGTGGCAATGTCCAAGTTAAACAGCGTGAAGCTATGATGACAACCTTCAACAACATGAAAAGTGATGCCAAAGTTATGCTTGCATCAACCAAGGCATGTTGTGAGGGTATAACACTTGTTAGGGCAAGCATAACCTTGGCCAAAATCAGAAATAACGCCACCATGGATTACTCTAAAGCCGCCATGGATTACTCTGAAGTTTTCTTTGTGCGTACTCGGTAAACTTCAGAGTAATCCATGGCGCCTTCAGAGTAATCAACGGTGGCGTGATTTCTGATTTTTGCCAAGGTTATGCTTGCCCCAACAAGTGTTATACCCTCACAACATGTCTTGGTTGATGCAAGCATAACCTTGGCATCACTTTTCATGTTGTTGAAGGCTGTCATCATAGCTTCAAGTTGTCTAACCTGGACATTGTCAATCATATGCAGCATCTCTCTGTCTTCAGTGCCGTTGAGACCTCGTTAGATTCAACACACCCTTCCCTTGTAATTGTCATTAACATGTCTGATGAGGAAGCTTCAATTATTGATAAATCTATGCTTGAAAGATTAAGGTCAAATTCCTATGAAAATAGTACAAACAAGATTTGTAATTGAAGTTGTATGTTTCGTCGCTTGTGTAAAGCACTAAGAGAGATGGTACTGATTTGTAGTCAATATATTCAGCCATTAGAACTGATAAAGTAGCATCTTCGTATGTTGTCAAAATAGAGAGAAGAGAAAGAAATCTTGCAGGGCTTATTTGGGTGTACTCCTATCCAAACAAGCCCTCAAATGGACGGGAAGTATCGTCAGACTTCATTGAAGCTTTTAACAATCCAAATGATGAGTCTCGGGTGTTACTTGCATCTACAAGAGCTTGCTGTGAAGGGATTAGCTTGACAGGAGCTCGAAACAGAAGCTGAATTTAATAATGTTCGAAACATGCTATCTAAAGCTAAAATAGAACATTATTCTAAGTTGATTTCAGAAGATACAAATATATACAATATATATCATCTCGCATTGCTATATACATTTTTTCCAGCATTGACATCTTCTCGCATATAGGGTTTCAAATTCTTTTTAATGCTTCTCTCTACGCGCTTGATGTTTTCTGGTTCGGTGAAAAGGTACATCTCTTCATACTGATTATATTCCTCTTCATTATCTCCCACATTCTCAACCCCAACAATATTTTGCTTTCCAGAAACAACTACGTGCAACTTCTCAGTTTCTGGATCTTGAACATAAAAAACTTGTGCAACATTATCGGCGAGAACCCACAGGTCATCTTTGTAACTCACTTTATTCAAGTCTACTAGTGTCAGCCCGTAATTGTCCACTTTCAAACCATCAGGATGTTTGACCCATTGGCACTTAAATACGGGCATTACCACTCTTTCGCCATAATCGAGTTCCCATATTTCCTCTATGAACCCAAAGTATGTGGTCTTCTGCCCTTGTGAATCATAAGCCTCAATACAAACACCACTATTTTGTGCAACACTCTTACCGTCTTTTTTTTAGTGTAAAATGTGTAACCATTGATGTCATATGCTTGCCATGATGTCACCAAAGCAGATGGGCTAGAAGCTAACTTCTTCATTGTTGCCTCTTCTATAGTGTTTCCGTATTATATATTTTTGTCTATTAACCATTCAGTGAAACATCTTCTGTGCTCTTTCATGATCCAATCCTCTGTGCGGTCTTGGTTTTTATCACGAAGCTCAATTTGGTGTTCCTCGATGTACGACTCAGCTATTGCGAGTTGTTGTAGTACACCAAAATGTGCACGGTGTACATTCTTGTAATCTTGAACAATAAAAGTTTTCTTACCCACTTTGCCTCTCCCACGTAGTCTACCCTCATGTACCGGTATAGGCACACCTATCGATTTTCCATCTTTGATGTAATCAGCGCAACCCTCAATCACTTCTTCAGTGGTGTATCCTTCTATAATTGAACCCTCTGGGTGAGCACGGTTCCGCACATAACCTTTTAATACTCCTAAATATCTCTCCAACGAAAACATATGATGTAAATATAGTGGCCCCAATGCTTTTATCTGATCAACAAGATGTATGATTAGGTGTACTTGCATATCAAAAAAGGATGGTGGGAAACACATCTCAAGCTTGCACATTTTCTCGACGATGTATGTTTTCAGATAGTCTAAATCTTCATGTGCTATCACCTTTTGCGATACTGCATTGAAGAAGTAATACAAACGTGTGATGACAACTTTTATATGCCCAGGTTTGATTACTCTTATTGCAATGGCAAGTGTCGGTGGTTTGGATCCGACAGATCTCCCGACACTACTAAAGTGTTAGAGGAGTTTGATGTTCGGTGTGGGCGCGCGGAGATTCAAGAAGGTGAATTATGAATAGCACATGAGACACGGAAATTTACGTGGTTCGGGCCGCCTGAGCGTAATACCCTACTCCACGGGTGTGTTGGTGTTGTATTAGCTGTATGAGCCTGTGACGAGTATCAATGGCGTGTGTGTAGCGTCACTGCCCCTCTAGAGTCCGTCGTCGGCCTGTCCTTTTATAGTACAAGGGCAGACCGTTACAAGTTAGCCTGGCCCGACATGTGGCCCCGGCGATTACTAGTATTGATACTTATTCAACACATTTAATTGTCCTTAACGACCGGGTAATGGGCTTTGATAGCACCGTTACTGGTAATTAAGGTCATCCGATCGTGTGTCATTAATATGGTATTAATGACACTTAATCGGGTCTTGAAGTCCTTGATTCCCCTTTGAAGATCCAGAGCCGTTGTGGAGTCTTCCGGAGGTTAGAGACTGAAGATCCGACGGTTGGACACGTGGTAGCTCCGGAGCATTCTGTGGGAAACAGGTAGCTCTGGAGCTACCTGACACGTGTCAGATCCGGAGCTTCTCTCGGTCTGGGGTTAGGTCCGGAGGTGCCATTTCGGTACATAGCTCGGAGCTTTCCCCTTGTGGACGGTAGCTCCGGTTTGATTGTACACGTGGCGACCCTGGGATTAACCATGTTGGAGAAGCGGGTCCGGTTATATCTGACATGTGGTCCTCCGAAGGTCTTCAAATCAAGTAGGTGACTTTCCTTTGAGATCTTTGTAACCTCAAGGGGTGTACGGTTTCCAGGGTACCGACAGTGGCCCCCTGGGCCCACCTCTGGGGAAGACCCCTTGGGTGAAGTCATTCCGCCGGAGGTGGGTCCATCCTCGTGACTTTTGAACTGAGTCTTCAAAGGTCTTTGGAAGTGCCGTTGGCGAGGGTTTGGAGTTAAATCCCCGCCGTGTGGCGTATCCCGCGTGCGGCAGATGAGATCTTTGGCGTGCGGATCTCACGCAATTGAAGGGTGCCGGTTCCCGATACGAAAACCGTATCGGTTCCGCGCGCCTTGTAAGGCCGCCGCCTTTGGGCTTCCCGCCTCATGATGACAACCGTTCGCCTGGGTAAGAACCTCGGCTTGATCTTCGGGGTGGTCCCAGGTCCTCTTGTCATCGGCTGGGTGGAATTTTTGAATGGTATCTTCGGCTTCCTTTCGGTTTCCATCCAAGCGTTGCGAGGGCTTACTTAAGAAGGAAAGCGCGCACCGTCGGGAGTTCTTTAGGCCTCTTATCTGTTCTTGCGCTCACACTCCCAACTTGTGCTTCACTTTTCCTCTCTTGCCTTGCTGTGCTGCGATGGAGTTGGGTCTCTGCGAAAGCTGTTTGAAGACCGACGGTAATCTGAAGAAGGTCCAGACCCTCATGGGTTGGTCCTCGGACTTCTTCAACCGCTCGGTCCGTGCCGGGGGAGAGCTCCCGTTTGAGAAGGAGCACGCCGGCGAAATGGTGTACTTCTCCTCGTACGCTATGGTGGGGTTGATTCCACCTTTTTCTTCCTTTTTCTTGATGCTGCTAGACTTTTATGGTCTGCAGCTATACCACCTTGGCCCTCACCCCATTATCCTCATGTCTATCTTCGTCCACTTCCGTGAGATGTGGGTAGGCATCCCCCCTGCATTGAACTCTTCCGGACCTTCTTCACCGTCCATACCACCGGTAGGAGCAATGAGTACCTTGGCTTCTACTACTTCGTGAAGCGCAAGAAGTGCCCATTCAAGTACCTCCGGTCGTTTCCCTCTGGGAAGTGGGATGACTGGAAGAAGGATTGAATAGTCATCCGGGTGGAGGAGCACGAGAGGCTGGAGCTGCCCGAAGGCCTCCCCAACATTGACACGACGATCTGGAGTGAAGCTCCGGTGCTGGCGAACGCCTTCAACCCTGTTCTGACTAGGATCCGTCAGTGTGTGGAGGGTGTATTAACCCCTCAGGCGGTGTTTTGTAACTTCCTGGTCAACAGGTGGGCACCGCTGAAGAGGAGAGAAAAACTCGCTTGGGCCCTCAACAGCGTGATGGACGATGACCGGGTCGAGACCGGGCTGAAGTCCAACATGGTGGGGACAACCTTGGAGTTCCACCTCAAGAAGTTCCAGCACGACATCGACATCGAGGGTGACGACTTGACTCCGCCATCGGCTTTTCTTCCTCTGAACGTGGAAGTTGAATTCAGTAGGGAGCTCCGGCGGAAGATGCCTGTACTTGACGACCTTGGTGTCGTCGAGAGAAGATCAACCACCAGGGTGGCGATCCCTGGAGTGTCCAAAGGTGGCTCCGACCCTGCCCCGAAGACAAGGGCCGAGGTCGTCGGCAAGGGCAAGGAGCCGGCGGACGAACCCCTGAGCCGGAAGAGAAAGCTGCAGCATGCCGACGGAAGGTCCGTCAGGCCTGCCACCTCTGCATCGGCTTCTTCTCCCCGGAGGGGGAGGTCTTCTGCAACCGCAGCGACTGTACCCGCAGTGGAATCCTCCCGGGGAGCTAGCTCCGAGAACGCGACTCCAGCACCGGGGCCAGTTGAGGCCTCCAGGTCCGGAAGTTCTTCCCGATCGAGGGGAGCCTTGACTAGGGAAACGCCCGTGGCTGCTACGAGTTCTGGGGGCCCTTCCAGAGCTTCCACGCCGGCTATGACCAGCCCAGAACGCCCGGGAAAGAGATTCCGCGCAAGCTGGTGCGGAAGCCTCCCAAGGTAATTTTTAATCTTTACCTTGGACAGTTGTTTTGTTGTAGTCTATTTTTTTAAGTTTTTTTTCATCCATCATCTGCAGTGTTCCCAAGAAGAGGAGTGAGGCTCCACCCTCAGCTACAACAGCTGAAGCTGTGAGGGCAGGGGCTTCTGCTCCTGTCCCGGTGCTGCCCCAAGTGGTGGCTGAAGCTGCGACAGCTCCGGTGCCGGCTGTCGTGGTCATGGACCTCGAATCATCCCCATAGACTCCCGTGGTAGCGCCGGACCACAGGAGAGAAGATACGCCAGTGGAACCTGTCCCGGAGGTTGAAGCTCCGGGTCCTGGTGCTGAGATGATGGAAGCTCTGGCTGTTGAGCCGGAGGAAGCAGTAATTCTGGCCTCTGAGCCGGAAATTGTCGAAGCCCCGACGGTTGAGCCGGAGGTGATTGAAGCCCTGGCGTGCGCGCCGGAAGCTGAGGACGTTCCGGCAGTTGAGCCGGCTACCTCTGAAGCACCGACCGCAAAGCCAGTCATTGTTGGAGCTCCGGGCGCAGGGCCGGTCGATATTGAAGATCTTCCATCTCCCGAGCCGGTTGTTGAAGAGGTGTCGGAGCCCGAGCCCCCATCGGAGGAGGTGTCCGGACCGGAGCCAGCAGCGGCCCCTGCTCCAGAAGTGACGACGTCGGGGGTATCCACGACCGATGAACGCCAAGGAACCTGAGGGGGCCGATGAACGCCAAGGAACCGAGCCGGAGTGCCCAAGCGAAGTCGCTGGCCCCCTGCCTGAGGGGGTGAACGAAGACCTAGCGGCAAGGCCTTCCTCGATGGCGACTGAGGCCATCCCGGAGGACGGCCCTAGTGCCATGGAGACTCAGGGGACCACTCTTGTGGAGTGGGACCCAATTTTTGTATCTGAAAACCCGCTGGAACCAGCGGTGAAGACCCTAGCAGATCCAGAACCTATCCCGTTGTCACTGTCTATTGACAACGCATGTTCCAGTCTGTGCCAAGTCCAACTGGCCTTCTTCCACGACAGCAAGGCTCTTGAAGAGGAGCGCCAAACCCTTAGGCGGTGGCGTAACCGGCTCTACTTCGAGACCAAGCTGGCGCAGTCGAGGCTAGCGGATGACAAAGAGTGGATCAAGCGGGAGAAGATCTGCCTGGAGTACTGGGGCAAGTTACCGGATGACAGGGAGAGTATGACTCGTGCCCTCGACGCTCAATCCCGGGAGATCTACGAGCAAACCAAAGCAGCTAACAGTGCGGCCGATGAACGCCAAGAAAGGCTTGAGGCTATTAACACTACACTCATCAAGCGCCGGGAGGCACTTGAAGAGAGGGAGAAACGGCTCGAGGATGAAGAGCAGAAACTCCTAGAGCTGCAGGATGACGTCCTGAGGAGGGAGGAGGAGCTCACCGAGAAGGTGGCTCTGGCTGACAAGGGCCTCGAGGAGCGCGCCAAGAAATTGGAAGAGCGCTGCCATGAGGAAGAGGAGAAGGCCTGGGTGCGAGGGCAGGAACTCTACGAGCAAGAGTGAGCCCTTACTGCCAGGGAGAAGAAAGTGAGGAGCAGAGAGAAGGACCTGGTCGACTGCTGGAACAAGATCCACCTGCAGGAGGAGGAGCTCAAAAAACTCGAAAAGCGGGTTGCTGAAAATATCCAGCAAAATGCCAAAGAGGTTGAGCGCCTCGCTCGCGAGAATTCTGAACTGGTGGCGGTCCGAAGATCCTTGGAAGAAATAAAGGGCTTGAGGACTGCGGACTCCCTACAGATTTGGGAGTTCCTGGGCAAGGCCAACGACGCGCTGACACCGATGGGCTTCAGTCCCGTGCGTCCGGATGATCCGGAGCCGGAGCCGGAGCCGGACCTGGCATTGCAGGCATTGAACTCGGCAGGCAGCACACTCTCCAAGGTGGGCGATGTCATCGCGTACCAATTGGAGGTTGAGGGGCAATCCCTGGCGAAGAACGTCGCAGAATATGTGCTGACGTGCTACACTAGCCGGAACTCCCAATTTCCTCTGGACCCGGTGTTCGAAGGTCCGGTTGAAGGAGAAGGCGAAGCTGCCCGAGCCAACGTATCGGAGGTTGCCCAGAAGGTCGCCCAATTCATCCATAGGGTTTAGGACCATCTCTGTAGTTCTCACTTGTATTTTCTCTTCTTCTTTCTCAATTTTGTAATCCCTTGTCTCCAGATGAATGAAATCCCCAAATTTTTGTGAATTTCACTTTTTGTCTTCAACACTTTTGTCTTCACTTGGCCCCCTGGTAGATGTACACAATTTGATTGTGAACATGTACCAAGAGGATATTGCGTTTTGTTGAAGACTCATTTGCTCCGAACTTGTAGAATTTAGGTCCGAAGTCTTTGATAGTGAAGGCCCCCTGAGGTTGTTGGAGCTTAGAAGCTCCAGCATTGTTTATCGTCGGAGCTTAGTAGCTTCGGCAATAGTCCTTATCAACGCGTAGAGCATCGATAATTAGTCCTCCGGGGTGTCGGAGCTTAGTAGCTCCGGCAGTGACCTTTGCCAACACTTAGTTTGTTGGCAGCAGACTCCGTTTGCGGGGTCTTCTCACCATCTTTTATTTAGCTCGACGGCTGGCCCCCCTAGCTCTACCGGAGCTTGATTACTCCGGTGATGCTCGTTTTCAATGCGTAACATCGATTACAAGCCACCTAGGGGAGTCGGAGCTTTGTTAGCTCCGTCTTTTCTCCATCAACGTATATTTTATTTTTCCTACACACTTAAGCCAAGAAAAATAGTAAAATTCATTTCTTGTCCGTAACTTCGTCGCGGCTTACGATTCTCAAGAAGATTTTAAGTCAAACGCGATTCTAAATACAACCGAATGTGTTGTCTTTTCTTCCAGATCCAACTGTACATGGACCCGCCTTACTTCGACCTGCCGGGGTGTAGGTAGAGTGGCGTACTTAGGGTGCTTGACCAGGCTAAGTCGATAGCACACTCCAGCCCTAGATTGGCTTGGCGGATTTCAGGCGAGTTGGCCATGAACAACATTTGAATCCAAAAGAATCGACAATAAAACTCGTATCGTATATGAACCGGTCGAACTAAAATTTCTTAAGAATTGCACGTCTTTGTTATAGACAAGAAAGAGAAAAATAAAAAATGTTGAGCCTGTACAAAATAAATGCACGTGGAGTCTGTTTCACATGAAGATGTCTTTCATTATAGGTCCGGGGTACAAGGGAAACAAGTACACTCTTAGGGTACGGAACCAGGCTAAGCGTGTTTCATTTCTCGTTTGACCCAGGGTAGCTAGCCACACTTTTAGTCCTGAGACTGTGACAAGTGTTGCATGAATTTTGCGGACCTTTCGGGAAAGGTCCGGGTGTTCTCCCGGAGGAACTACCCGACTCTGTACAATGACTCTATAACATACACCCCAAGTTACTACAGACTCACCTCCATGATATTAAGTGTAGAACTTACGGAGGTGCTCAATGTTCCAAGGATTTGGGAGAGGTGTCCCATCCTCGGTAGCCAAGCGAACGCTCCCGGGACGGGATACTTTAATCTCTCGGAAGGGTCCCTCCCAGCTGGGGGAGAGTTTGTTTAACCCTTCTCTAGATTGTATTCTCCGTAGCACCAAGTCGCCTTCCTCGAGGTGTCGGTTGTGTATATGCCGCTGATGATAGCGCCGAAGGGCTTGGCTATATCGGGCATTCCGAACAGCTGCTTGGCACCTTCCCTCCTCAAGGAGGTCTAGGTCTTCACGCCGGAGCTGGTCCTGCGTGGCTCCGTCGAAGGTCTGGACCCGGAGTGACCCCAAGGTGATTTCTGGAGGAAGGATTGCTTCAGCTCCATACACCAGAAAGAAGGGTGTCTCTCCAGTTGACCGGTTTTGAGATGTCATGTTGGCCCATAAAGTGGGTGGAAGCTCTTCAATCCAGTTGGCTCCATGTTTTTTCAAGCACTCATAGGTGCGCGTTTTGAGTCCTTTAAGGATTTCAGCATTTGCTCTCTCGGCTTGGCCATTGCTGGCTGGGTGAGCTACGGAGGCGTAGCAAACTTGAATGCTGAGGTCTTTGCAATATCCTTGAAACGCAGAGCTTGTGAATTGGGTCCCATTATCAGTGATGATTTTGTTTGGGACTCCAAATCTGCATACAATGGACTGCAAAAAGTTGATAGCAGATTGCTTGTTGATTGTCACAACTGGAGTTGCTTCCGGCCACTTGGTGAACTTGTCAATGGCGACGTACATGAACTTGTAACCTCCGACGGCTCTTGGGAAAGGTCCCAAGATGTCCATCCCCCACACAGCGAAGGGCCATGTAGGAGGTATCATTTGTAGGGGCTGAGCCGGTGTGTGAATTTGCTTTGCATGAAATTGGCACGCTTCGCTTTGCGATGTCCATCCCCCACACAGATCGAATTCATCCAATTCCGCTGCCCACTTTGCGATGTTCCCAGTTGAATTGGGATTATGCAAAATTGCTCGAAGTGGGTAAGAGGTCACCACTGAGATTTTGTGAGCTTGGAAGTAATGGCGAAGCTTCCTGGAGGCAATAAGAACTGCATATAGCAGCTTATGCACCTCTAGATATCGAGTCTTGGCATCATGTAGTACTTCACTGATGAAGTACACTGGGCGCTGAATGGTCCGGACCCTCCCGGAGGGGCCCGGAGCTTCCTCTTCACTAACCCGGATCCTCCCGGAGAGATTCGGATTTTCTTTGGGGACCTACAGGTTCTGGCTGGAGGAACCCGGAGCTTCTTCAGAAGTGACCTGGACCCTCTTGGAGGTGTTTGGGTCTTCTGAAGTGGTTTCTTGTGGATTCGAATCTGGGAGCTGGGACCCAGACTCGCTTTCAGGAACCTCCGGACCCTCCCGAAGGGGTCTGGATTCCTGAGTATGGGGTAGCTTTGGTCTATCCGCAACCAGAACCATACTGACGACTTCGTCAGTAGCTGAAATGTAAAGCAACAAAGGCTCACCAGGGTTCGGAGCTACCAGAGTTGGTAGGGTGGAGAGGAACTGTTTTAGCTCCTGGAACGCCTTTTCTGCTTCTTCAGACCATTGGAATGGTCCGGACTTCCTCAATAACTTGAAGAAGGGGAGTGCCCGTTCCGCCAGTCTTGAAATGAATCGGCTGAGGGCTGCTAGACATCCAGTTAGCTTTTGGACATCTTTGATGCGGGCTGGTGGCCGCATGTCTTCAATGGCATTGATCTTCGCCGGATTAGCTTCTATACCCCGGTGACTTACCAGGAAACCAAGAAGTTTTCCGGAGCTAACCCCGAAGACACACTTGTTTGGGTTTAGCTTTGTGCGGGTGGCCCGCAGCTTATCAAAGACAGCTTGTAAGGTGTCAAGAAGTGACTCCTTGTTCTTGACCTTGACCACGATGTCATCAACGTACACTTCCACTATGTCTCTAATGAGATCTTCAAAGGTTTTGTACATAGCTCGTACAAAGGTTGAAGCTGCATTATTGAGACCAAAAGGCATGGCTGTATAACAGTACAATCCATCTACTGTGATGAAAGAGGTATGCTCTTCATCCTCCCTAGACATTCTGATTTGATGATACCCAGAATATGCGTCTAGGAAACACAGTAATTCACACCCGGAGGTGGAATCCACTATCTGATCTATTCTAGGTAGTGGGAATGGATCTTTTGGACATGCCTTATTTAGTTTTGTGTAGTCGATACACATCCGAAGCTTCCCGCCGGCCTTGGACACAATGACTGGGTTCACCAGCCATTTTGGATGGAAGACTTCTCGGATGAATCCAGCTTCGAGCAACTTCTTCACTTCTTGTCGAAAGAAGTTCTGTCGCTCTACAGATTGCTTCCGAGGCTTCTGATGCACAGGCCGGGCATTGGGGTAGATCTTCAGATTGTGCTTAATCACTTCCCTGGGGATCCCAGGCATTTGTGACGGTTGCCAGGCAAACACGTCGACATTAGCCCGGAGGAAAGTGATGAGCGCGAGTTCCTATTTGTCGTTCAATCCTCCCAATATACGGGAGGTCTGAGCGACATCAGAACCGATTTGGACGACTTTGACGGGGATGTCGGTGTCGCTGCTTGGTTGCACACGAGGTGCAGATGTCGAGCCTCGTTGACGAATGCTCGGGGGTTTTGGAGCTTGCTCCTGCCTGGAGTCCTCCTCTTGCACCGTGGTAAGTGCATGGAGTTCTTCCAGAGCAGCTACTCCGGCAGTACGATCTCTGCGGATCCGGAGAACGCCTACCGGTGTTGGCATCTTTAACACCAGATAGCCATAATGAGCAGCTGCCATGAATTTGTACAGGGCAGGTCTACCCAAGATGGTGTTGAAGGGTAAGTTGATCTGAGCAACGTCAAAGACCAACTTCTCGGTGCGATACTTCTCCCGTGTCCCGAAGGTAACGGGGAGAGTAATAGCTCCGAGTGGGGTAATGGCCCCCGGACCTACTCCGAAGAAAGGTCGGGAGGGGTGGAGATCCGAAGGTCGAAGATGAAGCTTGGTAAAAGCTTCGAAGCTTATGAGGTTGAGCCCCGAACCTCCGTCTACCATGACATGGTGGAGCTGGATGTTATTGATGGTAGGAGATACCATCAAAGGTAGCTGACCTGCTCCAACCATGCTTCGAGGGCAGTCCGAAGCATCAAAAGTGATGGCTGTGTCCATCCACTTCCGATGAGGCTCCGGTCTGGCTGTAGGAGCTACAGCAGCCATGTCCCGACGCATAGTCTTGATGACGCGGCGGGAGGTGATATCCCATGATCCACCAAAGATGGTGTTCATGGTCTTCCGACGCTCGTTGTCAGAGACGTCGGAATCGTCGTCGACGGAGGTGTAGACGGCCTTCAGGACCTTTTTGGGATATTCAAAACCTAACGCCTCTTCAGCCGGAGCTTCATCGACTTTTTGTTTTCCTTCCCTCTATCGGGAAGGAGTTTCTTCTCTGCGCTTGTTGTAGCGCTCGGCAAGGTTTTGGACCTCTCGGCAGTCTTCCAAACTGTGGCTGCCCGTTTTGTGAATTGGACACCACACTTTGGGTTTGCCACCGTCTTCAGAAGATGGTCGAGGTCGCTTCTCGGGGTGTGGCCCCCGACCACCTGGAGCTGCAGCAGCTGCAACATTGGATGTACCGGCCGACGGCTTCTTCTTGCCGTTGGTCTCCTTCTTCTTTTTGCCACTCCCGGAGGTAGTGGCTTCTCCTTTGGAGGATTTCTTGTGATCCTACGGAGTTGTTTTGGAGTGCATCTCACGACCCTCCGCAGCTCTGGCACATTTGTCGGCTAAGCTGAAGAGTTCCGTGACACTGGTGATCTCCTTGATCGCCAGTTTCTCCAGCATCTTCTTATCCCGTACGCCCTGTCTCAAAGCCACAATGACAGAGGCGCTAGAGATAGAAGGGATAGTGTTTCGTACCTGAGAGAACCTCTGGATGAATGATCGCAGGGATTCTCCCCCTTTTTGCACGACTGCAAAAAGGTCCAGTTCAGTGCCTGGTCGGGTGTATGAACTCCCGAAATTGGCGGTGAACTGTCGGCGCAACTCCTCCCAACTATCGATGGAGTTGGGTGGAAGACTCATAAACCAGGACCTGGCGGTCCCAGTCAAAGCCACTGGAAAATAGTTGGCCATTACGGCCTCATTTCCTCCAGCTGCCAAGATAGCAGTGGAGTAAATCTGAAGAAATTCAATAGGATTGACGGTCCCGTCGAACTTCTCCGGCAGGTGAGGCCGGAACTTCTGTGGCCACCTGACCATACGCAGATGCATGGCCAGGGCTGAACAACCTCCTCCCACTCCTTCAGGAGCAGGAATGTCTTGAGCTTCTCGTCTTTCACGAGCACACTCAATATGGACTCGGCCGTCCTGTTGGCGGTATCGGCGATCAAGCTCCGCCCGGAGGTCATGAGTCAAAAGCCTGGATACCGTGTGGGTGCGTCGTGCCCCGGTGGGCAACGACGTCACTTGCTGTGATGCAGCTCGTCTCCTGTTGTTGGAGACATGCGGACCAAGTCTACCAGACAAGGTCCGTCGCTGCAATGGGGCCCGTCCTGAAGGAGGAGGACCCTTGTTGCTGATGCGGTTGGCTGCTGCTGCAACCAAATGTTCCACATCAGCCCTCCACTGTTCTAGTGCATCCAGGGATGCATCCGGAGGTGGTGGGCGTTGGAGAAGAGCATGTGTTGCATGGAGCGCGTGTTCCGGGTTGTCATGATTTCCCGACGCAGTGACTGACGCCGGTGCACCATCGCGTTGTCCAGCTTGATTTGCTGGTGGAGGCGGCGGTGGTGGCAGTGTGACTCCTGCTGGCGCTGAGGCCCCTGCTGGTGGCTGCATATTGGAGGGATTGCCCCCAATAGCTTGAACAGCAGGATGACCGTTGGATGATCCAGCAGCTGAGTTCACCATTCTCGAAATCTCAGGCGCCCCTACCTGGCGCGCCAACTGTCGGTGGTTTGGATCCGGCAGATCTCCCGACACTACTAAAGTGTTAGAGGAGTTTGATGTTCGGTGTGGGCGCGCGGAGATTCAAGAAGGTGAATTATGAATAGCACAGGGGACACGGAAATTTACGTGGTTCGAGCCGCCTGAGCGACCCTACTCCACGGGTGTGTTGGTGTTGTATTAGCTGTATGAGCTTGTGACGAGTATCAATGGCGTGTGTGTAGCATCACTACCCCTCCTAGAGTCCGTCGTTGGCCTGTCCTTTTATAGTACAAGGGCAGGCCGTTACAAGTTAGCCTGGCCCGACATGTGGCCCCGACGGTTACTAGTATTGATACTTATTCAACACATTTAATTGTCCTTAACGACCGGGTAATGGGCTTTGACAGCACCGTTACTGGTAATTAAGGTCATCCGATTGTGTGTCATTAATATGGTATTAATGACACTTAATCGGGTCTTAAAGTCCTTGATTCCCCTTTGAAGATCCGGAGCCGTTGTGGAGTCTTCCGGAGGTTAGAGACTGAAGATCCGACGGTTGGACACGTGGTAGCCCCGGAGCATTCTGTGGGAAATAGGTAGCTCCGGAGCTACCTGACACGTGTCAGATCCGGAGCTTCTCTCAGTCTGGGGTTAGGTCCGGAGGTGCCATTTCGGTACATAGCTCGGAGCTTCCCCCTTGTGGGCGGTAGCTCTGGTTTGATAGTACACGTGACGACCCTGGGATTAACCATGTTGGAGAAGCGGGTCCGGTTATATCTGACATGTGGGCCTCCGAAGGTCTTCAAATCAAGTAGATGACTTTCCTTTGAGATCTTTGTAACCTCAAGGGGTGTACGGTTTCCAGGGTACCGACATATCCCATTATTGAACTCAGCTTAATATTAAGGCATTTCATAGGAAAAAAGTTTATGTACTCATTTATGATTTGTTAGCACCATTTGTATCAAACTAGATATATTGGGACTTCATTTTTGTTGGATGATCTGGGTATCTGGTGCACCCAGTAGAGGTATATGATTGTTGGACTTTGGACAAAGTTGCGGAAACACCAGTCTAGGGGTATATGATTGTTCTAGATAAAGCAGATTTCGTCCTTAACGATATTAGTAGAGTCCTACTCTGAATAGAGTTAGGAGTCAGATTCAGTTTAGGAACCAGTCCTAGTCCTAGTACAAATTGAGTTACAATCCATATAGGATTTGGAAGCCCCCAACCCCTCGACCTGGTTAATCCCATCCTATCAGAAATATTCAACCAAAGGTTTCATATGCCCAGACTTGATCAAGTCACCTAAATCTCGTGAACCTCTAGAACTCACCAAGTTTATCACTATAGGAGGCGCCGACTTCCCTGTCCTATTTTCTAAACAGCCAGGACAATTGACCATCCCAAAAATCCTTGGTGCCATCATATGTGGGGTACGTAATGCCTTTCATGATGGTTGAACCTGCTGCCATGATGAGCCCATTTGGTGCGGCCGGGCACACCGGGATTAGATTTTGGCGAATGTTTCCGGATTCCTGATTTGTTTGAGAATGTGGGTCTTTTATCTCTTTTTACCGTGCAAATCCCACGGTTGTAGAGATGATCACTGAAAAAGAGTGTCTCTTCTCGCCTGCAGCTACCTCGCCTCGCCTCACCTCACCATCCAAATCCAAGTGCCACACTTTGCGATTCTTGATACTAGAAAAAGGCTGGAGGATTTTCTTTTTGTCCCTTGCTTGATCAGTTATAGGTCCGGATCTAGGCGCCGCCTAGTAAACCTCAAGAACGTGGTCGCCACTCTGAATGAAGCTAGCCTATTTAGAATAAAAAGATAAAATTGCCATTGCTGGTGATCAACTTTAACATGCTTGTCACCCTCACAATGTATAGGAACCTTTTGGCCAGTCGCCTTAAACCCTAGAATGCCTTATCAAATCCTAGAATGCTTCCATCTTTTTCTTCATGCAACACTTCATGTAGAGTTAATATGCCATTTATTAGATTTTTTGTCTTATTAGATCTAGCATGGAAAGCCCTAAGAAGACTGGTCCTGGTAGTAACAACAAAGAAGACAATATGGAGTTTACTGACTCCAGCAGTTCAGGCTCCTATCACAGTCCATCGGATCCTTTTCCGAATATAAAAATTAAAAAGACTTCAGTGGATCTAGACCCGGAATATGATCCTGCCGACGAGGTGTGGATCACATTCTTAACTTCAGCAGTTCAAGTTAATGTTGGTTGTCAAGTATACGAAGTCTTATATTTTTTTTCTACCTAGATTAATCGCGAAGACAATGAGGTGACATCGGCTCCTAAAACTGCAGAAGGTTCTCCAATGGATGAATCCTCAACTTCACTCAAGCGGAAACGAGGGCAACGAGGTCCCAATAAGGGTCCATTGGACCGCATCATGTACATAACAAGGGTCGATCCAGGTGGGCTTCCCCAAGAACCACTAGATTCAGTTACCAAGTACCATAATGCACGCGGTTTTCTTGTTAGGGAGGTTGTGCCGATCACAACCGAGAATTGGAGGAAATTACCCGAGCAGACCAAGAATGAGTTGTGGGAAAAGATAAAGAAACAATTCAAGTTCCTAAAAGGCATATAAGAAGGTGTAAAGAAAGCAACATTGGTCTCTTGCGGCAAGAAGTTTCGATGCTGGAAGAGTGAAATGAATGCTTATGTTAAGGCCGATAAGGTCCCAAGCCCGAGGAAGATGGGAAAAATCAAACAAGCTCAGTGGCAAGAGTTTGTTCGTCAAAAGAGCACACCTGATGCTAAAGCTCTAAGTGCAACTAGGTCAGAGCTCGCAAAAAAGAACAAATACCATCATCGCTTGGGGTCTGCCGGATATGCCCCCAAAGTCCAGAAATGGAATAAGATAACGAAATTACCAGTAAGGGAAATCCTCACCCATTAGAAGGGTGCGATGAGCGAACTCAATGCTGGGTCTTTGCTCGGTCAGGTTTGACTAGTGAGGGCAAACTTGAAAAGCCCGACTCTCTGAATGAAGTAGAGGATAAAATGAAAGAAGTAATTGAAAAGGAACAGAAGGGTCTCTTCAAGCCGAAGAGAATGACCAACTTACCGCTATCTTAGGAAACCCTGAACACAGTGGACGGGTTCGAGTGGTCTCTTCTCAAATGTCTTGGCTAGATGGTTTCCCTAAAGGTAAAGACACATATAGAAGACGTGAGAAGTTTAAGAAAACACTTGATGAAACGATTGCTCAAAAGGTCAAAGAAAATATGTAAGAAATAATGGAACGATTGTCCAATGTAGTGACCGAGAGAAGGTCCTATTTGCTTCTCATCAACTCGTTGGAGCAGCCGCCGATTGGTGGGATTCACTATGCAATGCTCATGAGAATCAAGAGAGGATCACCTGGGCAGAATTCAAAGAGAACTTCCGTTCTCATTATGTGCCGGAAGGTGTTATGATCTTGAAGAGGCAAGAATTCGAGAACTTAAGGCAAGGAAGATCAAGTGTGAGTGAATATCTCAACAAGTTCACTCAACTCTCAAGGTATGCGCCCGAGGATGTTATTCGAGACAGCCGGAAGCAATATTTGTTCATGAGAGGCCTCAACAATGAGATCCAAGTGCAACTACTCAACTGCGATTATGCCAATTTCCAGAAGCTGGTGGACAAAGCAATTGTAGTTGAGAACAAGATCCGTGAGATGGAGCAAGAAATCAAGAGGAAGGCGCCGTATCAAGGACAGCAACAAGGAAGTAATGGGCGCCCTCGCCTTGCACCACCCAACGCACCCCATTACAGCTCCCCTATTCCTGCTCAGCGCCCTGGTTATGCACCACACCCAACTCAGTTTGTGCAGCAGCGCCCTGATATGCAAGCAATGCCTTATGCACCTCGTGCTGATTTTCCTGGAACCAATGCTCAAAACCAAGCTCGTCCTAATAATTCTGGTGGAGTCAAGAGGTGCTATACTTGTGGAGAAGCTGGACACTTTGCGAATCAATGTCCTAAGTCAGGCCTTGGTCAAAGAAGCAATGCGCCGAGACAAAACCCAAGACCTAATGGAGTACAGCCACAAGGAAACCGTGGACAGCAGAATTTTGCTCGTGGCAATGTGAACCATGTCTCTACGGAGGATGCTCAACAAGCGAATGACGTGGTCACTGGTATGTTTCTTGCTAACTCCAACCCCGCGACTATGTTATTTGATTCTAGAGCATCGCATTCATTCATTGCATCGAAGTATGTCACCAAGTATAGTTTGCCTATCTCTCATATGAAGTCTACCCTATTGGTTAAGTCTCCTGGAGGAGAGATGAGAACAAATATAGTATGTCCAAAAGTAAGCCTTAAAATAAGGGGGGTAGACTTCTCCGCCAACCTCATTGTTTTGCATTCACAAGAAGTAAGAGGATCCGTTGGTGCAAAGCGCAATGGAAACACCATACGGAAACCGAAGCTATATGGGAACGTGAAGAAGACCTGAAGGCAGAATTCCCTCACCTTTTCTCCACGCTATCGAATCTCGAGGGCGAGATTCATTTTAAGGGGGGTAGAATTGTAACACCCTAAATTTTCGCATCTTGCATTGCATACATGATCATGCATTAAACATTAGTAGGATAAAAGAAAAATGATAAAATATACAAATGTATGTAGCAAAAGAAGAAATAGAAAATAATAATTATTGTCTAAAACTTGTAATGAGAAATAAGTATAAAAATAATAATAAAAATATATATAAGTATATATATAAATAATATATAACAATATATAAAAATAAATAAAATACTAATATTAATAATATACATTATAAAAAAATAATAATAAATATAAAACAATAATAATAATATATAAAAAGAAATATATAAATAAATTATATAACAGTAAGTATATAAAATAATGAATAAATAAATGAATAAGATAAATAAAATATAAATAGTAAAATATATAATAATAATATAAAAAGAATAAAAAAAATAATAATATATATATAAAATAATAATAATAATAAATAATATAAAAAAAAAGAAAAAAAAGAAAAAAAAAACCCCGCCGGCCAGGCCGCCGACCGGCCCAGCCGGCAACGCCCGCCAGCCGCCCTCCCACGCTGCGGCCGCCCCGGGGGCCCCACCCGCCGCCTGCCCCCCTGACCGCGCCGCCTGCCGAGCGCAGCACGCGCTGCGCCGCCCGCCCGGACCCCGCCGCCTGGCGCGCGCCCCCCTGCCTCGATCGCCCCCCCGACGCGACCCGCCCCCACGCCCACGCCTCCCGCGCGTCGAGCGCGCCCGCCCGCCGCCTGCTGCGCGCTGGGCCCCGCCTCCCACCGCGTGCCGCGCCTCCCACGCCCCGCGCCAACCGCCTGGCTCGCCGAATCCCACGGTCCCGCCCGATTTTCCCGCTCGCTCCGCGATTCCCGCCTCCACGCGCGACTCCCGCACGCGTACGCCCGGCGACCGACTCCCAGTTGACTCCCGCGCCTATAAAAAGGACCTACGTCCCTAGGTTTTTCCCCGATCCCAGAAGGCAGCCGCCGCCAACCACGAATAAAAAAAAGGCCGCCGGTACAGAGGGGAAAAAGGGCACCAGAGCTGCGCCGCCAGGAAAAGAAGGGGGAAGAAAAGAGAGGAAAAAAAAGAGGGGAAGAAGAGGAAGAAAAAGAGGAGGGTGCCACCGTCCGCCGGAGATCGTCGCCGTCGTCGTGCCGCCGAGGTACTGCTGCGCCATCCACTTCGTCTACACGTCGCATTTGTTCCGCGACCGTCAAGCCGTCAGATCTACGGTAGGACATGTTCCCGATGCGAATTTTAGCGATCATATTAAATCTAATAGGCGTAAATTGATTTTAGTTGCACCATAATTTTATTTTCAGCAGCATTAATCCACGTTAAAATCCCCGCAAACTCGTATGAACACGTATGAACTAGTTGCATCTAATTAATAGACAACCGTAGTTAATTAATTATTGTACCTTGCATGCATGCATATCATCGCATGTTGATTATTGTGTGTGCATCATGTTGATTTGTATGTATATTCTTGTATGTGTGGTCACGAGTAGAGGGAAGTGCTCAAGAGATCGTGTACGAGGATTTTCAGAATCAAGATTTCCAAGCGCTCGAGCAACTCTATCCGCCGGAGCAAGGAAAGTGTCCTTGAAGCATATTGATCCTATTTTTAAAATAAATGTTTTGTTTGCAAACTGCATGCTTGTGTCAATTTGATGGGAATCCTATGGTAGGAAGTTTACTAGTTTTGTTTGACCACCCTTGTCACCTGGGATATATGGTAGAGAGTCGGGAAGGGTTTTTACCTTTTTGCTTCGCTTAATTAATTGGGATAGCAAACAACACTACACATTTAATTACGCATTAATGATGTTCTGGTTAATGTGAACTGGTCGATACGGTATGGTGATGGGTGATCTAAGCAAGCTTGGTATGTGAATGGGTTGGATGTTATGGTGGTTTGCTTGCTTTAGATCTAAGGACCGGTTCATGCGAGAATACGCCAGGACTACAGTGCCACCACGAGGCCAAGTATGGGTGCGGCGTAGCTGATTAATTAGGGCTTTGCTAGTGCTGTTTGGACCATTGTGGATGCTCGGGGAAGGGGTAGTCGGATTGGGTTTGTTGATGATTGGTGGGACTACCCTGGGATCCGAATGGCTCAAGAGGGGGCCCTTGGTTGAAGATGTGCTCAGTTGGAGGCATCGCCACCGGTGAAACCTCAGTGGGGTCTGAATAGGCTAGTAATCCCTTTGTAAAGGCTATTTTGTGATCTCTTGGCCATACATCAAAGGAAGTGTAATTGGCATAAGGGAGGTTCTTCAGTCGCCGACGGGTGATGAAATCACAAACACGTGGGTAAAGTGGTACAAACTCTGCAGAGTATTAAAACTATCATGATAGCCGTGCTCCCGGTTATGAGCGCCTGGATGACCTACATGATTAGAGTTGGAATTGGGATTTGGGATGGTTGTGTGTGGTTTATGGTTATGGGTTGGTAATGGTTATGGTTTATGGATTATGGTTACGGATATGAATTTGAGTTACGGTAACTGGACATGGATAATGATGATGTTGGCAATAATTGCATATGGTTAATATTTTGTTAATATGATGGTTATGATGGGATTGTCTCACATAGACGTAGGATAATGCTTTTCAAATGTTTTACTGTACTTTTCAGCACTTAGCCATTATTATTGTCGTCATTTGAATAAGCCACATGTCATACTTTCCACACTTGCTGAGTACGACATGTACTCACTCTTGCAATCCCCCACCCCAACAGTTGCAGGTCAGAATTGTGAGTTTAATGGCGATAATGTGGAGATCTAGGCCGTGTCTACCGTCAGCTTTGCCTGTGGTGTTGCATGGAGCTGCGCTATCCCTTTTGCTTAGTTTGCTTAGTTGCTTAATTAGTTTATATCCGCTGCATTAGTTGAACTTATCATTAATATTCATTAGAGCTTGTATTCGAGGATTTAATGAATTCTGTAATAAGAGTACTTATTTAATAATTTGAGCTGTGGTAATTATCTGTTTATCATTTGTGAATCACGCGTGTATGTGTGTTGAACACCCTGGGCACACATATGCGTTAGCTTGGTTCAGTTTTTCAGAACCGGGCGTCACAGATTGGTATCAGAGCCACAGGTTGACTGTAGGACGCAGCCTAGATAGAATGGACACTTTAAAGCACATAGGAGCACTCAGGAAACGATGTGTTTTTGTTGGTGTGCTGTTTGCTATATATTGTTTGCTTGTGTGCTTAATAGAGGATTTTGAGATGCCTTAGCATTGCCATGTCCACCTAGGCTAGTGTAGCTAGTTGGTTAGCTTCATATCCCTTGATGCATATAGTTGGGGACGTTTCTAAATTCTTACCTATTGCTTTTCTCTAGATGGTGAGGACTCGCAACCAGAGAGATGCCAATGACGAGGAGGAGAACAATGGAGAACCTCAGAACAACAATGGACAAGGACCTGCTCATGGAGCTATCAACATTGAGCAACTCTTGGCTATGCAAAACCAGCTCATGCAGACCATGATACAGACCATGGGACAGCTGCAGGCTGGCAATATCAACAATCAGCCCCACATGCCTCCATCGCCACCCCCATCTCCTCATAACCGATTGGGAGAGTTTATGAGGACTAGGCCGCCAACCTTTGCTCAAGCTGCCGACCCTATGGATGCTGATGATTGGCTCAAGTCCGTGGAGAATAAACTTGCTATTGTCCAATGTAGTGACCGAAAGAAGGTCCTATTTGCTTCTCATCAACTCGTTGGAGCAGCCGCCGATTGGTGGGATTCACTATGCAATGCTCATGAGAATCAAGAGAGGATCACCTGGGCAGAATTCAAAGAGAACTTCCGTTCTCATTATGTGCCGGAAGGTGTTATGATCTTGAAGAGGCAAGAATTCGAGAACTTAAGGCAAGGAAGATCAAGTGTGAGTGAATATCTCAACAAGTTCACTCAACTCTCAAGGTATGCGCCCGAGGATGTTAGTCGAGACAGCCGGAAGCAATATTTGTTCATGAGAGGCCTCAACAATGAGATCCAAGTGCAACTACTCAACTGCGATTATGCCAATTTCCAAAAGCTGGTGGACAAAGCAATTGTAGTTGAGAACAAGATCCGTGAGATGGAGCAAGAAATCAAGAGGAAGGCGCCGTATCAAGGACAGCAACAAGGAAGTAATGGGCGCCCTCGCCTTGCACCACCCAACGCACCCCATTACAGCTCCCCTATTCCTGCTCAGCGCCCTGGTTATGCACCACACCCAACTCAGTTTGTGCAGCAGCGCCCTGATATGCAAGCAATGCCTTATGCACCTCGTGCTGATTTTCCTGGAACCAATGCTCAAAACCAAGCTCGTCCTAATAATTCTGGTGGAGTCAAGAGGTGCTATACTTGTGGAGAAGCTGGACACTTTGCGAATCAATGTCCTAAGTCAGGCCTTGGTCAAAGAAGCAATGCACCGAGACAAAACCCAAGACCTAATGGAGTACAGCCACAAGGAAACCGTGGACAGCAGAATTTTGCTCGTGGCAATGTGAACCATGTCTCTACGGAGGATGCTCAACAAGCGAATGACGTGGTCACTGGTATGTTTCTTGCTAACTCCAACCCCGCGACTATGTTATTTGATTCTAGAGCATCGCATTCATTCATTGCATCGAAGTATGTCACCAAGTATAGTTTGCCTATCTCTCATATGAAGTCTACCCTATTGGTTAAGTCTCCTGGAGGAGAGATGAGAACAAATATAGTATGTCCAAAAGTAAGCCTTAAAATAAGGGGGGTAGACTTCTCCGCCAACCTCATTGTTTTGCATTCACAAGAAGTAAGAGGATCCGTTGGTGCAAAGCGCAATGGAAACACCATATGGAAACCGAAGCTATATGGGAACGTGAAGAAGACCTGAAGGCAGAATTCCCTCACCTTTTCTCCACGCTATCGAATCTCGAGGGCGAGATTCATTTTAAGGGGGGTAGAATTGTAACACCCTAAATTTTCGCATCTTGCATTGCATACATGATCATGCATTAAACATTAGTAGGATAAAAGAAAAATAATAAAATATACAAATGTATGTAGCAAAAGAAGAAATAGAAAATAATAATTATTGTCTAAAACTTGTAATGAGAAATAAGTATAAAAATAATAATAAAAATATATATAAGTATATATATAAATAATATATAACAATATATAAAAATAAATAAAATACTAATATTAATAATATACATTATAAAAAAATAATAATAAAAATAAAACAATAATAATAATATATAAAAAGAAATATATAAATAAATTATATAACAGTAAGTATATAAAATAATGAATAAATAAATGAATAAGATAAATAAAATAAATAAAATATAAATAGTAAAATATATAATAATAATATAAAAAGAATAAAAATAATAATAATATATATATAAAATAATAATAATAATAATAAATAATATAAAAAAAAAGAAAAAAAAAGAAAAAAAAACCCCGCCGGCCAGGCCGCCGACCGGCCCAGCCGGCAACACCCGCCAGCCGCCCTCCCACGCTGCGGCCGCCCCGGGGGCCCCACCCGCCGCCTGCCCCCCTGACCGCGCCGCCTGCCGAGCGTAGCACGCGCTGCGCCGCCCGCCCGGACCCCGCCGCCTGGCGCGCGCCCCCCTGCCTCGATCGCCCCCCCCGACGCGACCCGCCCCCACGCCCACGCCTCCCGCGCGTCGAGCGCGCCCGCCCGCCGCCTGCTGCGCGTTGGCCCCGCCTCCCACCGCGCCCCGCGCCTCCCACGCCCCGCGCCAACCGCCTGGCTCGCCGAATCCCACGGTCCCGCCCGATTTTCCCGCTCGCTCCGCGATTCCCGCCTCCACGCGCGACTCCCGCACGCGTACGCCCGGCGACCGACTCCCAGTTGACTCCCGCGCCTATAAAAAGGACCTACGTCCCTAGGTTTTTCCCCGATCCCAGAAGGCAGCCGCCGCCAACCACGAATAAAAAAAAGGCCGCCGGTACAGAGGGGAAAAAGGGCACCAGAGCTGCGCCGCCAGGAAAAGAAGGGGGAAGAAAAGAGAGGAAAAAAAAGAGGGGAAGAAGAGGAAGAAAAAGAGGAGGGTGCCACCGTCCGCCGGAGATCGTCGCCGTCGTCGTGCCGCCGAGGTACTGCTGCGCCATCCACTTCGTCTACACGTCGCATTTGTTCCGCGACCGTCAAGCCGTCAGATCTACGGTAGGACATGTTCCCGATGCGAATTTTAGCGATCATATTAAATCTAATAGGCGTAAATTGATTTTAGTTGCACCATAATTTTATTTTCAGCAGCATTAATCCACGTTAAAATCCCCGCAAACTCGTATGAACACGTATGAACTAGTTGCATCTAATTAATAGACAACCGTAGTTAATTAATTATTGTACCTTGCATGCATGCATATCATCGCATGTTGATTATTGTGTGTGCATCATGTTGATTTGTATGTATATTCTTGTATGTGTGGTCACGAGTAGAGGGAAGTGCTCAAGAGATCGTGTACGAGGATTTTCAGAATCAAGATTTCCAAGCGCTCGAGCAACTCTATCCGCCGGAGCAAGGCAAGTGTCCTTGAAGCATATTGATCCTATTTTTAAAATAAATGTTTTGTTTGCAAACTGCATGCTTGTGTCAATTTGATGGGAATCCTATGGTAGGAAGTTTACTAGTTTTGTTTGACCACCCTTGTCACCTGGGATATATGGTAGAGAGTCGGGAAGGGTTTTTACCTTTTTGCTTCGCTTAATTAATTGGGATAGCAAACAACACTACACATTTAATTACGCATTAATGATGTTCTGGTTAATGTGAACTGGTCGATACGGTATGGTGATGGGTGATCTAAGCAAGCTTGGTATGTGAATGGGTTGGATGTTATGGTGGTTTGCTTGCTTTAGATCTAAGGACCGGTTCATGCGAGAATACGCCAGGACTACAGTGCCACCACGAGGCCAAGTATGGGTGCGGCGTAGCTGATTAATTAGGGCTTTGCTAGTGCTGTTTGGACCATTGTGGATGCTCGGGGAAGGGGTAGTCGGATTGGGTTTGTTGATGATTGGTGGGACTACCCTGGGATCCGAATGGCTCAAGAGGGGGCCCTTGGTTGAAGATGTGCTCAGTTGGAGGCATCGCCACCGGTGAAACCTCAGTGGGGTCTGAATAGGCTAGTAATCCCTTTGTAAAGGCTATTTTGTGATCTCTTGGCCATACATCAAAGGAAGTGTAATTGGCATAAGGGAGGTTCTTCAGTCGCCGACGGGTGATGAAATCACAAACACGTGGGTAAAGTGGTACAAACTCTACAGAGTATTAAAACTATCATGATAGCCGTGCTCCCGGTTATGAGCGCCTGGATGACCTACATGATTAGAGTTGGAATTGGGATTTGGGATGGTTGTGTGTGGTTTATGGTTATGGGTTGGTAATGGTTATGGTTTATGGATTATGGTTACGGATATGAATTTGAGTTACGGTAACTGGACATGGATAATGATGATGTTGGCAATAATTGCATATGGTTAATATTTTGTTAATATGATGGTTATGATGGGATTGTCTCACATAGACGTAGGATAATGCTTTTCAAATGTTTTACTGTACTTTTCAGCACTTAGCCATTATTATTGTCGTCATTTGAATAAGCCACATGTCATACTTTCCACACTTGCTGAGTACGACATGTACTCACTCTTGCAATCCCCCACCCCAACAGTTGCAGGTCAGAATTGTGAGTTTAATGGCGATAATGTGGAGATCTAGGCCGTGTCTACCGTCAGCTTTGCCTGTGGTGTTGCATGGAGCTGCGCTATCCCTTTTGCTTAGTTTGCTTAGTTGCTTAATTAGTTTATATCCGCTGCATTAGTTGAACTTATCATTAATATTCATTAGAGCTTGTATTCGAGGATTTAATGAATTCTGTAATAAGAGTACTTATTTAATAATTTGAGCTGTGGTAATTATCTGTTTATCATTTGTGAATCACGCGTGTATGTGTGTTGAACACCCTGGGCACACATATGCGTTAGCTTGGTTCAGTTTTTCAGAACCGGGCGTCACAGATTGGTATCAGAGCCACAGGTTGACTGTAGGACGCAGCCTAGATAGAATGGACACTTTAAAGCACATAGGAGCACTCAGGAAACGATGTGTTTTTGTTGGTGTGCTGTTTGCTATATATTGTTTGCTTGTGTGCTTAATAGAGGATTTTGAGATGCCTTAGCATTGCCATGTCCACCTAGGCTAGTGTAGCTAGTTGGTTAGCTTCATATCCCTTGATGCATATAGTTGGGGACGTTTCTAAATTCTTACCTATTGCTTTTCTCTAGATGGTGAGGACTCGCAACCAGAGAGATGCCAATGACGAGGAGGAGAACAATGGAGAACCTCAGAACAACAATGGACAAGGACCTGCTCATGGAGCTATCAACATTGAGCAACTCTTGGCTATGCAAAACCAGCTCATGCAGACCATGATACAGACCATGGGACAGCTGCAGGCTGGCAATATCAACAATCAGCCCCACATGCCTCCATCGCCACCCCCATCTCCTCATAACCGATTGGGAGAGTTTATGAGGACTAGGCCGCCAACCTTTGCTCAAGCTGCCGACCCTATGGATGCTGATGATTGGCTCAAGTCCGTGGAGAATAAACTTGCTATTGTCCAATGTAGTGACCGAGAGAAGGTCCTATTTGCTTCTCATCAACTCGTTGGAGCAGCCGCCGATTGGTGGGATTCACTATGCAATGCTCATGAGAATCAAGAGAGGATCACCTGGGCAGAATTCAAAGAGAACTTCCGTTCTCATTATGTGCCGGAAGGTGTTATGATCTTGAAGAGGCAAGAATTCGAGAACTTAAGGCAAGGAAGATCAAGTGTGAGTGAATATCTCAACAAGTTCACTCAACTCTCAAGGTATGCGCCCGAGGATGTTAGTCGAGACAGCCGGAAGCAATATTTGTTCATGAGAGGCCTCAACAATGAGATCCAAGTGCAACTACTCAACTGCGATTATGCCAATTTCCAAAAGCTGGTGGACAAAGCAATTGTAGTTGAGAACAAGATCCGTGAGATGGAGCAAGAAATCAAGAGGAAGGCGCCGTATCAAGGACAACAACAAGGAAGTAATGGGCGCCCTCGCCTTGCACCACCCAACGCACCCCATTACAGCTCCCCTATTCCTGCTCAGCGCCCTGGTTATGCACCACACCCAACTCAGTTTGTGCAGCAGCGCCCTGATATGCAAGCAATGCCTTATGCACCTCGTGCTGATTTTCCTGGAACCAATGCTCAAAACCAAGCTCGTCCTAATAATTCTGGTGGAGTCAAGAGGTGCTATACTTGTGGAGAAGCTGGACACTTTGCGAATCAATGTCCTAAGTCAGGCCTTGGTCAAAGAAGCAATGCGCCGAGACAAAACCCAAGACCTAATGGAGTACAGCCACAAGGAAACCGTGGACAGCAGAATTTTGCTCGTGGCAATGTGAACCATGTCTCTACGGAGGATGCTCAACAAGCGAATGACGTGGTCACTGGTATGTTTCTTGCTAACTCCAACCCCGCGACTATGTTATTTGATTCTAGAGCATCGCATTCATTCATTGCATCGAAGTATGTCACCAAGTATAGTTTGCCTATCTCTCATATGAAGTCTACCCTATTGGTTAAGTCTCCTGGAGGAGAGATGAGAACAAATATAGTATGTCCAAAAGTAAGCCTTAAAATAAGGGGGGTAGACTTCTCCGCCAACCTCATTGTTTTGCATTCACAAGAAGTAAGAGGATCCGTTGGTGCAAAGCGCAATGGAAACACCATACGGAAACCGAAGCTATATGGGAACGTGAAGAAGACCTGAAGGCAGAATTCCCTCACCTTTTCTCCACGCTATCGAATCTCGAGGGAATGGCAACGCAGGGAATGGCAACAGTCTTGGACTCGGCTGATTTCTCACCAGATCGTTACAAAGATTTCCTTTCCATTTGAAACTGTACATTTATTCAATAATTTTAATTTACGCACATTTAGAATGTGTTGACAAGTTTTATATGACATTTCTTGTATTACAACGCTTGGCGGTTTTACGCGGAACAGCTTGGCGGTCAGATACCTCCTAATACGAATGCATTGGACATTAAAACGTATTATGCTTGTCCGAAGCAGCCTGCTGGAAGTGTCTTATGCGGGTATTATGTATGCAAGCATCTTTGGACCGCCGACGTATATAGAGTGAATCGTGAGGATGTAAGTTATCCTTAATGTCGATACCTTATTTTTTTTACTTTTGTGTTTCATTTTCATTGTAACTTGCATAGTTTAATGCTTATATTCTCTGCTGTTCAATATTACCAGAAACATTATTTTCATATTTTGATTCCAACTTCAAAATTCAATTGCTCATAGTACAACTGCTCCAAAAATACCAAATAAATTCCTGTATACTCTCACATTGATCTATACTTTGAGGTTGTTCAAACCAATACATTCTAAACCTTGTTATGTGTTATATTGTAGCACACGAAGAATTTGAACGAAGAATGTCCGGTTTGTAGAAGTATTCCTAGTGGAGGAGCCGACAGGATTGCTGCTGAACTCTGTCAGTTTATTAGTTGTGAAATTTTGCACAAAAAGGGAAGTTCTCTGATGAGAATTGTGCAGCAGTTGATGTGCCAGAACTTTGCGACTATGCCAATAGAAACAGTTTTTAGTGAAAACTTGTAAACTTTGAGATGAATTGTATCTGTAACTTATACATATGTATATTGTTTTAGTGAAATTGACTTCTGTGATGATAATATTGTTGACTTTTGTTCTGTGATGATATTATTGTTTTTTATTCTGTGATTATATTGAATTGACCTAGAAATTAAAAATAACAGCAGTAGTACTACATAGGTTATACCTTATCAAAGGCGGTTATTAACCAATGGCTAGGCAGTGAAAAACAATTATCACAGGCGGCTAGATACAAGTAAAGAACCATCTGTGATAACCTAATTTTCACATGCGATGACTGTTATGGTAGAAACCGGCTGCGTTAAAAGGTCTTCACAGACGGCTGATGTAGGTAAACGTCCGTCTGTGATAACACCATTATCATAGGCGGTTAGTTATGCTTCAATACCCGCCTTTGATAAGACATTTATCACAGGCGGTTATATATGCTGCATGACCCGCCTATGATAAAATATCTTCACAGGCGTCTAGCCTAAGTAAAGAACCGCCTATGATAATGTGTCTTCACAGGCGGCTAGCCTAAGTAAAGAACCACCTATGATAATGTGTCTTCACATGCGGTATCACTTCTCCGCCTGTGAAATTGCGGATTATCACAGGCTCTTCGTTTCAGGCGGTTTTAAAAGCCGTTTGTGATAATAGGTTTGGAGCCGCCTGTGATGAGGCTTATTGTACTAGTGTCCTGGACTTCCACGAGGTGGATTTGCCTCATCACAAGTGGCACTGTCATGTTCGACTTAGGTGGCCCGTCGCTCCGCCAGGGCGTAAAAAATGCCGACGGTTGATCTGAGGGTAGAACTTGATCGCCGCTATGTGGAACAATATGGCCGTCTTATCATCGAGCGGCGTCGCGAAAGGCGAAGCAATCTTGAGGGTAAGTTCGCAGTTCCGGCCGGGCCGCTGCAACTCATGCTAGGTATTTCCCTCAACCCCTTCTCCTCTGGGAGCTAGTTGCGGTTGTGTGGCACTCGCGCTGCATCTTCGATTGTTGGAGTGGCCACCCAAGTTCTAGCCCCATTTGCCAAAAAAGTATCACGGGATTGTCAATCCCGTCGAGTTCTTGCAGATCTGCTCTACCTCCATCCTGTCTGCAGGAGGGAATGAGATCATTATGGCCAACTACTTCCTTGTTGCCATGACCGGTACCGCCGATCATGGTTCATGAGCCTGCCCCCTAGCTCAATCTATAGCTGGGGAGAGTTATGTTGCCAACAATGTTTTCAATCCTTTTCTGGACGCCTAGGCGCCCGCCGGTCGCCTCAATGCCTAGGTGCCTAGACGGGCGCCTAGGAAAGCTCAAGGCGGGGAAGGTATAGCCGCAACAGGAGAGGGAAAGGGGTGCTGGAGCAGGGAAGACAGAGGGCGCCAAAGGGGAGGGAGAGGGGGCGGGGGGGGGGGCATTAGAGCGGGAGAGGGAGGGAGTGACGGTCGCCGGGAGGACCGCAACATCATCAATGGGCGATGGGGCAGGCGCGACCAATGGGTGACAACACTGGGAACGGGGGCACTAGACAGTGGAGGCAATAGTATTATAATTTGTAAGGCCCATAGGCCCAATAACTCTAGGGTTTTTCCACCCCAGCCCAACAAGTCTGATCTAACCGTCTATTTTTTGCTCTGCCGATCCAACCTTTCCTCTGCTTCGTCTTCCCCGTGACTGGATTAGAGCCATCCGTCGCGCTCTTTCTTTTCCCGATGCTTCTTCTTATCCCCTTCCTCCAGTGCTTTTCCTTCAAGCTACAACGCCCCCTACCCCGCGGATCGCTTTTCCTCGCCTCTTCTCCCCTCCTCGCGTGCCTCTGCTTGGCCCACCCCGACGGCTAGCACCTGTGCAGACGTCTGAACCGAATGCCTTGGTGGGCCCAGAGATGCCTTGTTGTCTCACTCGGGTGCCTAGGTCACTCCAAGCAAGGCGAGTGAGCCTGGCGTCCCTACCGGAGCAACCGGATGCCTCAAAAATGCTGTCTGCCAGTTCACTGCCAACTTTGGGAGTTCTTATAGTTGTCCTGGCAGTGAGCTAGATCTCTTTACCATGCGGCAAGGACCGGGGGAGTCTCTGTTATCATTCATCCAGCGATTCTCTCAGGTTCAAAACACTATTCCTTTGATCTCGAATGCCTTTGTTGTTGTTGCTTTCCGACAGGGAGTAAGAGATAAGAAGATGTTGGAAAAATTGGCTACATGTGACGTTCAAGATGTCTCAGAGCTTTTTAGCCTGGCCGACAAATGTGGTAGGGGTGCCGAAGGGCGAGATTGACATTCCAAGTCTGCCATAGATGCAGGGATGCCATCTGATTCAAATGTGGGAGTCACGGCTCGAGGCAACAACAAGAAGAAGATGGGTGGTGATCGGAAAAAATCATTGGCCGGTACACCTACGATTGTTGCAGCTGCAGATGGTGGTGGTCGAGGGCCGAGCCCCGACAAGCGACCGCGACCATCATCCGACGGTGACAACAAATGACAATAGTGTCCGATCCACAACACCACGAGCCACGGTGTCGATGATTGCTGTGAGATCAAGAAGCTCGCAGAATGTATCCGCGAGAACCAACAAAAGCATCGAGAAGATGCGCCCTTTCGCCAATGGGAGGGTAAGCAAAAAGCCGACTTGAAGGTCGTCGAAGAACAGGAACTGGGGTTCCAAGATGCCAAGAAGGCATTAAAGGCAGTGTACAACAACACCAGTGACTCCGACTTCAGTACCGACAATGAGCAAAGGAGGACTTTCATATGATGTATGGAGGGTCATGGGACATCATGTCTCGACGCGTAGTGAAAACTTTGTATCATGTGGCAGTTGTAGCTCCCACCCTCAAACCAGCTCCACACCAGAAGTGGATGGACACACCAATCACCTTCGACGCCTCTGACTGCCCCAAGAACATGGTGGGGGCTGGACAGCTCCCGCTCATCGTCACCGACCATAAACAACCTCCAACTCTTCCATGTCTTGGTTGATAGCAGGGCAACACTCAACCTCATCAGTCTAGCATTTTTCAAAAAGTTGCAGATTTTAATGTCGAAGCTAAATCCTCACGTCCATTCTCCCGAATGAGTCCAGGTGCGGTTACTCCACACGGTTGTATCTTTCTCCCAGTGACATTCAGAACACATGAGAACTACCGTACGGAGAACCTCATATTCGATGTAGCGGAGGTCAACCTCCTCTTCAACGCCATGCTCAGCAGACCGACTCAGTACCAGTTCATGGTGGTAGCCCATTATTAGGGGTGGGCGTTCGGTCTACCCGGTAAAATCGGTTCGTTTATTTTGGTCTTTTTGAATTTCGGTTTTTGAAAATGACTACCCGAAATGTTATACAATTATTAGTTACCCAAAATTTTTTGGGTACCTAAATTTTGGTTCGGTCTTCGGTCTTACCCGAAATAACCGAATTGTACATTATTCTTATTTAATGCTCTCAACAGTCAATATATATTTAATATCATTCATAAATTTAATCCGAGAGACAATAAACTATTAGTTCATTAATGATAGATCGTAAATAAATAGTTTAATCTAATGATTTCACATATCAAAACTCACAAATGAAATATCAAAATTCATATTGTTTAGGATTCATAGATCATAATTTAACTTGAGATTTTATTATTTGGTTATTTGAGTACCTGAGAGTGATACCCGAATCCGAAATTAATATATCAGTTATTTAGATTTGGTACCCGAATAGGTACCCGATACCCGATATTTTGGTCTTTTCGGTCTCGGTCTCAGTTTTTTTGGTTCGGGTTTTTAGGTCCCGGTTTTTTTGCCCATCCCTACCCATTATAGCTATATGGTGTTGAAGATGTCGACGCCTACGGGTGTCTTCAGGATTCGAGGAGATCGTACTGGAGAAGCTACATGTGCTCGCCACCGCGCAAGAACCTGTCCCCAACAAGGAGGAGTTGGCCCAACAACCTCGAGCACGCGCTACCATAGCTCAACATCTGCGCCACTTGTGCAGCCAAGCAGCGACGACAACGTTCCTATCAAAGTATTCCAAATTGGTTCCATATCTACCCACACCACCTGCATTGCGGGGGGCCTAGGTGGAAAATAGGAACTCGAGCTCATCACCTTCCTCCGGGCTAACGTCGACGTGTTTGCATGGCAACCGTCACAAATGCCCGGGATCCCCAGGGAGGTGATTGAGCATCATATGAAGAGCTACCCAAGTGCTCGGTGAATCCAACAGAGGCCTTGGAAGCAATCCATCGAGCGACAAAACTTCATCCATGAAGAATAAAAAAGCTGCTCGATGCTGGCTTCATTCGAGAAGTTCATCATCCATGATGGATGGCAAACCCAGTCATCGTCCCTAAGACTGGTGGGAAGCTTCAGATATGCATCGACTACACCATACTAAATAAGGCATGTCCAAAAGATCCTTTCCCACTTCCTAGAATAGACCAAATAGTAGATTCTACTTCTGGCTGCGATCTGTTATGCTTCCTAGATGCATATTCTCGTTTTCATCAAATACCAATGGCTAGGAAAGATGAAGAACATACAACCTTTATAACAGTAGATGGTCTATATTGTTATACTTCCATGTCCTACGGTCTTAAGAATGCCCTTTCAACTTTTGTGCGAGCTATGCATAAAACATTTGGAGATCTCATTCGAGACCTATTTGAAGTGTATGTTGATGACATTGTTGTTAAAGTCAAGACCCGAGAATCCTTCCTGGACAACCTCCAGTCAGTCTTTGATAGATTGTGCATGACCCGCACGAAGCTGAACCCTGGCAACTGCGTCTTTGGGGTCTCTTCTGGGAAGCTCCTTGGGTTCCTGGTGTCACACTGAGGAATTGAGGCTAACCCAAAGAATATAAAAGTTATTGAAGCAATGGCCTCCCTGCACGTATCAAGGATGTGCAGAAGCTTATGGGGTGCCTGTGATGAGGACATCTCTCCTTTGCATACAATATAAGGACCAATAACTAGAGCACGTGCACGACAGTTGGATCTCCAGGTACGTTCTAACCTTGTCAATTGTTTTTCAGAACATACACTTGTTTCCATGCATGTTTTATTGATTAGGGACAATGGAGAGGACCATCAAGGGCTTGGAGAAGTCCAAGGAGTCAAGGAGGAGGAGATAGGAGGTCCACACCAAGGAGGAGTCCAAGCCCAACTTGACTTTGACTCCACCTCGGATTCCAGGAGCCGCCTTCACCAAAATTGATGCCCTAGACACATACAAGGTCAGATTTGGACGTTCTATATATGGTTGGAACCATAATTTCATAAAGCTTCCAATGGAACTGGTCCCACCTAAGAATTCCTTCCGTTGACGGGAATCGACAAAATAATTGGATGTCCATAATCTGTCTGGGTGCTACATCACCATCCTTTGGGCCGCTGGCCCGTGTATCGTGTGGAAGCCCATTAGGGTTGCATCCAGGGGTCTTGCATGCACCTAACTCCTTTTTATTCAGCAGCCATCACAACATTAGGGTTGTTTTTTGCTTAGATTCAATATGTCATTGAACAGTGTCACTGTTCATCGGTTTGTGAGACCCCACTTCGCGATCAATTCAGTTTTGATTGCAATTCTCTGTTCTTGCTTGTATTCTTGATTGCGCTTGCAGGGATAAGCCTTCGTGGTGAGGTCATTCGTGTGACACAGATGATAACCAACAAAGTAGTGGTGTAGTGATTGTGGGATTCCGTTCGTTCGGAGCCTTGGATAATCAATGTCGAGATCTCCATCCAATCAGGTTTACCATACCTCTCGGAAGATCAGAACTCATCCTCCTATCAAGTGGTATCAGATATCCGGTTTACAGTGAGGTATACTTGTGTGCCCTTTAGATTCATTTTGTTTCAGTCCTATAGTCCACAAAAAGCCACAATTTTTTTTTACTTTCCCTGACCTACAACCCTTGCTTAGCCTTTTGCACAATTTAGTTTCGGAGTCCGTAGTTCTGAGTTCGTGTCCTAGGTTGAGTTTGGTTGTTGTTTTAGATTTGTTTTGGTTAAGTTTTGTTTCTTTTATCCGCTGCCATCTACAAAAAACCAATTTACAAAAAAATTCCATCCACCGATTCGTATCTGTTTTAGTTTCCACCACTACCAAAACCTAATTCGGGGTATCCTCCCTAAAACGGGCATAACTTTTCGCTCGGAACTCTGATTGAGGTGTATTTTTTTTTCCCGGAAAGCTCTCGGAAAATCCACATACGATTCACCTGCTTTGCCGGTCACAGCGATTTCAAAAAAATTAAGAAAAAATCAGGAAGGCCCTCGTTTCGAACTGCGAAGTTCTAGCACCAGTTTTTCTAAACGCTCATGAATTTGTACTGATCACATATTTCATCGGTTTGAGCTAATACTTGGTGTTGTTTCTATTCTTGTGCCCCTGGTTGAGAAAAATATCAAAAAAAATAAAAAACAAGATTTTGATTTATAGTAGTGCTAAAAGACAAAAACAGGGGGCTCAAGGGGTTTCTACTTGTGCTGTTTTCTTTGTGAATGCTGAATACTTGCTGATATTGTCCTTGTTCTTCATCATCATTCATCCTTTTCCCTTGCTTGTTGCCACAACTGTTCTAATACATTTTAGGCCAGCAACTAGGTAAAATTCTTTGGACACTTATTCAGCATTGCTATCCGTTACTAACTTATGTGCCACATACATATACTGCATTTGAGCCTTCCCAAGCTCCATAGTAGGATGCTCTTTGGACCCCGTATCATCCTTGATGCTAACACACATGCTCACAACGGCACAAAGGATGACTTCAATAACGACAAGGTTGATGCACGACAGCGCCGTCGCCTTCGACGAAATCGTCAAGGTATGGGAGGTAGACCTCGTCCTCATGCTCCTGAACAAGATACTGATCCTTATGCTAAGATTAAGTTTTCTATTCCACCGTTTTATGGATCTTATGATGCTGAGACTTACTTGGATTGGGAGATGACGATAGTACACAAATTTAGCTCTCATCTTGTTCCCAAGCGACATAGAGTTAGACAAGCCACTAGTGAGTTTAAAGATTTCACTATGATTTGGTGGAATGAACTGGTCAATACACGTAATGCCCCACATACATGGGCTGCGTTAAAAAAGAGATGCGCGCTAGGTTTGTTCCTCCTTCATATAGACATGATCTTCTTAAGAAATTGCAACGCTTTGATCAGGGTGACATGACTGTCCAGGAGTACTACCCAGAGTTGCAGAAAGGCATGCTTCATTGTGGGGTAGTTGAGGATCAAGAAGACCAAATTGTTAGGTTTTATGGGGGGCTTGCAGCATGAGATCCAGGACATAGTTGATTACAAGGAATATCATTCTATTCAATGTTTATTTCAACTTGTATGTTAGTAGAAAAAGAAGTGCAGGGTCGCCAACAGCAGCGACAGAACAACACCTTCACGCCATGACAGCTTGCGGTGCCATCCAAAGCAGCGCCCTCCTCCAACGTATGTGCGTCTACACCACCCTCCATCGGTGTTGTACGCAGCACCACACCCTATACATCATGGGGACAAGATAACAGCAAGTCCCAAACGCCTTCAGGTGTTGCAGCAAAGGCTGCTGCACCCAACACTTCCACCCATCGCACCTCTGACATCAAGTGCCACCGCTGCTAGGGACTTGGCCATATGCAACGAGATTGCCCCAGCAAACGGGCGATCATGTGACACTGGTTCCGAAAATAAACCAAGCGTAATGCATATGTGTGCCCAAGATGTTTAACACACATACACAAGTGATCCACAAATGATAAACAAATTATAACAATGTCTTGAATAATGATACTAATAATAGTACTTATTACAAGCCAAATAGTCTCGAATACAATCTCTAAACAACTGCAGCTGAAAAACTAAACACTAATGACTCCAAACTCCACACACAACTTTGACGGCAAAACACACGCCTAGAACTCCTCAAAGACCTCCTGGTACTCCACCTGACCGTTTGCGTCTGGATTTGGTGGGGGAATAGCAAGGGTGAGCACATGTCATACTCAACAAGTATGGGAAAGTATGACATGTAGATTAAACCAGGAATGATAATAAAATGGGCTAATTACATATTAGTACATTCAAAACAGTCAAAAATGAAATTATATCATTATTAAGTGAGGTCCACCCCAAAATAACCCAAATAACATCAATTTTGACTTAAATAACCAATTCCAGCGATAATAAACCATAATCAACTCATAACTGCCCATTTATCTCAATTCCATCAATTCCATATACCAAAACCAATTAATTAACCAATACCAATTCCCAATTCAATTTCAACCATTAAACCATATTCAAGCCCAAACACTAATCATATGAGGGTCTAGGTTGCTCATGACCGGAAGCACGACTATCATGATAGTTTTAGACACACCCTGCAAAAGTTGTACCACTTTACCCAAAAGTTCATGATTTCATCACCTTTCGATGACTATAGAATATCAATTATGGCGTCTCACACTTCCTTAGGTGTGTGGCCAAGAAATCACAAAATAGCCTTTACAAAGTGATTACTAGCCTATTTAGACCCCACCAAGGTTTCACCTGTGGTGATGTCTTCAACTAAGCACATCCAACCAAGGGCCCCCTCTTGAGCCATTCAGATCCCAGGGTAGTCCCACCAATCTCTATAAACCCAGACCGACTACCCCTTCCCCAAGCCTTCTTAATGGTCCAAACAGTACTGCCAATTCACTAATTAGTCAGCTAAGCCACACCCATACTTGGCCTTGTGGTGGCCATGTAAATCCTGGATGGTCGCTCCACAAACCAGTCCTTAGATCTAAAGCAAGCAAAACCACCAAAACAGTCCAACCCATTCCACATAACCGACTTGCTTAGATCCCTAGGCACCATGTTGCTAAAGGGTCATTAATATCAATTCTCATCATTCATGTGTTCAATAGTTCACAATTAAGTCATTTGATTGTTTCCCAAACTTAATTGAGCATTGCAAAGTAAAAAGTGCAAAATACCCTTCCCAACTCTCTACATAGTGTTCAAGCGACAAGGGTGGTCATACAAAACTAGTAAACCCCTACAATTAGGTTTTCTCATCAATTTTGACACAAACATGCAATTTTGCAAACAAAACCTTTAAACAGGATGAATATGGTCAATGACAATTGCCTTGTTCCTGAGCTTGATTTGGGTCGAAGGTTTCGAAACTCTGGTTCCGGAGGTCCTCGAAAGCACTCTCTAAGGCAATTCCTTCTAATCTGAGCGACAAACATGCAAAACACACAATTCAATCAAATAATGCTCATATGGTACTCAATATGTCATGATATGCATGACTAATGCAATTATGAGGTAAAACTTATTAATGAGTTGCTATTAATGTTTACTAACTAGTTACAATAGTTTCTAACAAGTTTGGACAAGTTTGGAATTGATTCAAGTCAATTTGGAATTAATTCGATTCAATTGAGGAATTTTACAGATTCATACACCTGACTAGTCCACTATGAGGGACCGAACTAGTTCGCACTACGCAGACTGCAAAATTAGGGCTTTTCTAATTTGCGAGAATTGCGGTTGAATTTGCATGAAAACTTGAATGTAGAGGGTATACCACGTGTTTAGAGATCCAAAGATCAAGGTTTGGACATGATACTTTGAATCTTGGTGATTAGGGCTTGATGAAGATGAGTTGATGAATATTTTGGGTGAAAAACGTCAATTCTTCGAAGAGTCGATGATCTCGATCTTGATTGACCCTTCTCCCTCTTCTCCTCCTTGCTTCTGGACTTGATCTTGACATCGGCAACAAGGCAAAAGTGGCAGCAAGGATTTTCAATTGGGGTGGAGAGGTGTGGGGTGTTGGGTTGTTTATATAGGGTGGAGAATTAGGGTTTTGGGGGTGAACATCAAGTAGAATTCGGTGGGGGACAAGTATGGGCCATGGTGGGGTCCACTTGGGCTCCTCTGAGGTTAGGCACAAAGTTCTTGGGCCCAAATTAGGCAATTACCCAAAAAAAAATTCATGGAGAAATAATGGAATCCGAGTTGATTCCCGAAGGCCGGACTAGTCCGCAATAGGGACCAACCTAGTCCATTTGGCAATAGAGAAAAACTCACAAGTCTGACCGGATAAGTCTGGGGAACATCAGAGAAGAAATTGGACTAGTCCGCACATTGTGCTGGACAAGTCTGGACTACGAAGAATTGAATTTCCGGATTCTGAAAGAAACTAAATTCTCTGAATGAAAATAGGGACACCGGACGAGTCCGGGGTTATGGCCAGACAAGTCTGCACTTCTGAAGAAAACTGAATTTCCTCTTAATCAGAAAGGGAACACCAGACTAGTCTAGGGTTAAGACCGGACAAGTCCGCACCCTGACAGACTCAAATTTCTAGTTTAAGACTAAATTAATTTTAATCTTGTTCCTTTTTACATGGCTTAATGTTAAACATGTACGAGGATGTATGAATGCATTATGCATGAAATGAGGGTGTTACAAACCAACCCCCTTAAAATGAATCTGGCTCTCAAGATTCGATGCAGAAGGAAAGAGATAGGGAAATTCCTTCTTGAGATCATCTTATCGCTCCCAAGTTGCTTCCGATTCTGTATGGTGCTTCCATTGGACTTTGCACCATCGGATCACCTTGTTTCTTGTGACCCTCTCCTTGGTGTCCAAAATTTTGACAGGTTCTTTGGCATAGGTCAAATCTCCCTCAAGCTCCAATTCTTCCATCAGTAGTTGCTCTTCCGGTACGCTTAAACACCTCTTGAGCTGAGAAATATGAAACAAGTCATGAACATCAGAAAGATGTGCAGGCATCTCCAGTTTATAGGCTACTTTCCACCATTTGTCCAAAATCTTGAATGGTCCAATATAGTGAGGTGCCAACTTGCCTTTGATGTTAAATCGCTTGTGACCTCACATAGGTGACCCTTTGAGGTATACGAAGTCCCACTTCAAAAGACAGGCTTCTTCGTCTATTATCCGCATAACCCTTTTGTCTTGACTGAGCACCTCTTAAGTTCTTACGTATGGTCTGCACTTGCTTTTCGGCCTCCTGGATCACATCAGGTCCAAATACTTGAGTTTCCCCTGTTTCATTCCAAAACAAGGGTGTTCTACACCTTCTCCCATACAATGCTTCATACGATGACATCTTCAGACTTGCTTGATAGCTGTTATTGTAGGAAAATTCAGCATATGGTAGACTTTTGTCCCACCTTCCTCCATACTTTAGCGCAAAAGCTCTTAGCATGTCTTCCAAAATTTGATTTGTCTTCTCGGTCTGTCCATCCATTTGAGGGTGATATGCAGAACTAAAATTTAATTGAGTTCCCATTGATTCGTGTAGCTTTTGCCAGAACCTCGAGATAAACTGAGAACCTCTATCAGACACAATTTTCTTGGGCACTTCGTGTGAACACACTATTCTCCCTATATACAATTTTGCTAGCTTGGCTCCACTATAAGCAGTCTTGACAAGAATGAAATGCGCTGATTTCAGTCAACCGATCCACAATAACCCATATTGAATCATATCCTGTTGAAGTGCGAGGCAAACCAACAATAAAATCCATACCAACCTCTTCTAACTTCTATTCTGGAATCTTCAATGGCTGTAATAATCCGGCTAGCCTTTGATGTTCAACTTTGACTCGTTGGCATACATCACATAGTGCAACCAATTTTGCTATGTCCCTTTTCATACCATCCCACCATCTGCATGTCTTCAGGTCCTTGTACATTTTGTACAACCGGGATGGATAGAGTAAAGCGAGTCATGTGCCTCCTTCAATATCAACTGTCAGAGACTCTTGTCATTAGGCACAACAATACGTTTTCCAAGCCATAGAGTACCTTGGTCATCCTCATCAAATCTGAATTCTCTCCCTTCTTGGATCCTTTCCTTGATTTCCCGGATTTCTTTATCCTTTGTTTGTCCCTCTCGAATTTCTTGCTCCAGCGTTGGTTTCAACTCCATTATACACATCCCATTCATAAATCCAAGATTCAGCCGTTCGAACTCCTTGCATAGCTCGGGTGGCAACTCCCTGACGGTAAGCTAGTGGCTTGCTCCCTTTCGACTCAAGGCATCAGCCACTACATTGGCTTTTCCTGGATGATAGTTGATTCCCACATCATAGTCCTTAATGAGTTCCAACCACCTTCGTTGCCTCAAATTCAGATCCGTCTGCGTGAATATGTACTTGAGACTCTTATGATCCGTACAAATCTCACATCTATGGCCAAGAACATAATGTCTCCAAATCTTCAACGTGTGCACTACGGCTGCAAGTTCGAGATCATGCATAGGATATTTCTTCTCATGTTTTTTCAATTTTGGATGCGTAAGCTACTACTCGACCTTCTTGCATCAATACACAACCAAGTCCTTGCCTTGAAGCATCACAATAGATATCAAAACTCTTGCTCACATCTGGCAATACCAACACAGGTGCTGTTGTTAATCTCTTCTTTAGCTCCTCAAAACTGTCCTGAAGCTTGAGTCCACTTGAAAAGCTTCTCCTTCATTAACAGTTCAGTCATGTGCTTCACTATCTTGGAAAAGTCCTTGATGAACTGATGGTAATATCCAACCATTCCAAGAAAACTCCTTATCTCCTTGAAATTCTGCGGTGGTTCATGCTTTAACACATCTCTAACCTTTCCTGGGTCGATTGACACTCCTCCTACGGATATGATATGGTCTAGGAATGATATCTCCCTTAACCAGAATTGGCACTTGTTGAACTTGGCATATAACTGGTGTTCTCGTAGTTTCTGCAACATCAGCCTTAAATGCTCTTCGTGCTCCTCTTCACTCTTCGAGTAGATCATGATGTCATCAATGAACACTACAAAAAAATTATCCAAATACTCCATGAAGACCTTATTCATGAGATACATGAAGTATGCAGGTGCATTGATCAATCCAAATGACATGACTGTGTACTCATATGATCCATACCATGTCCTGAAAGTTGTTTTGTTTATGTCCGACGGTCTAATATTCATTTGGAAATATCCTGACCGAAGATTAATCTTAGAGAATATTCTGGCTCCGTTCATCTGATCGAACATGTCCTCTATGCGGGGCAATGTGTACTTATTTTTGATTGTCAACCTTATTGAGAGACCGGGTAATCCACACACATTCTTTGAGATCCATCCTTCTTATCTACAAAAAGCACTAGGGCTCCCAATGGCGACCAGCTTGGGCGTGTAAACCCCTTCTCTAACTGCTCTTGAATCTGCTTCTTGAGCTCTGCTAATTTTTTAGAAGGCATATTATGTGGCCTCTTTGCTATAGGTGCAGTTCCAGGTATTAAATCAATGACAAACTCGATGTCACGATCAGGTGGCATACGTGTCAATTCCTCAGGAAACACATCTGGATACTCACAAACAACTGGAATCTCCTTCAAGGCCACTCCTTCTGCATGATTTACCATTGCCTTTTCGGTTGTCAGCTGAACTGCCTTGAATTCTATACTGACTCCTTCTTCATTTGTCAATTGCATTGTCCGAGTAGCACATTGAATCACTACGTTGTGCTTCCTTAGACAATCCACTCCAAGTATGATGTCCAAGCCTTGCGAATTCAGGACTATGAGGTTGGCAACGAATTCTACCCCACTTATGGAAATACTTACTTTTAGACATACTATATTTGTCCTCATCTCCCCTCCAGGAGACTTAACCAACAAAGTAAACTTCAAGTATGATATAGGCATGTTATGCTTTGCAACATACTTTGATGAGATGAATGAATGGGATGCTCCAGAATCAAATAATATAGTAGTGGGGCTGGCGTTTGCGAGAAACATACCAATCACAACATCTTCAGCTTATTGGGCCTCTTCTGCAGATACGTGGTTCACTTTGCTACGAGTGAAATTATGTGGTCCTCGATTGCCTTGAGTTACTCCTCCATTGGGCCTTGGATTCTGCCTTGGAACATTGTTCATCTGACCTTGACCTGATCTTGGGCATTGATTTGCAAAATGTCCTGTTTGACCAAAAGCATAGCAAGTTTTTCCACCAATAGCATCAGAAAAGTTAGGGTGAGGCTGATTCTGAACATAGGCATGCATATTTTGGCATGGTGCAGGCTGCATAGGTAAACAACGTGCTTGCATGGGCGGGCAAGGCTGCATAGGGTGTTGCGGTCGCGGTGGATAAGCATGGTGGTATGCAATAGCAGACGGGTTGTAACATGGTGCAGCAGGCGGTGCATAGTGAGGACGGACATTGCTTCCTTGCGACTATCCATGATATGGCATTTTCCTCTTGTAGTCTAGCTCCATCTCCCGAATCTTGTTCTCAACCACAATGGCCTTGTCAACCAGCTTCTGAAAATTTGGATAATCAACATTAAGCAACTAAACCTGAATTTCATTGTTGAGACCCCTCATGGAGAGGTATTGCTTCCTGCTATCAGTGTTGATGTCCTCTGGAGCATATCTAGACGGTTGAGTGAATTTATTGATGTATTCACTCACGCTCATCCTTCCCTGCTTGAGATTTTCAAATTCTTGCCTTCTTAGTATCATGACTCCCTCTAGCACATAGTGAGAACAGAACTTCTCCTTAAATTCGGCCCATGTGATTCTCTCTTGGTTTTCATGGGCATTGCATAGAGATTCTCACCAGTCTGCAGCAGCTCCAACCAACTGGTGTGAGGCAAAAAGAACCTTCTCTCTATTGCTGCACTGAACAATAGCAAGTTTCTTCTTGATAGAATTTATCCAGTCATCGGCTTCCATAGGATCTGTGGCTTGAGCAAATATAGGCGGCCTGGTCCTCATAAACCCTTCCAAACGGTTGCGACTCCTTGCGAAACCTAAGCTTGCTTCCAAGGAGTGGCAAATGAGCTCTCTTGCGGGCTGTCTTTTTTGTGTGAGCCATCTACAAGAAAACATGATAAAATAGAGGAAAAACACAAATATCAGTTCTGAAATTGCAGCATCCATAAATCATGATGAGAGGTTGTGCATTTGCTCAAAAAGATAGAAAAATAGCATAAATTGCAGCAGCAGCAAAAACAAAATTTTCCCAACTTTATATAACTAGTGGAAGGCAAACTAGTGCAAAACAGGCTAATTTTTAATAGGAGAGAAGTCCTAAGTGATTTGTGGTGTCCATTCTAACTAGGCATGCGTCCTATGGTCAAACACAATTCTGATACCAATTTCTGACACCCGGTTCCAAAAATGAACCAATCGTAATGCATATGTGTGCCCAGGATGTTTAACACACATACACAAGTGATTCACAAATGATAAACAAATTATAACCATGTCTCGAATAATAAAACTAATAATAGTACCTTATGACAAACCAAATAGTCTCGAATACAAACTCTAATGAAGCTACAATGAAAAAACTAAACTCTAATGACTCCAACTCTACAGGCAGGTTTGATGGCAAAACACACGCCTAGAACTCCTCAAATACCTCCTGGTACTCCACCTGGTCGCCTGCGTCTGGATTTGGTGGAGGGAATAGCAAGGGTGAGCACATGTCGTACTCAGCAAGTGTGGTGAAGTATGACATGTAGCTTAAACAAGGATTGATAATAAACAATGGCTAATTGCATAAAGGTACATTCAAAACAGTTGAAAATGCAATTATATGATCATTAAGTCAAGTCCTTCCCAAAATAACCCAAATATCATCATTTCAACTTAAATAACCAATTCCAACAATAATAAACTATATTCAACTCATAACTGCCCATTTATCTCAAATTCATCAATTCCATATACCAAAGCCATTTAATTAACCAATACCAGTTCCCAATTCAATTTCGGCGATTAAACCAAGTTAAAGTCCAAATTCTAATCATGTGAAGGTCCAGGTTGCTCATAACCGGGAGCACAACTATCATGCTAGTTTTAGACACACTCTGCAGAGGTTGTACCACTTTACCCATAAGTTCATGATTTCATCACCTTTCGATGACTATGGAATCTCAATGATGTCCTCTCACACTTCCTTAGGTGTGTGACCAAGAGATAACAAAATAGCCTTTACAAAGTGATTACTAGCATATTTAGATCCCACTGAGGTTTCACCGGTGGTGATGTCTCCAACTTCGCACATCCAACCAAGGGCCCCCTCTTGAGCCATTTGGATCCCAGAGTAGTCCCACCAATCTCTACAAACCCAATCCGACTACCCCTTTCCTGATCATTCTTAATGGTCCAAAGTGATACACAAATTAGTCAGCTAAGTCGCACCCATACTTGGCCATGTGGTGGCACTGTAAATCCTGGATGATTGCTCCACGAACCGGTCCTTAGATCTAAAGCAAGCAAAACCACCAAAATAGTCCAACCCATTTCACATAACCGACTTGCTTAGATCCATTGGCACCATGTTGCTAAAGGGTCATTATTATTAATTCTCATTATTCATGTGTTTAATAGTTCACAATTAAGCCATTTGATTTTTTCCCAAACCCAATTGAGCATTACGAAGCAAAAAGTGCAAAATACCCTTCCTGACTCTCTACATAGTGTTCAAGCGACAAGGGTGGTCATACAAAACTAGTAAACTCCTACAATTGGGCTTTCCCATCAATTTCGACACAAGCATGCAATTTTGCAAACAAAACCTTTAAAATAGGATCAATATGTTCAAGGGCACTTGCCTTGCTCCTTAGCTTGATTTGGATCGAATGCTTCAAAACTCTGGTTCTGTAGGTCCTCGAAAGCACTCTCTACGGCAATTCCTTCTATTCCGAGTGACAAACATGCAAAACACACAATTAAAACAAATAATGCTCATATAGTACTCAATATGCCATAATATGCATGATTAATGCAATTGTGAGGTAAAACTCATTAATGAGTTACTAATAATGTTTACAAACTAGTTACAATAGTTTCTAATAAGTTTGATCTAGTTTGGAATTGATTTGAGTCAATTTGGAATTAATTTAGTTCAATTCAGGAATTTTACAGATTCAGACACCGGACTAGTCCGCTGTTAGGGACCGGACTAGTCCGCACTACGCAGGCTGCAAAAATTTAGGTTTTTTTGATCTGCGAGAATTGGGGTTGAATTGACGTAGAAACTTGGATGTAGAGGGTGTACCACATGTTTAGAGATCCAAAGATCAAGATTTGGGTGTGAGACTTGAATCTTGGCGACTAGGGTTGATGAAGATGAGTTGATGAATCTTTGGTGATGAAAATCCTCAATTTGTCGAGAAGTCGATGAAGATCGATCTTGGTTGGACCTTCTCCCTCTTCTCCTCCTTCTACTTGCTTCTGGACTTGATCTTGACGTTGGCACAAAGGCAAAAGTGGCACCAAGGGTTTTCGATTGGGTTGGAGAGGTGTGGGGTATTGGATTGTTTATATAGGGGTGAGTAATTAGGGTTTTGGGGTGAATTCCCAATAAATTTGGTGGGGGACGTGTAGGGGCCAAGGTGGGGTCCACTTGGGCTTGTAACACCCTCATTTTCATGCATCATGCCCTACATACACTCATATACATGTTTAACATTGATCCACATAAAGAGGAACAAGTTTAAAATTGATTTGGAGCAAAACCGCACTTAAAACGCAGGAAAGTGCGGACTAGTCCGATTTTGCTGAGGACTAGTCCGATTTCTCTCTGACTAAAAACGGACTTGTCCGTTTTTGCTGCGGACTAGTCCAATTTTGCCCCTGGAAACTTTCGGACTTGTCTGATTTTGTGCGGACTAGTCCGATATTCCAAGAATCCTTGAAAACTTGCTAAGTCCCTGGACTTTTCCGGACTAGTCCGGTGTTCAGCGGACTTGTCCGATTTCCTCTCTGTTTAAAGTCGGACTTGTCTGATGTTTGGCCAGACTTGTACGATTTTCTCTCTGGACGACTTCGGACTAGTCCGGTCCTTTTCGAACTTGTCCGATATTTTGTGACTCCGAATTGATCTTTTGTTTTGCGACTTGTTTCTTGGGTTTCATGTTGAGTGGGCCTAGGACGTCGTGCCTAACTCTTTTAGAGCCCATGTGGGACTCTAAACCGGCCTCTACTCCTCCCAAACTCGAAATCCATCTAACCCTAGCCTCCACCTCTATATAAACAACCCCACCCCTTGGATTGACATCTATTTGCCACTTTTCCACCCACCCAAACCCTAGTTTGTGGGGAGCCACCATCAAGGAGGGAGGAGAAGATCCCAAGCAAGAAGAAGAAGGGGAGGAAACGAAAGAGGATCAATATCTCCACCAAGTTTCATTCTTCACCACCAATTCATCCCCAAGTTCATCACCAACCCTAGATCATCAAGATCCAAGTGCTACCTCCAAGTTTCTTGATTCATTGGAGTTCTAAACACCTGGTATACCTTCTATTCTCTTTTCCTTACGTGAATTCAACCCCTAATCTCCAAATTCACGTCGATCTAGAAAACCCTAATCTGCTGATCTCGCAGAGGGCGGACTTGTCCGGTCCCTAGCGGACTAGTCCGATCTTTCTGGTTAAATTGTGTTGAATTAATTCAAAAATTTGATCTAATCGAATCCAAACCTGTATAAACTTGTTAAAATCTATTAGAACTAGTTATTGATCATTAAAAGCAATCTATTGACAAGTTCTACCTTGCATTTGTATCAATCATGCATGTAATGACATATTGAGTAATATTTGTGCACTCTTTGATTGTGTTTCTTGTCTTGTATGTTTATTGTGTGGATTAGACGGATTTGCGCTAGAAAGTGCCATGGAGGATCTACAGCACCAAGAGTTTGAAGGCTTTGATTCTAATCAACAGCAAGAGCAAGGCAAGTGTCCTTGAAGCACATTGATCCCGTTTTAAAATAAATGTTTTGTTTGCAAAATTGCATGCTTGTGTCAATTTGATGGGAATCCTATGATAGGAAGTTTACTAGCATTGTTGAACCACCCTTGTCACCTGGAATATATGGTAGAGAGTCGGGGAGGGCTTTTTACTTTTTGCTTCGCTTAATCAACTGGGATGGAAAAACAACACTACATACTTAATTAAGCATTAATGATATTTTGGTTAACATGAACTGGTCAATACGATATGGTAATGGGTGATCTAAGCAAGCATGGTATGTGGATGGGTTGGATGATATGGTGGTTGCTTGATTTAGATCTAAGGACCAATTCATGCAAGAATAAGCCAGGACTACAGTGCCACCACGAGGCCAAGTATGGGTGCGGCGTAGCTAATTAATTAGAGCTTTGCCAGTGCTATTTGGACCATTATGGATGCTCGGGGAAGGGGTAGTCAGATTGGGTTTGTTGAGGATTGGTGGGACTACCCTGGGATCCGAATGGCTCAAGAGGGGGCCCTTGGTTGAAGATGTGCTCTGTAGGAGACATCGCCACCGGTGAAACCTCAGTGGGGTCTAAATAGGCTAGTAATCCCTTTGTAAAGGCTATTTTGTGATCTCTTGACCACACACCGATGGAAGTGTGAGACGGCATAATAGAGGTTCTAGTCATTGAAAGGTGATGAAATCACAAACACGTGGGTAAAGAGGTACAAACTCTGCAGAGTGTGTCTAAAACTATCATGATAGCCGTGCTCCCTGTTATGAGCACCTGGACAACTTCTATGATTAGAGGGTACTCGGTATTGGGATGGTATTTGGGATGGTTATGGTTTGATAATGGTTATGGCTGGTTATGGATTTATTTCTGGTATTGAATATAGTTATTGGCAAATGGTGAAATCTGGAATTATGGATGAAGATGGTGAATTATGGACTGGTATTATGATATTACTTATGATTATGATGGGTTGATTCATATACATATAATATATTGCTTTTCAAATGTTTTGATGTACTTTTCAACACTTTGCTATTATTATCGTCGTCATTTGAATCAGCCACATGTCATACTTTCCACACTTGCTGAGTACGACATGTACTCACTCTTGCAATCCCCCCCAACAGTTGCAGGTCAGGATTGGGAGTTTAATGGTAAGAATGCGGAGTCCTAGGCCGTGTCTACCGTCAGCTTTGCTTGTGGTGTTGATTGGAGCTGCGCTATACCCTATTGCTTATGCTGCCTAGCTGTTTAGTTTGCCTAGTTGCTTAATTAGTTTATTTCCGCTGCATTAGTTGAACTTGTCATAAATATTCATTAGAGCTTGTATTCGAGGATAATCTGGTTTGTGTAATAAAATTTGGTTAATTAATCTTGTTCTGTGGTAATTATCTGTACATCGTTGTGAATGCACTCGTGTATGTGTGTTGAACATCCTGGGCACACATATGCATTAGCTTGGTTCATTTTTCGGAACCGGGCGTCACAGGGCTCCTCTGAGGTTGGGCACAAAGTTGTTGGGCCCAAATTAAGCAATTACCCAAAAACCAATCGTGGAGAAATAATGGAACCCGAGTTGATTCTCGAAGGCTGGACTAGTCCGTAGTACGGACTAGACTAGTCCGTTTGGCAACAGAGAAAAATGGACAAGTCTGACCGGACAAGTTCTAGGAACATCAGAGAAGAAATCGGACTAGTCCGCACATTGTGTCGGACAAGTCCGGACTTTGAGGAATACTGAATTTTTCATATTGAACTTGGGGACACCGGACTAGTCCGGGGTTATGGCCGGACAAGTCTGCACTTCTGAAGAAAATTGAATTTCCTCTGAAACAGAAAGGGAATACCAGACTAGTCCGAGGTTCAGACCGGACAAGTCCGCACTCCGACAGACTGAAACTTCCAGTTTAAGCCTAAATTCATTTTAATCTTATTCCTTTTTACATGAATTAATGTTAAACATGTATGAGGATGTATGCAAATGCATTATGCATGAAAATGAGGGTGTTACAGGGTTTTTTCTCAAGATCTTCAAGATGGTGAACTTAGCTCTCGCATCGAATGGCCTAGCTAGACAAACTGTTGGTGGAAATCCCGCTAATGCCCAGCAACCGACCAACATTGTCCCGGCGAATGTCGTCCCACCACCTGCACCGCCTGCTGCAGCAGCAAATGCCGCACATCAGGATGGTGACTTTGCATCGGTCACAGAATCGACCAACAACTTAGAGAATGCGCTGAATGCAGCGTGAACTCTCCTACAACGTCCTCCAGCATCGGGAGCTCCTCCGCCCGTGCTGGGACAATGTCGTGCTGACGTTGAGCATCTGATTGCAGCCACAACCAAGGCGCTCAACAACGAGGGTCTGCCCAATGCAGGGCAGGCATCTTCCTATAATAGGACCTTGTCTGGAAGACTTGGTCCTATGGAGTCGCAGCTAAGGAGACGTGCGCTCTCTCAGCACGCGATGTCTCTACCCTCAGGGGCTCATCGAACTCATACGACGTAGAAGCTCTCGACTCAAGATCTTTGGTCGGAGCTCGACCGCCAGTACATGAGGCAGGATAGCCACGTCAACATCGAGCGAAGTTGTGAGAGGTGACTTGCTCGTGAAAATCCTTCTCCCTTAGGAGTTGGAGGCGGCTGTTTAGCCCTTTCCTTACATCTTCGCATGGTCGAATGGCTACCCAAGTTCCAGCCTCGTTTGCTGGAGAAGTATGACGGGACAGTCAATCCCGTCAAATTTCTTCAAATGTACTCCAACGATACCCTCACAGCAGAAGGGAATGAGGTCGTCATGGCCAATTACTACCCAGTGGCTTTGACTGGGACTGCTAGGTCCTGGTTTATGAGCCTATCTCCTGACTCCATCTACAGTTTGGGGGAATTTTGCAACTAGTTCACCGCCAACTTCGGAAGCTCCTACACCTGGCCTGGCACCAAGCTGGACATTTTTGCTGTACAACAAAAACTGGGAGAGTCACTGCGATCCTTTATCCAACGATTCTTTCAGGTATGGAACACCATCCCTTCTATCTCCAAAGCTTCTGTCATTGTTGCATTCCGATAGGGGGTTCGAGACAAAAAGGTGTTGGAGAAGCTGGCAACCAAGGATGTCAGCAGTGTCACAGAACTCTTCAGCCCGGCTGACAAATGTGCTAGAACTACCGAGGGCCATGAGATGCACTCCAAACCAACTGCGAAGGCTGCTCAGTTTTCCTCCAAAGCCAAAGCTAGTGCCAATGGTAGTGGCAAAAAGAAAAATAAGTCAAGTGGTAAGAAGAAGTCACTTGTCGGCACACCTACAATAGCCGATGTTGCCAAGCATCTAGTTGTCGAGCGCCACAACCCGACAAGCGACCTCGATCATCGTCTGAAGATGGTGATAAGATGTGGTGTCCGATCCACAAGTCTACGACACACAAACTTGAAGACTGTCACGATGTCAAGAGGCTTGTTGAATGCAACAGCAAGCGTCAATATGACACGCCTTTCCACCAGTGGGAAGGAAAACAAAAAGTTTACAAAGCTTCGTCCAATCAGGAGCTAGGCTTCCAAGATGCCAAGAAGGAGTTAAAGGCGGTCTACAACACCGTCGACGATTCCGAAACCAACTCCGACAATGAACGTCGGAAGACTCTCCATATGATGTATGGAGGGTCCTGGGACATTACCTCTCGGTGCATTGTGAAAACTTTGCGTCGGTAGATGGTTGCTGCTGCTCCCACCACCAAGGCGAAGCCCTATCGAAAGTCAATGGACACTCCCATCACCTTCGATGCTTCGGACTGTCCAAAGAACATGGCAGGAGCTAGGCAATTGCCCCTGATGGTCTCCCCGTCTATCAACAATATCCAACTCTTTCATGTCTTGGTGGATGGTGGCGCGACTCTCAATCTGATCTGCTTCGCAGCCTTTGTGAAGCTCCAGCTTAGCCTCTCGGACCTGAGGCCCTCGCGCCAATTCTCTAGAGTGGGTCCAAGAGCTATAACACCTCTCGACTATGTTACTCTCTCGGTAACTTTTGGGACACCAGAGTACTACCGGTCCGAGAAGTTGGTACATGTGGCACCCATCAACTTATCCTTCAACGCCATCCTAGGCAGGCCTGTCCTGTATAGGTTTATGGCGGTGGCCCACTATGGATACCTAGTGTTGAAGATGCCAACCCCATCAGGCGTCCTTCGGATTTGAGGGGATCGCACTACTGGGGCTACTGCGCTGGAAAAGCTTCATGCGCTCCAGCGCAAGAAGCTAAATCCCGCAAGGAGCAATCTGCTCAGCAACCTCCGAGCTCGTGCCAGCGTGGCTCAACCTCTGCACCTCGTGTGCAGCCAAGCGGCGACACCGATGTTCTTGTCAAAGTCGTCCAGATCGGTTCTGATGCCACTCAAACCACTCGTATATTGGGAGATCTAGGTGACAAATAGGAACTCACGCTCGTCACTTTCCTCCAAGCAAATGCCGACGTGTTTGCATGGCAACCATCACAAATGTCTGGGATCCCTAGGGAGGTGATCGAGCACCATATAAAGATCTACCTGACACACGACCTATACAATAGAAGTTGCACTTGACGCGCACAAAGCTCAATCCTAACAAGTGTGTTTTCGGGGTTAACTCTGGAAAGCTTCTTGGTTTCTTAGTGACCCATCGAGGAATTGAAGCAAATTCAGCCAAGATAAAAGCTATTGAAGCAATACAGCCTCCAGCCCGCATCAAGGATGTCCAGAAGCTTACTAGATGTTTAGCTTCGCTTAGCTGGTTCATTTCAAGGCTGGCAGAGCGAGAAATTCCCTTCTTCAATCTATTGAGGAAATCCGGGCCATTCCATTGGTCTGAAGAAGAAGAGAAGGCGTTCCAAGAACTCAAGCAGCTCGTCACCACACTACCAATCATGGTAGCTCCAGAACCTAGTGAGCCTCTTCTGCTTTACAGCACTGCAACTACGAAGGTTGTTAGCATGGTCCTGGTTGCGGAAAGGCCAGAAACATCTTGAACTCAGGAGCTCAGACCCCTCCGAGAAGGTCCGAAGCTACCTGAAGGTGAGTCTGAGTCCAAGCCCCTAGATACGGATCCTAAAGGCGAGATGCCTATGGATCAGCCTCTCTCATCCGAGAGAGTATCTATCGCTCAAGAAGAAGATTTGAATCCCTCCGGGAGGGTACGAATTGATGAATAAGAAACATCGGACCCCTCCGGGAGGGTACAAATTGATGAAGAAGAAACATCGGACCCCTATGGGAGGGTCCGAACTGTCCATAGGCCAATATACTTCATCAGTGAAGTACTTCATGATGCCAAGACTCAATGTATTAAGGTTCATAAGCTATTCTATGCAGTACTTATTGCCTCAAGGAAGCTATGTCATTACTCCAATCCCACAAGATATCAGTGGTAACATCTTATCCACTGCGTGCTATTTTGCATAACCCCATTTCAATGGGAAATATCGCCAAGTGGGCTCCAGAGCTGGCATAGTTCGATCTCGAATTCTTGCCTCAACATGCAATTAAGAGTCAGGCGCTGGCTGACTTCGTGGCAGAGTGGACACCTTCTCCATCAAGTCCGGGGGGCCTCAACGAGCAGAAGCCGGAACCTAAGGTCCCAGTCTTCATAGAGCCTCACTTGACTCTCTACTTCGATGGATCCATGCAGAATCAGGGGGCCGGAGCTGGAATCTTTCTCCTTGCTCCAATGGGGGAGAAGGTTAAATACATGGTACGCCTCGAATTCAAGGCGACCAACAACATGGCAGAATATGAAGCTCTCATCTTCAGACTCAAGATGACGCTATTGCTTGGCATCCGGCGGCTGCTGGTGAAGGGAGATTCACAACTCATCATCAAACAAGTCAAAGCTGAATGTAGTTGCAATAACCCTCAGCTTGCTGCATATTTGCCTGAAGTCCAGAAGTTGCAGAAAGATTTCCAGGTCCTGGACCTCTACCATGTCCAGCGTCTCAACAATGTTGAAGTTGATGACCTCTCGACAAAGACTTCAACTGGAGCTTTGGTACCCAAAGGAGTTTTTGTCAGGAGATTACCAACACATGCCGCTTAGCCCGACGAACAGAGTGATGGGGGCGAGACCAGCACCCCGAAGCCGGTGGTCCTGGAGGACCTGTTACCATAGTGTCCACCAAGGATCGTAGGCGCTACAGGAAGCTCCAAGAAACAAAGCGTGCAAGATCCAGAAGCTCAAGTCAGTCCTGATGCATGGATCTTGGAGGTCTGGTACAACTTGAAAGACAACATCCTTCCTGAAGATGGTTTGTCCGCTGAGCGAATTGTCAGATTGGCTAAAAGATACATGTTGGTAGAAGGGGATCTATATTAACGTGGTGCCAACAACATTCTAATACGGTGCATTTCTCGGGAAGAGGGCTGCAAACTTCTCGTAGAGATCCATGGAGGTGAGTGTGGGAATCAAGCGTCATCCCGCATGCTGGTCAGTATGGCCTTCTGACATGGTTTTTACTAGCCAACAACACTCCAGGATGCGGTCGAGCTGGTCAAGAAGCGTGAGGCATGCCAGTTCCACGCGAATCAAATTCATACACCAGCGCAATCAATGCAAATGATTCCTCCCTCATGGCCATTCACTGCATGGGGGATGGATATTTTGGGACCTTTCCCAAAAGCTGTCAGAGGGTACCGGTTCTTATACATCATCATCGATAAGTTCATAATGTGGCCGAAAGCAACTCCAGTTGTGACAATCAACAAGCAATCTGCTATCAAGTTCTTGAAGTCCATTGTCTGTAGATTTGGAGTTCCGAATAGAGTCATCACTGACAACGAAACCCAATTCACAAGTGCAACATTCCAAGAGTATTGCAAAGACCTCAGCATAACTGTGAGCTATGCATCAGTAGCTTATCCAGCAAGCAATGTCCAAGCCGAGAGAGCAAATGCAAAAATTCTCAAGGGACTCAAGACACGCACCTATGAGCGCTTGAAGAAGCATGGTGCCAACTGGATAAAAGAGCTTCCGTCTGCATTATGGGCAAGCTGGACAAAACTCAGTCGGGCAACAGGAGAAACACCATTCTTCATAGTGTACGGAGCTGAAGCCGTCATTCCTCCAGAAATTGCCATGGGGTCTCTCCGAGTTCGGACCTACGATGAAGCCGCAGGACCAGCTCTGGCGTGATGACTTAGACCTCGTCGGCGAGGCAAGGTGCCAAGCAGTTGTCTGAAACACGCGGTACCACCAGAGGCTCCAGCGCTATCATCAAAGGTATATGTGCAATCAACAGTTGGAAGAAGGCGACATGGTGTTGCGGCGAATACTCACTCGAGAAGGGATGAACAAACTTTCCCCTAGCTGGGAGGGTCCCTTCCGAGTTATCAAAGTTTCCCGCCCCGGATGCGTTCGCTTGGCAACAGAGGATAGGATACCGCTTCCCAACCCATGGAATATCTTTGTAAGTTCTATACTTAGTAGCACGAAGGTGAGTCTGTATTTGTATAAACTATATCTCATAGAGTCTATGAATAGAGTTGGGTTGGTCCAAGATGAATAGCACACTTAATTTGGTCTTGTACTTTAAGTGTGTCCTTGCCTTTCCCTGTTATTTGAACCTATAATGAAATACAAACATATTCTACATGCATCTACTTTGCGCATGCTCAATATTTTTTCTTCTTTTACCTTCTTGTCAATAGTGATGTTATGAAATCACTTGAAAGTTAGTCCTAAAGATTCATGTGATGTATAAATAAGTTTTATTGGTAATCTTCTATTGGATCTTTGTATCACTGGATGGCCTAGTCGTTTGAAAACCAATGCCAATAATAGGTCCGAAGTGCGCTATCGACTTAGCCTGGTCCAGCGCCCTAAGTACGCCACTCTACCTATTCTGGTGGGTCTCAGTAAGGCAGGTCCGAAAAGAACACGGATCTATGGAAGCTTAATCAGGGGGCCCGCCGTCGATATTTCATACGTTGATAGTGGGTGTCGTGGAAGCACCTAGCTCTGACAACACCCAAGGGCCCGTCGTCGACATTTCATACGTTGATAGTGGGTGCCGTCGAAGCAACAAGGCTCCGGCAACTCCCAGGGGGCCCGTCGTCGACGTCAAGAACATGGCGAAGTGTCCTTGGAGATTTCAGATGCAGGACTCAGACCTTGGAGCTATCACAGTAGCTATGAGTTCGAAGCAGTCAAAAATTCAAGTCACATTTTTTTGTCAAAATCCTTGTGTTATATGTTCTCAATCAATTGAGTGCATCTACCAGAGGGCCAACAAGATAAAGGCAATGAAACATTGAAGACAAAAATGGAATTCAAAAGGATTTCATTCATTCAAAATTTGGATATTTACAAGATGAAGGTACAAAAGGGAAGGATTCTAGCTACTGGAGTGATGAGGACATCACTTCTATGGATACAAATAACACTCCATTGAACATACAAGATGCAATCAATATAGTTCATACACAACGATTAATTTCAGAGGTGAGCTCGTTCTTATATATTTCCTTATATGTTTTTGAGCATAAATTGCTACTTAATGATTTAATTGTGATTAGGATCCATGGAGAGGTTCAAGGAGTACTTGGAGGAAGTATTAGGGACGTGCAAGACCAGAGAATTCGTTCAAAGAAGATGGAAACCGAATCAAACTCAAAATTGTATCCAACTCGGAGTCCAGGAGCAATACGCACTAAAACGGACGCCTAGGATGCATACGAACTCCGTTTTGGACGTTCTACATATGCACGGAAAGGGGAGATGATAAACTTTCCAATGGAGCCGGTCCCATGTCAAAATTCCTTCGTAGTCAAAGGAAATCGTCGAAACAAAATCAAGTACAGAATCTGTCAGGGTGTTTCGCCACCGTATTGGGCCATTGGGCTATGTATCAAGTCTAAGTCCATTATTTTTGTATCTTAGGGTTAGGTCACGACCCCAACACCCCCTTTGACGTCCTCCCACCTATATATACTCCATAGTAGACGTCATGAACAATTGAGTTTTGCTTAGATTAATCTGTTATACACAGTTTCGCCGTTCATCGGTTTGTGAGACCCCAACTTAGCAATTCAGATTGCTTCTACCTTGTTCTTGCTTGTGTTCTCGGTTGCACTTACAGGGATTAGCCTTCTTGGCGAGGTCAAACATGTGCAGCACGGTTGATAACCAACGGAGCGGTGGTGTAGTGATTGCAGGGGTTGTTCGTGTTCTACTTGAGAGTCTCGGATCATCAACGTCGAGATCTCCATCAATTGACTTATCCATTACCTTTCGGAAGATCGTGACTTCATCATATTTTCTTATCAATTGGTATCATATTTCCAGGTTTCCCGTTAGGTAATTCATCTATCCATTACATTAGTTTTGTTATTCATACCTAGAGACCACAAAAAAGCCACAAAAAATTTGCAGTTTAGTAGATCTGTTCATTACTTTGTCCAAACCACCATTGAGCCTTTGCAACTTTCGTTTTCAGTTTGGTTTTGTTGAGTTTGTGTCCATTGTTGAGTCATATTTCTGGTTTAGAAAGTGTTTTTGGTCTTAGTTTGAGTTTTGCATTGTGTGATTCATCCTTTTGAATCACGTCATCACATTCAGATTAGATTTACCTCTATCCAGTTCAGTATTTTCATCATATATCGCTCATACGAACTCGGATTTTGGTGTTCTCATACTTTATGCAAATCTTAAGAAGTTCTCTATAACTTTCTAATTCATCATTTTTCCAGAAAATATAGTTATCGATGTCAAAATTACATTAGATCTGAATCTGTTATTGACCTAAAAATTCTGAATAGTCTGTATTTCGGGGGCAGTATCTCCTATTATTCTACTCCAAAATAGGTCTTACATATATTGAAATTAAATAGGAGAGATATATCTACAATCTTGCAGTTCTAAGTTTTCCAATTTAGATCCTATAAGTATGCCTATTTGTCCTTGGGAGATTGAGCAGAAAATCTGCGACAGACACACGAGATATCTTGGATTGATTTTCATTGTGTTCTTCCCTTGCAGCACATTCTGAAAAAAAAATTAAGAAAAAAGAAAAAGGCAAGTGCAAAACAAGAAACAAAAGCCGCACAAAAAAAGAGGAAAAAAACAACAAAAAAAACAGAAGTGCTTGCATTCTTTGTGTCATCTAGTTTTGTCTCATGTCTTGCTAGCTTGAACTACTAGGAACACATTTAGACCAGCAACTTTGACAAGTACTTTGGACAATTATTCAATTTTACTATCTGATTGCATTGTTGCTAATCCTTGCTATATATAAAGTTCCATCCAAGCTACACATTACTCTTGAGCAGAATCGATACACCTTTGCAATCATCTCACGCTTCATTGGTTTCTTCATACCGGCCACCGTTTGCCACCTGCAGTGTCGGTAAGAACACTTGTAAGAGCGTGGTAAGACGCTTGAGAGTGTGTGATCCTACTTCCACTTTGCTATTATCCTTTTTAGTTGATAGAGATACCATATTTTTTGTTGTCTTTTGGTTGCTACTAACAATGTCAGGTAAAAGCAAGAATCATGCATTATATGCTGAGATGATTGACATGATGAAGACGACAATGGAGTTGCTCACAAAAAATCAAACATCAACCAAGAATTCACATGACATTCAGACCACCTTTACAACACCTTCCACAAGAAGTAATTACATTCTCCCATCTCTTCCTTCTTTTGATGGTCTTGGTTATGATGAATATATTGCTTGGGAAATAGAGTTGGATACAATTTTTGGACAATGTCATATGTGTGAGAAAAGAAAGATTAGAAATGTTGCAAGTGCATTAGTAGGTTGTGCATTGACTTGGTGGAACAACTTAAGTGATTTAGAAAGACCTCGAACATGGAAAGATATGAAAATTCTTATGCGAGAAACTTTTGCTAATGTATCTAATTGTAAAGATGAAATACATGAACTTGAGAAGAATTTTCTTGTTGTACCTCCTCCTTTTGCCTAACCTTTTGCAGGAACATGAACGAATAAATGTAGATGCAAATGAGAGTGAGGGGTTGAACAACTCTTCTGAATTTTTTTGATGAATCAACTCATAATGCATTTGAATTTCTTGCTGAAAATGAGAGTAGTGTTAATGGACAATGCTATACAGTTAACCAAGGTATGACATTTTCAGATGTGCTGAATTTTGCTACCAATTATACTATCGATGAGCAGCAACAAGATGAACCTTTTCATAATACACCTTTACCATTAGTTGATTTTCCTACTGATTCTTACAACAAAAATGAGTTGTGTGCTGATAATTATATTGTATCTATACTAGAACAACCAAATGAATTTGATACTTTATCACTCACTTGTGCTGAAATTAAGCATTTGATCCCAACTACATGTGAAAGGGATGAGATGAAATTGTTATCTTCTCTAAATACTTTGGGCTATATTGAATTTAACACTCTTTGTGATCTAGATATCATATAGAAGATAATATTTTCTCAATCTGAATTGTCTTTGTTAAGTAGAAATATTTTTCATGCTATAGGCAAATATGAACATAGTGGTATGTTTATAGTGCATAAAGTTTACATATGTTCAAATGAGGAAGCTCCTTTTGTGCTGCAACAACATGGTAAAGTAAATGAATGTACTATCGCTAATAATATCTTGTCAAGTTTTTCTAGTATTTTTTCCTTGCAGCAGGGACAACAAAAACATTATTCACTGCGATTGTGCAATATGGACAGTGCTCACTCTATCCTCAAAAGCCTCTTTGCTGGACATACAAACAAGCCGAGGACAGCTTGTCATAAAGAAGGGGAGAATGATGAGATCATGCACGTTATCATTGCACCTACAAACATGACACAATGTTTATTTGTTTGGAATCCTGGCTCAAGTGAATATGCACTCTTATTTGATGGACAAGATCAAGATGGCACAATATGTCGTCCACCACCTTGGCCTCCTCCATTCATGCATACAAGAAGATTTGATGGTGTTGCACATTTGGACCAACACAAGAGAGGAGATGAACTTGAGTCGAGGATGACTCCAATTCAAGAAGGGGACGATGATGAGTACATCACTTCTATAGATACAAACAACACTCCATTGAACATACAAGATGCAATCAATAGAGTTCATACACAACAATTAATTTCAGAGGTGAGCTCGTTCTTATATATTTTCTTATATGTTTTTGAGCATAGATTGCTACTTAATGATTTAACTGTGATTAGGATCCATGGAGAGGTTCAAGGAGTACTTGGAGGAAGTATTAAGGACGTGGAAGACCAGAGAATTCGTTCAAAGAAGATGGAAACCGAATCAAACTCAAAATCGTATCCAACTCGGAGTCTAGGAGCAGTACGCACTAAAACGGATGCCCAGGACGCATACGAACTCCGTTTTGGACGTTCTACATGTGAACAGAAAGGGGAGAGGATAACCTTTCCAATGGCGCCTGTCCCATGTCAAAATTCCTTCGGAGTCAACAGGAATCGTCGAAACAAAATCAAGTACAGAATCTGTCAGGGTGCTGCGCCACCGTATTGGGTCATTGGGCCATGTATCAAGTCTAAGTCCATAATTTTTGTATCTTAAGGTTAGGTCACGACCCCAACACCCCCTTGGACGTCCTCCCACCTATATATACTCCATAGTAGCCGCCATGAACAATTGGGCTTTGCTTAGATTAATCTATTATACACAGTTTTGCCGTTCATTGGTTTGTGAGACCCCAACTTAGCAATTCAGATTTCTTCTACCTTGCTCTTGCTTGTGTTCTCGGTTGCACTTGCAGGGATTAGCCTTCTTGGCGAGGTCAAGCGTGTGCAGCACAGTTGATAACCAACGGAGCGGTGGTGTAATAATTGCAGGAGTTGTTCGTGTTCTACTCGAGAGCCTCGGATCATCAACGTCGAGATCTCCATCAATCGACTTATCTGTTACCTTTCGGAAGATCGGGAATTCATCATCTTTTCTTATCATGGATTTCCGTTGGAAGTACCCATCAACCTTCTGGGCAGTTCTTGGATGCTTGCCTTGGCAGCTTCTTCCTCCTCGGCGATGGGTCCATCAATCACCAGAGCTAGAGACATAGAGAGATCCTGGCTTCGAAAGCATGTAAGCACATATTCTGCGATATTCTTCGCCAAGGATCTTCCCTTGGTCTCGAGTTGGTCGCTGATCACATCTCCTAGGGCATCCAGCTTAGGTTCGGTAGAGTTGAGCGCCACCAAAGCTTTGTCCATTTCTGGCTCCTGGTCAACTGGTCGGACCGGACTGAACCCCAGTGGCATCAGAGCGTCTTTCGCCCGCCCAAGGAAGTCCTAGACCTGCTGGGACTCTATTGCCCTCGTACCCCAGAGTTGTTCCAGTGACTTTCTTGAGGATGATAGCTCCACAAATCCCTCCTTCGATAACCGCTCGACCTCTTTAGCATGCTGCTGAATCTGTTCAGCCAGCTGTCTCACTTGTTCAGCGATTTGCTTCTCAGAGAAGTTCAAGCGGTCTCGCTTCTCTGCAAGGTCCCTCTCCTTAGCCTTCACCTTGTTTCCCTAGCAAATACAAAACTTTATCGCTTGCTGAATCCTTCTCCTACCATCCATACTTGGTGCTTTTATCTATCGCACCAGAACTTGAATTTCTCAACGCGGTCAGCCAAGTCCTGCTCACTGCGCTCTAACTTCTGAGAGATCTCAGCATCTCACATCTAGAGCTCATCCTCCATATTGTCTAATGCATCTCGCCGCTTGAGGAGTTGTTCCCTCAAAGTGTTGAGACTCTCCGAACTATCATCTGCCAATTCATTGAATTTCTTGGCATGCTCGTATATCTCCCAAGTCTTGTCACCGAGGGCTTTTATTGCAGACTCTCTTTCATCCAGCGTGTTGTTCAGACGCATCTGCCGAGCTTTCTCAGCCTCCAGCCAATCCTTTAGGTCCGCTAGTCGAGACTGCATCAACTTTGTTTTGAAGTAGAGCAGCTTGCGCCAGTGCCTTAGAGTGTCACTCTCATCCTCTAGGGCCTTGCGCTCGTAGTTAAAAGCGAGTTGAACTTGGTAGAGGTTCGAGCAGGCGTTGTTAACCGACATGTCCAGGCGGATTGGCTCAGCACCTACCTGAGGTTCCTCTAGTTCCCCCGAGTCTTCCAGAATAGTTGTCGGGGCGCATGGCACAAGCATGGACTCCAACAGTTCAACATCTACAACACTAAGTTTCGAGAGCTCATCGACCTCTGGCGCAGACGTAGAAGGTCCCACAGCTGGATCTTCAGATACCGGCTAAGGCATGGCCACATCTTGTATAGCGACATAAGCCAACAGCGCTGTTACCTCCAGAGTTGGCGCTGGAACTTCCGCCGCAGCTTCCAAAATCTCCGACACTGATGTCGGAACCTCTGAGGCTGGCTCCAGAGCACCTGAAGCTTGCTCTAGCATTTATTCTTCGTGTTCCGGCACAACCACAACTTCTTTGGTCGTTGGCGCTGAGTTCATCTTGACATCAGTTGGCGCCAGAGCTACCGTGTCGTCCGCCACGACTATAAGAGAAGTCGTATAACAGCGGGGGCTCCGGTTGGTGCCGTCTCTGTGGTCGAGGCGCTGGCAGGTGCCAGAGTAGTAGCTCTTCCTCTTGATACTCTAGAAATAGAGGAATAGAGAATTCAAGGAAAAGCAAAAAACAAAAATAAAACACAAGTTCAAATGGTGATCATTATCTAGGGACGCTGCCGCTCCAGTCAGCACGAAATTTCTTCCTTGGACGTACGGAGTCAGAACCCACCATTGTTGGTGAGGCAGAAGCTCCAGACTTCATCCCAAGAGTCATGGCAGCCACCGGCGTTGCCATAGTTAAGATCTCAATCGTCTGAGAAGATATTTCAGACCCAGAGCCCGCCATTGGTACCGAAACTTGAGTAGACTTGCCGGACCTAGTGTCCATCGTAGGCACTGGATCCGAAAATGATTTGGCCATCAAAGCCGGAGTTGCCGTTGCTGGAGGCACAACCAGCACTGACTTGAGGGTCGGGCGAGGACGTGGCACCGCTTGCATCAGAGCTGCTCTGACAGATCTGCCATCAGTTCGCGTCAACTTCCTCTTTCGACTGGAGGCGTCAACGGGCTCTTTGCCTTTGCCCCGACTTGAGTCAGACTTTTTCTGACTTGGTTCTGCAGGAGCTTTGCCTTTTCCACTGACTGGTGCAGAGTCAAATCCTCCATGTGGGCAGGGGGCCGAAACTCCGGGGATCACAATCTCTGCTGGTGGAGCACTCCTTCGTCGCACCACAAGACCTGTGTTGTCAAGGAGTGGCATCACCTTTTGCAGTTCCCTCCTAACCTCTGGAACTACACATAGATGCAAGAACTCTGCTGGAGGTACGTGGTCATCTCTCGATAGAGTTCCACTGTTCAACTTCTGCAGATGGAGCTTCAAGGCATGCTCATCTAAGTTGGTTCCCTGACCAACGTAAATTCGGAGGAAATCCATTTCTCTAGAGTATGACCAAGCTGCAAATTCTTGCTCCTTGAGTGGAGCCCAGTGGTTGGTCAAGAAGTTGCCGAGGACCATCATAGACGACAATTCTCCATAGACCAAGTTCTGGATTCTTGATAGCACGGGGTTGTAATCTTCATTCAGTTTCAGGAGCTCCCTCCAAGAGTCGAACTCCGTCGTCGGGAATCCTTCAGGCAGTTCCAGTCGGTCATGAGGGTCCACCCGGATAACTACCCAGTCAGTCTTCCAAGTCTCCCACTTTCCGGAAGGAAATGACTTTATGTACTTGTATGTGGGATTCCTATGCCTTACAAAGTAGTAGAATCCCAACAAGCTGTTACCTTTGCCTGTCTTTCGGAGTGTGAAGAAAGTCTAGAACAGCGGCATGCAGGGTGGCACACTTACCCACCTCTCGCAGAAGTGGACGAAGATCCCCACCAGCAAGATTGAATGAGGTCCAAGATGTTGCAGTTGGAGCCCAGATGACTCCAGCAGCATCGAGAAGCTGGATATTGGTGGAACTAGCCCAACGATAGCGTACGCCTAGAAGTAGACAATGTCACCAGGGGACTCTTTCTTGAAAGGGATCTTGCTGCAGCAAAATGCATTATTGAAGGAGTCACTCCGCCAGCCCATCAGCTTCCAGACTCTTGTGAGATCCCTCTCGCTCACAATCTTGTTGAGGGAAGTCCGAGTTCCATCACCGCAAAGTGGAGCAAAAGTGGGAGTGTGATGTAAGGGTTGAAGTGGAGAACTCTATGAGCAAGAAAAGATCAGTGCATAAGAGTTCTCTCATCTTGCAGCGCCTCTCCCTTTATTAAGCCTCTGCAACGCTTGGATGGCAACTGCATCTGGACCTTGATCACACTCAACAAAGTTACCTCATCAATTACAAGAGGGCTCGGGTCCACTTCTCCAAAAAATTCACACCAGGTGAACCGTTGTCATGATGAGAAGTTGGAAGCCCGAGGGCGGCGGCCTGACAGGACTACAAAAATTGCGCTGGGAACCGATACAAAAATTGTATTGGGAGTCTACGTCCTTCAATTGCGTGAGATTTGCACGTCATGTATCTCACATACCAAATCAAGAAGGGTCGCGTGTCCCAAGAGGAAAAGTTGAAGAAGCAGTGCAGAAGAGATAATGAGTATACCTCCGGCATCGAAACCTCACAATCTCATGAGAGGTGGGTCCGGGGGCCACTGTCGATACCCTGCATACCAGGTATCCTTTCGCACGAGAAGGAGACGCATTGAGTTCTACCTTCCAGTATTGTCGACTTCCGGACCCGGACGTGTCTCCCTTCTTAAGGTGGCTCCGACACTGCCACGTGTCCAGTAGTCCTAGACCCGCCTCCCCAATAAGGGAAACTCCGATGCTATCACGTGTCCAGTAGCTCAGACCTACCTCCCTGCAAAGGGAAGCTCCGGAGCTACCAAGTGTCACACGCCCGGATCTATGTCTACAATGGGAAGACACCAGAATCTTCAACGGTGTGGACATTCAAGGGCTATCAATCGGCCGTACAAGATCTGGTTAATGCATCATTAATGTCATATTAATGATGCACAATCAGAGCACTATCAAGACCAATAACATTGCCATTAAGGTATATTATCACTCTATTAACCCCCTTAACACCCGTAGATTGTGTATAGGGTGGTTATTACAGCCAGGGCTAACTGTCGGGCCACGGCACATACTATAACAACCAGTCTTTAGCATATAAAAGGATTGTGTTGCACGGTAGAACGCAAGCCATCCAAGGACGAGGTCATTCAGACTAGCTCACCAACATACAAGCTCTTACAATACACAAACATCCTGCGGAATAGGGTATTACGCTCAGGCTACCACGTGTCCCGTGGCTCCGCACCCTAACTCCCTACTGAGGAGGGCTCCGACGCTGTCACATGTCCCGCAGCTCTGGACCTCGCCTTCCTATCGAGGAAGGTTTCGGCGCAGACACATGTCCTGCAGCCCCACACCCCGCCTCCCTGCTGAGGAGGGCTCCGATACTGCCACGTGTCCGACAGCTCCGGACCCTACCTCCCTGCTGAGAAGGGCTCCGGTGCAGACACGTGTCCTGCAGCTCCGGACCTTGCCTCCCTGTTGAGGATGGCTCCAGTGCAGACATGTGTCCTACAACCCCGGACCCCACGTCTCTGCTAAGGAAGGCTCTGGTGCTGCCACGTGTCTAGCATTGGGACAAGGCGACGTGGGTATTCAAGACCACAAAACTGCTCTTTCAAGACCACATTAGTGAGTCATTAAGACCACATTAGCGCGACACAATCAGTGTGCTTACAAGACATATTAACGTGCCCCAAAGGCCACGTTAATACACATTCAATACAGAATTAAGTGCCTTAGATCGTGTATAGGGTATTTAATTCACTCAGGACCACATGTCAGGCCTTGATCACACTGTGAGTAGCCGGACCTTAGCATATAAAAGGCCCGAGCTGCTATCGTAGAGACAACGAAGCTCAACAGGCTGATCCTAGCGCTCAGACAAGCAATACAACACACACACTCTCTCTCGTGGACGTAGGGTGTTACGCTCCGGCGACACAAATCACGTAAATCCTGGTGTTCACCCGTGTTCTACGCTTCCATAGTTCCTGAAAATTCGCCCCTCCTAAAAAAGAACTTCCGCGAGCTGCTCTATAGCAGTACCGGGGGGAGTGGTGTTGCTACACTTCGACAGCCATGCATTGAGTTTAAAAAGAGAACATTTTTACGATGAGTGTTAGCTTTAGTCCCACATCGAATAATGATGACAGAGGAACCAACAAAGGTGAAGAGAACCTCGCATATCAGGTCAGTCTTTTAGATTGAGGTGACTCGATCAGGATATTAGTTGGGGATCAGTTGAGTATGTGTGGACAGCAGAGCCGTGGCGACCTAGACTGGTGGTAGGGCTCATTTGCGTGACAGGTCAGGCCGTATTCTAACAAATGATATATGTGCCATGGTGGGTAACCTAGAACATCTCGTGAGCCTCACATGGTTATCGGACCGTCAGATAAGATCTGTCGAACCACATGTATATCGTCATCCGAGTGTGAATGGAAGTGGAACCACACGATGTGTGATGGGGAAGATCGTTAGATTTAGTCTCACATCGAATAATGATGATGAGGAGTCAACATAAAAAATGAAGGAAACCTCACGTATCATACTAGTCTTTTGGTTGAGATTAGTCAGAACCTTAGTTAGAGTTTCGGTTAGGCAATGTGTGCGTAGCAGGCTCGTTGCTACTTGAGTTGACATTAGGGGCTCGTTGACGTGACAGCAAATGATGACATTTGAGTTTTCAGTCAGGTGGAGCAACACTGTGGCTGTAGTCATGAGCCGTCCGCTTGCCGGAGAAAGCTTATGGGTAGGTGCTAGAGCAGGGATGTCTTGGCCCTCTCAATTAAGGTGTGGCCATGGGTAGCGGTTTCAGATACTCAGATCCGTCAGCATCTCCATCACAAGAGAAGCTAGAAGGAGCAGGTTCAAGCTTCATCGTACTGTAAATGGGAGGAAGATAAGTATGTCCATCATGGCTTAGAATAATCCTCAAAATGACCTCTAGGTCGGATGGTTTAGAACTTTACATTCGCTGATTGAAAACATGGTTGTATTTCAGTCCACTGAATATAGTAGGACTTAATGGGTTTTTTTTTTTTTGCACGGGCAGATTACTAAAAAGATCGCATAGATATGGCTGTTTTCAGTAATCAAGTTTTACCCGTTAGTATTCGAGATGAGAAAAGAGGAGGTAAGCAGATTATATTGTTGGTGAATATGAGTATGGAATAGGCGAGTTCTAACCCTTTGAGACACTTATATGATGGGTTAGCTTTCAGCATCAACACTCACACTTCTTGTGTGCACTGGGTTGAGTACTGACGAGGTTATCTCCGCCTCTTGCTCTCTTCCAAAGAAAGAAAATAAAGCATCAGACACATGAATTCAGTGATTTATAGCAGTGTAACAGCACTAAGTTATATCTCACTAGTTTTAATGGTAGCACAAAGTAACCTTCCTATTCTTTAACTTAATCTTCTTACCAGGCTCACCATTTCATGGTACCGATACACACGACGCTATTATGGATCCCTAAATATCTCACATTAGCGAATAGAAATGCATACACTCATAGCTTATGTCGATAACTAGATGACTAAGCACACAACTATAGATCGGACTTCATATACCAATATTACAGTGTGTTCATTCTCTCACATTTTTCGTAAGTGCACCCAGATCCAACGCTTATAACTTCCTTTGTAGATTATATGCATTTGGTATTGTAAAATTCATCCTGAAATTTACTTCCATCAAAAATTAAACTTAGCACCGAATTAGTTCTACTCAGAGTATTAACCACTAGACTAAGCTCTCTTTCACAGAGACACAATACATGTAATGCTAAATATTTATGAACAACCTTACAACGTGTTGAAGATTGACGAACACAACAAATTTGTAGCAGGGTAGTTACCAGCAACTACTCAAGGTTGAACCTGCAAGGAGCTATTCAAATATAGGTTCACCAACATAAGTATGCCACAGCACCGGAAGAGAGCAAGGTACATTTGATATTTTGCATCAAGGTTAATGCCCACCACTACCGTTTGCACGAATGAAAAATCAGAACCGCTGTATTAACACATTGTGGATGAGTGTGTTAGAATTAATGGGCCTGTTCCAATGATAATTCTGAAATAATTTCCAACAAATCTCAAAGGCTCATTAGAGTAAGATAGGGTAGTGCTATATGTTTAGTCCCACATGGATAGTTAGAGGGAAGCAATTCCTACACATAAGGGAGGTTGGTCTTCCACTCCTTGAGTGACAGAGAGAGGAGAAGAGAGGGGTGGTCCACGCGTGCTTCTCCTCCTCGCTTGCCTCGCCACGCCCCGCACACGCACACACGTGTGAATTCGAGCCTCGAGCCGAGTCAATATTTTATATTTTTGCAGAAAATTTGATCGGGCTTTTGGGCTTCCGAGACTGAGTCCATGTCGTTTAAGACGGACGCGTCTACAACTGCAGAGTTGGATCGGATGCGAGTCCTTCGAATCCCAAATTTTATGCTTCCGAGACTGGGTCCAAGTTGTTGGAGACGAACGCGTCTACAACTGCAGAGTCGGATCAGATGCGGGTCCTCCGGATCGCAACTGAACCGTCTTTGCGAAAATCTATAAATAGTGGACGTGCGCGGCACAAGAAGATCATCCCATGGTCAGATCATTTTCCCACGTTTGCGTTTCTTGCGCCGCCATCTAGTCTAGTCCATCCCGAGCGCCGGCGTGCACTGACGATCGAGAGAGCAGGTCTCCGGGACCGCTCGCTCCTGCGATCCTGCACCAAGAAAGGGCGAATAAGGTTTTTGGGAAGAGCTCTACGCGACTGCTCGAATTCTTCACCACGGGTCGTCTGCCGAAGAGATCAGGCGCTGCTGTCCAACGTTGCCACCAATACCTACATTGACAATTCATTGCCAAATCTACAATAGTTCCTTCGGCTCCAAACGTACGCGATATTTCTCGTCTCGTCTGTCTATCGGTGTTAATCATTGTCATTTTCGTGTGTTTTTTCTGGAATTGTTCAGTAAATTTCCTCGTGTTTTCTAACAATCGAAAACCTTATTAGTCAATTTCCTAAGTTGAACATAATGACTTTAGCCGATGCACTAAGGTCGGAGAAATTCTCTGGCGTGCACTTCAAGAGGTGGCAAGTTAAGGTCACGCTCTAGCTCCAGTCACTTAAGATTTTCTGGGTAACCGAGGGCAGACCTCAAGGTTCTTTGTTTGTTAAAGAACAGACGAAGTTTGAGGAAACCAATTCAACTCTGAGAGGATGTATAGTGTTCTTGAAAACAAACTTTCTGATGTTTATTTAACAGTCACACGTTGAAAAGAGCTCTGTGATACACTTAACGCCAAGTATGATGCATCCGATGCAGGCGGTGAACTATATATCATGGAGAATTTTTATGACTATAAGATGGTTAACAATCATCCCGTAGTTAAACAAGCTTATGAAATACAGTGTTTAGCGAGAGAGTTCAACATCTTTAAGTGTACTTTACCTGACAAGTTTGTGGTTGGGTGCATTATTGCAAAGTTATCTCCTTCATAGAGGAACTTTGGCACAACTCTTAAACACAAGAGACAAGAAATATCAGTTGAAAACCTGATAACATCTCTTGATGTTGAGGAGAAGGCTCGGACTAAGGATGTGTAACACACTCATTTTCATGCATAATGCCTTGCATACACTCTGTCGGTACCCTAGAAACCGTACACCCCTTGAGGTTACAAAGATCTCAAAGGAAAGTCATCTACTTGATTTGAAGACCTTCGGAGGCCCACATGTCAGATATAACCGGACCCGCTTCTCCAACATGGTTAATCCCAGGGTTGCCACGTGTACTATCAAACCGGAGCTACCGCCCACAAGGGGGAAGCTCCAGGCCATGTACCGAAATGGCACTCCCGGACCTAACCCCAGACCGAGGGAAGCTCCGGATCTGACACGTGTCAGCTAGCTCCGGAGCTACCTGTTTCCCACAGTATGCTCCGGAGCTGCCACATGTCCAACCGTCGGACCTTCAGCCTCTAACCTCCGGAAGACTCCACAACGGCTCCAGATCTTCAATGGGGAATCAAGGACTTCAAGACCCGATTAAGTGTCATTAATACTATATTAATGATACACGATCGGACGACCTTAATTACCAGTAACGGTGCTGTCAAAGCCCATTACCCGGTCATTAAGGGCAATTAAACGTGTTGAATGAGTATCAATACTAGTAACTGCCGGGGCCACATGTCAGGCCAGGCTAACTTGTAACGGTCTGCCCTTGTACTATAAAAGGACAGGCCGACGATGGACTCTAGACGTTCAGATAGGCTATACACGTTCCAGAGACGCTGAACACAAGCTCATACAGCTAATACAACACCAACACACCCGTGGAGTAGGGTATTACGCTCAGGCGGCCCGAACCACGTAAATCTCCATGTCTCCTGTGTCATTTACAATTCACCTTCTTGAATCTATACGCGCCCACACCGAACATCAAACTCCTCTAACACTTTAGTAGTGTCGGGAGATCTGCCGGATCCAAACCACCGACAGTTGGCGCGCCAGGTAGGGGCGCCTGAGATTTCGAGAATGGTGAACTCAGCTGCTGGATCATCCAATGGTCATCCTGCTGTTTAAGCTGTTGGGGGCAATCCCTCCAATATGCAGCCACCAGCAGGGGCCTTAGCACCAGCAGGAGTCACACTACCACCATCGCTACCTCCACCAGCAAATCAAGCTGGACAACGCGATGGTGCACCGGCGTCAGTCACTGCGTCAGGAAATCATGACAACCCGGAACACGCGCTCCATGCAGCACGTGCTCTTCTCCAACGCCCACCACCTCCGGATGCATCCCGGGATGCACTGGAGCAGTGGAGAGCTGATGTGGAACATTTGGTTGCAGCAGCAGCCGACCACATCAGCAACCAGGGTCCTCCTCCTTCAGGACGTGCCCCGTCGCAGCGAAGGACCTTGTCTGGCAGACTTGGTCCGCACGTTTCCAATAACAGGAGACGTGTTGCATCACAGCAAGTGACGTCATTGCCTTTCGGGGCACGACGCACTCACACGGTATCCAGGCTTTCAACTCATGACCTCCGGGCGGAGCTTGATCGCCGATACCGCCAACAGGACGGCCGAGTCCATATTGAGCGTGCTCGTGAAAGACGAGAAGCTCAGGACGTTCTTTCTCCTGAAGGAGTGGGAGGAGGCTGTTCAGCCCTGGCCATGCATCTGCGTATGGTAAGGTGTCCACAGAAGTTCTGGCCTCACCTGCCGGAGAAGTTCGATGGGATCGTCAATCCTGTCGAATTTCATCAGATCTAGTCCACTGTTATCTTGGCAGCTGGAGGAAATGAGGCTGTAATGGCCAATTACTTTCTAGTGGCTTTAACTGGGACCGCTATGTCCTGGTTTATGAGCCTTCCACCCAACTCCATCAACAGTTGGGAGGAGATGTGCCAGCAGTTCACCGCCAACTTCGGGAGTTCATACACCCGACTAGGCACTGAACTGGACCTTTTTGCAGTCGTGCAAAAAGGGGGAGAATCCCTGCGATCATTCATCCAGAGGTTCTCTCAGGTACGAAACACTATCCCTTCCATCTCTAGCGCCTCTGTCATTGTGGCATTCAGACAGGGTGTACGGGATAAGAAGATGCTGGAGAAACTGGCGATCAAGGAGATCACCAGTGTCACGGAACTCTTCAGTTTGGCCGACAAATGTGCCAGAGCTGCGGAGGGCCATGAGATGCACTCCAAACCAACTCCGAAGGATCACAAGAAATCCTCCAAAGGAGAAGCCACTACCTCCGGGAGTGGCAAGAGGAAGAAGAAGACCAATGGCAAGAAGAAGCCGTCGGCAGGTACATCCAGTGTTGCAGCTGCTGCAGCTCCGGGTGGCCGGGGGCCACGCCCCGAGAAGCGACCTCGACCGTCTTCTGAAGACGGTGGCAAACCCAAAGTGTGGTGTCCAATTCACAAAACGGGCAACCACAGTTTGGAAGACTGCCGGGAGGTCCAAAACCTTGCAGAGCGCTACAACAAGTGCCGGGAAGAAACTCCTTTCCGGCAGAGGGAAGGAAAACAAAAAGTCGACGAAGCTCCGGCTGAAGAGGAGTTAGGTTTTCAGGATCCCAAAAAGGTCCTGAAGGCCGTCTACACCTCCGTCGACGACGATTCCGACGTCTCTGACAATGAGCGTCGGAAGACCATGAACACCATCTTTGGTGGATCATGGGACATCACCTCCCGCCGCGTCATCAAGACTATGCGACGAGACATGGCTGCTGTAGCTCCTACAGCCAGATCGGAGCCTCATCGGAAGTGGATGGACACAGCCATCACTTTTGATGCTTCGGACTGCCCTCGAAGCATGGTTGGAGTAGGTCAGCTACCTTTGATGGTATCTCCTACTATCAATAACATCTAGCTCCACCATGTCATGGTAGACGGAGGTTCGGGGCTTAACCTCATAAGCTTCGAAGCTTTTACCAAGCTTCAGCTTCGACCTTCGGATCTCCACCCCTCCCGACCTTTCTCCGGAGTAGGTCCGGGGGCCATTACCCCACTCAAAGCTATCACTCTCCCCATTACCTTCGGGACACGGGAGAAGTATCGCACCGAGAAGTTGGTCTTTGACGTTGCTCAGATCAACTTACCCTTCAACGCCATCTTGGGTAGGCCTGCCTTGTACAAATTCATGGCAGCTGCTCATTATGGCTACCTGGTGTTAAAGATGCCAACACCAGTAGGCGTTCTCCGGATCCGCGAAGATCGTACTGCCGGAGTAACTGCTCTGGAAGAACTACATGCACTTACCACAGTGCAAGAGGAGGATTCCAGGCAGGAGCAAACTCCCAAACCCCCGAGCATTCGTCAACGAGGCTCGACAAATGCACCTCGTGTGCAGCCAAGCGGCGACACCGACATCCCCGTCAAAGTCGTCCAAATCGGTTCTGATGCCGCTCAGACCACCCGTATATTGGGAGGATTGAACGACAAATAGGAACTCGCACTCATCGCTTTCCTCCGGGCTAATGTCGATGTGTTTGCCTGGCAACCGTCACAAATGCCTGGGATCCCCAGAGAAGTTATTGAGCACAATCTGAAGATCTACCCTGACACCCGGCCAGTGCACCAGAAGTCTCGGAAGCAATCTGTAGAGCGACAGAACTTCATTCGACAAGAAGTAAAGAAGTTGCTCGAAGCTGGATTCATCCGAGAAGTCTTCCACCCAAAATGGCTAGCAAACCCAGTCGTTGTGACCAAGGCCGGCGGGAAGCTTCGGATGTGTATCGACTACACAACACTAAATAAGGCATGTCCAAAAGATCCATTCCTACTACCTAGAATAGATCAGATAGTGGGTTCCACCTCCGGGTGTGAATTAATGTGTTTCCTAGACGCATATTCTGGGTATCATCAAATCAGAATGTCTAGGGAAGATGAAGAGCATACCTCTTTCATCACAGTAGATGGATTGTACTGTTATACAGCCATGCCGTTTGGTCTCAAGAATGCAGCTTCAACTTTTGTACGAGCTATGTACAAAACCTTTGAAGACCTCATTAGAGACATAGTGGAAGTGTACGTTGATGACATCGTGGTCAAGGTCAAGAACAAGGAGTCACTCCTCGACACCTTGTAGGCTGTCTTTGATAAGTTGCGGGTCACGCGCACAAAGCTAAACCCAGACAAGTGTGTCTTCGGGGTTAGCTCCGGAAAACTTCTTGGTTTCCTGGTAAGTCACCGGGGCATAGAAGCTAATCCGGCGAAGATCAAGGCCATTGAAGACATGCGGCCACCAGCCCGCATCAAAGATGTCCAAAAGCTAACCAGATGTCTAGCAGCCCTCAGCCGGTCATTTCAAGACTGGCGGAACGGGCACTCCCCTTCTTCAAGTTATTGAGGAAGTCCGGGCCATTCCAATGGTCTGAAGAAGCAGAAAAGGCGTTCCAGGAGCTAAAACAGTTCCTCACCACACTACCAATTCTGGTAGCTCCGAACCCTGGTGAGCCTTTGTTGCTTTACATTTCTGCCACTCACGAAGTCGTCAGTATGGTCCTGGTCGCGGAAAGACCGGAACTACCCCATACTCAGGAATCCAGACCCCTTCGGGAGGGTCCGGAAGTCCCTGAAAGCGAGTTTGGGTCCCAGCTCCCAGACTCGAATCCACAAGAAACCACTTCAGAAGACCCAGACTCCTCCGGGAGGGTCCAGGTCGCTTCTGAAAAAGCTCCAGGTTCCTCCATCCAGAACCCGGAGGTCCCCGAAGAAAATTCGGATCCCTCCGGGAGGATCCGGGTCAGTGGAGAGGAAGCTTCGGGCCCCTCCGAGAGGGTTCGGACCATTCAGCGCCCAGTGTACTTTATTAGTGAAGTACTACATGATGCCAAGACTCGATACCTAGAGGTGCATAAGCTGCTTTATGCAGTTCTTATCGCCTCCAGGAAGCTTCGCCATTACTTCCAAGCTCACAAGATCTCAGTGGTGACCTCTTACCCACTTCGAGCAATCTTGCATAATCCCAACTCAACTGGGAATATTGCAAAATGGGCAGCGGAATTGGCCGAATTCGATCTCGAATTCATTTCAAGGCAAGCAATCAAGAGTCAAGCATTGGCAGACTTCGTGGCGGAATGGACTCCCTCTCCATCAAACCCTGGGGGCCCCAGTGAGCAGAAGCCGGAACATGAAGATCCGGTCTTCACCGAGCCTCATTGGACCCTTTACTTCGATGGCTCCATGCAAAAGCAGGGGGCCGGAGTTGGAATCCTTCTCCTTGCACCAACCGGGGAGAAGGTGAAACACATGGTACACCTTGACTTCAAGGCGACCAACAACATGGCGGAGTACGAAGCACTCATCTACGGACTAAAGGTGGCACTGTCATACGGTGTCAAGCAACTGCTGGTCAAGGGAGATTCGCAACTCATCATTAAGAAAGTGAAGGGTGAATGCTCCTGCAACAATCTCCATTTAGCTGCTTACCTCCTTGAAGTCCAGAGGCTTCAGAAGGACTTCGAAGTCCTAGATCTCCACCATGTCCAGCGTGCCCACAACGCTGAAGCCGACGAACTCTCGACGAAAGCATCAACTGGAGCTCCGGCTCCTGACGGAACTTTTGTCCGGAGGTTGTCAAAACCCACAGCTCAGCCTGCCGAACTGAGCGAAGGGGGCGAGATCAGCATCTCGATGCTGACGGTCCTGATGGCCCTGTTACCATGGCAGCCATCAAGGGTCGTAGGTGCTGCCGGAAGCTCCGAGCAACCCAGCACGCAAGACTCAAATGCTCAAGTTAGTTCCGATGCATGGATCTTGGAGATCCGGAACTACTTGAAAGATAACATCCTTCCTGACGATGATGCATCCGCTAACCGGGTAGTCAGATTGGCTAAAAGATACACGTTGGTAGAAGGGGATCTCTACCGGTGCGGTGCCAATGGCATCCTAATGCGGTGCATCACAAGGGAAGAAGGTTGCGAGCTCCTCGCAGAAATCCATGGAGGCGAGTGTGGGAACCACGCGTCTTCCCGCACGCTGGTTGGTAAAGCCTTTCAGCATGGCTTCTACTGGCCTACAGCACTCCAGGATGCAGCTGAGATGGTGAAGAAATGTGAAGCATGTCAATTTCATGCAAAGCAAATTCACACACCGGCTCAGCCCCTACAAATGATACCTCCTACATGGCCTTTCGCTGTGTGGGGGATGGAAATCTTGGGCCCTTTCCCAAGAGCCGTCGGAGGTTACAAGTTCCTGTACGTTGCCATTGACAAGTTTACCAAGTGGCCGGAAGAAACTCCAGTTGTGACAATCAACAAGCAATCTGCTATCAACTTTTTGCAGTCCATTGTATGCAGATTTGGAGTCCCAAACAAAATCATCACTGATAATGGGACCCAATTCACAAGCTCCGCATTTCAAGGATATTGCAAAGACCTCGGCATTCAAGTTTGCTATGCCTCCGTAGCTCACCCAGCAAGCAATGGCCAAGCTGAGAGAGCAAATGCTGAAATCCTTAAAGGACTCAAAACGCGCACCTATGAGCGCTTGAAAAAACATGGAGCCAACTGGATTGAAGAGCTTCCGCCCACCTTATGGGCCAACAGGACATCTCCAAACCGGTCAACTGGAGAGACACCCTTCTTCCTGGTGTATGGAGCTGAAGCAATCCTTCCTCTAGAAATCACCTTGGGGTCACTCCGGGTCCGGACCTTCGACGAAGCCACGCAGGACCAGCTCCGGCTTGAAGATCTAGACCTCCTCGAGGAGGGAAGGTGCCAAGCAGCTGTTCGGAATGCCCGATACCGCCAAGCCCTTCGGCGCTATCATCAGCGGCATGTACATAACCGACAGCTCGAGGAAGGCGACCTGGTGCTACGGAGAATACAATCCAGAGAAGGGTTAAACAAACTCTCCCCCAGCTGGGAGGGACCCTTCCGAGTGATTAAAGTATCCTGTCCCGGGAGCGCTCGCTTGGCTACCGAGGATGGGACACCTCTCCCAAATCCTTGGAACATTGAGCACCTTCGTAAGTTCTACACTTAATATCACGGAGGTGAGTCTGTAGTAACTTAAGGTGTATGTTATAGAGTCATTGTACAGAGTCGGGTAGTTCCTTCGGGAGAAGAGCCGGTCCTTTCCCGGAAGGTCCGCAAAGTTCATGCAACACTTGCCAAAGTCTCAAGACTAAAAGTGTGGCTAGCTACCCAGGGTCAAACGAGAAATAAAATACGCTTAGCCTGGTTCCGTACCCTAAGAGTGTACTTGTTTCCCCTGTACCCCGGACCTATAATGAAAGACATCTTCATGTGAAACAGACTCCACGTGCATTTATTTTGTACAGACTCAACATTTTTTATTTTTCTCTTTCTTGTCTATAACAAAGACGTGCAATTCTTAAGAAATTTTAGTTCGACCGGTTCATATACGATTCGAATTGTATTGTCGATTCTTTTGGATTCAAATATTGTTCATGGCCCACTCGCCTGAATGCCGCCAAGCCAATCTAGGGCCGGAGTGTGCTATCGGCTTAGCCTGGTCAAGCACCCTAAGTACGCCACTCTACCTACACCCCGGCAGGCCGAAGTAAGGCGGGTCCAAGTGCAATTGGATCTGAAAGAAAAAGCAACACATTTGGTTGTATTTAGAATCGTGTTTGACTTAAAATTTTCTTGAGAATCGTAAGCCGCGACGAAGTTATAGGCGAGAAATGAATTTTACTATTTTTCTTGGCTTCAGTGTGCAGGAAAAATAACATCTACGTTGATGGAGAAAAGGAGGAGCTAACAAATCTCCGACTCCCCTAGGAGGCTTGTAATCGATGTTACGCATTAAAAACGAGCATCACCGGAGCAATCAAGCTCCGGTAGAGCTAAGGGGGCCAACCGTCGACGCTAAATAAAAGATGGTGAGAAGACCCCGCAAACGGAGTCTGCTGCCAACAAACTAAGTATTGGCAAAGGTCACTGCCGGAGCTACTAAGCTCTGACACCCCAGAGGATTAACTATCAATGCTCTACGCGTTGATAGGGACTATTGCCGGAGCTACTAAGCTCCGACGATAGACAATGCCGGAGCTTCTAAGCTCCGACAACCTTAGGGGGCCTTCACTATCGAAGACTTCGGACCTACACTCTACAAGTTCGGAGCAAATGAGTCTTCAACAAAACACAATATCCTCTTAGTACATGTTCACAATCAAATTGTGTACATCTACCAGGGGGCCAAGTGAAGACAAAAGTGTTGAAGACAAAAAATGAAATTCAATAAAATTTGGGGATTTCATTCATATGGAGACAAGGGATTACATCTGGAGACAAGGGATTACAAAATTGAGGAAGAAGAAGAGAAAATACAAGTGAGAACTACAGAGATGGTCCTATACCCTATGGAAGAATTGGGCGACCTTCTGGGCAACCTCCGACACGTTGGCTCTGGCAGCTTCGCCTTCTCCTTCAACGGGACCTTCAAGCACCGGGTCAAGAGGAAATTGAGAGTTCCGGCTGGTGTAGCACGTCAGCACATATTCTGCGACGTTCTTCACCAGGGATTGCCCCTCAACCTCCAATTGGTCCGCGATGACATCGCCCACCTTGGAGAGTTTGCTGCCTGCCGAGCTCAAGCCTGCAACGCCAGGTCCGGCTCCGGCTCCGGATCATCCGGGCGCACGGGGCTGAAGCCCATCAATGTCAACGTGTCGTTAGCCTTGCCCAAGAACTCCCAAATCTATAGAGAGTCCGCAGTCCTCAAGCCCTTTATTTCTTCCAAGGATCTCCTGGACGCCACCAGTTCAGAATTCTCACGAGCGAGGCGCTCAACTTCTTTGGCGTTTTGCTGAATCTTTTCAGCAACCCGCTTTTCAAGTTTTCCGAGCTCCTCCTCCCGGAGGTGGATCTTGTTCTGGCGGTCGACTAGGTCCTTCTCCCTGCCCCTCACTTTCTTCTACCTGGCAGCAAGGGCACACTCTTGCTCGTAGAGTTCCTGCCCTCGCACCCAGGCCTTCTCCTCTTCCTCATGGCAGCGCTCTTCCAATTTCTTGGCGCGCTCCTCTAGGCCCTTGTCAGCCAGAGCCACCTATTCGGTGAGCTCCTCTTCCCTCCTCAGGACGTCATCCCGTAGCTCTAGGAGTTTCTGCTCTTCATCTTCGAGCCGTTTCTCCCTCTCTTCAAGTGCCTCACGGCGCTTGATGAGTGTAGTGTTAATGGCCTCAAGCCTTTCTTGGCGTTCATCGGCCGCACTGTTAGCTGCTTTGGTCTGCTCGTAGATCTCCCGGGATTGAGCGTCGAGGGCACGAGTCATACTCTCCCTGTCATCCAATAATTTACCCCAGTATTCCAGGCGGACCTTCTCCCGCTTGATCCACTCTTTGTCATCCGCTAGCCTCGACTGCGCCAGCTTGGTCTCGAAGTAGAGCCGGTTACGCCACCGCCTAAGGGTTTGGCGCTCCTCTTCAAGAGCCTTGCTGTCGTGGAAGAAGGCCAGTTGGACTTGACGCAGACTGGAACATGCGTTGTCAATAGACAGTGACAACGGGATAGGTTCCGGACCTGCTGGGGTCTCCCCCGCTGGTTCCAGCGGGTTTTCAGATTCAAAAATTTGGTCCCACTCCACAAGAGTGGTCCCCTGGGTCTCCATGGCACTAGGGCCATCCTCCGGGATGACCTCAGTCGCCATCGAGGATGGCCCCGCCGCCAGGTCTTCATTCACCCCCTCAGTTAGGGGGCCAGCGACTTCACCAGGACACTCCGGCTCAGCCGCGGGTACCTCCGACGTCGTCACTTCTGGAGCAGGGGCCGCTTCTGGCTCCGGCCTAGGCACCTCCTCCGATGGGGGCTCAAGCTCCGACGCCTCTGCAACAACCGGCTCGGGAGCCGGAAGATCTTCAACATCAATCGGCCCTGTGGCCGGAGCGCCAACAATGACCATCTCTGCCGTTGGTGCTTCAGAGGTAGCCATCCCAACTGCCGGAACTTCCTCAGCTTCCGGCGCGCACGCCGGGACTTCAACCACCTCCGGCTCAACCGCCGGGGCTTCGACAATTTCCGGCTCTGGGGCCAGAACTTCCTCCGGCTCAACAGCCGGAGCTTCCTTCATCTCAGCACCAGGACCCGAAGCTTCAACCTCCGGGACAGGTGCCGCTGGCGAACTTCTCTCCCGCGGTCCGGCGCTACCACGGGAGTCTCTGGGGATGAGTCGAGGTCCATCACCACGACAGCTGGCGCCGGAGCTGTCGCAGCTTCAGCCACCACTTGGGGCGGCACCAGGACAGGAGCAGAAGTTTCCGCCCTCACAGCTTCAGCTGCTGTGGCTGAGGGTGGAGCCTCACTCCTCTTCTTGGGAACGCTGCAGATGATGGACAAATAAACTTAAAAAAGCAGTCACTATAAAAAAACAACTATCCAAGGTAAAGATTAAAAATTACCTTGGGAGGCTTCCGCACCAGCTTGCGTGGAACCTCTTTCTCGGGCGTTCTGGGCTGGTCATAGCCGGCGTGGAAGCTCCGGAAGGCCCCTCGGAACTCGCTGCAGCCACGGGCGTTTCCCTAGTCGAGGCCCCCCTCGATCTGGAAGAACCTCCGGACCTAGAGGCCTCAACCAGCCCTGGTGTTGGAGTCGCATGCCCGGAGCTAGCTCCCTGGGAGGACCCCACTGCGGGTACGGTCGTCGCCGTCGCAGAAGACCTCCCCCTTCGGGGAGAATGAGCCGATGCATAGGTGGCAAGCCTGACGGACCTTCCGTCAGCATGCTGCAGCTTTTTCTTCCGGCTCAAGGGTTCGTCCGCCGGCTCCTTGCCCTTGCCGACGACCTCGACCCTCGGCTTTGGGGCAGGGTCGGAGCCACCTTCGGACACTCGAGGGATCGCCACCCTGGTGGTTGATCTTCTCTCGACGACACCAAGGTCGTCAAGCACGAGCATCTTCCGCCGGAGCTCCCTACTAAACTCAACTTCCACGTTCAGAGGAAGAAAAGCCAATGGCGGAGTCAAGTCGTCACCCTCGATGTTGATGCCGTGCTGAAACTTCTTGAGGTGGAACTCCAAGGTTGTCCCCACCATGTTGGACTTCAGCCCGGTCTCGACCCGGTCGTCGTCCATCACGCTGTTGAGGGCCCAAGCGAGTTTTTCTCTCCTCTTCAGCGGTGCCCACCTGTTGACTAGGAAGTTACAAAACACCACCTGAGGAGTTAATCCTCCATCCACGCACTGGCGGATCCTGGTCAGAACGGGGTTGAAGGCGTCTGCCAATACCAGAGCTTCACTCCAGATCGTCGTGTCAATGTTGGGGAGGCCTTCGGGCAGCTCCAGCCTCTCGTGCTCCTCCACCCGGATGACTATCCAGTCCTTCTTCCAGTCATCCCACTTCCCAGAGGGAAACGACCGGAGGTACTTGAATGGGCACTTCTTGCGCTTCACGAAGTAGTAGAAGCCAAGGTACTCATTGCTCCTACCGGTGGTATGGACGGTGAAGAAGGTCCGGAAGAGTTCAATGCAGGGGGGGATGCCCACCCACATCTCACAGAAGTTGACAAAGATAGACACGAGGAGAATGGAGTGAGGGCCAATGTGGTATAACTGCAGACCGTAAAAGTCTAGCAGCATCAAGAAAAAGGAGGAAAAAGGTGGGATCAACCCCACCATGGCGTACGAGGAGAAGTACACCATTTCGCCGGCGTGCTCCTTCTCAAACGGGAGCTCTCCCCCGGCGCGGACCAAACGGTTGAAGAAGTCTGAGGACCACCCCATGAGGGTCCGGACCTTCTTTAGGTCGCCGTCTGTCTTCAAACGGCTCTCGTGGAGACCCAACTCCATCGCAGCACAGCAAGGCAAGAGAGGAAAAGCGAAGCACAAGTTGGGAGTTTGAGCGCAAGAACAGATGAGAGGCGTAAAGAACTCCAGACGGTGCGCGCTTTCCTTCTTAAGTAAGCCCTCGCAACGCTTGGATGGAAACCGCAAGGAAGTCGAAGATACCACTCAAAAATTCCACCCATCCGATGACAAAAGGGCCCGGGACCACCCCGACGATCAAGTCGAGGTTCTTACCCAAGCGAACGGTTGTCATAATGAGGCGGGAAGCCTGAAGGCGGCGGCCTGACAAGGCGCGCGGAACCTATATGGTTTTCGTATCGGGAACCGGCGCCCTTCAATTGCGTGAGATCCGCACGCCAAAGATCTGATCTGCCGCACGCAGGATACGCCACAAGGCGATGATTTAACTCCAAACCATCGCCAATGGCACATCCGAAGACCTTTAAAGACTTAGTTCAAAAGTCGCGAGGATGGACCCACCTCCGGCGGAATGACTTCACCCCAGGGGTCTTCCCCAGAGGTGGGCCCAGGGGGCCACTGTCGGTACACTGGAAACCGTACACCCCTTGAGGTTACAAAGATCTCAAAGGAAAGTCATCTACTTGATTTGAAGACCTTCGGAGGCCCACATGTCAGATATAACCGGACCCGCTTCTCCAACATGGTTAATCCCATGGTTGCCACGTGTACTATCAAACCGGAGCTACCGCCCACAAGGGGGAAGCTCCGGGCCCTGTACCGAAATGGCACTCCCGGACCTAACCCTAGACCGAGGGAAGCTCCGGATCTGACATGTGTCAGGTAGCTCCGGAGCTACCTGTTTCCCACAGTATGCTCCGGAGCTGCCACATGTCCAACCGTCGGACCTTCAGCCTCTAACCTCCGGAAGACTCCACAACGGCTCCGGATCTTCAAAGGGGAATCAAGGACTTCAAGACTCGATTAAGTGTCATTAATACTATATTAATGATACACGATCGGACAACCTTAATTACCAGTAACGGTGCTGTCAAAGCCCATTACCCGGTCATTAAGGGCAATTAAACGTGTTGAATGAGTATCAATACTAGTAACTGCCGGGGCCACATGTTGGGCCAGGCTAACTTGTAACAGCCTGCCCTTGTACTATAAAAGGACAGGCCGACGACGGACTCTAGACGTTCAGATAGGCTATACACGTTCCAGAGACACTGAACACAAGCTCATATAGCTAATACAACACCAACACACCCGTGGAGTAGGGTATTACGCTCAGGCGGCCCGAACCATGTAAATCTCCGTGTCTCCTGTGTCATTTACAATTCACCTTCTTGAATCTCCGCACGCCCACACCGAACATCAAACTCCTCTAACACTTTAGTAGTGTCGGGAGATCTGCAGGATCCAAACCACCGACACACTCATATACATGTTTAACATTAACCCACAACAAGAGGAACAAATTTAAAATCGATTTGGAACAAAACCGCACTTCAAATGCAGGAAAGTGCGAACTAGTCCGATTTTGCTGAGGACTAGTCAGATTTCTCTCTGACTAAAAATGGACTTGTCCGTTTTTGCTGCGGACTAGTCCGATTTTTCCTCTGGAAACTTTCGGATTTGTCTGATTTTGTGCGGACTAGTCCGATATTCCAAGAATCCTTAAAAAATTGCTAAGTCCCTGGACTTTTCCGGACTAGTTCGGTGTTCCAGCAGACTTGTCTGATTTCCTCTCTAACTAAAGTTGGACTTGTTCGATTTTTTGCCAGACTTGTCTGATTTTATCTCTGGACAACTTCGGACTAGTCCGGTCCTTTCCGGACTTGTCCAATATTTCGCGACTCCGAGTTGATCTTTTTTTTTACGACTTGTTTCTTGGGGTTCACGTTAAGTGGGTTTAGGGATGTCGTGCCTAACTCTTTTAGAGACCATGTGGGACCCTAAATCAGCCTCTACTCATCCCAAACTCGAAATCCATCTAACCCTAGCCTCCATCTATATATAAACAACCCCACCCCTTGGCTTGACATCTATTTGCCACTTTTCCACCCCACCCAAACCCTAGTTCGTGGAGAGCCACCACCAAGGAGGGAGGAGAAGATCCCAAGCAAGAAGAAGAAGAGGAGGAAACAAAATAGGATCAAGATCTCCATCAAGTTTCGTTCTTCATCACCAATTCACCTCAAAGTTCATCACCAACCCTAGATCATCAAGATCCAAGTGTTACCTCCAAGTTTCTTGATTCATTGGAGTCCTAAACACATGGTATACCTTCTATTCTCTTTTCCTTACGTGAGTTAAAACCCAAATCTCCAAATTCACGTTGATCTAGAAAACCCTAGTTCGCTAGTTTTGCGAAGTGTGGACTAGACCGGCCTTCTGCAGACTAGTCCGATTTCGCTGACTAAATTGTGTTGAATTGATTCTAAAATTAGATCTAATCACATCCAAACCTGTATAAACTTGTTAAAATCTATTAGAACTCATTAGTGATCATTAAAAGCAATCTATTAACAAGTTCTACCTTGCATTTGCATTAATCATGCATGTCATGTCATATTGAGTAATATTTATGCACTCTTTGATTGTGTTTCTTGTATTGTATGTTTATTGCGTGGTTTAGACGGATTTGCGCTAGAGAGTGCCGCGGAGGATCTACAACACTAAGAGTTTGAAGGCTTTGGCCCTAATCAACAGCAAGAGCAAGGCAAGTGTCCTTGAAGCATATTGATCCTGTTTTTAAAATAAATATTTTGTGTGCAAATCTGCATGCTTGTGTCAATTTGATGGGAATCCTATGATAGGAAGTTTACTAGCTTTGTTTAACCACCCTTGTCACCTGGGACATCTGGTAGAGAGTCGGGATGGAATTTTTACCTTTTTGCTTCGCTTAATCAACTGGGATGGGAAAACAACTATACTACTCAGTTTAATTATGAATGGATGAGATTATAGTTAACATGAACTAGTTAATATGATATGGTAATGGGATATCTAAGCAAGCCTGGTATGTGGATGGGTTGGATGTATGGTGGTTTTGCTTGCTTTAGATCTAAGGACCAGTTCGTGGAGTGACCATCTAGGATTTACAGTGCCACCATGAGGCCAAGTATGGGTGCGGTGTAGCTGATTAATTAGGGCTTTGATAGTGCTATTTGGACCATTAAGGACGCTCGGGGAAGGGGTAGTCGGATTGGGTTTGTTGATGATTAGTGGGACTATCCTGGGATCCGAATGGCTCAAGAGGGGACCCTTGGTTGAAGATGTGCTCAGTGGGAGACATCGCCACCAGTGAAACCTCAATGGAGTCTAAATAGGCTAGTAATCCCTTTGTAAAGGCTATTTTGTGATCTCTTGGCCACACACCTAAGGAAGTGTGAGACGACATAATTGAGATTATATAGTCATCGAAAGGTGATGAAATCACAAACAGTGCGTAAAGCGGTACAACCTCTGCAGAGTGTGTCTAAAACTATCATGATAGTCGTGCTCCCGGTTATGAGCAACCTAGACCCTCACATGATTAGAGGAAACTTGGTATTGGGATGGTATTTGGGATGGTTATGTTTTGGTAATGGTTATGGATGGTTATGAATTAATTTCTGATATTGAATATGGATATTGGTATGTGATGATGGATATGGAATATGGACTGGTACTATAATTTTAATTATGGTTTATGATGGGTTTATTTCACATACACATAATATATTGCTTTTCAAATGTTTTACTGTACTTTTCAGCACTTAGCCATTATTATATTCATCATTTGAATCAGCCACATGTCATACTTTCCACACTTGTTGAGTACGACATGTACTCATTCTTGCAATCCCCCCCAAACAGTTGCAGGTCAGGATTGGGAGCTTAATGGCGATAATGCGGAATTCTAGCCCATGTCTACCATCAGCTTTGCCTGTGGTGTTTTAGAGTTGCGCTATACCCTATCGCTTATGATGCCTAGCTGTTTAGTTTGCTTATTTAGTTTATTTCCGCTGCATTAGTTGAACTTGCCATTAATATTCATTAGAGCTTGTATTCGAGAATATTTTTAATTGTGCAATAAAATTTGGTTAATTAATCTTGTTATGCGGTAATTTTCTGTATACCCTTTTGTGAATGCACTCGTGTATGTGTATTGAACATCCTGGGCACACATATGTGTTCACTTGGTTCATTTTCGGAACCGGGTGTCACAATTTGGTATCAGAGCCACAGGTTGACCGTAGGATGCAGCCTAGATAGAATGGACACTTTAGAGCACATAGGAGCACTCAAGAATCGATGTGTTTTGTGTTTGGTGTGCTGCTTGCTATATATTGTTCGCTTGTGTGCTTAATAGAGGATTTTGGGGTGCTTTAGCATTGCCATGTCCACATTGGCTAGTTAGTTATTTAGTTTCATATCCCTTGATGCATATAGTTGGGGACGTTTTCTAATTCTTACTTATTGCTTTCCTCCAGATGGTGAGGACTCGTAACCAGGGGGATGGCAATGATGAGGAGGAGAACAATGGAGTGCCTCAAAACAACATGGGACAAGGATCTACTCAGGGAGCTATCAACATTGAGCAGCTATTGGCTATGCAAAACCATCTCATGCAGACCATGATACAAACTATGGGACAGCTGCAGGCTGACAATATCAACAATCAACCCCACATGCCTCCACCACCACCCCCGCCTCCTCATAACCGGTTGGGAGAGTTTATGAGGACTAGGCCGCCAACTTTTGCTCAAGCTGCTGACCCTATGGACGCCGATGATTGGCTCAAGTACGTGGAGAAGAAGTTAGCTATTGTCCAATGCAGTGACCGGGAGAAGGTCTTATTTGCTTCTCATCAACTAGTTGGAGCAGCTGTGGATTGGTGGGATTCATATTGCAATGCTCATGAGAATCAGGAGAGAATTACTTGGGCCGAATTCAAGGAGAGTTTTCATTCTCATTATGTGCCCGAGGGTGTTATGATCTTGAAGAGGCAAGAATTTGAGAACTTGAGACAAGGAAAATCAAGCGTGAGTGAATATCTCAATAAGTTCGCTCAACTCTCAAGATATGCGCCTAAGGATGTTAGTTGGGACAGCCGGAAGCAATATTTGTTCATGATGGGCTTGAACAATGATATTCAAGTGCAATTGCTCAATTGTGATTATGCCAATTTTCATAAGCTTGTGGACAAAGCAATTGTGGTTGAGAACAAGATCCGTAAGATGGAGCAAGACAACAAGAGGAAGGCGCCATATCAAGGACAGCCGCAAGGAAGTAATGTGCGCCCTCGCTTTGCACCTCCTAATGCGCCTTATTTCAGCTCTTCTATTCCTGCTCAACGCCCTGGATTTGCACCGTGCCCAGATCAGTTTGTGCAGCAACGCCCTGTTATGCAAGCACCTAGGCCTCCAATGCCATATGAACCTCGTGCCAACTATCCTGGTGCCAATGCTCAAAACCAAGCTCGTCCCAATAATTCTGGTAGAGTTAAGAAATGCTATACTTGCAGAGAAGCTGGACACTTTGCGCATCAATGTCCTAAGTAAGGCCTTGGTCAAGGAAGCAATGCACCAAGGCAAAACCCAAGACCCCATGGAGGACAGCCACAAGGGAATCATGGACAGCAGAATTTTGCTCGTGGCAACGTGAACCATGTCTCTACGGAGGATGCTCAACAAGTAGATGTCGTGGTCATTGGTATGTTTCTCGCCAACTCCAACCCCGCGACTATGTTATTTGATTCTGGAGCATCGCATTCATTCATTGCATCGAAGTATGTTGCCAAGTATAGTTTGCCTATCTCTCATATGAAGTTTACTCTATTGGTTAAGTCTCCTGGAGGAGAGATGAGGACAAATATAGTATGTCCAAAAGTAAGCCTTAGAATAAGGGGGGTAGACTTCTCTGCCAACCTCATTGTTTTGGACTCTCAAGGATTGGACATTATACTTGGTATGGACTGGTTGAGAAAGCACAATGGAGTTATTGAGTGTGCCACGAAGACGGTGAAGTTGACCAATGAAGAAGGGATCACCATAGATTTCGAAGCATCTCAAACCGCACCGAAGCAATTGGAGCTGAACCATATGGACGGTGCAAGATTCCGGTGGTGTGTTAATTTTTGGATGTTTTTCCGGATGAGTTGTCAGGTATGCCACCTGATCGAGACATTGAGTTTGTTATTGATTTAATACATGGAACTGCACCTATAGCTAAGAGACCGTATAGGATGCCTCCTATGGAATTAGCGGAGCTCAAGAAACAAATTCAAGAGCAACCAGAGAAAGGTTTCATTCGCCCTAGTTCTTCACCTTGGGGAGCGCCCGTGCTTTTTGTGGACAAGAAGGATGGAACCTAAAGGATGTGTGTGGATTACCGAGGTCTCAACGATGTAACAATCAAAAACAAGTACACCTTGCCACACATAGAAGACTTGTTTGATCAAATGAAGGGTGCTTGTATCTTCTCTAAGATTGATTTGAGGTCGGGATATTTTCAAATGAAGATTAGACCATCGGTCATACCCAAAACAGCTTTTAGAACACGGTATGGATCTTATGAGTACACCGTGATGTCTTTTGGATTGACAGATGTGCCTGCCTACTTTATGTACCTCATGAATAAGGTCTTCATGGAGTACTTGGATAAGTTTTTTGTGGTGTTTATTGATGACATTATGATCTACTCGAAGGATGAGAAAGAACATGAGGAACACTTGAGGCTCACATTGCAGAAATTGAGGAAGCATCAATTGTATGCCAATTTCAACAAGTGGCAGTTTTGGTTGAGAGAGGTGTCGTTTTTGGGTCATATAATCTCAGGAGGAGGAGTATCGGCTGACCCCCGAAAAGTGAGAGACGTGTTGAAGTGAGAAGCACCGCAAAATGTCAAGGAAATAAGGAGTTTTCTTGGGATGGCTGGATATTACCGTGGGTTCATCAAGGACTTTTCCAAGATAGCCAAGCCAATGACGGAATTGCTAATGAAGGGAAAGGCTTTCCAATGGACTCAAGCTTGTCAAGATAGTTTTGAGGAGTTGAAGAAGAGGTTGACAACAGCCCCAGTTTTGGTACTGCCAGATGTGAGCAAGAGTTTTGATATTTATTGCGATGCATCGAGACAAGGACTTGGATGTGTATTGATGCAATAAGGTCAAGTGGTCGCCTATGCATCGAGACAATTGAAGAAACATGAGCAGAATTACCCAGCGCATGATTTAGAACTTGCAGCCGTGGTACATGCATTGAAGATTTGGAGACACTATATTATTGGACATAGGTGTGAAATTTATACGGATCATATGAGTTTGAAGTATATTTTCACACAAACATATTTGAATTTGAGGCGACGAAGATGGCTGGAGCTCATCAAAGATTATGATTTGGGGATCAACTATCATCCAGGAAAGACCAATGTAGTGGCCGATGCTTTGAGTAGAAAGAGAGTAAGTCATGAACTCACAGTTCGAGAGTTACCATCCGAGTTATGTAAGGAGTTTGAACGGTTGAACCTCGGGTTTGTAAATGAGATGGAGATGATGGAGTTAAATCCGACCTTGGAGCAAGAAATTCAAGAAGCACAAACCACGGATGAAGAAATCCAGGAAATCAAGGAAAGGACCGAAGAAGGGAGAGAATTCAGATTTGATGAGGATGAACATGGTACCCTATGGCTTGGTAAGAGGATTGTTGTGCATAATGTGAAGCGTATTCGGGAGACAATATTAAAAGAGGCACATGACTCACCTTACTCAATTCACCCCGGTTGTACGAAGATGTACAAAGACTTGAAGACTTGCTATTGGTGGGATAGCATGAAGAAGGACATAGCTGAATATGTAGCGTTGTGTGATGTGTGTCAACGAGTCAAGGCAGAACATCAAAGGCCAGCTCAATTATTGCAACCATTGAAGATCCCGGAATGGAAGTGGGAAGAAATTGGAATGGACTTCATAGTTGGGTTACCACGTACTCGGTCCGAGTATGACTCAATTTGGGTAATTGTAGATCGGTTAACTAAGTCAGCTCACTTTATTCCCGTCAAGACCACCTATAATGGAGAGAAATTGGCAGAACTGTACATGGGAAGAATAGTATGTTTGCACGAAGTTCCAAAGAAGATAGTCTCAGATAGAGGTTCACAATTCACTTCCAGATTTTGGCAGAAATTGCATGAAGCTTTAGGAACAAGGTTGAATTTAGTTCAGCATATCACCCTCAAACGGATGGACAAACCAAGAGGACTAATCAGATTCTAGAGGACATGCTAAGAGCTTGTGCTTTAAAGCATGGGAAAAGTTGGGACAAGAGCTTGTCATATGCAGAATTTTCATACAACAATAGTTACCAAGCAAGCTTGAAAATGTCGCTATATGAAGCACTTTATGGAAGGAAGTGTAGGATACCTTTATTCTGGAATGAGGCAGGAGAAACTCAATTATTTGGTCCGGATGTGTTGCAAGAAGCCGAAAAGCAAGTCCAAATAATTCGTGAGTACTTGAGGGCTGCCCAATCAAGACAAAAAGGCTATGCAGACAATAGGAGAAGGAAATTAGCCTTTGAAGTGAGAGATTTTGTTTACCTCAAGGTGTCACCGATGAGAGGTCATAAGAGGTTTAATATAAGAGGCAAGCTAGCACCTCATTATATTGGACCATTCAAGATTTTGGACAAAAGAGGAGAAGTAGCGTATAAATTGGAGATGCCAGCTTATCTATCAGATGTTCATGATGTCTTTCATGTTTCCCAGCTCAAGAAGTGCTTGAGAGTACCGGAAGAACAAGTGCCAATAGAAGAATTGGAACTAGAGGAAGATTTGACTTATGCCGAGCAACCGGTTAAGATCTTGGAAACCAAGGAGAGAGTCACAAGGAACAAGGTGATTCGATGGTGTAAAGTTTAATGGAAGCACCACACAGAAAAAGAAGCAACGTGGGAATTGGAGGATGATCTCAAGAAGGAATTTCCCTATCTCTTCTCTTCCATGTTAAATCTCGAGGGCAAGATTCATTTTAAGGGGGGTAGGTTTGTAACACCCACATTTTCATGCATCATGCCTTGCATACACTCATATACATGTTTAACATTAACCCACAACAAGAGGAACAAATTTAAAATTGATTTGGAATAAAACCGCACTTAAAATGCAGGAAAGTGCGGACTAGTCCGATTTTGCTGAGGACTAGTCCAATTTCTCTCTGACTAAAAACGGACTTGTCCGTTTTTGCTGCGGACTAGTCCAATTTTGCCTCTGAAAACTTTCAAACTTGTCCGATTTTGTGCGGACTAGTCCGATATTCCAAGAATCCTTGAAAAATTGCTAAGTCCCTGGACTTTTCCGGACTAGTCTGGTGTTCCAGCAGACTTGTCCGATTTCCTCTCTGACTAAAGTCGGACTTGTCCGGTTTTTGGCCAGACTTGTCCGATTTTCTCTCTAGACAACTTCGGACTAGTCCGGTCCTTTCCGGACTTGTTCGATATTTCGCGACTCCGAGTTGATATTTTATTTTACGACTTGTTTCTTGGGGTTCATGTTAAGTGGGCCTAGGGATGCCGTGCCTAACTCTTTTAGAGGTCATGTGGGACCCTAAACCGGCCTCTACTCATCCCAAACTCGAAATCCATCTAACCCTAGCCTCCACCTCTATATAAACAACCCCACCCCTTGGCTTGACATCTATTTGCCACTTTTCCACCCCACCCAAACCCTAGTTCGAGGAGAGCCACCACCAAGGAGGGAGGAGAAGATCCCAAGCAAGAAAAAGAAGAGGAGGAAACGAAAGAGGATCAAGATCTCCATCAAGTTTCGTTCTTCATCACCAATTCACCTCAAAGTACATCACCAACCCTAGATCATCAAGATCCAAGTGTTACCTCCAAGTTTCTTGATTCATTGGAGTCCTAAACACCTGGTATACCTTCTATTCTCTTTTCCTTACGTGAATTCAAACCCAAATCTCCAAATTCACGTCGATCTAGAAAACCCTAGTTGGCTAGTTTTGCGAAGTGCGGACTAGTCCGGCCTTCTGCAGACTAGTCCGATTTTGCTTACTAAATTGTGTTGAATTGATTCTAAAATTAGATCTAATCACATCCAAACATGTATAAACTTGTTAAAATCTATTAGAACTCATTAGTGATCATTAAAAGCAATCTATTAACAAGTTCTACCTTGCATTTGCATTAATCATGCATGTCATGTCATATTGAGTAATATTTGTGCACTCTTTGATTGTGTTTCTTGTCTTGTATGTTTATTGTGTGGATTAGATGGATTTGCGCTAGAGAGTGCCGCGGAGGATCTACAACACCAAGAGTTTGAAGGCTTTGACCCTAATCAACAGCAAGAGCAAGGCAAGTGTCCTTGAAGCATATTGATCCTATTTTTAAAATAAATATTTTGTTTGCAAAACTGCATGCTTGTGTCAATTTGATGGGAATCCTATGATAGGAAGTTTACTAGCTTTGTTTAACCACTCTTGTCACCTGGGACATCTGGTAGAGAGTCGGGATGGAATTTTTACCTTTTTGCTTCGCTTAATCAACTGGGATGGGAAAACAGCAATACTACTCAATTTAATTATGCATGGATGAGATTATGGTTAACATGAGCTGGTTAATATGATATAGTAATGGGTGATCTAACCAAGCCTGGTATGTGGATGGGTTGGATGTATGGTGGTTTTGCTTGCTTTAGATCTAAGGACCGGTTCGTAGAGTGACCATCTAGGATTTACAGTGCCACCACGAGGCCAAGTATGGGTGTGGCGTAGCTGATTAATTAGGGCTTTGCCGGTGCTATTTGGACCATTAAGGATGTTCGGAGAAGGAGTGGTCGGATTGGGTTTGTTGATGATTGGTGGGACTACCTTGGGATCCGAATGGCTCAAGAGGGGGCCCTTGGTTGAAGATGTGCTCAGTGGGAGACATCGCCACCGGTGAAACCTTAGTGGGTTCTAAATAGGCTAGTAATCCCTTGTAAAGGATATTTTGTGATCTCTTGGTCACACACCTAAGGAAGTGTGAGATGGCATAATTTAGATTCTATAGTCATCGAAAGGTGATGAAATCACAAACACGTGGGTAAAGCGGTACAACCTCTGCAAAGTGTGTCTAAAACTATCATGATAGCCATGCTCCCGGTTATGAGCAACCTGGACCCTCACATGATTAGTGGAAACTTGGTATTGGGATGGTATTTGGGATGGTTATGTTTTGGTAATGGTTATAGATGGTTATGAATTAATTTCTGGTATTGAATATGGATATTGGTATGTGATGATGGATATGGAATATAGACTGGTACTATAATTTTAATTATGGTTTATGATGGGTTTATTTCACATACACATAATATATTGCTTTTCAAATGTTTTACTGTACTTTTCAGCACTTAGCCATCATTATATTCATCATTTGAATCAGCCACATGTCATACTTTCTACACTTGCTGAGTACGACATGTACACACTCTTGCAATCCCCCCCCCCCCAAACAGTTGCAGGTCAGGATTGGGAGCTTAATAGTGATAATGCGGAGTTCTAGGTCGTGTCTACCGTTAGCTTTGCCTGTGGTGTTTTGGAGCTGTGCTATACCCTATCGCTTATGCTTCCTAGTTGTTTAGTTTGCTTATTTAGTTTATTTCCACTGCATTAGTTGAACTTGCCATTAATATTCATTAGAGCTTATATTTGAGAATATTTTTAATTGTGTAATAAAATTTGGTTAATTAATCTTGTTATGCGGTAATTTTCTGTATACCCTTTTGTGAATGCACTCGTGTATGTGTGTTGAACATCCTGGACACACATATGCGTTCACTTGGTTCATTTTCAGAACCGGGTGTCACAGGATGCTACTGAGAAAGCGGGTGAGGGTCAATCTGGCGCCAATGCTAATATGGTGCAGAAACCCAATGTCAAGAAAAAAGGAAACATCAAGTCTCAATTCAAGCCAAACAAAGTCAATGATGGCTGCTGCTACACCTGTGGGGAGCAGGGACATTTTTTCAAGGACTGTCTTGACAAGGCAGATCGCAGAGGAAAAAGAATGTCTACATCCTAATATCTAGCAATGCAGATGGGTACGATAATTCTTTTACTGTTCTTTCTGTTTCTCAAACACCATCTTGGTGGTTTGATACGGGTGGTAATGTTCATGTATGTTCTGATGTGTCTATGTTTACTTCAACTAGCTCGTTCAGGATTCCGCCGTCCTGATAGGGAATGGGTCACATGCTTCTGTTCATGGTGTTTGCACGGTCGATCTGAAGTTCACTTCAAAAAAGATTTTCCAGGTGAAGAACTTGTAATATGTCCCTACTATGAGCAAGAATCTTGTTAGCGGCTCTCTTCTATGCAGAGATGGGTTTAAAGTAGTTTTAGAGTCCAATAAAATAGTTGTGTCTAAGCATGGACAATTTATTGGTAAAGGATATGAATGTGGAGGCTTGTTCTGCTTTTCTCTTTCGGAGTTCAATAATAAGTCAGTGAAGCATATTTGTGGCAGTGTTAATGATGATGTGAGTGTTTGACATTATCGTTTATGTCATGTTAATTATGGTTTAATGAATCAGCTACCTAGTCTCAAATTAATTCCAGAATTCACCATTGTCAAAGGTTCTAAGTGACATAGTTGTGTGCAATCAAAGCAGCCTCGAAATCATCACAAGGCTGCCGAGAAGTGAAACTTGGCACCATTAGAACTCATAATTTCTGATCTATGCGAGATAAATAGTGTGTTGACAAAAATGGAAAGAAATACTTCATGATGTTAATAGATGATTCTACTAGATTCTGCTATGTTTACTTCTTGCAAACTAAAGATGAAGATTTAGACTACTTTAAAATCTATATATGTGAAGTAGAAACTCAATTATATAGAAAGATCAAACATCTTAGGTCAGATCATGGTGGCGAGTATTTTCCCAAAATATTTGATGATTTCTATGAGGAACACGGTATTATACATAAGAGGATGCCTCCCTATTCACCCCAATCAAACGGGATAGCCGAGAGGAAAAATGCACATTGTGCGACTCGGTGAACGTCATGTTAGACACATTTGTTTTATCTAAGGCATGGTGAGAGGAGACTTTATTGACTTCATGTCATGTCCTACACTACGTTCCAAACAAGAATAAAAAGAAAACCCATTATGAGGAGTGGGTTGGGATAAAACCATCACTTTGGTACTTGCGTACTTGGGTATGTTTGGCAAAAGTCATTATTATAATTACCAAGAAACGCAAGCTTGAACCAAAGACAGCGGATCTTGTCTTTCTAGGCTATGCTCATTGAAGCATCACATATAAATTTTCAGTAGTTAAATCTGAGGTACCTTATATGCATATTGATACAATTATAGAATCTCGTGAAGCAATTTTTTTGCGAATATATTTCCTATGAAAGATATGCATAGCACTGCTAGGATCTCTTCTGAAATTTGTCCTGAATCCACCACAACTAGTGAGTTTCTTGATACACTATTTGAGAATATCTCAGGGGAGGAACACAATGAAATAAATCAGTCGAGTAAGAGATCAAGGATCACAAAATCCTTTGGTGATGATTTTATTGTGTACCTTGTGGACGATACTGCCAAATCCATAGCAGAAGCGTATGCATCATCTGATGCAGATGATTGAAAAGAAGCAGTTCATAGTGATATAAACTTGATTCTTTCTAATGGAACTTGGGAGTTAACTGAACAGTTATACGGGTGCAGATCAGTAGGCTGTAAGTGGGTGTTCAAGAATAAACTCAAGTTTGATGGTACTATTGGAAAGTGCAAGGCGAGGCTAGTTGCAAAGGGTTATACTCAAAAGAAAGGTGAAGACTATTTCGACACATATTCACCTGTCGCCAGAGTGAAAATAATTCGTGTACTACTTTCTTTGGCTTCCTCTTATGAACTAATCATCCATCAAATGGATATGAAGACAGCTTTCCTTAACGAAGAGTTGGAAGAGGAGATCTATATGAAACAACCTGATGGGTTCATAGTAAAAGGTGAAGAGACAAAGGTGTGTAAACTGTTGAAATCCTTGTATGGTCTGAAACAAGCACCTAAGCAATGACATGCAAAGTTCGACAACACTTTAACGTTTGCGGGCTTTGTCATTAATAAGGTTGATCGGTGCATGTACTATTGCCATGATGGGAACGATAGCATTATATTATGCTTGTATGTGGATGATATACTCATTTTTTGTACGAGCATTAATATAACTTCTGAGGTCAATCTTTTCCATCAAAGTGTTTTGAAATGAAAGATTTGGGAGAAGCTAATGTTATTTTGAACATTAAGCTGAATAAGGATGAGAGTGGAATTATTTTAACTCGATCCCACTATGTTGAAAAAATCTTGAGTCGGTTCGGTTTTATGGATAGTAAGATTTCTCCAACACCTTATAATTTCAGTGTGATACCCATAAAGAACAAGAAAGAGGCAATAGATCAACTTAAGTATTCTTAGATGATCGGTTCACTCATGTATTTAGCAAGCGCTACTTGTCCTGTTATCTCTTTTGCTGCGAGCAAATTGAGCAAGTTCATTTCAAACTCAAGTAGAAATCATTGGCATGCACTTGAAAGGGTTATGCACTACTTCAGAGGTACAATGAGTTATGAAATTCACTATACTGGGCATCAGGTCGTGCCTAAGGGTTATAGTGATTCGAGCTGGATCTCTGATGTTGATGAGCTCTATGCCACGAGTGAATACGTGTTCACTCTAGGTGGTGGTGCTATATTATGAAGGTATTGCAAACAGACCATTTTGACGAGGTCAACCATGGAAGAAGAACTCACTACTTTAGAGACAGCAACTGCAGAGGCAGAATGGTCGCGAAAGCTCTTGATGGATTTGCCTATGGTTGAGAAACCATTGTCGACAATCTTTATGAATTGTGACAATCAAACGGTGATTGCTAAAGTGACCAGTTCTAAGGATAATGCAAAATCATCAAGATACGCCAAGAGACGTTTGAAATCTTCTCTCGAAAATGAGAAACTCCGGAGTTATTATTGTTTTGTACATACAAACAGATAAAAATCTAGTAGATCCCTTTACGAAGAGACTATCACGTAATGTGATAGAGAGTGCATCGATGGAGATGGGTTCGAGACCCATGGATGTGACACCATAGTGTCAATCCAGCCTATCTGATCGGATATCTCATGATTAGGACATAAGAAAACAAGCTAGTGGTTCACTGAGGAGAGTACTTCCTTCAAACTCTCTCTATGTGAAGATGCACATTTGTACTCTCAAACTGTATGGCAGGTTGGCGATTTGCCTGATTTGTTTATGTTGGCTATGTGTAGCAAAGATGTCATCCTACAGAGCAATCTTGGAAGAAACACACCTATATGAGCTTCGACTGTCTAACGTCGCAGTCTGTGAGATTGGATGATCTCTAGAAAGCTCATGAAGAGACCAGGGAGTACAACGCCTATGCTCCACCCGCGGAGTAGACTACTGGTAGTCAACTACTAGTAATGGTCTTTAGGTGAAGTCGGTTCACACAAAACTTGCAATGCAAGGTGTAGCCATTGTCCAAGTTGTGAACTGATATAACTTAAGAATTTAGACAGAAGTTCAACTTAACAGTCTCTGCTGAAACACTAGTATATCAAACAAGGAATAAAAATGTCGTCTCTCCTAATGGCTTTGAGATCCGGTGGGGGATTGTTAGAATTAATGGGTCTGGCGCAATGATAATTATGGAATAATTCCCAATAAATCTCAAAGGCCCATTAGGGCAAGATAGTGGTGTGCTATATGTTTAGTCCCACATGGGAAGTTGGAGAGAAGCAACCCCTACATATAAGGGAGGTTGTTCTTCCACTCCTTGAGTGATAGAGAAGAGGAGAAGAGAGAGGTGGCCCACGCGCGCTCCTCCTCCTAGCTCGCTCGCCTCGCCGCGCCACGCCACGCCCCGCACACGCGCGCTTGTGTTCGTGTGAATTCGAATCTCGAGCCTAGCCCATATTTTATATATTTGCAGGGCTTTTGGGCTTCCGAATTTTGATATTCCAAGACTAAGTCCAAGTCATTGGCGACGGGTGCGTCTATGACTGCATAGTCGGATCGGATGCGGGTCCTCCAGATAGCAACTGAATTGCCTCCGCGGGACTCTATAAATAACGGGCGTGTGCGGCATAGGCAGATCATCTCACGATCAGATCAGTTTCCCATGTTCGTGTTCCTTGCACTACCGTCTAGTCTACTCCATCTCGAGCGTTGGCGTGCACCGACGATCAGTAGAGCAGGTCTCTAAAATTGCTCGTTCTTGACATCCTGCACCGGGAGAGGGCGAATAAAGTTTTTGAGAAGCGCTTCGCGCGACTGCTCGAGTTCTTCATCTTGGGTCGTCTGTCGAAGAGATCGGGCGCTGCTGCCCAATGTCGTTATCAACGTCTGCACTGACAGTTCATCGCTGATCTACAACAGTTCATCCGGCTCCAAATTGATACGCCATATTTCTCGTTTTGTCTGTCTGCTGATGTTAATCGTTGTTGTTTTTGTGTGCTTTTTCCAGAATTGTCCAGTAAATTATTTTGTATTTTCTAACAGAGTGTAGGTCCATATGCCCTCTAACATATAGGTTCATTAAGATTAGGCCTATAGTGTGATCCATGAGCACTTGTGTGCATGAGGGGATGAGAATTTAAAATTCTATCGTAGTAGTCGGGTGGTAGGAAGATCAACATATAAGCCTAGATTATCCAGCACCACCAACCTTGACTTGACCCTTTAATTAGTGTGTGTGGGTTCATCCAGCGTATTGGTAAACACAGCCATATGTTTGAATACTAAAATGTTTTAAATAGTATTAGAGTCGACTCTTGCGGTTACAATATGTAGCGCACAACAATTTAGAGGAAGATGTACGAGGGCGTCAAGAAGAAGTCATACTACAACAACAGCATTGATGATACGGGTAGGTTCAACAAACACGCTCCTTTAGAGTGTGTTGAAAAGATCTAGAATATTTCCTTGAATTAGAGAATTAGAGTATGATAACCGCCGAGGCGCCCACAATCATAGTACGGGTACTGAAGAGCAAATCCAGTGTTTGTGGTAATGAAGTGAGACCCAAAACTGGACGGCATCATGTTGACACCCAGTACAGATACCAGACGCATGCACCGACCGGCTGAGGCGTGCACGACTTGTGCAGGTGCACATATATCCGCATGCATGACCGAATTTACACTTGATCGCGATGTGCAGTGCAGACATTATTATGTAGACAAAACGTTTTCACGCTGCTTCTTGTTACCACTACCTGCTAGCGTGCATGCTCGGCTCGCAGCTAAGAGCTATATAAGGTTGTGCTAGTTGTTGATCCTGAACGCGTAGAACCATTGCTTACTACGAGCATAGATCTCTCTCTCTTCTCTTTGCTTGGGATGGCTTCCAAAGTAGTGTGCCCATGGCTCGTCCTCGCCGTCGTCCTAGCGGCGGTAGCTGGCTTGACGAGGCCGGTGGAGTGTGCGGCCGCGGCGGCGGCCTTCGACGAGAACTACATGGCGCAGTGGGGTGCAGACGGCCATCACCTGATCGATCAGGGGACGGAGGTTAGCCTCGTCATGGATCAAAGCTCTGGTACGCGCCGTCTCTACTATACTGGTGCCGCGATCTTTGTGACGCGTTTGGTTTCGTTATTTGTAAATAACCCTGTCATATATGCGTACGATCCTGCAGGTGCCGGATTCCGGTCGAAATCTATGTACGGATCAGGGTTCTTCCACTTGAAGATGAAGCTGCCCGCCGGGTACACAGCCGGCGTTGTGACAACCTTCTACGTAATCCGCTCAACGACCTTCCTGATCACACAAACTTAAACCACGTGCGTGCGTTTTTGACCCTTCACCTGGATGGATCTTTCTTGCATGCACACAGCTCACTTCGCAGCCAGAAGACCTTGAGAGAGACGAGGTAGACTTCGAGTTCCTGGGCGACGTGGACGGCAAGCCCGTCACGCTCCAGACCAACGTCTACGTCAACGGCCGCGGCGACCGGGAGCAGAGGCTGCACCTGTGGTTCGACCCTGCCGCCGACTTCCACGACTACAAGATCCTCTGGAACCCCTACCAGCTCGTGTAACCTGTACTTATTATTGATCAGATGTAGTCAGTAATGAAGCTAAGCTTTTCGCGTGAATTTCATCAGATGAACCGATTAAATCGTACGTCTCTCAGGATGTTCGTGGACGACACGCCGGTCCGTGTGCTGAGGAACCTGACAGGCACCGTGGCCGGATACGCGTTCCCGGCGAAGCAGACGACGCTGATCCGCGCGAGCATCTGGGACGGCTCAGACTGGGCCACGGAAGGGGGCAAGATCAGAGTGGACTGGTCCAAGGGGCCCTTCACCGCCAGGTACCAAGGATTCAACGTCGACGCCTGCGTCCCCGGCGGCGGCGGCAGCGCTGCCACGCCGTGCGACTCGCCGAGCCTTTGGTGGAACGGCGTCAAGTACCAGAACATCACCGCGGAGCAGAGGGCGGCGTACGACGGCGTGAAGCAGAAGTACATGTACTACAACTACTGCTCCGACCAGGCCAGGTTCAACAACAACGTGCCGGTCGAGTGCCATCACGATCAGTACCAATAGGCTGCTGGTTACGTTGGATCGGATCAAATAGTCGATCTGTTGTTCTATGAGAGTGGTGTTGATTAATTACCTGAAGGAGTAATAATTGATGGTGCAAGTTACGGTGTTTTCGTATAGAATATTAATGTCGCAAATGGCAGCCGCAGTACTATAATCGATGTTGAACTTGCCATGTTCGGAACAGTCAGGGTTACTAAGATCATGCCGTACTCCTCACGCATGAAGTCGTCCATTTCCCTAACTACATGAATCCCTCCGTGCTGCTGTGGGAATTCAATGCAAATAGAACATGAAATAAAAAAACCAGACATAATTCTTCTTCCACGAGACAAATTAGGCAACGATACATATTGCATATGCTATAATACCTAGTAGTTCACTGTTGTAATACTCCCTCTTCGAAATATCTGTCATCAGTTTGTTCATTTTTGAACTAATCGGTGACAAATATTTCGAGCCAGAAAGGAGTATTTTTTACCCGGATTTACCATGATAGGAACATGGATAATATCCACAGATCTCAGTAAAGACCAACAGAAAATGTAATTAAAAACCAGACATAATTCTTCTTCCACGAGACAAAATAGGCAACAACGCACATATTGCATGCCCTAATGCCTAGTACGTAGTTCACTGTTGTAATATCTTTTACCCGAATTGACCATTATAGGAACATGGATATAACATCCACAAATTTCGGCAAAGACCAAGAGAAGATGCAATTGTTTAATATAAAAGAAATATTAAACACAATACTTTGAAACACAAACCTAGATCTTTTAAGAAGTAAACGTCTTCATCAATCCCCAAATAATCAGTCTGTCCAGAAACTTTTGAATAGTACCATATGTTAACCTTGCTCATCAACACATGATGCTGAGAATGTGATGTAGATCGAGTTTGGAGAATATTTTACAAAGAGTAGCGAGAGGAGTAATATGACGAAAACGAAAAAAGGGTTGTCCTTCAAAAAAGAAACGAAAAAAATCAGAGAAACAGGCCACTAGTCAGTAGTTGCTGGTTACGCTCGCAACAAGGCCACATCCAAGTCTTGTGCCAAGGAAACGCCTGCCGGCCGGCCGGCCCAGGAAATGTTGTGAGGAGTTAGGCGCGGCTACATCTACATCCATCGTATCTGGGCCGTTCTACCTTAGCAGACAAACGTGCGTGAGCCAGCCAGCCAGCCTAGACGATGGGAAACTGAATCACGGTGGGGTGGGGGCAGCAGGTGCTCGTGCGAGCACGACCGAACCTCCGAGACGTAGGCCTCGCGACCGCGCCACCGCCACCAGGCATAATGATTCCGCGCACCCTGCGAGGCAAAAAAAAGCGCCCTTCACGGCGTGTACCCAGAAACGGAACAGCCTCTACGCTTTAGAGCAAGGATAATGGAGTAGCCGGTTGCAGGCTGTAACTCAATGCCATGTCACTTTAGAGTCAACAGTTTAGCCTTCTTATATAATAGACTAGCTATTAGATTGACTGTAAAGTGATTGGAATAAATGCCCTGTTTTGCCTACCCCCAATCGCATGCAGCCACATAGGTAGAGTCACCTCGTAAATGCCGCTGCGCCTGGCTACTATTCTGGAGCCAGCAACTCTCTCTCTCTTCTTTACTCCCTCGTCCACGTAAGCAATATGCTGATGTGGATTCTTTTGAGCCAGCTGACTAGGCTCTATTATACTTGCTCTTACAGGCACACACCCACCGCCGGCTGCACCCCGATCGATTAAATCATCAGCCATGGCGGCCGGCCGTGCCATCTCGTTTATTTCGCCGAGTGCTGATCGCTTCCCTGCCTGCCCCAAGATTCCTCCCGGGTACTGTAATAAAAAGTCGAGACCGCGCGGCGAGACCGGACACCGGTGACCCGGCGCTTTCGGCGCCGCGACTTGTCGCGATCTCCTCGAATCCAATCCGGCGGCGCCTAATAACCTCGAGTGGGCCTCCAGCCGGCGAAAGCAGCCACGAAGCGAGAACGTTTCGCTAGCTAGAGTGGGGGACCGCGAGCAGGCAGTGGACGGCGCGGCACCGGAAGCAATGCTGTCTGTCTACCACCACTCCCCCATCCCCATTTGTTGTTATTTTGGGCTGTGGGTCAGGCGAGTCATGCGCCGCGGGTGCTAATTCCACGGTAGTTTTCTTGGTCCTGCAACGAAACGAGGGATAATATAATCATTCTGATCACATTATGCTAAGCGGACTCAGTGAGCGTACCTAAGTGGGTCGCGCATCAAGTACAGCAACATGTGGGCGTAGTAAGCAAATTAACGCGGTTTTTTTTATGTTTTGAAAAAGGTGCTTTGCCGCAAAATCTACACATTTCCAGGACGGGGTACATTTTGCATGTTCGCCGTAGCAATTTCCTCCGTTTTTGACAAAAGCCAGCAGCAGCAGGAGCGCGCACCGCACCACCAACCTCCCGTCCGCGCTGCCGTTATTCCACCCTCGCTCCTTCCCTCCACTCCTCCACGAGACCACGACTCTGAAGCTGAGCTGTGTTGCCGCTGCCATCCACCTTCGCCAATCATCCACCCCACCCATAGCCGTCGCTTTCCATCTCCGATCCTTCTCCTGCACGCGCAAGCACATCCACTCTCTACCGCGAGGGAGGAAAAAGAGAGCGGCGGCGCGGAACGGAGCCGCCGCTGGGCGACGGGATGTCGGCGGCGTGGGGCGGCACCACGCAGAAGTGCGCGTCGTGCGGGCGGACAGTTTACCCCGTCGAGGAGCTCGCCGCCGACGGCCGCGTCTACCACCGGCCCTGCTTCCGGTGCCACCACTGCAAGAGCACCCTCCAGGTCTTCTTCCTCTTCTTCTTCTTCCCCTCTCCATCCCTTTCTTTTCGTTGCTCCCCTGCTTACCCCGGTCGATTCTTCGGGGTCTCCTTGATCTTCTGAAGCGTCAGTTCGGGTGCTGTGCTGTACTTTCTCGATTAGTACTGTTACCGCATACCGCGAGCTTGGACTTCGACTGGTCGAGTCGAGCATCTTGTACTGCTTATCGTCCTTGCTTCGAAAAATTGATGCTTTAGGAGCTCTGTTGCTGTACTTCTTGGTCTGGGTTAGGTTCGTCTGCCGGACATATCGAGAAGTCTAGGTTGCGGGTTAGTGTTGACTAACGCAGGATTAGCGCACGGAATGAGTCGTTTGCAGCTGAATTTACATGTCCACTAGCGCACGTTGCCTGACCATGATAGTACTGGATTTTGTTGGTTCATTGCGGTGGCTGTTAAATGTTAGTAACTTTTTTTTTAAGCTTGCAACCACACGGGAAAGTACTACTCTTTTTATTTTAGTTTTAATTTATTTTGGAAAATGTCTACATAACCCCCTAACCTTTGACATGGTGACTACTTAACCCTCTAAACTTTAAAACCAGTTATTTAACACCACAATCTTTGTAAAACCATTTAAATAACCCCATAATCTGGTTTTGTAGGGCGGTTTTGCCACGGTGGTACCTAAAATGACATTTTTACACCTAAAAACTGTTTTCTCTCTTTTGAAGTGTTTAATTATTTGAACATTTCATCCAATAGCAAAAAGATCCGAAAGCAACCAAAGCATATTAATCGCATCCCCTATTCTCGATTCTTCACTGCATCTTTTTTTTCGTCATCATCAGTAGCAGTCACTGGGGCCCTGTCCCCGCCCTGACCCTTATCTCTACAGCAGGGTTGCGGTCACCAACGGAGCACGGGCTGACATCGTCAGAAATTGGACATAATTATTTGAACAAGCTGTTAATAGTGTTATCCTCAAAAATAAATAAAGAACACAATTATTAAGGGCAAAAAGTCATCTTAGCTACTGTATAGGCAAAACCACCCCATAAAACCGGGTTAGGGGGTTATTTAGACGGTTTTAGGAAGGTTGAGGTGTTAAATATCTGGTTTCAAAGTTGAGGGGATTAAATGGTCACCATACCATAGTTTGGGGGGTTATGTGGAAAAATTTATTTTTGCAAACAAAGTGCAAATGCTGATTGATGGCCTGAGTGGACATCTACCTGTCTCCTATTGATGAACGCATTATGAATTCATGATAACTCCTAACTATTATTTTAACTGTAACATGGTACAACGGAATGATTTTGTGGCATATGTCTTGCTGTCCTTGTGAACATAATATATGCATTTTAACTTTTTGAGGAATCTATCTCAACTTTTTGAATGACATACTTGTTTAAGTGTTTATCTATATCTTGAGCTCTTTGTACTTGCTTTTCATTGCACATGGGGAGTTTGTGATTTTGTGTCACCAACCCATCCAAAAACAATGTTACAAAATCATTTGTTATGTGGTGTTCTTTCAGAGAGCATAAAAGCGTGTTCCTAGCTATCACAGGTCTTGTCAGAAGTTGACATAATCAGCAATAAGGCAATGCAAGACAAATGACTTTCTGATATGTATTCCTTTTAGGTACCCAATTAGGCATATGCCACGTTATTCCTTCAGAGCACATTGTTTGCTAGACCTATAACATTTTCGGGAGCAATAATAATCACTGTGAATTCTTTATGATACATCATAATTGTGAAGTCTAATCAAACTAATTATGCAACTAAGTTTGTTCATTTGATTCTTGATTCTGCAGTTTAGTAACTGCAATTCCATTGAAGGCGTCTTATACTGCAAGCCACACTATGACCAGATATTGAAATCTACTGGCAGTTTGGACAAAAGTTTTGAAGGTACCCAAGACAATCAATTGGACTCAGATGCTTTTATTGTTAGTAATAGCCATACAAATGACCCTTTGTTTATATTAAAATTCTTTAGCCACGATTGAACTTGTTTATATTGGACATACAACTTTCTCTTTTCCATCGTATGTGTGGTAATTTTTTAGCTCCCCAGAGTGCCAATCATCTCTTTTTAGTATTTTTCTAATTTAGCTAATAGTTCATTCTAATGTATTATTGTGGTTTTCTAAAACATACTGTATCTTGTCAGGTGTGACCAAATCACCAAAGTCGGAAAAATCTAATGGACCTAAGGTACTCTGAGCTTCTCTAGAGTACACCTTTTGTGCTGTTGAAGCATATGCCTGGCACCTAAATTGTTTAGCTGGTGCTACAATATACAACAAACTTATGTCTACCCCCTCTCTATTTTTACAACGTGCAGGGCCAGCAAAACAGTAGATTCTCTAGCATGTTTATCGGTACACAAGAAAAGTGTGTTGTTTGTAACAAGACCGTTTACCCTCTTGAAAAGGTCAGTATTATTTAGCTTTATGACCTGTGCTACTCCAATAAATGTTATAGCAATGGGAATGAAGCATAATTTACTTCTTTTTGTGCTTGCTGTAAGTAGGCCTAGTTATCTCACAACTGCAAATATAATCATATTTTGTTGGTATGTCCATTGTAGGAGTCTCCATAATATCTGAAATTGGCAGGATAGATGATAGACACATTTGATACAGTATTTTCCTTTCCAAGTAACAAGTGATAAAATCATGTCAAGAATATGATATCTTCATTCTTCTCTGTTAAAGATGTAAAAAAAAAACTTGATCTCTTCTCCACTGAAGTGATGCCCTGTTAAGTATCTGGTTGAGACTTAAGTAATCTTTCGTACATAGTGTGTAGGTTCCAAAGTGTTATGGAATAAATTTCATCAGCTTCTTTTTAATGGTACACTTTAAAGGGAGATGAAAACCATACTCGGCTCCAAATGTTTTTTCAACAGGATTGTTCCAAGCCTTTTTGTATCTATCTTGCAAATATAATGAGATCTATGTATAACACAAATTGAGTTCCAATTATTTTTCTGCTTGTAGGTTGGCCTTAATGGAAGCTCGTACCATAAATCGTGCTTCCGCTGCACCCATGGTGGTTGTACGCTTAGCCCATCCAACCATATCATGCAAGAAGGCAAGCTTTATTGCAAGACCCACCATTCTCAATTGTTTATGGTTAAGGGAAACTTCAGTCAATTTGAGAACTCTGGGAATGCAGAAAGGGCTACTGATAAACAACTAGGAACAGAAGAAGCAACCGAGGACCCATGTCAAGGTGATGATAAACAATCAGAAAGCGAGTCTACAGCTGAAAAATCACCACAAAATGATGCTGTAGCTGAAAAGCAATTGCAAAATAACGTTGGTGTCACAGAACCATCTGAAAGCACCATAACACTGCAGACTTCAGCAGATAGTGAAAGAGTTGCTGAGAGTGAGTCAAAGAGTAATGTTGTCAGCAACAAGCCATCAGAAAGTAGTGTAGAGAAGCCATTGCAGAACACTGTGGCTGACCTAAAGCCATCAGGAAGCAGTGTGGGCGTAAGAAAACTGTGGCAACGCAGCCTTCATACAGATAAACCACTACCTAGCAGTGCAACCAATAAACCATCACCGAGCAGTCCTGCCATTGAGAAACCATCATCAAGTAATGGAGTTGATGCAAAGCAGTCTGAAAGTAGCACAGTAGCAAAAAGGCTGTGGCAAAGAAGTTTAGCTACTGAAAGTCCACCGCTGAGCAGTTTACCATCGGATAAGCCAGCAGCAACCAGTGCAGATGATGCAAAGCCATCAGAAAGCAGCCAAGGGGTTACCAAACCATGGCAACGTGTTATTGCTACTGAAAAGCAAATCCAGAACAGTGGTCAAACTGAGAAGTCATCACCACCCACTGATACGAAGCCATCAGAAAGCACCACACAAATTAAACGGCCATGGGAACGCAGGGTGTTCAATCAGAAGTCACTGAAGAGTAATGTAGATAATGAGAAATCATCTGGAAGCATGGTTGATGCAAAGTCAGTGGAAACCAGTACAGCAGGCCCTGAGCCGCAACAACACACTGAAAATGTTGAGAAACCTTCAGGAGCTACTGCAGGTGATGCAAAGAGCACAGATGATACAAAGCACGTAGATGAAACAAAGAGTGCAGATAATACAAAGAGTTCAGATGATGTGAAGGCATCAGAAGAGGTTGCTCCTGTAGTTAAAAAGTCATGGCAACGAAACATTGGTACTGAAAAGCAACCCCAGAGCATTGCAGTTGATTCAAAGCCAACTGCAAACATTGGAACTGTCAAAAGGCTATGGCAGCGGAATATTGCAACTGAGAAACCATCACAAAGTGGTGAAGGGATTTTGACAGCATCACAAAGCAGTGTGGCTGTTGCTAAGCCATCCCAGAGCAACGTGGCTGGGAAAAGGTCATGGCAAAAAAGTGTGGCCCCAAAAAAACAGCCTGAGAATGATACAGGTAGCAATAACAAGACATTGCAAAATAAGCCATTGCAAAGCAAGACTGTTGTCAAGAGTCCTCTAGAAAGCAATTCAGTGGTCAGGAAAATGTTGCGAAGCAGTGTACCTACCGAGGAACCACAACAAATCACTTTGAGCACTGAAACAGATGCAAAGAAGGGTGCTCATACTTCTGATACCCCATCAGCAACAAGTGACACAAACAAAGAGCTTCCACTTGCTGCAAATATAAGGCAAGGTGATGTTTCCACAGAAACAACGTTGCAAACTGACATGCCTACTATGACACCAACTCAGGTCCCAGAGGCTACTGAGAAACCATCAGAAAGTATTGGTAAAATTGACAAGGCATCACAGAGTGGCAGTACTGCTGAGAAGCTACCTCAAAGCAATATCACCATGAAGATAGAAAGTGTCAAAGCCACATTGAAGCCACCTCAAGGTGATATATCTGATCAGAAGATCTCAGAGAGCACTATGGCAGCTGGTAAAAAATTGGAAAGTGCCACGGCTGTCAAGCTGCCGCCTCCAAGCGCTTTGATCTCCGAGAAGCCATCAATTGAAGATGCTGCAGGGGAGCCATCACAAACTAATGAACCGTCTGAGCAGACACTTCAAACTGAAGAAACTGTTGAGAAGCCATCTCAAAGTGAAGAGTCCAAGGGCATGACACATAGCGAAACATCTTCTGAGAGGCCACCTGTAAATGAACCTGAAAGTGATGCTGCTCCATGTAAATCAACAAAGGATCCATCAGAACATGAAGGGCTTTTGTCAGAATCTCAAAGCGTTCCACCGGCTGAGGAACAACCATCAGAATGTCAGAACGATGCACCTATGGAGCAGCCAGTGGTGCATCAACATGAAGATTATGAGAATGTACTAGAGCTTATCAGTGAATCTACTGCCAATGAATCGTCAGAGGCTGATAGTGACATAGCTGCTGGAAAGCATGCAGAATCGCAAAACGATGCAGATCAGGAAGCCAGGCAGCCATCAGAACCTCAATGCGATGAACCAGTTGAGAAGCCAGAAGTACATCAAAGTAGCACAGCTAGTGATAAGCCTTCTGGATTTCAGAGCAAAGCAGCTGCTGACAAATTATTAGCACAGCCATTGGAGTCTGAGAGCGATGCATCTGGTGATATGCCATCAGAGTCTCTAACAGATGCAACTACCATGGAGCTAACAGAACTTCGATCTGATGCTGCTCCTGATAAGTCAATTGATCAGCTATTGGAACCTCAAGACAATGTTTCTGCTGAGAAGCCATCCAGAACTGAAAGTGATGTTTCAGACGAACAGTCAGAAAGCGGCTCAGCTACTGACACAATGACTGTGCAAGGCAGCACTTCTAATGAGACACCACGTGAAAGCAGTTCACCCTTAGAAACACCATCAGGAATCAACACAGTTGTTGAGGATTCATCACAAAAAGAAATCAACACTAAGCCATCACAGGAAAGCGCAGCTCTGGAGAAACGATCCGACGAAGAAGAGGTGAGTACCAAGCTGTCGGAAGAAGGCAAGGCAAACACAGAGCCATCAGAAGCTAATGCTCCTCTTGGGAAATCATTGGACCAAGATGAGGTGAGTGACAAGCCATCTGAGGGCATTCTAGCTCCTGAGAAACCGTTGGAGGAATGCAAAGCAACAGTAAAGCCATTGGAACAGACTGGTACTCTTGGGAAACCAATAGTGGGAGAGGAGGTGGTTGCGAAGCCATTGGAGGATATAGCAACTTCTGAGAAGTTGCAGGAGGAAGGCAACACAAGTGCAGAGCCATCAGAAGAAAGTGCTGCTCTCGAGGAACCTAAAGAGGAAGGTGACGTCAGTGTCAAGCCATCGGATGAGAGTGAAGCTCTTGAGAAGCCGCTGGAGGAAAGCAATGCAAGTGCAGAGCTATCAGAAGACTCTGCTGCTCATGGGGAACCATTGGAGGTAGGTATTGCAAATGTCAAGCCATCAGAAGACGTTGTGGTTCTTGAGAAGCCACTGCAAGAGGATGACATTGTCGAGCCATCAGAGGGCAGCGTGGTTGTTGAGAAGTCAACCACTGACACGCCACCAGTGGAAGAAACCATGGCCAGCGACAAGCCGTCTGAGGATGGCGGTGCCATCAAGGGCACTGCCACTGGGAAGACCCCGGCTATAGAGGATACTGAAAGTGCCTGAGACAACGGTTAGCCGATTACAGTTTTTAACAGGGATGGACCAAATATTACTGTTGATAGTTTGGTGTGTGTTGTTTTTGAGGCTTTTTTTTCTCTGTACAAGGTTTGAGTTGTAAAATTTGAGGGAAAAAGTACAAAGTATTGATTTGATTTGGTTACAAACAGTAATCCCCTCCTGCCCATGTTTGGAGGTGTTGAGGTTGCAAATAGGATTTGTGTGTGGTTTGATTCTTTGCTGCTGCTGCTCTTGTTGTACATCAGGTTATGTAAATGATTTGATGCAAATAATTAATGTGTTTGATCACTAGTATTTGGTTTGTTGCAATCGTGCCTTCTGATGAGAAGTCACTGCTGTTTCGTTATGCTGTTACCGTTTATTCTATGGGAACGACTAGAATGTGACAGGAATTCAGCGCCCTCTCCTCTCTCTATTCTCACTTGCAATGTAGAACATGGACAAGTATTTGAGCTGCCACTCCTCTCTATTCTCACTTGTAATGTAAAACAGGGAGAAGTATTTGAGCTGCCTCAGGTGCAGCTGTAAGCATTGCCGTGAGGCTTTATTTATGGGAGAACAACTGCTGTGCAATCTGCTGTTTCGTGTAAGCGTGCAATCCCCACATCTCAACCGCTCCCTATCAATCCAAGGGTGCTGCACTTTTAGCACTTAAATCCTCCCACCTGTTACTGCTGACAATATGCAAAAAGAACCCTGAGTGCACCACCCTTAGATTTGGTAGGGAGCGGTTGAGATGTGGAGATTGCACGCTTGCACGAAACAACAGATTGTATAGCAGTCATTCCCTTATTTATGGTGAATGACTAGTATGCAATCTCATGTATTGTGCAATCATGCAATCATTCACTCCTAACCATTGGATGTTCATCCTAGGTTGGTTGCATTTTTTCACTTAACTCCATCCGTGTGGTGGGGGGGGGGGGTTAAGTGAAAAAACGTACCCACCCTAGGATGGACATCCAATGGTTGATGATGGATGATTGCATGCTTGCACCATAAATCAGATTGCATACTAGTCATTCCCTTATTTATGACAGCAACTACAGTGCAATCAAACCTCTCATGCAATCCTGCAATCAAAGAGTTTGAGCTCTTAGATTTCCATTCTATGGTAGATGCAACTTCAGCATTAAAATCCTCCCACCTGGTACGCATTTTAAGAAGTCCTTCCAGCCGAGCCGAGCTGTACTACCACCCCGCCCCGGCTCGCAGCACCGGCGGGTTCTTTCCGACCACCGGGAACGTAGAGCCGGCGCCCGCGAGGGCCGCCGCTCGTCCGGAGACAGGGGCGTCGAGGTCGGTCTCGGTTTCGGTCTGATTCGTCGGTTCCGAATCAGAGCCAAAGGTTGGTAGGGTGCCGATAAAGCGGGCACCGTCGGCAGAGGAGGCGGTGACGCGGCTGCAGGCGGCGGCGCGTGGGGTCCTGGCGATGAGGGCCGTGCGGGCGGTGCGCGCGGTTGAGCGGGAGGCCGAGGAGGTGGGGAGAAGGTGGCGCGCGGGGCAGAGGCGCTGCGCGGGGACGCCAGGGCGCGGGTCGCCGTCGGGGAGGCGCTCATGCGGCTGCTGTTGCGGCTCGACACTGTACGCGGCGCGCAGGAATACCGGAGGAGGGTGGCCAGGCGGGTGCTCGCGCTGCAGGACGCCGTCGACGCGCTCGAACAGAGGCCCGTCGCATCAGTGGCGGAGGAAGGTGAGGAGGAATTTGCCGAGACGGCCGCCGTCGAGACCGTGGTGGAGGAGAGCGCGATGGCGGCGGAGCCGCCGAGCGCCGTTGAGGAAAACAACGTGACGGAGACGGCTGTCACGATGGGTGTGGACTGGAAGGGAGCCGCGGCAGAGGATGCAGAAACGGCCGGGGACAAGGAGACGACCACGAGGCCCGCGGTGTCCGGTGGCACCGACGGCAGCGTGGACACGAACAAGTTGATGGAGATGGTGGCGGCGCTGTGCGAGCGGAGCTCGCAGCAGTGCGCGGTGATCGGCGCGCTGGCAGATCGCGTGGACGTGCTGGAGCGTGCTGTGCCCAGGCCGCTGCCCCGTTCGAGCGATGGTTCCCAAACCGCCGCCCCATTTGAGCATGTTCCCAGGCTGCCTCCTGTCGATCAAGCATCTGCGCCGATTCCTACGCTGTTCGCGTTCGTCTGCCTCGCCGCAGGAGCAGAACCTCCTCATCCGCTAGCCTGGGATGTTGATCGCCGCATGTCCTCAGCCTCCCTTGCACGAGTGGGTTACGGTGGCCCAGATCGATCTGTAGGTAACGCGCTCGGCTCGGCTCGGCTGGGAGCAATTTTTTTTTCATAAAATGCGAATGAGGTGGGAGGATTTAGGGTGTGTTTGGTTGGGAGTTAAAGTGAGATGGGATGGATCCATCCCAGTTTTTAGGGATGGGATGGTCCTGTTTTCTGTTTGTCTAGAGGGATGGGACGATCCCTGTTTCTTGTTTGTTTTGTGGGATGGTGTGGGACGGAATGGTCCCGTCTCTTGTTTGAATGAGAGGATGGGACAGGGACATGTGAATATGAGTAATTCTGGAAGGCCGCGCGCCTGTCTCCACGGAGGTGGGACGGATCCGTCCCCATGTTTTTGGTGGGATGGTTCCATCCCGCATCTGGGTGGAATATTCTCTTTTGATGGATGACTCCATCCCACATGTCTCCAAACCAAACAACAGAAAAGTGGGATCGTCCCGTCCCGTCCCACTATATCCCTCGAACCAAACACACCCTTAAGCGCTAAAGTTGTATCTAGCATAGAATGAAAATCCAAGAGCCCAAATCTCTTGATTGCAGGATTGCATGGAAACTTTGATTGCACCGTAGTTGCTGCTTTTATTTATAGGTGATCAAGATTGCTAATCAGCTGAATCTTAGACTCAGTAATCCCTATATCACAAGATCGTGGCGCAACAGCCCTGCGGAACAGTTCTGCTCCTAAGAACTGGGTCTAAACTGTTGGAGTGTATAAGTGAATTGGCTAACCTTTTCCATTAACTTAAGCTTTTGATAGCAACCGGTCAGCGCATAGTAGCTTATCATGGTTTCATTAGCTAGTAAAACTCTAATTAGGGTTTGAAACCCTAATCTCTCTCCCTCTCCTCCTAGTCCCACCGCCGCCGACCATGGCCGGCACACCACCGGTCGTCTCTTCCCCACCCTTCATCCACGACCTGGGGCCCCTCCCCGCCGCCACGGTCGCACCCCTGCGGCGAGCGCTGATGCCGTCGCCGCCGCCACTGGCACAACTGCGGGCGCTGCCGCCGCCCCTGGGGCAACTGCGGGCGCCGTCGCCGCCGCCGACTCCCTGGCACGGGAGCTGCTCCCATCGCCGGATCTGCCGGAGCGGGTGTCTTCCTGTCCACGGCGTGGACGCCATTGTCGGCCATGGCGCGACCGCCGTCGTACCAGATCCGCCCGCCGTTGCTGTACTGGGGGCAGCGGTTCGCGTCCTTCCCTTGGTCGCCGCTATCCTGGGTGCAGCCGCTGTTGTCCCCGTCCACCAGTTGGGCGCCTGCTGACGGCTGTTATACACCAATTTCACCCGTCAATATAACTCAATCATGTGAAGGAATTGTCATTTCTTGCACACATCACATTTCTATTTCACCTATTTCCACTTGTCTGTAGTGCATGCAGGGATTCTATGCAGAAATAAAGTGAAACAAGGGGATGAATCCTATAAATTATAATTCCGACCAATCAAGCGACGAGACGTGGCACCACATGGATCAAATGGCCCACAGACAGAAGTATACGAGGCCATCCAACGGTGTAGCACCCATTTAAAGGAATGTGACCAACCTGGCAGAGAGCTGGAGGAAGCACAACCCCAACGGGGTCAAGACCATGTCGGCCGACCCCCTAGTCGGTCAACCAGTTCTTGCCCCCAAACGCTGTCAAACGGCACGTGTTGGCCCCTCCCGGCTTGAAGAGGTCATGGGTGACTGATTCACGCACTTTTGGTGGCGGGAACCGACCCTTCTCCAAGCTATAAATAGGACCCCTGATCCCTCACTTCAACACACACCACTTGAGTATTCTTCCTTTGTATCCACTACTCTGCATAGGTTTAGAGGAGTATAGGTTGTAGACAGGAGAGTCTCTAGTCCATAGTCCAAGTAGAAGAGGAGTAGAAGGAGTCTCTTCCCAATTGGGAAAGGTATGTCTCCCATATTCCTATTTGTATTTGTGACTATATTCATAATAAAGATGATATCTTTAGTCTACTATTGTTCATATACTTAGATGAAGCGTTTCTTGTCTGATTGTGGATTCCATGTATGTGGTAGGAATAGTATTTATGATTGTGCTATACCATTCTCATTACGTTGTCATAAACACTATAAACCTCCACTATAGTCTAATTAGATATGATATGATAATGTAAATATGATCACTTATGCTATGAATTAACATTGATTCAACGATGACTTAGTTCATTGCCTTAGGATGGCTTGTGCCTAGGCTCTTAAGGTAATTACTTAATATGCTAGCATGATACTAGGATAGAGAGTAACGTTCAATGTCTCGTACACCCATGGATTGAAGGGGTAGGCAGTAGGTGGTGACAACCCTATCTATCCTTTGTAATCCTCCACGTTCAGCTATGCCACAGGCTCTTGGCAAGAGTCGCCTAGTGTTGCTAGAGGTAAACCCGTGCCCGATGTGTTAATCCACTTAACATGAGAATTCATAATTAATATAATGAAAGTGCATCTAGGCATCCCTTGTGGGTTTTGGTTGATTTATGACAAACAAATGAGATCCTAACCACATTATTGAGATGAGTGCAGGTTTTAATGAAAGAATGAAGAAAGCGCCAAAAAGAAAGGAGAATGAGGATACATTCGAAAAGGAGCTCAAGAACTGAATAGAATACATCATTGTGTAGGGTGTGTGTTGGTGTAACACATCCCAAGATCTCAAGCACAAGAAATTCTCACACACTTCACATTTCACAAGAAAAACGGACTAGTCCGATATACACCGGACTAGTCCAATATCCTGTCTGTATTAGTTCGGACAAGTCCTGCCAGTGTGGACTTGTCTGCACTGGACTAGTCCGATAATGTCCGGACTAGTTTGATAATGCCTCTGACTAAAGTCAGACAAGTCCTCCAAGTGCGGACTTTTCCTCTATTCACTAAGGGTATCACCACAACCGGACTAGTTCGATATCACCACGGACAAGTCCGAAAACCTTTCTGACTAAAATCGGACAAGTCCGCTCCTAGATGGACAAGTCCGATATTGTTGGACACTTAGGGTTTCCTGCACGCCGCACACTGGACTAGTCCGGACTCCACCACGGACTAGTCCGGACCTTCGAAACCCTAACAGTAACTTTTGAAAACCCTAATATAAATAGATGTGCACAACCCAACTATCATTGCTCTCGACCCCCTGCGTCGTCACACCCTCCAAGAGTCTAGAAAACACATCTCTCCATGCAATCCAATGCAAGAAAGATCAATCCTTTGATGATTCACTTTGGATCAAAGGAGAGACACGATTCCACACGTTTGAGCTCTTGGGTTTGATCTCTAACACACTCCTATTGTTTCATTGTTAATCTTACGAGTGTGTTCTTGGTGGTGTTTGCTTTGTAATCTTTGGGAGCCCTCAACTTGTGAGAAGGCCCTTTGAACTTGGTGATTTGCCCCTTTGTGATAGTAGAAAAAGAATTGGCCTTCGTGGCGATTCGACGAGGTTGGGGTCAGTGAAGACTCGATCCTTTTGTGGGCTCCTCAACGTGGATGTAGGTTGCCTCTATGGAAACCGAACCACGAGATAAACTCTTGTGTCAAACTTGTTCTTAATTTTCATATTACATTCTAGGGTTTTGTCAATCTTGCATAACCTACGTTAAAACTTTGAAACAAGAATTGGTTTATATCATACTTGGCTTCATTGACTCAATACTTGCAAGTTACATACTATATTCCATTGTGTGCTGCGCTTCTATTGAAATCATTTATCGAACTTGATCAATCTAGTCCGCACGCACCGAACTAGTCCGCACTCTACCGGACTAGTCCGATATCTCAGGATTTGATCAGTTTGTTATGTGTTGCAGGTTCCGACTAAATTTCAAAAAGGCCTATTCACCCCCTCTAGGCCATATTCAATTGGTATCAGAGCATGACTCTTCGCAAGATACTAATCGCTCGAAGAGAACATGTCAGACATGAAGGATGTGCACAAGAGTCTTAACCAAGAGAAGGTTGAAGACGAAAAAGCTCAAAAATTGGAGAAGCTCCTCGATGCCATCTAGGACTTCGAGGATGACAATGGGGAAACGCTTGAACTCAAGGTGCTCCTAAGGAAGATCGAGGACAAGAAGAAGGGGAGTAGTCACACTGACTACTCCCGATATCCTTTTAACTACGATCGTCTTAATTCTAATAATAATCATTACTTGTCTATTCCTCTAGGAAAAGCCCCACACTTCGACGGCAATGACTACTCAATGTGGAGGAAGAACATGAAAATGCACTTAATCTTACTCAATCCCAGTTTATGGCACATTGTGTGTATAGAAATAGATATCTTAGACGACGATGAAGAGCTTACCCCAAGTCAAGAGCAAGCAATTCATCGGAATGCTCAAGCTGCAGCAGTCATTACATCCTCTCTAAGTCGGGATGAGTTCACCAAGGTGGATGAGCTCGAGATTGCTAAAGAAATCTGGGATACATTGCAAACTGCACATGAAGGCGGTCGTCATGTGCGAGAAGTGAAGACCGAAATGATCGAAGGCGAATTGGGAAGATTCGCCATAGAAGAAGATGAGTCGCCACAAGACATGTACAATCGGCTAAAGACGCTCATCAACAAGGTTTGAGCATACAAAAGCAAGAAGTGGAACGATCACGAGGTGGTGAAGCTCATCCTTAGAGCTTTCATGCCTCGCAACGTCACCTTGTGCTCGATGATTAGAGAAAGCCCCGGGTACAAGAAGATGACCCCGAATGAGCTACTTGGGAAGATCATCAGTTTTGAGATGATGGAAAAGCAAGCAACGCATGTCAAGGAGATTGCCGACCTCACCTCGGTAAAGAAGAAAGGGGTCGCTTTGAAGTCCACTTGCCAACCCTTGTCAAAAGAAGCTCGAGAAGCTCAACAAGAAGAGGACAGTGATGATGAGAGCAGCGACATAGATGAGGAAGACATGATCCTATTTATGAAGAGGTTCAAGAAAATGATGAAAAAAAGACAAGGGGGAAGATCAAGTGAAGGAAAATACAAAGAGAAGTCAAGACCAAAGTTGAGGCGGGCATGCTATAACTGTGGTGAATATGACCACTTTATAGTTGATTGCCCATATGAAGAAAACAAGAAGAAAACAAAGGAAACAAGACCTCAACCAAAGAAATTCTTCAAGAAGAAGAAGCAAGCTGGACAAGCGCATCTAGGAAAGGAGTGGGACTCAAACGATGAGTCCTCATCCGAAGAGGAAGAGGAGATGGCTAGCATAGCCATCGAGAAGGCAACTAAGAAGTTCACCCTCTTCCCAAATCTCGACACATGTAATGGCGACGACACTTGCCTCATGGCAAAGGAAGGTAAACGAAAGGTAACAACCAAATCCTCTTCATTGCATTCCTATTCTAGTGATAGTGAAGTCGCTAGTGATAATGAAGACATGCTCGTTGGGTTAGATAAGAAAATAGTTGCAAAAATGAAATTTCGACTTGATTAGCTTGTTGAGAAGGATAAGTTGATCAACCGTTAAGAAGATATGATTATCTCCCAAAATGAGGAATATCTTGAACTTGACAAACTTCTCGAACTTGAAAAGGAGCGAGGCAAGTCACTGAAACTTGAGTTAGCCTCAAGCAAGAAAGCTTGCTTGAAGTTAAGCGACTCAAATACTACCATCAAGGACGAACCTGCTAACCTATCAAAGGTTAAAAATATCCTTGAGGTACAAGTTGAGTCACTCAAACAAAGTGACCCCTCATCCTGTTCAAGCTCACCTTCTCAACCCCTTAAAACTGAAGCTACTATTACTTGCTTACGTGCAAAAATTGACACTAGCTTGAAAGGCAAGTCAACCTCTACCAAGGACAAGCATCCTTCCCAAAGTGGCATATTTGACAAGGAGAAGATCAAATACGCACGTAGTGCATACTTGGCCACAAGACCTCCTAATGTCAAATATGACATTGGTTATGCTTATGGTGAAAAGCAATATGCTAGAAGCCATAAAAATAACAAGGAAAGCATTGCCTTTGTGAAGGGAAACTCCTCACAAGCTAGAAAGCCTAAAGTCAACACATATGAGCACCGGGATAGTCCGGTCCATACACGAACAAGTCCGGTCCTAAGGACAAGTTCGGTTTCATAGACTAGTTCTGTTCATAAACAACAAAAACTATTATTTAAGACTTTTGATGCATCCTATGTTCTAATGAGAAGTAATTTTGGTAAATTTTATGCTCATTATGTTGGGCCACGCCATGGGAACACCAAGTCTCATGTGTGGCTGCCCAAATCTCTTGTAACTAACCTCAAAGGACCCAAGCAAGCTTGGGTACGTAAAACCAAGGCATGATTTGTTTTGTAGGCCTATTCCTCCGGTGGATCGAAATGAGTGCTAGACAGTGGTTGCACCAACCATATGATCGAAGAAAGAAGGATGTTTGTTGAGTATGAAGAAAATGAGGATCCAAGCGAGGGCATCTACTTTGGAAACAACAGTCAAGGAAAGGTGCTCGGTACCAGTAAAATTGCTATATCGTCTCAACATACTATTTCTCATGTGTTACATGTCCATTCCTTAGATTATAACCTGCTGTCCATATCTCAATTATGTGACAAAGGTTATAATTGCTTGTTCACTAATGAGGGTGTGACCGTCTCTAGAAGGGGTGATGGTTCCATTGCATTCAAGGGTGTGTTAAAGGGAAGGCTTTATCTTGTTGACTTCAACAAAGATAAAGCTGAACTTGACACATGCTTGATTGTAATGACCAGCATGGGTTGGTTGTGGCATAGACGGCTAGCACATGTTGGTATGAGGAATCTTCAAAAACTCCTTAAGGGCGATCACATCCGAGGTTTAAAGGATGTTGTCTTTGAGAAAGACACGCCTTGTAGTGTGTGCCAAGCCGGGAAGCAAGTAGGAGCACCTCATACCGCGAAGAACGTCATGACTACAACAAGACCACTTGAGCTACTCCACATGGACATTTTCGGTCCAATTGCTTACATAAGCATCGACGGTAACAAATATGGCTTAGTAATTGTTGATGACTTTTCACGCTTCACTTGGGTTTTCTTTTTGCATGATAAGACAAAATCTCAAGTAACCCTCAAGAAGTTTCTCAAGCGTGCCCAAAATGAGTTCTCATTGAAGGTCAAGAACATACGAAGCGACAACGGCACGGAGTTCAAGAACACTCAAGTTGAAGAGTACCTAGATGAAGAAGGGATAAAGCATGAGTTTTCAACACCTTATTCCCCTCAACAAAACGGAGTTGCCGAAAGGAAGAACCGAACCCTCATAGAGATGGCGAGAACAATGCTCGATGAATACAATACCTCGAATCAGTTTTGGGCGGAAGCGGTTAACACCGCTTGCCACGCCATAAACCGGCTCTATCTTCATCGACTACTCAAGAAGACATCTTACGAGCTACTCACCAGTAACAAGCTAAATATTTCTTATTTTTGAGTTTTCAGTTCTAAATGCTATATTTTGAACAAGAAGCCGAGGACTTCAAAGTTCGCTTCGAAGTCTGATGAAGGTTTCTTGCTTGCTTATGATTCGAACTCCTACGCATGTCGTGTCTTCAACAAGACCTCCAGACTTGTTGAAGTAGCACGTGACGTAGTGTTTGATGAAACTAACGGCTCCCAAAAGGAACAAGTTGATCCATGTGTGCTAGATAGAGAAGAAGCTCCTTGTCAAGCATTGAGGAGAATGGCGTTAGGCGATGTTCGACCACAAGAGCCACCTCTACATGTGCATGAGGAAGATGAACCACAAGTGGAGGCCAATGATCAAGGGGGAGCTTCCACACAAGATCAACCTCAAGAAGACGAAGATTATCAACAAGTCAATGAGGGCAACCATCTAGGGGGAGAAGAAGAAGACCATGAAGATACAAGACCGCAAGTGCCACACCCGAGAGTACACCAATGCGTCCAAAGGGATCACCCAATCGACAACATCAACGGTGACATCCAAAAGGGATTAACAACTAGATCCCACATAGCTAATTTTTGTGAGCATTACTCTTTCGCGTCCTTTTTGGAACCACACAGGATTGAGGATGCATTGAAAGATCCAGACTGGGTGGTGGTGATGCAAGAAGAACTGAACAACTTCAAACGAAACGAGGTGTAGAAACTCGTCGAAAGACCCAACGCGAACGTCGTCGGCACCAAATGGGTCTTCTGCAACAAACAAGATGAACACGGGGTAGTGACAAGGAACAAGGCACGACTTGTGGCCAAAGGGTATTCACAAGTCAAAGGTTTGGATTTCGATGAAATCTTTGCTCCCGTAGCTAGGCTTGAATCTATTAGAATATTACTTGCATATGCTACTCACCATGATTTCAAGCTCTATCAAATGGATGTGAAAAGCGCCTTCCTCAACGGACCAATCAAGGAGGAGGTGTATGTGGAGCAACCTCCCAGATTTGAAGATAAAGAGTTCCCCGACCACGTCTTTAAACTGCGTAAGGCTCTCTACAGCCTCAAACAAACTCCTAAAGCTTGGTATGAGTGTCTTAGAGATTTCTTAATTGAAAATGGTCTTAAGATTAGTAAAGCAGATTATACATTATTTACAAAACACTTTGACAATGATCTTTTCATCTATCAAATCTATGTTGATGACATTATTTTTGGTTCAACTAACAAATCCTTTTGTGAAGAATTTAGTAAGATTATGACATATAGGTTTGAGATGTCTATGATGGGAGAGCTAAAGTACTTCTTGGGATTCCATGTGAAACAAAAAAAGGAAGGGACATTCATAAGCCAAACCAAGTACACTCAAGACATACTCAAGAAGTTTGGGATGGACAAGGCGGAGCCTATCAAGACTGCCATGGCAACTAACGAACACTTGGATCTCAATGAAGATGGACCAATCGTGGATCAAAAGGTATGTCGCTCCATGATTGGATCCTTACTTTACCTATGTGCATCTAGGCCTGATATTATGTTGAGTGTATGTTTGTGTGCGAGATTTCAAGCCAATCCTAAGGAGTGTCACTTGACAGCTGTTAAAAGGATCTTGAGATATTTGGTTCATACACCCAACCTAGGCCTTTGGTATCCCAAAGGTTCCAAGTTCAATCTCATTGGATACTCTGATGCAGATTATGCCGGATGCAAAGTAGATAGAAAAAGTACCTCCGACACCTGCCAATTCCTAGGTAGATCCCTAGTTTCTTGGTCCTCCAAGAAACAAAATTCCATTGCCTTATCCACAGCCGAAGTGGAATATATTGCAGCCGGGAGTTGTTGTGCACAACACCTTTGGATGCGACAAACTCTAAGGGATTACGGTTATAATATGAGTCGTATTCCACTCCTTTGTGATAATGAGAGTGCCATTAAGATTGCCCATAACCCTGTTGAGCACTCTAGAACCAAACATATGGACATCCGACACCACTTTTTGAGAGACCACTCAATGAAAGGAGACATAGCTATTTCCCATGTCAACACCGAAAAACAACTAGCCGATATATTTACCAAGCCACTTGATGAAAAACGTTTTTGCGAGCTTCGAAATGAACTAAATATCCTTGATGCTCGGAATGTGGCTTGAAAACTTGCATACCTGTATGGACTCTTCAAAATATATTGTTTGAGTTGTGAAAATCATCTTTCTCAATTTTCTCCAAAAACTATTTGATCTTGATGAATTATGGTTATTGCTTGATTGTTGTATGCTTACTGATCATATTCATCAAGATTATTTGATTTGCTTTGCCCCCCTATTTTCTTAATAAGTACCTTCGAATATATACAAATGGGCTAAACATTTCTGTTCTGGTGACCACGGACTAGTCCGTGGTTATCCGGACTAGTCCTCTCCAGCAGACTAGTCCACAGAGAGTCCGGTAGTCCGGACTAGTCCGGCAGACCACGGACTAGTTCAATTTAGGCTCTGGAAGAGTTCGGACTAGTCCGATTATTTTTGGACAAGACCGGTTTTTCGACTCCATAACCTTAGCCGCTGCCAAACCTAATCTTCTTCACCCTCACAACTTGCCCCACGCTCTCTCTCCTCACTCGAGCTCCCCACGGTGATTTGGCGATTCCTCCATCAAAACTCTTCGAGTTTGGGTGGAAAACGACCTCCATTGCATAGGAATTGAAGACCACGGACTTGTCCACTCCTTCAACCCCTCCATCTCCAAGAATCAAGGAATTTCGGTAAAATTTCCTCCCAAACCCTAGAAATCTTGATTTCCTTCGTTGTTGATCAAATAACTTAGTTTCTTTCACCTAATACATGCTTCCTTGATGTATTACATTGATGTTGAGCTATTCTTGCATTGAGCAACACCTTTGATCATCTAGTTAGAGTCTGAGGTGATGAACATCGGACTAGTCCGGTCCATGTACGAACAAGTTCGGTCACCTGGACTAGTCCGTACCTGTACACCGAACAAGTCCGATTTTTCCTGAACTCAACCCTAGTTACTCATTCCTCAATGCACTTCCTTGTCATCAATTCTTATTCTGACTTTGTGCAATGCTCTCTCAAGACAATGTCGAACGAAAACATCTCTGACTTTGAAGATGAAATGGAACAAGATATGTTTCCGCGAGCGTTGGAGTCTCGCGCTCAGAAGCGTCAAGAGCGTCCCTCCGAGCCCGCACCTTCCCCACCTCAGGTGCGGCGCAAGGTGCTTGCCAAGAAGCATGCGTCCAAGGCCAAGGACGCAGCCAGCTCCAGCTCGGTGGCTCTTCGACATGTGAAGGGCAAAGGGAAAGGAATTGCATCGGGCCCAGTTGGCCCTCTCAAGATGCATGCTCCGAGGCAGGGAAACAGAGATCCCTCCGAGGAGAGGTTCAATGGCAAGGGAAGCGACACGGCTTCCAAATTTAGAAATGTGGACTGCTACAGCCGGTCCAAGCAGATAGCCGATGGAAGATTCTGGAGCAACTTCCATGCGGACTTCTATAAGTCCGTGTATCTCACAATGAAGACTCCAGTGGTGCGCAACCAATGGATTGATTGGGCACACTTTGAAAGGAAGAGCTACTCAGCCTTTGATGAAGTAGTTCAAGCAGTGAAGAGGCATGGATTGAAGGATCTGTTTGCCTTCAGGAACAATTGGAACGACGAAGTCATTGCTCAGTTCTATGCTAGATGCTACTTTGCAAGTGATGAGGAAGAGCGGGTGACTTGGATGACTCATGGATCCAAGTACACCATTACCTATGACGAGTTTTCAAGGTTGCTACATCTTGATAGCTCCAGCAACGACAACTTGATCATTCACAACATTGGTGTCCTTGGGAAGGACAAAATGAAGTTCCTTTATGACACACGCTCAACTTTCAACCCTCCTTCCACCAAGAATATGAAGCCATTCTTTGTGGTCCTCGATAGGGTCTTGAGGAAGACTATTGCCCCGAAGGATGGGGATGTAGGGAGTGTCCAAGGCTATCTCAGGACGCTGATGAAAGTTATAAGCAAATATAGGAAGTTTGATGTCTTTGACTACATATGGAATGACAAGGTGAACATCTCCTGCACTCCTAACAGATCTTGTGGCTACGCACCTTACTTGATGTTCATGATTGAGAAGGTCACATGGATTGAATTTGTGAAGGATGTGGAGCACACTCCATTGAGGCCCCAGAAACCTCCCCAAGTCTCTATCCAAGCTGCCCCTTCTCCTGCATCCAGTGAAGAAACTCCGAGGAGAGCTAGAGGAGATGCAAGGGATGATCCCTCCACTAGGGCCCCTCTCCAAAAAGGGTCTCCTAGTGGAATCTTGAAGTACATAGCAGCAACCTTTGCCTCTTGCAAGAAGGCCGAAGTGAACACTCACAAGCTGAACAAGGCGAGGAAGGCTGATATGCGGTATGTCAAAGAAAATATCAAACACATTTGCCAGAAGCTGGAGATCGAGCCTATTGGATCCCCAGTCATTTCTGATGACTCAGCCTCAGATTTCACCGAGCTCGGGCCCTTGACTCCCTCCGAACTTGCCTACTTTGGCGTTGGAGGCACCTCGAGTGGATCCGTTCCTCCTCATCCTCCTCAGACCGAGAATGAAAATTAAGATGATGAGAGGACCGACAGCGAGGACTGAAGATCTTAGATCCCTCTTCTCCTTCTTTTTGGTGTCTTGATGCAAAAGGGGGAGAGATTGAGGGGGAGTCATCACTAGGTCTTAGCTGTAGGTTGCGAGATGAGAGCTTCATTTATGCATCTTTTTGTCTCTTCTGGGTTGTAAGACTTCATATTATGCTCTTTTGATACTTTTGGTCTTGTGATGCAATGCTATGAACTATTTATGCTCATATTTATGAAATCTGTGATTTTGCTCTGAAATTGATATATATGCTTGTTGTTGATATATTGATGTCAATTATTTCACTGTCATCATGATTACTGCTCATACTCACTTAGTTTTGCATCCCACCATAAAGAGTGCACATATGTATTATGTTGTCATTGCTAAATGAGCTTCAAGCTCATATGTGCACACTTTATGAAAATCTCAATTTTTATCATAGTTTGTGAAATCTCAATTGGTTGTCATCAATCACCAAAAAGGGGGAGACTGAAAGTGCATCTAGGCATCCCTTGTGGGTTTTGGTTGATTTCTGACAAACAAATGAGATCCTAACCACATTATTGAGATGAGTGCAGGTTTTAATGAAATAATGAAGAAAGCACCAAAAAGAAAGGAGAATGAGGATACATTTGAAAAGGAGCTCAAGAACTGAATAGAATACATCATTGTGTAGGGAGTGTGTTGGTGTAACACATCCCAAGAGCTCAAGCACAAGAAATCCTCACACACTTCACATTTCACAGGAAAAATGGACTAGTCCGATATCCTCTCTGTATAGGTTCGGACAAGTCCTGCCAGTGAGGACATGTCCACACCGGACTAGTCTGATAATGTTCGGACTAGTCTGATAATGCCTTTGACTAAAATCGGACAAGTCCTCCAAGTGCGGACTTGTCCTCTATTCACTAAGGGTATCACCACAACTAGACTAGTCCGTTATCACCACGGACAAGTCCAAAAACCTTTCTGACTAAAATCGGACAAGTCCGCTCCTAGCCGGACAAGTCCGATATTCCTGGACACTTAGGGTTTCCTGCACGCCGCACACCGGACTAGTCCGGACTCCACCACGGACTAGTCCGGACCTTCGAAACCCTAATGGTAACTTTTGAAAACCCTAATATAAATAGATGTGCACGACCCAACTATCATCGCTCTCGACCCCCTGCGCCGTCAAACCATCCAAGAGCCTAGAAAACACGTCTCTCCACGCAATCCAACGCAAGAAAGATCAATCCTTTTAGGATTCACTTTGGATCAAACGAGAGACACGATTCCACACGTTTGAGCTCTTGGGTTTGATCTCTAACACACTCCTGTTGTTTCATTGTTAATCTTACGAGTATGTTCTTGGTGGTGTTTGCTTTGTAATCTTGGGGAGCCCTCAACTTGTGAGAAGGCCCCTTGAACTTGGTGATTTGCCCCTTTGTGATAGTGGAAGAAGAATTGGCCTTCGTGGCGATTCGACGAGGTTAGGGTCGGTGAAGATCTGGTCCTTTCGTGGGCTCCTCAACGTGGATGTAGGTTGCCTCTGTGGGAACCGAACCATGGGATAAACTCTTGTGTCAAACTTGTTATTATTTTTGATATTACATTTTAGGGTTTTGTCAATCTTGCATAACCTACGTTAAAACTTTGAAACAAGAATTGGTTTGTATCATACTTGGCTTCATTGACTCAATACTTGCAAGTTACATACTATATTCCGCTGCGTACTGCGCTTGTACTGAAATCATTGATCGAACTTGATCAATATAGTCCCCACACATCGGACTAGCCCACACTCTACCGGACTAGTCCGATATCTCGGGATTTGATCAGTTTGTTAAGTGTTACAGGTCTTGAGTAAATTTCAAAAAGGCCTATTCACCCCCCTCTAGGCCACATTCATATAATCATTATTAACTAACTTAGGCTATGTATGTGTACATTAGAAGCATAGTACGAATATCTACCTAACTCTTAGTGTAGTCCCTCTATTACCTCATTTATCCCCTTAGGATAGGATGCTCTTGTGTGTGTCATACTACCTCCACTTATCATTTAATGCATCTGTCGAACTGTTAATGCGACACTTCCCCATAATATGCTAAGGAGCAGCCCGCGGAGGTTCTTCTTCGGTGGGGCTTAGGCCTCAATCAAGTGTACGCGCACGTGAGAGAGTATGAGATGGTGGTTTTTACGTGGTTCGGGCTGCAAGGAGTGTAACAACCTACTCCACGAAGTAGTGTGTGTATGCGTGTGTGTGTGTATCGGGGATCCGATGTTAGGTGCTTTGTAATGGTGGCGGTCTGGTCCTTTTATAGACAAGGTCGAATGCCTTACAAGCGGGGTCCGGGGCCTGACAGGTGGTCCCGGGGCGATCTTATCCTAAAGATCTAAGGCTTCTCGCTTAAGCTTGCTCTAACCGTGGCCTTGAAGACTCGCCGTCTTACCGCCTAAGTCGTCAGTAGCCCATGCGCTGTTGCTGAAAATGGCAGGGGTTGTCCTGTCCAGCTGTCTCTCTTGTCGTATGCTACCCACTTGACAGAGTGGGATAGGCCTGCGACGTCTTCACTTTGATGCGATTGGTCGTAGCGGTACCTGACATTAGGCATGCGCCGCGCCATGTATATGGGGAAGCCATGTATCTTCAATCCTTAACAGGAACAAGGCGCACCACCCTCTTAACTCCCGCCACCCTTCATCCAGGGCAAGTGGTTGGACTACGTGACAACTCTGGAGCTCATCTCTGCGAAGGAGGTCAGGTCCCATCTTGCGGACCACGTGGCAGCTCGGGAGCTCACCTCCGCGGAGGAGGTCGGGTCCCACTTTGTGGGACACGTAGCAATGCTGGAGCCCGCCTATACGGGAGGTGGCCTGTCTGATATCTCGGACCACGTGGAAGCTCTGGAGCCCCATCTCACGGAGGAGAGGGATCCTTCCTGGCTGGACAAGTGGCTTCTTGGGAGCTCGTCTCCGAGGGGGAGCTGAAATCTTCTTTGGGGTCTCTTGCGGGTACCCTGGACCCCGTATCTGAGGCTGATGGGTCCGGGTCTTCTGAACACGTGGTGTCCTCGGACCCTGCCTCTGCGGAAGGCGGGGTACCTAGCCGGCTCTAGCTTATGCGTGATGGTACCCGGTATGCCAGGTACCGACAGTGGCCCCTAGGTCCACCTTGGGGGGAGACGACGAGCCCGAGGGTGGAGCCCTATCCTGATTTCCCGCACGGCCTTTTAATTTTGTCTTGATCACCCGAAGTGGTGCGCGCCTCTGCCGTTGTGGCCACGTGTCCCTCTCTGGTTGAAGGCTTGTGGTGACGGGATCTTTACTTGATGCAGTTTCTTTACTGCGACGGTTCCCAATGCAGCTATTGCACCTTCTGCTCATTCTACTCCCACCTTTATGGGAAACGTCGGGTTGCCTTCTCGGGTTGATGCCCCTTCAGGCTGATCTCTCTGACAGGGGGTGTGGGCCCTGCCGTTAGGGACGCTATGGGTTGAGCAGCGGGTTTAGACCCTGAGCAATCTGCTTGGTGCGCTCGAACGCCTAACGGGGAGTTAAAAGGGAACCTTTCAGAGAAAAGGTGCTTCCCTACGCACCCCCCAATGTTCGAGCCTTCGTCTTCTTCCTTTTTCACCCACTCTCTTCCCACCTTCGTGATTGTCGACTCTTGCCCCAATGGACTCAGCATTGCCTCCTTCTCGCATAGTTGATGCAGCGCTCGTGAGGCGCTTGTTTGGCTGGGAGGACGAGGAGCAGTGGGATATGATCCGCCCTGTAACACCCTAAATTTTCGCATCATGCATTGCGTACATGTTCATGCATTAAATATTAGTAGAATAAGAGAAAGATAATAAAAGATAAAACATACATATATATGGTGTAGCAAAAAGAAGAAATAGAAAATAATAATTATAGCCTAAAACATGTATTAGGGAATAAGTATAAAAATAACAATAATAATATATAAAAAGAAATATATATAAATAAATTATATATAATATATATATATAATAAAATATAAATAATAATAAAAATAAATAAGTAATATATAAAAAATAGTAATATATTTATAAAAAAAGAAAAAAAACCCGCCGCTGACCCCGCAGCCCCGCACCGCCCGACGAGCGATGCCCCGCCGTACCGCACGCCCGCGGCCCACGTCCCGCGCTCCCGCGACCCCGCCCTGCGCCTGCCCCGCCGACACGCGCCCGAGCGCGCCGCCCCGCAGCCGCCTGGCCCCGGCCCCACCGCACTGAACGCGAGGCAGCGCGACTCCCGGCCGGACCGTAGCCCGCACGCGCACGCAGCCGCCTGGGTCCCGCACCCTAGCCCCGGCGCAGCACGCCCGCGCTGCCCACCCCGCTCGCGCCCATCCCGTGGCCGACCCCGACGCGCGCAGCGCGTCCGCTCCCGCCACGCGCCTTGGACTGCACCGCCGCCTTGGCTCACGCGCGATGCCGCCCGATCGTGACCGACCCGGTCTCTGATGCCGCGATTCCGCCCCTATAAAAAGGACCGGCTCCGTAGGTTTTCCGCGATTCCAAAAACCGCCGCCGCCTTTCTAAGAAAGCCGCCGGTACAGAAGAAAAAAAAAGAGTCCAGAGAGCTGCGCCGCCAGGGAAAAGGAGGGGAAGGAGAGGAAGAAAAAGAGGAGGGCCCCACCGTTCGCCGGAGATCGTCATCGCCATCGCGTCGCCGTCGTCGTGCCGCCGGAGGACGCATCTACTTCGTCTACGCATTGTCCCCATCCCGCGATCATCGAAGCCATCGCATCTACGGTAGGCCATGTTCCCGATACGAATTTTAGCGACCATATTGAATCTAATAGACGTGAATTGATCGTAGTGCGTCGTATTTTTATTTTCAGCAGCATTAATCCACTCTAAAACCCCCGTAAACTCATATGAACACCTATGAACTAGTTGCATCTAATTAATAAAAAACTGTAGTTAATTAATAATTAAACTTTGCATGCATGCATATCATCGCATGTTGATTAATGCGTGTGCATCATGTTGATTTGTATGTATATTCTTGTATGTGTGATCACGAGTAGAGGGAAGTGCTCAAGAGATCGTGTACGAGGATTTCCAGAACCAAGACTTCGAAGCACTTGAGCAACCCTATCCGCCGGAGCAAGGCAAGTGTCCTTGAATCATATTGATCCTATTTTTAAAATAAATGTTTTGTTTGCAAAACTGCATGCTGTGTCAAATTGATGAGAATCCTATGGTAGGAAGTTTACTAGTTTTGTTGACCACCCTTGTCACCTGGAATTTATGGTAGAGAGTCGGGAAGGGTTTTTACCTTTTTGCATCGCTTAATTAATTGGGATGACAAACAACACTACAAATTTAATTATGCATCAATGATATTCTGGTTAATGTGAACTGGCCAATACGATGGGTGATCTAAGCAAGCCTGGTATGTGGATGGGTTGGATGTTATGGTGGTTTGCTTGCTTTAGATCTAAGGACCGGTTCATGCGAGAATGTACCAGGACTACAGTGCCACCACGAGGCCAAGTATGGGTGCGGCGTAGCTGATTAATTAGGGTTTTGCTAGTGCTGTTTGGACCATTGTGGATGCTCGGGGAAGGGGTAGTCGGATTGGGTTTGTTGATGATTGGTGGGACTACCCTGGGATCCGAATGGCTCAAGAGGGGGCCCTTGGTTGAATATGTGCTCAGTTGGAGGCATTGCCATCGGTGAAACCTTAGTGGGGTCTAAATAGGCTAGTAATCCCTTTGTAAAGGCTATTTTGTGATCTCTTGGCCACACACCAACGGAAGTGTGTAATTTGACCGACGGGTCATGGGCATAAGGGAGGTTCTTAGTCGCCGAAAGGTGATGAAATCACGAACACGTGGGTAAAGAGGTACAAACTCTGCAGAGTTAATTAAAACTATCATGATAGCCGTGCTCCCGGTTATGAGCACCTGGACAACTTCCATGATTAGAGGGAAATTGGGATTTGGGGTGGTTATGGTTTGATAATGGTTATGGTTTGATAATGGTTATAGTTTGGTGATGGCTATGGTTGATATTATGATTATGGTTATGGTTATGGATGGAATTATGGTTTATGACATTGATTATGGTTATTGGTAATGGTGATTTATGGACTGGTATTATTTATGGTTTATGATGGATTTACTTCACATAAATATGATATATTGCTTTTCAAATGTTTTACTGTACTTTTCAGCACTTTGCCATTATTATTGTCGTCATTTGAATCAGCCACATGTCACACTTTCCACACTTGCTGAGTACGACATGTACTCACTCTTGCAATCCCCCCAACAATTGCAGGTCAGGATTGTGAGTTTAATGGCGATAATGCGGAGTTCTAGGCCGTGTCTACCGTCAGCTTTGCCTGTGGTGTTGCATGGAGCTGCGCTATCCCTTTTGCTTAGTTTGCTTAGTTGTTTAATTAGTTTATTTCCGCTGCATTAGTTGAACTTGTCATTAATATTCATTTGAGTTTGTATTCGAGGATATAATGAATTATGTAATAAGAGTACTTATTTAATAATTTGAGCTGTGGTAATTATCTGGTTATCATTTGTGAATCACTCGTGTATGTGTGTTGAACATCCTGGGCACACATATGCGTTAGCTTGGTTCAGTTTTCGGAACCGGGCGTCACAGATTGGTATCAGAGCCACAGGTTGACCGCAGGATGCAGCCTAGATAGAATGGACACTTTAGAGCACATAGGAGCACTTAGAAATCAATGTGTTTTTGCTTGGTGTGCTGGTTGCTATATATATATTGGTTGCTTGTGTGCTTAATAGAGGATTTTGGGATGCTTTAGCATTGCCATGTCCACCTAGGCTAGTATAGCTAGTTGGTTAGCTTCGTATCCCTTGATGCATATAGTTGAGGACGTTCTCTAATTCTTACCTATTGCTCTTCTTCAGATGGTGAGGACTCGCAATCAGAGGGATGCCAACGATGAGGAGGAGCGCAATGAAGTACCTCAGAACAACCAGGGACATGCTCATGGAGCTATCAACATTGAACAACTGTTAGCTATGCAGAACCAGCTCATGCAGACCATGATACAAACAATGGGACAGCTGCAGGCTGGCAATAACAACAATCAGCCCCACATGCCTCCACCGCCACCCCCACCTCCTCATAACCGATTGGGAGAGATGAGGACAAATATAGTATGTCCAAAAATAAGCCTTAGAATAAGGGGGTAGACTTCTCCGCCAACCTCATTGTTTTGGATTCACAAGGAATAAGAGGATCCGTTGGTGCAAAGTGCAATGGAAACACCATACGGAAACCGAAGCTACATGGGAACGTGAAGAAGACTTGAAGGAAGAATTCCCTCACCTTTTCTCCACGCTATCGAATCTCGAGGGCGAGATTCACTTTAAGGGAGGTAGATTTGTAACACCCTAAATTTTCGCATCATGCATTGCGTACATGTTCATGCATTAAACATTAGTAGAATAAGAGAAAGATAATAAAAGATAAAACATACATATATATGGTGTAGCAAAAAGAAGAAATAGAAAATAATAATTATAGCCTAAAACATGTATTAGGGAATAAGTATAAAAATAACAATAATAATATATAAAAAGAAATATATATATATATAATAAATATATATATATAAAATAAAATATAAATAATAATAAAAATAAATAAGTAATATATAAAAAATAGTAATATATTTATAAAAAAAAGAAAAAAAACCCGCCGCTGACCCCGCAGCCCCGCACCACGCGACGCGCGATGCCCCGCCGTACCGCACGCCCGCGGCCCACGTCCCGCGCTCCCGCGACCCCGCCCTGCGCCTGCCCCGCCGACACGCGCCCGAGCGCGCTGCCCCGCAGCCGCCTGGCCCTGGCCCCACCGCACCAAACGCGACGCAGCGCGACTCCCGGCCGGACCGCAGCCCGCACGCGCACGCAGCCGGCTGGGTCCCGCACCCTAGCCCCGGTGCAGCACGCCCCGCGCTGCCCACCCCGCTCGCGCCCATCCCACGGCCGACCCCGACGCGCGCAGCGCGTCCGCTCCCGCCACGCGCCTTGGACTGCACCGCCGCCTTGGCTCACGCGCGATGCCGCCCGATCGTGACCGACCCGGTCTCTGATGCCGCGATTCCGCCCCTATAAAAAGGACCGGCTCCGTAGGTTTTCCACGATTCCAAAAACCGCCACCGCCTTTCCAAGAAAGCCGCCGGTACAGAAGAAAAAAAAGAGTCCAGAGAGCTGCGCCGCCAGGGAAAAGGAGGGGAAGGAGAGGAAGAAAAAGAGGAGGGCCCCACCATTCGCCGGAGATCGTCATCGCCATCGCGTCGCCGTCGTCGTGCCGCCGGAGGACGCATCTACTTCGTCTACGCATTATCCCCATCCCACGATCATCGAAGCCATCACATCTACGGTAGGCCATGTTCCCGATGCGAATTTTAGCGACCATATTGAATCTAATAGACGTGAATTGATCGTAGTGCGTCGTATTTTTATTTTCAGCAGCATTAATCCACTCTAAAACCCCCGTAAACTCATATGAACACGTATGAAATAGTTGCATCTAATTAATAAATAACTGTAGTTAATTAATAATTAAACTTTGCATGCATGCATATCATCGCATGTTGATTAATGCGTGTGCATCATGTTGATTTGTATGTATATTCTTGTATGTGTGATCACGAGTAGAGGGAAGTGCTCAAGAGATCGTGTACGAGGATTTCCAGAACCAAGACTTCGAAGCACTTGAGCAACCCTATCCGCCGGAGCAAGGCAAGTGTCCTTGAAGCATATTGATCCTGTTTTTAAAATAAATGTTTTGTTTGCAAAACTGCATGCTGTGTCAAATTGATGGGAATCTTATGGTAGGAAGTTTACTAGTTTTGTTGACCACCCTTGTCACCTAGAATTTATGGTAGAGAGTCGGGAAGGGTTTTTACCTTTTTGCATCGCTTAATTAATTGGGATGACAAACAACACTACAAATTTAATTATGCATCAATGGTATTACGGTTAATGTGAACTGGTCAATACGATGGGTGATCTAAGTAAGCCTGGTATGTGGATGGGTTGGATGTTATGGTGGTTTGCTTGCTTTAGATCTAAGGATCGGTTCATGCGAGAATAAGCCAGGACTACAGTGCCACCACGAGGCCAAGTATGGATGCGGCGTAGCTGATTAATTAGGGTTTTGCTAGTGCTGTTTGGACCATTGTGGATGCTCGGGGAAGGGGTAGTCGGATTGGGTTTGTTGATGATTGGTGGGACTACCCTGGGATCCGAATGGCTCAAGAGGGGGCCCTTGGTTGAAGATGTGCTCAGTTGGAGGCATCACCACTGGTGAAACCTTAGTGGGGTCTAAATAGGCTAGTAATCCCTTTGTAAAGGCTATTTTGTGATCTCTTGGCCACACACCAACGGAAGTGTGTAATGTGACCGACGGGTCATGGGCATAAGGGAGGTTCTTAGTCGCCGAAAGGTGATGAAATCACGAACACGTGGGTAAAGAGGTACAAACTCTGCAGAGTTAATTAAAACTATCATGACAGTCGTGCTCCCGGTTATGAGCACCTGGACAACTTCCATGATTAGAGGGAAATTGGGATTTGGGGTGGTTATGGTTTGATAATGGTTATGGTTTGATAATGGTTATAGTTTGGTGATGGCTATGGTTGATATTATGATTATGGTTATGGTTATGGATGGAATTATGGTTTATGACATTGATTATGGTTATTGGTAATGGTGATTTATGGACTGGTATTATTTATGGTTTATGATGGATTTACTTCACATAAATATGATATATTGCTTTTCAAATGTTTTACTGTACTTTTCAGCACTTTGCCATTATTATTGTCATCATTTGAATCAACCACATGTCATACTTTCCACACTTGCTGAGTACGACATGTACTCACTCTTGCAATCCCCCCAACAGTTGCAGGTCAGGATTGTGAGTTTAATGGCGGTAATGCGGAGTTCTAGGCCGTGTCTACCGTTAGCTTTGCCTGTGGTGTTGCATGGAGCTGCGCTATCCCTTTTGCTTAGTTTGCTTAGTTGTTTAATTAGTTTATTTCCGCTGCATTAGTTGAACTTGTCATTAATATTCATTTGAGTTTGTATTCGAGGATATAATGAATTATGTAATAAGAGTACTTATTTAATAATTTGAGCTGTGGTAATTATCTGGTTATCATTTGCGAATCACTCGTGTATGTGTGTTGAACATCCTGGGCACACATATGCGTTAGCTTGGTTCAGTTTTCGGAACCGGGCGTCACACGCCCGGCACCCTGCCTCTGAAGTTGGGGGAGAAGGAGAACATCTTCTTCTAGGAATACGCATACTTCTGGTTTGTTCCCCCTGTTTTCTCCTTCCTGGTGACACTCCTGGAGGTCCTCGGGCTCTAGCTTCACCACTTGTTGCCGAACTCTCTGGTGGCGGCGGCGCTGTTCTCGCACTTCTGCGAGATGTTCGTCAGGGTGTTCCCATCCGTGGCGGTGTTCTAGCAGTTCTTCATGTTGAGGCGGACTGGGAAGAAGAACAAAGCCAACTTTCTCGGTAGCTACTGCTTCCAGCATCGGGCCAACAACCCCTTCAAGTACATCATCCTTCTCTCCTCAGCGAAGTGGGCCGATTGGAGGAGGGACTGGGTGATCGTATAGGTCGATGCCCACAATTGCATGGTCATGCCTACTAGATGGGCGATACTCAGGAAGGAGACCTAGGAGGAGCGTCCAGATTTGGAGCAGGCCTACACCCCAGTGATGGAGGGGATCCAATTCCTGGCGGATCATGGCCTGTCGGAGTTGACGGTGATGGCGGACTTCGTTCATCGATGTCTGGCTCCCCTTCAGCACCATTGCTGTCCTCATGGCTTTACTTCGGGCCAGAGGACGGCACCCGGCTGGTGTGGGGTCACGACACAGAGATGACCCCGCAAGAGGTGCTCGATGCAATGTCTAAGGCGTGCAACGACATGCTATCACACAATGTCTTCAACTTCCCACCGTCTTGCCCACCACTTTGAACAGATCAGGACCTTCGAACGAAGATTCTGAAGGAGATGCCAAACCTGGATGTGCTCGGTCTTGCGCCGCGGCAGGTAGGTGTTGACGGCTATTGTATACCAATTTCATTCGTCAATTTAACTCAATTATGTGAAGGATTTGTTATTTCTTGCACACATCACCTTTCTATCTAACCCAATTCCATTTGGATTTGGAGAAATATGTGTATGCAACATTTTATGCAGGAAATGAAGAAATGTAGAGGGACCAATCCTATAAAATATCATCCTAGCCAATCAGGCAACAACACGTGGCATCCCATGGATCAAATGGCCCACAAACAGAAGTATCCAAGGAGATCCAATGGTGTATCAAACATATACATCAATGGGACCCACCTGGCAGCCATGTGGAGAAAGCACACGAGAAAAGGTGCAATGACCAGGTCGGTCGAACTAGGGGGCCGGCCGACCTGGTCTTTGCACCAAACTCGGTCAACCTCCACGTGTTGGCTCCTCCTGGCTACCTGAAGTCAATGGTGACTGATTCGCGTGCGTTTGGTGGCGGGAACCGACCTCAACACTAGTATAAATAGGATCCCCTACCCCTCACTTCAACACACACCACTTGGGCATCATTCTATTGTATACACTATCTTCCATAGTCCTTAGAGGAGTTAGGATGTAGAGAGGAGAGCCTCTAGTCCCAAGTCCAAATTGGGAAAGGAGTAGAAGGAGTCACTCTTCCCAATTCCACATTGGGAAAGGTATGGCTTATGTATTCCTTCTTGTATTTGTGACTTTGTGCTCAATAAAGATATTATCTTTAGTCTTCTTTTATACATATACTTGGACAAAGCATTTCTTGTTTGATTGTGGAGTCCATGTATGTGGAAGGTATTGTCTTTATGATTTCACTCTCATGATCACATCTTATGGTCATAAAACACTATAGACCCCCACTATAGTCTATGTAGTTATGATATGATTATGTTAATATGAATGACTTATGCTATACTTCAACATTGGTTCAACGATGTTTAGGTTAGTCATTGCCTTAGGATGGCTTGTGCCATGGCTCCTAAGGTATTTGCTTAGTATGCTAGCATGGTGCTAGGGTATTTAAGTAGCGTTGGATGTCTCGTAGACTCACGGATTGAAGAGGTAGGCAGTAGGTGGTGACAAACCCTATCTGTCCTTTGTAATCCTCCACGTTCGGCTATGCCACAAGATCTTGGCGGGAGTCGCCCTAGTATTTCTAGGGGTAAGCCCGTGCCCGATGTGTTGAATAGCATTGCATAGGAATTCATCATTGACATGACCATTAGTATCTACCTTAGGCTATGTATATGTATTAGGAGCATTGTAGGAGCAACTCTCTAACTCTCAATCCAATCTTCCTCTAGGACCCATTTTACCCTTTAGAATAGATTGCCTAGGTGTGTGTCACACTACCCCTATTATCAACTTACCCCTGTCCGGGTAATGGATTAGTATCCCATAGCTTGACCATAAGAGTAGTATATACTTTAATCCATTGCCTTCCTTTGGGATAAATACGATACCCTTGGGAATACTCATGGGTGAAATGCTACAACGGTATCTTTCGTGTGCTTGCGGATCTCATCTCTTTACCCGAGATGATCTGTGGTGTTAAGAAATGCCAACAAGCATTTCTGGCGCCGTTGTCGGGGATGATTTGTTAGTATATCTTAGGAGCCGTCAACAGTAGGTGACGAGAGCTGTGGGCTGGCCATCATCGACCCTCCACGGGAGTTTGTACCTACTCTAGGCTCTGAAACTTCAAGGGTGGAGGACGCACCCTTCGTCGAAGGGAAGGGCAAGGCGCCGGTCCCTGACGCAAGCAAGGGAATGGCTCCGATCCCTCACACGGGGAAGTATAAGTCACCGGTGGTTGAGGTCATGAAGGAGAAACACCCTCGATCGCAGCCGAAGGCACTGCCGCAAGTGGCCTTCGCTCCAAGTCAACGTCCTCTAACACACTCCTCCTCAGCATTGGGTGTGAGAGGCTCTTCGGGGGGAGGCTCAGTCCATCAAGCGTTGGCTCCGCCGACGTCTATGGTCGGCGCATCATTCAGCATCCCCACTGCCGGCGCAGTCCAAGGTGCCACAGAGGACTCTGGGAGTGTTACGCCTACGGAGCCTCAGGCCAAGAGCCCTCGGGTCGACGTCGACGGCAGCTCAAGAGGAGGCCCCGGGAGTGGCTCCATTGGAGCCGGTAGAGGTACACCAATGCAGGATGGTGGCGTTCCTGGTGGATTCGGTGGAGGTCCAGCTTGGGTGACCTCACCTGCCACGTCGTCGTCAGGGCCTGTGACTTCAGGGCCGCCGAAGGTGGAGGCTCGCTGGAGCTTCCGTGGACGCCGGTAAGGCATTCTTACCCATGCTTGCTTTGTTATCTCGCATGCCTTTGTTGGTTGATTAGACTTTGATTTTGATTTGCAAGGCCACATCAACTGTTGTGACACCCTTATCGTCGGGGGTAGTGCCATGGAGCGCTTCGAAGTCGACCCAATAGGCTACAACTGTTTTGGCGGAGCAGACAGCCAAGCCAGCTCAGGAGAACGCTTCTCTGGCATCCGTACTCCGCGTGGTAAGTGAAGCTTCTTCAGCTGCGTCTCCGACTATTGTGCCGGAGACACCTTTGGCCGTCGTGCCATAGGTTATGTCAGAGCTGGCTCAGGGGGGTGAGGGCTTGGCCTCCACTGCTGCTGATCCGGCGGGCGGTTCCCTGGGCGATGGTGATACTGCCGCTTCAGGCTGCACCGCCACTCCTACTCAGCCTTCGGGGACAAGGTCTCCAGTACTGGTGTCCTCGCCTTCACCGCTTCGGGAGGAAGAGGTCCCTGAGATGATTGCCGGGCGATCTTCCATAACTTCGGCGCAGCCAGAGCGCCTCTCCGACATCATGGACTCGGCGCAGTCCAGCATCTTCCAGGTGCAATCGAACCTCCGCTGGGCGCAGGGGGCTCTCGCCGGGGAATGGGAGAAGTTGTGTGCTAAGGGCGAGCGCCTCCAAGTCTGGGATGACCTTCTGAGGTCCAGGATCGCCGAGGAGAAGGCGAAGTACTAGAAGGAGAGCAAGGAGCTGGAGCTGAGGCACCACTTGGTGAAGGCCTCGGACGCAATGTCCTAGAAGATTCTGACCGACGCCAAGGTGGCCAATGACATGGCCAATGCTGATCTGCGCGCCCTTGAGGAGGGTTGAGAGGCCCTGGATCACCGCGAAGCTGCTGTTGTAGAGCGAGAGGCCGCTGTCGTCGAGCAAGAGGTGGCAGCCCAGGAGATGATGGCTTGGGCTGAGGCAGATCGGCACAGGCTGCAGTCCCGCCTTGAAGATCTTGAGCTCCGGGAGGGCGACTTGGCGCGGGATCGGGTGCTACACTCAGCTGAGCGCCAGGAACTTCTCCTGCATGACCTCGACGTCCAAGCCCGGGAGTGCACAATGGAGCGCCGCGCCCGAGAGCTCGATCTAGAGGAGTGTCAGCTGGCTCAGCGTATCAAAACTAAGGGTAGGGTGGTAGCGGAGACAGTGGCATCCCATGTCCTGGTATGCTATTGGAGTCGGTACCCTAATCTGCCACTAGAGCCATCTTTTGAAGGTCTCGTTGAAGAGCGCGAGGAGACAACAGCAGCGGAGGTCAATAATGTCGCCAAACATGTCGTCGCGCAATTCGCCAGGAACTGAGGCTGGCAGCCCGTATTTGTATCCAGGGTTCGCCCCTTTGTAAATATTCCTTAATGAATCTGAATTTGTGTTTGACTTCTTGGCCTGTCTTTGCGCTTCTCATCTATTTTTCTGAGTCCTTTGCTGCGTAAGGGTTTGCAGAACCTTTGTCGAGCTCGTTAGTTTTTGAGGACCAACGATTACACAATTGATATGGCCAAAGTGTTGTTCATTAACTTCCTGCCTATGGAGCCCCCTTAGAGGGCCCTTGGTAGATGTGGTTAGTTGGCTGGGCACATCTACCACTTGATCGCAGGATGTCTTCAACGGCCCCCCCAACAGGGCAGTGGAGTTGGAGTGGATTGCCTCAGTGTCACCCACCATCATCAGGACAGCGTCAACGACGGGCCCATTGGGAGGTGTCAGAGCTGGCTACTCTGGCGTCGCCCACCATCATCGTAGAGACGTCGACAGCAGGCCCCTTGGGAGGTTTCAGAGTTGGTTGGTCCGGCATCGCCCACCATCATCGTAGAGATGTCGACGGTAGGCCCCTTGGGAGGTGCAGGAGCTGGATGCTCTGGCATTGTCCACCATCTTCGCAGGAGCGTCGACGACAGTCCCCTTGGGTGGTACCAGAGCTGGATGCTCCGGTGTCGCCCATCATCGTCGTAGAGACGTCGACGGTAGGCCCCTTGGAAGGTGTCGGAGCTGGATGCTCCGACTTCGTCCATTATCATCGTAGAGTCATCGACGGAGGTCCTTATCCGCGCTTGTTGCTGTCGTTGATGTGTCGAGGCATCGATGGCATGCCCCTTGCGAGGTGCCAGAGCTGGTTGCTCCGGCGTCGTCCACCATCGTCGTAGAGACATCGACAACAGACCCATTGGAAGGTGCCAGAGCTGGCTGCTCCGGCGTCGCCCACCATCATCATAGAGACATCGACGACAGGCCCCCTTATAGGTGTCGGAGCTGGATGCTCTGGCGTCGTCCACCATCGGTGTAGAATTGTCGACGGCAGGCCCCTTGTGTACAGGCTATCACAAGAGAACCCTGTTAGCAACAAGAGCTAGGCAGGAGAGTTTACTCACTTATCCGCACTTGTCGCTATTGTTGACGTGCTGAGGTGTCAATGGCAGGCCTCTTGCGAGGTGCCGGAGCTGGTTGCTCCGACATCGTCCACCATCGTCGCAGAGACGTCGACGGCAGGCCCCTTGGGAGGTGTTGCAGTTGGCTGCTCCGTCGTCACCCACCATCAACGTAGCAACATCGACAGCAGGCCCCTTGGGAGATGTCAGAGTTGGATGCTCTGGTGTCGTCCATTGTAGGATCGAAGAGCACGTGAAAAGCTACCAGAGGGGGGGGGGGTGAATGGTAGATTTAAAAATCTTACGCAGCGGAAACAATTAAACCCCAAACCCTTTCGGCAGAAAAACGATATGTTGAAGAAATCGTGTGTGAGACTAATATAAACGTGTTTCACCATGACAAAAGTGATAGATATCAGAGAGAATCAAGTCACGAAGACAACACAAAAAGAATCACTCAAATCCGTCGAGAAAAACTCAAGCTATGATCGAAAGATCAAACAAGGTCAATCTGCCCTACCCGAGAAAAAACAGTTCTGGAATGCTGCAAAGAAACTCGTGTAGATCAGAAACCACAAATCCAATGACCTTGAAATTTTGAAATATGATAGACAATCAAGTTGTGAAGATAACCCAAAAAGAATCATGTCAATTGGATCTGTAAAACTCGAGTTATGATAAAACCACCAATGAAAGATAGTGCTGTCCAGAAACTCGACGAGTAAAACTTGTCTGGAACAAGTTGGACGAACAAGGCACAAACGTTCCTTCAAACTTTGAATTTTATTCAATAGAACACAATAGGAACAGCTCCAAAGTCGTGCACCACGAGCTCTGGGCTCCCTTGCTTATATAACCAGCTCGAAAGCCGACTCAACTCAGATCAGGAACCTAATCCTACTCTGTTCACGAATCGTAACTTTCCATAACTGCTTAGGATTCTTCAATACGTAGATAGAAGCAATCTTAAGACTTCCAAACACCTTAGGAACGTATCCCACATTCCTAAACAACTCAAATTCGTGACCCACACGAAATCCTATCATAACCAACTCAAATCTTTCTATATTTGAGTCAAACCCGACTCAGCCGCAGCCTGAGTCCATAACCTAGTCGGTTGGACCTTTCTGACCAACTCTTTACGTCCACATCTCTTCATCACGCCTCGGAACCATGTAGCCACGTCCATGCACTCCTTGCACACGTGCAAACATCTTCTAATGATGTCCACGATACCTTCACATGCATTGTTCTTGATTCAATCATGCTGCGCAACCTCCTGATCAACTCAACCACAATTCCTCCCGAACTTGGTTGTTGAACCTCATCTTCTCCCTAAGACTAGTTCAATGGATCCCGTCACCAGCCATGTCTTGAACTCAAGCAACACCTGCACATGAATGAACAACCAATCCATACGAGCCCAAGTCCTCGACTTGACTCAAGTTAGTTCCGAACACAACACCCTACGTGAGAACCTCACATAAGCATGTTGCAAAACCACAGTAACATGATATCATCCATATCAACCAAAAAGCACCAAAAACTTAGCAAATGAATACTAAGCAATCTTTCCAACAATGTAAAGCAAGTACGAAACATGGCAAATGAAAAGCAGAAGCACTGCGGTCAAGTTCCGGACCTTGCCAGAGCAACCCAGACCTTGAGCCGGAGCTTACCAAAACTAGTACAACCAAGCTCCCGCCGGAGCTTACAAAACTAGCAAGACCTAGCGCCGGAGCTAACCAGAACTAGTCGGAACTAGTAATCCCAAAAGCCGGAGCTAGAAAAATCAACTCGGAGCTTAGCAAAAACACGCTGGAGCTATCAAAGACATGTCGGAGCTAAAGATAAAGCTCACCAGAGCTAACCAAAGCTAGTCGGACCTTACCAAGAAATCGGACCTAGCTTCGAACATAGCCGGAGCTATCCAAAACAAGCCGGACCTACCGTCGGACCTTGCTGTAGCTCAGAGCTAGAGTCGGACCTTGATAAAAAGGTGTTTTGGTGATATTCAAAGCTTTTATCATCAAAGCCAAGTGTATTCAATACAAGCCAATGTATTCAGCACACATAGGTCTTACATCCATCATCGGCGTAGAGTCATCGACGGCAGGCCCCTGGTGTACAGACTATCACAAGAGAACGCTATTAGCAACAAGAGCGAGGCAGGAGAGTTTACTCACTTATCCGTGCTTGTCGCTATCGTTGACGTGTTGAGGCATCGACAACAGGCCCCATGCAAGGTGCCGGAGCTGGTTGCTCCGGCGTCGTCCACCATTGTCGTAGAGACGTCGATGGCAGGCCCCTTGGTAGGTGTCGAAGCTGGATGCTCCGGCGTCGCCCACCATCATCGTAGCGATGTCGACGGCAGGCCCCTTGGGAGGTGTCGGAGTGGGATACTCCAGCGTCGTCCACCAATGGCTTAGAGTCGTAGACGATAGGCCCCTGGTGTACAGGCTATCACAAGAGAACTCTGTTAGCAAAAAGAGTGAGCTAGGAGAGTTTACTCACTTATCCATGCCTGTCGCTGTTGTTGACGTGCTGAGGCGTCGACAGCAGGCACCTTGCGAGGTGTCAGAGCTGGTTGCTCCGGCGTCGTCCACCATCGTTGTAGAGACATCGACGGTAGGCCCCTTGGGAGGTGCCAGAGCTGGCTGCTCCAGCATCGCCCACCATCGTCGTAGCGATGTTGACAGCAGGCCCCTTGGGAGGTGTCGGAGCTGGATGCTCCGTCATCATCCACCATCAGTGTAGAGTCGTAGACGGCAGGCCCCTGGTGTACAGGCTATCACAAGAGAACCCTGTTAGCAACAAGAGCGAGGCAGGAGAGTTTACTCACTTATCTGCGCTTATCGCTGTCATTGATGTGCTGAGGCGTCGACGGCAGGACCCTTGCGAGGTGTCGAAGCTTGTTGCTCCAGCATCGTCCACTATTGCCATAGAGACGTCGATGGCAGGCCCCTTGGGAGGTGCCGGAGTTTGCTGCTCCGATGTCACCCACCATCGTCGCAGCAACATCGACGGTAGGCCCCCTGGGAGGTGCTAGAGCTGGATGTTCTATACATATGATAGAAAGAGGGGGGACTAGTCTGCTCGCCTGGTTTACCTATTCCTCTCCCTTAGCTTTGTCATGTCTTACTGTCCTGGACTAACACACGAGGCTTGGGTAATTCGATGCGTTGGTGTTCTGGGGTCTGGCTCCCGCCGTCCTCAGGGTGTGAGCTTTCTGACCCCAGTACTTGGTCATAGCGCTGGGAGGCAGGGTGTGTATACTTAGGGTACAGGACCAGGCTAAGCAGTTTACACCACCTGAACCTTCTGGTCGGCACAGTCCTTTCCTGGAAAGCCTTCTGGCGCCACAAGACCCTAATGACGAGAGCAGCCGGAAGAACCCCTTACACACTGCAGGTACCTCAAGTGAACCCGCCTGCATTAGGACTGCATGACTCCTGCATAGGTGAGTTACAGAGCGTACAACTGTGTATATAAAGATAATATACAATAAACGAGTCTAGTACGGTATGATCATAAAAATTAACGCGTAATTTAAATGAACAATGTTTTTAAGAAAACATTAAGTAAAACAGTGAATTTTTATCGTTGTTGATAGGGGGAGACAAGCTTTTTACAAAAGAGGGCAACATCTTGCTTCTAGATGATGAGGGAGGCAGGGTGTACAAGCTTAGGATTTGGGACCAAGCCAAGCTGACTGCACACTCTGGACCTGACCCTCCCGGAGCTCGGTTGTCCTTAATGCTGCTCCTAGGTCCTATGAAAACCTTTACACTGTCCTACTAATCTTAATATTTACAATAGGGGTGCACAAATCTCCAAGGGTAGCTGTGATGGTTGCAGGGCAACCTTGCTGTCGACATCTACTAGGGGGCGATGAGCAAGTGTCCCTACTTCCTGCCTTGACCGCCCGCCTTGCGAGTGGTCTGAGTAGATCTGGGACTGAGCTTGGCAGCTTTGATGGGGGTGTCAGTGCTGTCGGAGGGCTACAGCCGGGGCACAGCAGGTGCTGCACGCTGACGCTATAAAATCCCAGTTTTTCCCTTAATATGAAGTTCAACTATCAGTTTGTTTTCAACCATAATGAAGATCAAATGTGGTTGTGTATTTGAACTTGAGATCATTAAGAATTTTTCTTTCACCCATTCTTAAATTTTATTAACATAAGGGATGAACTTCACCAATGACTTTAGAATAATTTAAAGTGACCTTTCTACAAGTTTTGGAATTATTGAATAAAAATTTCTAGGGCAAATTTCTATATAGTATTAAATATATTCAAATTCATTTGAATATAGCACTGTCCATTAGGCCCTGCCAAAATATTTAAATCTGAGGGCATAAATTTTTCCATGGCCTCCTAATATTCCAATTAGACTTCTTGCAAAGTTTCATGAATTTTGAAATCCATTTGCTATTTTATTTGAGACACTTAGCAAATTCAAACCATATTTAGAATTCAAATTTTGAATTTTGTTCAACTTATTTGAACATCAAGATTTGAACACACCATCATGGTCAGCATGACTTGCTTGACTTATTCTCAAAGTTTCACAATTTTTTGGAACTCAATTACTATTTAATTCAGTGACACCATTGAATTTCATCCAATTTCAAATTCAAATTTGAAATTCAATAGAAACTTTCTCCAATTCGAAATCCAATTTCAGAATCAAATTCCAGATATTTACTTTGGCCTCCCCACAAAAATCTAGAATTTTTGGACCAAGTTTGGTATGAGAATTGAAGTTGCAGAGAAGGGAAGTTGATAAGAGGAGGTGGGACCCACTGTCAGCCTCTCATACTCGAGTGAACTGACAGAGTGCTCTGTATCCGGTTGTCTCTGCCGATCGACGTTGATAGTGCTGGACACCGCGATGCGGCATGCAAGCCACCGAGCTGCCTGCTTGCTTGCGCTGTGGCGAGCTCCCCTCGTCCCTTCATCCCAATAAATACCACCCCTCTAGGAAGCCCTTTATCCCTGCTTGTAAGTAGATAAAAGGCTTGTCACAACATCTTCTACATGCTCTATTTGGTCATTGATCGTGACATAGCTTCTGCTTGGGGTATTTTGAAGTTTTCCGGTCGCTGTCGAGGAAGCCGCCGGGAACCTTCACGACATCACCGTCGATCTCCGTTTCTAGGCCGTTTCCTGTCTTGATCATTTAACCAAAAAGGTTCGCAATCCTCTCTAGTTTATGCTCACCAAATCTGAGCCCATGACATGAACTGTAACTCGAGTATTTCATTCGATAACTGAATCGTTGTTCGATGGAACAGCAAGGATTCATGCTTAAATTCGTTTCATTCTTGCAATCATTCCTTAATCTGGTTAGGAGATAGCTCCTATATGTCCTAGCTTAGCTCCCTGCCTAAAAGCCCCAAAAGTTATCAACCGAGCACCTTAGATGTTGAGATTTCGCGGCCACCAGTTGCAAGACCGTGCTTCACCGTCGAGCTCATATCTCGCGGGTGTTTCCACTCTTCCGTAGTCCAGATTCTTGGTCCTTGAGGTCCCAAGAAGCTTTTGGAGAAGTTCCCAAGTTGTTTGAGCTTGAATTGAGTGAGTTCAAGCAGGCCCGAGCCCTCACCATCGCCGCCGCCGTCGCGCGGTTGTTTCTGGTCTGTTTCAGCCGATGCCGACCTCACCGATGTCCTCAGCACCCCCGAAAACCCCCAGGTGGCGAGTCTTGGTGAGTTTGGCGCAGCAGTCTGGCCGGCGGCGAGATCGCCGGCAAGCTACCGCCGCGGGTGCCGCCGCGCGCGAGCGCCAACCCGAGGTTGAAGACAACCGTGGACCCCACGTGTCAGTCGCTACGGGATCCGGGTGTGGCCAGGGATCTGGTGTGACTGCGCAGGTTAACCCTGTGGCCCCCGGTGCGGCCCTGCTGCGATTGGTTGATTTTAAACCTGTGGGCCCGACCGATTTATTTGAATGTTTCCCGTTGGAAAATAATTCCAGGATTTAACCAAACTTGGAAAATCCATAAATTCCAGTAGAATCGTCTAGAAATTTCCAAATAAATTCTGTTAGAATCAGCATGAAGAATACTTTCCAGTGGTGCACTTGGATTTGTATGAAAGTCCATAGGAATTTCTCCATAATTCAGATAAGCAAAATGCTTATAGAATTCATTCCGCAAGTTCTGTTAATTGGAAAATTCCCAATTTTGATCAGAACACTATTATTAATACACTTGATCTTCAGTAAAAATTTAAAGTTAATTGGACTTCAATTACTGGATGAATCAGTGTTCCAAATCTCGATGTAGTTATAAATTGAGAAAATGGAAAAATCAATTTCAGAAATTTCCCCAAACTTGAAAAATCAGTTTCTCCCTGTAGGAAGCTTATAAAATAGTGAAACAAATTTTCCTAGAACCAGTGAGACCCCCTCTACATGATACAACCACTGGTAGACATGATAGGTCTCCAAACATTCCAACCAAAATTTAGAAAATATTATTGCTTACCATAATTTGTAAGGGCAACAAACTTCCTTGATCATCTCCTGTTCTTTGCAAGAGTCTCCACTATAGTCACTAGTATCAACCATAAAAGTCCCAAAGCCAATTAAGATCATTATCTTATTTTGATCCTAAGATATTATCATAACCTCAAGCATGTTAATTATTTTCAAAGTCATTCATACACAGTATATGCATATCGTGTAGTAGCTGAAATTGAGGAGCAGCCGAAAGCTTTGGAAGTCCAACTACCAGAAACTAACGTAGACTCAGACTCGCATTCAGGCAAGCCCCGGTTTGCATTTAAGTTCCTTACATTGTATTTGCAGTTTCATTTCACCTTACGTCTTCAGATGATTGTGCATTACGTTTAAGGTGTTTGACATCCACTTGCACGGCCACAAATCCTATCGAGTCTTGGGTAGGTCTACATCCCGTTAAGTAGAAACTGCTATGCTTATGCTCATAGGAATTCGGTAGAAGTCGAGTAGATGGAATCTACTCATGAGATAGGAATTTTATCACACAGGGGAAATTGAATCAAGAAATGGTTTATGGATATGAATATGAGACCAAGCAGGGGGTAGGATGCAGAGGGACGTGGTCTCACGTGCGTAGCCCTGTTTGTGTCGACCGGGGACTGTTTTGTGTGCGGCCCTACTGGAAAAGCTTGAAATGTACTGGTGACATACTGGAGAAATGGGCTCCAGTAAACTGACGTAGCTTGATACTAGTTTGTCGAGGCATTCTGTTCTGTTTTATAGGCGTGGGTTGAGAGCAGCAAGGTGTAAATTAGCCGGTGGGCACGTCAGAGTACGCCCCACGCGGTGACCTCCTGCTCGTGACGGATCGACCGATTCGACATTCGAGTGTCTAGTGAAAGGTGGCCATATACGACTAGTACTGAAGTGTTACGTAGGTACTACTGTAAGTACTCGCTGACATTTTCGAAAGTGTGAATGTGTCGTGTTGCTCCGGGTGTGCCCTGATTGCAATCACCGTCCCTCGCGGTAATAGAGTACCACTTGTTCACTGCACTGTGACGTAGTAAATACCAAAGAAGTCAGGAGAATACGATGTATTGAATTAAAATTGCTTTGCAACCTTGTATGGCTTAGAGATAGTACAATTAAAAGTTTATAGTTTCCCCGTACTTTACCTGTAATAGCATTATGTGCTTTGGGCATGTCATATCATCGACAAAGCGTTTCTTGTTTGATTGTGGAGTCTATGATGTGTCGTGCCTGAAGAATGTCATGTGCTACTTAAAACATGACTATAAGGATCCAATTGTAGGCGAGTCCTTTATGCTATTCCTTACCCATGCTTAGTATTCACCCCTGCATATGTATAGTGAGACGGGTTAGTCTTGCTGAGTCTTAAGCTCACGTTTGCAGTTAACAAGTTTTTGCAGATTATATGACTGATGACGGGTTTGATGATGAGGCTGCACCCCCTCTAGGGTTTACAGCCGAGTGGGAACCCTGCACGCCGCGGTAAATTGGGTGTTGCTAGTGCGAAGTATCCAGGGCATGGATGACTTTGCTTTTGCATAGCTAGTGCCGAGAGCGTAGCTATGATGTATAGTTCCCTCTCCTTTCGTTAGTATTGTAAAACTTCCGGCATGTTTTTAAATAAAGACTTGGTATTGTAAATTGTTCTCGTTCTTTTCTTATATACTGTTGGGTGTCGCATCACATGACACCACCCAATGAGATCCTTGGAGGTCAGGATTCTGGTCCCCACAGACACGAACTCGACGGAGGTTGACTTGATCCAACGCCACCTGGGACAGGTGCCGAGTCTGCTGTGAGGGCTTGGAGCTGCTCCAAGGCTAACACCACAGCAGTGCAGTCTCCACGGATCCTGAGGACGCTGGAGGGTGTTGGCATATTCAATACAAGGTAGCCGTAGTGGGCTACGACCATGAATCGGTACAGGGCGGGCCTGCCAATGATGGCATTGAAGGGGAGGCTTACATCTACAATGTCGAAGAGGATGCTCTCCGTCCTATAGTTGTCGGGTGTCCCAAAGGTCACCCGGAGATGGATGTTGTCATATGAGATGATGCTCCTTGGTCCCACCCTCGAGAATGGGCTTGAGGGGGTGAGCTTGGACACCGGGATCCGCAGCTGCTCGGCTTAGGAGGTTGAGGCTGGCCCCACCATCTATCAAGACGTAGTGGAGCTTGACATTTGCAATGGTGGGGGAGACCAGTAGAGACAGAACCCCTGCCCTAGCCATGTTTTTGGTGCAGTCGGAGGCGTCGAAGCTGATTGGAATCTCCTTCCACCGGAAGTGCACCGCCGGAGTGGGAGCAGAGGCTATCGAGCCACCGCACAATGGAGGGTATTGACCGCGTTACGGCATGTGGGATCCCAAGACCCTACGAAGATGGTGTGGGGTGTCTTGCGACGCTCGTGGTCGCTGCTGGTGTCAGAATCCTCATCTTGGTGGATCACTTTGACGACTCGCTCTTGCTTCTGGTACCCCATCTCCTCGTCATCGTCGGTCTTTTGGTCGACCTTCCGCTTGCCCTCCCGCTGGCGAAAGGGGTGCCATCCGGGCACTGCTGCGCCCGCTCTTGGTAGCATTCGACGCATCTCTTGATCTCTCAGCACTCGCTCAGGGTGTGGTCCCAAGTCTTGTGCACCGGGCAGGGCTCGACGCCGTCGTCAGTAGCAGGTGGCTGACGTGAGCGCTTGTCGGAGTGTGGGGGTTTTGCCCTCCGGTTGCCGCTGCTGCGGTAACTGGAGACCCATGCAACGGCTTATTCTGGTCGCCGCCCCGGTTCTTCTTCTTGCTGCTACCCGGGGTAACGGCACTGTCACCGGTCTGGCCGACTAAGCCCACTCAGGGAGCGGTCTAGGTGTGCCAGTCATGGCCCTCAACCGCGTGGGCACACCGGGTGGCGATGGAGATGAGTTCGGAGAAATCTTGCACGTTGGGCGTGGCTAGATTTTCGAGCATCTTTCGGTCACACACTCCCTGCCAGAACACTACTATGACAAAAGCATTCAAGATGTTGGGGATGGAGTTGCGTACCTGGGAGAAGCACTGGATGAATGATCTCAGCGTCTCCTTGGGTTGCTGGCGCACAGCGTGGAGGTCGAGCTTGGTGCCGGGGCGCGTGTAGGATCTGTCAAAGTTCGCCGTGAACTGTCGGCAGAGCTCATCCCAAGAGGTTATGGACCCCTCGGGCAGGTTCATCAGCCATGACCTGGCTGAGCCGAACAGGGCGACGGGGAAGTAGTTTGCCAGAACGGGCTCATCCGCTCCTGCACCAAGGAGCGTCATGGTGTAGATCTGCAGGAACTCCACTGGGTTGACGCTCCCATCAAACCTTTCTGGCAGGTGTGGCCGGAACTTGCGCGGCCACGTCATTAGTCGGAGGTACGGCGCCAAGGCCATGCACCCTCCGACAGGCTTCACCGGAGAGGCGTACGGGACATCATATGCCAGGGAGGCTTTGCTGCGCCACGTGTGGCTGCTGTGGGACCTGGTGTACAGGGCAGTGCAAGGGTGCAGTCGACCCAACGTAGTCCTAGTTTAATAGCAGCGATGGAGGGTTTACATGAGGTGATCCTTGGACGGAGAACTCTTCCTGCTCAGGCCCTCGAGGCCCGTACTCGACGTCAAGGTTGCGCTGTCTCTCTCGCTGCCGCTCGATGATGACGCGACCATCTAACTGAGCTTGACAACGGTCAAGCTTAGTGCTCCGGTCCTCCGTGGGGATCTTGCCAGTGCTGGTAGGCCTGGTAGAATTGGAGTCGGTAGGGCGACGATCGATGGACGACGTGCGTGACAGCACACATGGTGCCTTCTCCTGTTGGGGGAGTTGATAGCCGCGACGATGAAGTGGTCAATGTCTTGGACCCACTCCTGAGCCGCTCCCTGGGAAGCGATCAGCGACGGTGGTTGGTGGAGAAGAGCTCTGGCCGCTGCCAGAGCGCTCTTAGGGCTTGTTGTTGGTGGTGCCAGAGGGGCCGACTAGGCCAGGATGTGTCCTGGCTAGCTGTACCTGCACGGGGGCGTGACAGACCAGAGAGCACCACTCGAGCGACGAATCTGGTCATCGGACAACGACTGCAAAAACTGTCTTCCACGGGCTTGAAGAACACCATGGTGGTGAAAGTGCTATCACTTTTTTGAGGGAAAAAGCCCCTACCTAGCGCGCCAAATGTCGAAGTGTTAATGCGACACTTCCCTCGGATCTTCTAAGCAACAACCCGCAGAGGTTCTTGTTCGGTGAGGCTTAAGCCTCAATCAAGTGTACGCGCGCGTGAGAGAGTATGAGACAGTAGTTTTTACGTGGTTCGAGCCATAAGGAGTGTAACACCCTACTCCACAATGGATTGTATTGGTAGTGTGTGTATGTGTGTGTGTGTGTGTATTGAGGATTCAATGTTGGCTCCTTTGTAACGGTGGCGGTCTGGTCCTTTTGTCGACAAGGTCGGACGCCTTACAAGCGGGGTCCGGGGCCCGACGGGTGGTCCCGGGGCGATCTTATCCTAAAGATCTAAGGCTTCTCGCCTAAGATTGCTCTAACCATGGCCTTAAAGACTCGTCGTATTTCCGCCTGAGTCGTTACTAGCCCATGCGCCATTGCTAACAATGGCAGGGGATGTCCTGTCCATTTGTCTTTGTCGCCGTAAGCTACCCACTTGGCGGAGTGGGATAGGCCTCCAGCGTCTTCTCTGCAATGCGATTGGTCGTAGTGGTACCTGACATTAGGCGTGCGCCGCGCCATGCGTCTGGGGAAGCCGCATATCTTCAATCCTTGACAGGGACAAGGCGCACCACCCTCTTAACTCCCGCCACCCTTCATCCAGGGCAAGTGGCTAGACTATGTGACAACTCGGGAGCTCATCTCTGCGGAGGAGGTCAGGTCCCATCTTGCGGACCACGTGGCAGCTCGGGAGCTCACCGTCTTGCGGGACACATGGCAGTGCTTGAGCTCGCCTATACGGGAGGTGGCCCGTATGATGTCTCAGACCACGTGGCAGCTCTGGATCCCTATCTCATGGGGTAGAGGGATCCGACCTGGCTGGACACATGGCTGCTTGGGATCTCATCTCTTAGGGGGAGCTGAACTCTTCTTCGAGGTCTCTTGCAGGTACTTCGGACCCCGTATCTGAGGCTAATGGGTCTGGGTCTTCTGAACACATGGCACCCTCGGACCCTGCCTCTACGGAAGGTGGGGTACCTAGGCGGCTCTAGCTTGTACGTGAGGGTACCCTATATGCCGGGTACCGACACCATCCTTGCTAGAACCCTACCTAGACCAACCTAGCTTTTCCACTTGATGATTGTTTTGCTTCCATCTAGCCTTCCTTTGGGAAAATATAAATGACACCCTTGAGGAATACTCTTTAAAGGGGAAATGCTACATCGATAGTTTCTGTGCGCTTGCGGATTTACATATATAATTTAAAACCTACTAACAAGCATTTCTGGCACCACTGCTAGAGATGAATTGTTAGTAGTGCGTAGGAAATATCAACAGCGCCGCCGCTGACTATGGCGCAACCACCATCGTCCAAGGTGCGCATTTCGCCGCCGTCCAGGGTACGACTGCCCTTGTCCTCTGTGCAGCTGCCCCTGTCCTCCACATGTCCGGCGCTGGACCTACTGCTGTCGCACCGCTGTACGGCATTGGCGCTGCTGCTCCCCGCGCGCCACCTCCGGGGTACATCCTGTGAGTAGTGCCGCCGCCTCCAGTGGCCACCTTTGCCGTCTTCAATTATTCGGCGATTCAGGACACCACCAGTGGTGTTGGACGGGACTTCACCGCCTTGACTGTCGTGGACACCTCCGGTGTTGCCACAACTCTGGCTGCTTCTTGCGAGCACGTGCGAGCCCTCGTACTCGCCCTGGAGCAGGAGTGTGCCTCCATGGATGATCTCACTCACCAGCTTAAGATGACGGCTCATAGATCATGGATTGCTACCTACGAGCCTTCCTCAACCACTGGTGCTGCTCACTCCACGTACTCGTCTTCCCTCGTCGCTGCTCTTTACGCTCAAACTGCCAGAGTTCAGAACATTTGCTCTCTCGTGCCGGTTGTCCTCAGTTCTGACTCCACTCTGTACGCCCGCTCGCATAACCTGCTGCTCCTCATGTTGAGGCGGTTCCGTCCTAGCCTGGATCCTTGGACCCCTCTCTGACGAGCTACACGACATCGTTGGACAGCGTGGTGGTGGAACCGCACCTCGAGCATGACTTGTCCTGGAGCAGCACTTCTTAGAAAACCGTGCAACTTAAGCTCTCAACATCAACGCGCGGTTCCAGAACACCGTCCTGGGCGACCGCTCCATCTCCGCCTACTGCCGGGAGATGAAGGGCATGGCCGACGCTCTACGCGACCTTGGCGAGCTAGTTGCTGACAGCACGCTCGTTCTTCAGGTCCTTCAGGGCCTGAACGAGCGATACAGCCACCTCCGTTCGTGGCTTCTTCTTGTGGAGCCGCCCCCGACCTTCGAGAAGGTCTGGTCCAACCTTGAGCTCGAGGAGCTCACTTCTGGTGGCCCTGATGGCTCCGGGCCTACCACAGACTTCTAGGGCTCTCGACTGTCCCCGCGGCCATCTGCTTTTGGTGGACCACCACCACGACCACCTGCTCTGTCTACCACCCCAGGTGCTCCTGCAGGCTCTGGGGTGGTAATCGTCACTGTCGTGGGAAGTGCGATGGATGAGGTGGTGGTGGTAGTGGCACTTCTACTCCCGCTCCTGCTACTGGTTGGTGGTGGCATATGCCTGGGTGGTGCACCCTAGCCCACACCCTACGACTCGTGGACTGGCCAGATCTCTATGTGGCATGGGCCGTCTCCGAGTCTTTCGGCTCCATGCTCGCTGCGTCCTCAGTCGGCGTACGTAGCCCCCGGGCTACATTGGACCAGCCTACCCTATCAGTGGGCCGTCGACTCAGGCCTAAAGAGTGCCTGACTACTCTGCTGGTGGGCAGTCGGCCTCGACCTACATGGGCACAAACTACCCTACTGGGTACTCGAAGTCGTCGGCACCGTTCCAGGAGCTACCCCTGATGTGGGACAGCCAGTCACTGGTGTCTTCGTTCAGCACTATACACCTCACACCACCTGCTGCTGACTGGGTGGCTGATTCCGGATCTTCGTACCATACCACTTCTGACGCTGGTATACTCTCTTCTACTCACCCGCCCACCCTTCTTTTCCTTCATCTATTGTTGGCCGGAATGGGTCTGTTCTTCCAATCACCTCAGTAGGTGACTCGGGATCTCCGGGTTTTTTCCAGCTCAACAATATTCTTGTCGCTACAGATATTATTCTAAATTTGCTTTCTATTCACCATTTTACCAATCAGAATAATGTTTCTGTTGAGTTTGATCCTTTTGGTTTATCTGTGAAGGATCGTTCCACCTGGCGTCTTCTTCTTTGATGTGATAGCAAGGGGCTCCTGTACACGCTTCGACTTCCTACTTTAGCTGCATCTGTGCCTTTTGCTCTGACTACGACAGCTTCGTCCATCACTTGGCAATGTCGGCTTGGCCATCCTAGTGTGGATGCTATGTCAAAGTTGTCTAGTAGTTCAGTTATCTCGTGTACTAGGAGCACACATGAGTCTTTATGTCATGCTTGTTAGCTTGGTCGCCATGTTCGACTTCTGTTTCTGACTTCTTTGACTCATGTCGAGCACATTTTTGATCTTATTCATTGTGATTTGTGGACATCCCCTATTATCGGTGTTTTAGGGTTTAAATATATTTTGTGGTGATTAATGTTTTTTCGCATTTTTCGTGGACCTTTCCTTTACGTTTGAAGTCTGAGACATATGACACTCTTTCTCACTTTTTCCTTTGGGTGTCTACTCAGTTTGGACGCATTGTCCGAGCTCTCCAGTGTGATAATGGATGTGAGTTTGAGAACTCGACGCTCCATAACTTTCTACTCACCCATGGGGTTCAGTTGTGCATGTCTTGTCCATACACCTCCCCTCAGAATGGCAAGGCAGAGCGCATGATTCACACTACCAATGATGTTATGCGCTCTCTGATGTTTTAGGCCTCTATTCCTGCTCGGTATTGGGTATAGACCCTTCACACTACCACTTTCCTCATTAATCGCCTTACCACCATGGGGATCCGTGCACCTATCCCTTACTTTGCCTTGTATGGCACCACCCTCTTTACGACCACCTTCGAGTTTTCGGGTGCGCTTGCTACCTTAACCTTTCCGCTATGGCTTCACGTAATCTTACGTCTCACTCTACTCGTTGTGTCTATCTTGGGTACACTCTCGATCATAAGGGGTAATGGTGTCTGGACCTCACCACACACTGTACCTTCATCTCTCCACACGTCGTCTTCGACGAGTCCTCTTTTTCTTTCTCCACTTAATCCTCTGCTTCCGCCGTAGAGAATCAAGTCATGAAGACTTCACAACAAGAATCACGAAAATCCGTCAAGAGAAATTGAAGTTACGATCAAAAGATCGAACAAAGGTCAATCTGTCCTACCCGAGAAAAACAGTTCTGGAACCCTGCAAAGAAACTCGTGTAGATCAGAAACCACAAATCCAATGTCCTTTAAATTTTCACAGATGATAGAAAATCAAGTTATGAAGACAACTCAAAAAACAATCACATCAACCGGATCTGTAAAACTCAAGTTATGATAAAACCACCGAAGCAAGGTAGTGCTGTGCAGAAACTCGATGAGAAAGACTTGAAGAAAATAAGTCGGACAAACAAGGCACAAAAGCTCCTTTAGACTTTGAATTTTATTGATCAAAACTTACAAAGAACAGCCCCAAAGTCGTGCACTACGAGCTCTAGCCTCCCTTGCTTATATAACCAGTCCTTAGGACAACCCAAACCTAATTAGGACTCTAATCCTACTCAATTCACGAATCAAAACTTTCCATAACTGCTCAAGGCTCTTCTATACATAGATAAAAGCAATCTTAAGACTTCCAAACATCTTAGGAACATATCCCACATGACTAAAACAACTCAAATTCATGACCCACACAAAATCCTATCATAACCAACTCAAAACTTTCCATATTTGAGTCAAACACGACTCAGCCGCAGCCTGAGTCCATAACCTAGTCGGTTGTACCTTTCCGACCAATTTTTTACGTCCACATCTCTTCATCACGCCTCGAAACCATGTAGCCACGTCTATGCACTCCTTGCACATGTGCAAACATCTTCCAACGACGTCCACAATACCTTCATATGCAATGTTCTTGATCCAAACATGTTGCATGACCTCCCGATCAACTCAACCACAATTCCTCCCGAACTTGGTTGTTGAACCTCATCTTCTCCCAAAGACTAGTTCAATGGATCTCGTCACCAGCCAGGTCTTGAACTCAAGCAACATCTGCACATGAATAAACAACTGATACTTCTGAGCACAAGTCCTCGACTTGACTCTCGTTAGTTCCGAAACCACAACACCTTACGTGAGCACATCACCTAAGCCTGTTGCAAACCACAGCAAAATGATATCAGTCATAACCACCAAAACACAACAATAACTTAGTAAAAGAATACTAAGCAAACTTTCCATAATCCAAAAAGCAAGTTCAAAACATTGCAAGTTAAAAGCAGAACCACTGCGATCAAGCTCCAAACATTGCCAAAGCTAATTGGACCTTGAACTGGAGCTTACCAAAGCTAGCAGCTTAACAAAGCTAGCAGTACCTAGCACTGGAACTTACCAAAGCTAGTCGGACCTAGCGCCGGAGCTTATCAAAGCTAGTATGACCTAGCACCGGAGCTAACCAAAGCTAGTTGGACCTAGCGCCGGAGCTTACCAAAGCTAGTCGGACCTAGCGCCGAACCTTGTTAAAAAGGTGTTTTGATAGTATTCAAAACTTTTATCGTCAAATCCAATGTATTTAACACACATAGGTCTCACAATCTCCCCCTTGATGAATGCATTGGCAACACCATTTAAAATCCGAAGATTGTCTTATTCACATGAAAAGTTTTGAAAACAATTTCTTCCCCTTTTTGAAAATCAAATGAGATAGAAATAAATTTCTCCCCCTATACATATTTCTCCCCCTTGCATACTTCTCCCCCTTTGACAATGTATGCAGCAAGGTACAAAAGAGAAATTTTAATTTGTTATGAGCACATTATAACACACACACACACACACACACACACACACACACACACACACACACACATATATATATATATATATATATATATATATATATATATATATATATATATATATATATATATATATATATATAAACAAAGCTCATCCATGTCATACTATCAAGTAACTTACACTATCACAACAATGAGATACATAAAGTAGTGTAAGCCATGCGAGAGATCAAATGTAATTTTCAATTTTAGCAAGTCATGATCTCACAAACTTAACTATTTCAAAACTTCAAAGCATGACACTTGTTTTTGCATTTTATTATTATTATTCAAAGCACAAATTTAGATCATATGATATTTGCAAGAGATTATATGCGCATCTACCTTATTCTAACCAACCAAGCCAAGCCCATGTCATTTGACAATCAGAAGCTTAAGGACATGGTTTTAGTCATACACAAAGTCTTCCAAGTTCATATCTAGTGCAATTATAAGCCATCTCAAAAGAAGAAGTGCGATGCATGCATATTCTCTTGATCTTTTCTCAATTTATATTTGTTCATAAAACTCAACATGTGAGTTGATTACTCGATTAATTCATTATGATTAAAAGCACTTGTGATCATGCAACAAGTTCAAAACAGCAAGAAAGTTCGACCATGACCAGATTTAGTGTAAGTAATTATTTCAATTACTAGTCATGGCAAAAACTATAAAATGTATAACATGAGTAATGTAGTAAGAACTTTCAGCATGTAAAAGGAATCACAAAATTATGTATGTATGGAATGCTATGCTCATATTATTTTAAGTTCAAATTCACACATAGATTTCCCAGGTTTCATAACACCCCCTCAATTTAAGCTATGAGGATGCATAACCCCTATTTCACTACGAATGTAACAAAAACGAGTGAAATCCAAAGGTTTTGTGAAAAATCAGCCAATTGTTGTTCAGTATTTACATGGTGCAGCACAATGTTTCCTTTTTCAATATTATCACGGAAAAAGTGATACCTAATATCAATGTGCTTAGTTCTAGAATGTTGCACGGGGTTTTTAGCAATGCAAATGGCAATAGTGTTATCACAAAACAGTGGAACACTATCTAGATCAACCCCATAGTCCTTAAGTATTTGAACAATCCAAAGAATTTGTGAGCAAGCACTAGCAACAACTACATAATCAGATTCGGCTGTGGATTGTGCAACTGAGTTTTGTTTTCTGGTGGACCAAGCAACAAGTGAATTACTAAGAAAATCACAAGAACCGGAAGTACTTTTCCTATTAATCCTACAACCCCCAAAATCAGCATCTGAAAAAGCTTTCAAAGTAATGGTTGAGGAAGAAGAAAGAGAAATGCTAAATTCTTGAGTTCCATGTAAGTACCTAAGAATCCTTTTGACGGCTTGACGATGTGAAGCACGCGGGGAAGCTTTAAACCGTGCACAAAGACATACGCTGAATTGTATGTCCGGTCTTGATGCTGTGAGGTACAAAAGTCATTTGATCATGCTTCTATATTCTTTTTGATCCACGAGTTCACCATCTTCATCAAGTTCAAATGTTGATGTTGTTCCCATTGGTGTTCGAAGAGGCTTGCTTTTGTCCATGTTGAAGCGCTTGAGAAGGTCCCTTGTATACTTCGTTTGATGCACAAAGGTACCGTTCTCTATTTGCTTGATTTGCAGCCCCAAAAAGTAAGTGAGTTCACCCATCATACTCATTTCAAATTTTGAACTCCTCGTTGCTAAAAACTTGGACACAAGATAATGAGAAGCACAACCAAAGATAATATCATCCGCATACACTTGAACGAATAATGAGTCATTGCCATGCTTAAGCACAAAAAGAGTTTTATCAACCTTGCCCATGGTAAACCACTTTTCAAGTAAGAATGTTTTTAACATATCATTCCATGCTCTAGGAGCTTGTTTTAGACCATACACGGCCTTAGTGAGTTTGAAAATCTGATTAGGAAAATTTGGATTTTCAAAACCAGGTGGTTGCTTAACATAAACCTCCTCATCTATGTAGCCATTAAGAAAAGCACTTTTTACATCCATTTGATATAACTTGAAACCTTTTGGTGCAGCAAAGCTAACAAAATTCTTATGCCTTCTAATATCACAACAGGAAAAAAAGTTTCATCAAAATCTTGACCTTCAATTTTGGTGAAACCTTGAGAAACCAATCTAGCCTTATTCCTAATTACAACCCCATCCTCACTTTGTTTATTTTTAAACACCCATTTAGTTCCAATTAAAGTGTGATCCTGAGGTGGAGGTACAAGTTTCCAAACATTATTTCTTTCAAAATTTTCTAACTCTTCTTGCATGGCAATAATCCAAGATTCATTAGTGAGTGTGTGTGATATATCTTTGGGTTCAAAAGAAGCAACAAAAGCAGAATGAGCATGAGAATTGGGGTCGGAAAACCTGTATCTTGTAACTCATTGATGCAAGCTTCCAATTATCTGTTGCGGGGGATGATTCTTGTAAATCCGTAGGGGAACAGATGTCTCACAAGCTTCTTCATCAGGTTCGTTGCAGATTGATGAGCTTGTGGCTTGTATACGATCAGGACCAGCAGAGATGGTAGTCGGAGCTTGTTCAAAGTTCGGAGCTTTTCACGTGTCAGCTTCAGAACTATCAGGCAATATCACCGACTCTTCTTCTTCTTCGAAATACCCTCCCCCTGAGGATATGGATATGGACCTGCAATGTTTGAGCTAGTACCTGGGCTAGCTTCATCAAAATACATCTCACAAGTCTCCACAATTTTGTTAGTGCCAAGTAAAAGCACACGGTAGCCTCTAGTGTGAGATGGATAACCAAAAAAACATGCAATCAATGGATCTTGGTTCAAATTTATCAAGATTATCATGTTTCTTAACAAAGCATTTGCAACCAAAGACCCGAAAGTCTATAACACTAGGTCTATGTCCAAACTGGAGCTCATATAGTATTTTACCTAGCTTAGCGCGCAAGAAAACACGATTTGAGACATAACAAGCGGTTGCAATCGCATCAGCCTAAAATTTCCTAGGAGTTTGATATTCATCAAGCATAGTCTTAGCCATTTCAACTAAGGTTATGTTCTTTATTTATAGAACACCGTTTTGTTGAGGTACATATGGTGAAGAAAATTGATAATCTATTCCATTTTCAGCACAAAAGTGATCAAAAGATTGATTTTTAAATTCAGTTCTATTGTCACTTCTAATTGCTTTCAAAGATCCTGGGTGATCAATTGATAATCTAAGAAATAAAGTTCTAAAGTGACTAAAAGCTTCATTCTTAGATGCCATAAAGTAAACCCAAGATTATCTAGAATAATCATCCACAATCACAAGAACATACCATTTACCTTCGAAGGATTGAACACGTGAAGGTCCTACGGTGTCAAGGTGCAAAAGTTGACCCGGTTCAGTTTTTATGATCATTGTGAGAGGAGTTTGTGAACCTGCAACCATCTTAGCATGTCTACAAGAAGAGCATGCAATTTCTTAGTCCCCTTTAAGCTTAGGCAGCCCACGTATGCGACCAAGTGCACTAACACGCATTAGATGATTGAAGCCTACGTGACCAAGTCTACGATGCCAAAAATATAAGTCCTTTGAATCATTAGCAACTAGACACCTATGCTTAGAGGAAGACATATCAAAATCAGCTTTAAAAACTCTTCCAAACCGAGACATGTTAAAAATAAGCTCACTATTTGAATTTACAATTTTGCAGCAATTTTTAGTGAAAATAATTTCTAGATTTTCATCTAGCAGTTGTGAAACAGAAAGCAAGTTGTACCTTCAAAGTGTAGTGATCATTTACTCTAACCAAACCCTTAGCATTATAGGAGTTGAAGAATTATCCGCAAAAGTAACATTCTCTACACGTGACACAAAAGAGAGGGAGGAGAACCATTCTTTGTTATCAGTCATGTGGCGTGAGCAACCTGAATCCACAATCCAAATGTTCTCCTTCCTCAAGCGTGTAACCTACATAGAAGAACAATACGTTGATGAGTCAATACTAGGGTTAGTCAAAAGGCATTTAGGAATCCAATACTGAGTCATACGACGTGCATCAGGAAAAACACGCGAAAGCTGAGATAAAACAGCAGGTTTATGAGTCAAAGTTTGAGATTTTTTGTTCTTAATTACTGACCTATAAGGTGTTACTTGTGTAGCACAAAAATCAGTAGCTCCAGAGGAACCACAGAAGGTTCGAAGGCAAAAACTGAAGCTCCGGAGGTAAACTTTGAATGTTTTTGAGCCATAACAGCAGGTTGCATATTCCTGACTTTTGGTTTAGTATGTGCAGCAAATTTCGTGTGACACCCGATTCCGAATATGAACCAAGCGTAACGCATATGTGTGCCCAGGAAGTTCATCACACATATACGGTTGCATCACAAACGATATACAGGATTTAACCACGTCTTAACTATTAAATAAGTACTTTATTACAATAATCCAATAGTTCACAAATAATAAAACTCTAAATAATTGCAGCGGAAAATAAACTAAACAGCACGACTCCAATCCACAGGCAATTGACGGTGGTACGCAACCTAGTACTCCACGTGATCCTCAAGGTACTCCCAATTGTCTCCAGTAGCTGTGGGGGGGGGGGATTGCAAGGGTGAGTACATGTCGTACTCAGCAAGTGTGGAAAGTATGACATGTGGCTAATTCAAATGACGAATGTAATAATGGCTAAGTGCTGAAAAGTACAGTAAAACATTTGAAAAGCATTATACTATGTCTATGTGAAACAATCCCATCATAACCATCATATTAACAAAATATAAACCATATCCAATTATTGCCAACATTACCATTATCCATGTCCAATTACCATAACTCAAATTCATATCCAAGACTATAATCCATAAACCATAACCATTACCAACCCATAACCATAACCATTACCAAACCATAACCATCCCAAATCCCAATTCCAACTCTAATCATGTAGGTCATCCAGGCGCTCATAACCGGGAGCATGGCTATCATGATAGTTTTAAACACTCTGCAGAGATTGTACCACTTTACCCACATGTTTGTGATTTCATCACCTTTCGATGACTAAGAAACCTCCGTTATGCCATCTCACACTTCCGTAGGTGTGTGGCCAAGAGATCACAAAATAGCCTTTCAAAAGGGACTACTAGTATGTACGGGCCCACTAAGGTTTCACCAGCAGGCTTGAATCTCTATTCTCCCACCCACGGGCCCCCTCGTGTGCCATGCGGATCCCAGGGCAGTCCTTCTAGACTCCCATTCCCCGCGCCATCCAATGGTCCATACAATACTAGCACCGCTCCTAATTATTCAGCTACGCCGCACCCATACTTGGCCTTGTGGTGGCACTATTGACCTGGCATATTCTCGCATGAACCGGTCCTTAGATCTAAAGCAAGCAAACCACCATAACATCCAACCCATCCACATACCAGGCTTGCTTAGATCACCCATCGTATTGACCAGTTCACATTAACCAGAATATCATTGATGTATAATTAAATGTGTAGTGTTGTTTGCCATCCCAATTAATTAAGCGAAGCAAAAAGGTAAAACCCTTCCCGACTCTCTACAATAAATTTTAGGTGACAAGGGTGGTCAAACAAAACTAGTAAACTTCCTACCATAGGATTCCCATCAATTTGACACAAGCATGCAAGTTCGCAAACAAAATATTTATTTTGAAATAGGGTCAATATGCTTCAAGGACACTTGCCTTGCTCCGGCGGATGGGGTTGCTCAAGCGCTTCGAAGTCTTGGTTCTGGAAATCCTCGTATGCGGCCTCTTGAGCACGTTCCTCTACGCGTGATCATACATACAAGAGAACATATACAATCAACATGATGCATACAAAATAATCAACGTGCAATGACATGTATGCATGCACAATTCAATAATTAATTTACTACAGTTGTTTATTAATTAGATGCGAGTAGTTCATACGTGTTCATATGATTTTATGGGGGTTTTAGGGTGGATTAATGCTGCTGAAAAGAAAATCATGGTGCAACTAAAATCAATTTACGCCTATTAGATTCAATATGATCGCAAAAATTCGCATCGGGAACATGGCCTACCGTAGATGCGATGGCTTCGATGATCGCGGGATGGGGACAATGCGTAGACGAAGTAGATGCGTCCTCCGGCGGCACGACGACGGCGGCGCGATGTCGACGACGATCTCCGGCGAATGGTGGCGCCCTCCTCTTTTTCTTCCTCTTCTTCCCCTTATTTTCCTCTTTTTTTCTTCCCTAGGCGCAGCTCTCTGGACTCCCCTTTTTTTTCCTCTATTCCGGCGGCTTCCTTCGTGGTTGGCGACGGCATCGTGGGGCTTCGGTCGTATATATAGGGGCGGCGGGAAAAATCGGGGCGGAGTCGTACCGGGGGCGGGACTCGATACGGCATCGGGAAAATCGGGGGCGGGCGTTACGGCCGGGGCTGGCGCCGTACGCGGGCGGGGCCCAGCGCGGAGCGGACGCGCGGCCGAGCACTGGCGCGGAGCAGGGAAATCGCGGGAGGGCGGGATCGCGCGTTGGCGGGAATCGGGGCGGGATGCGAGGCGCGGGAGGGGTCCAGCGGGGCCGGCGCGTACGGCGGCCGGGAGCGGGGTCGCGGCCTTGGCGCGGGGCGCTCGGTCGGCTGGGCCGCTGGCCTGGCCGCCGGGTTGGCCCTTTTTCTTTTTTTTACTTCCCTTTTCTTTTATTTTACTAGTGTTTAATGCATGATCATGTATGCAATGCATGATGCGAAAATTTAGGGTGTTACAATTCTACCCCCTTAAAGTGAATCTCGCCCTCGAGATTCGATAGCGTGGAGAAAAGGTGAGGGAATTCTGCCTTCAGGTCTTCTTCACGTTCCCATGTAGCTTCGGTTTCCGTATGGTGTTTCCATTGCACTTTGCACCAACGGGTCCTCTTATTCCTTGTGAATCCAAAACAATGAGGTTGGCGGAGAAGTCTACCCCCCTTATTCTAAGGCTTATTTTTGGACATACTATATTTGTCCTCATCTCTCCTCCAGGAGACTTAACCAATAGAGTAAACTTCATATGAGAGATAGGCAAACTATACTTGGCAACATGCTTCGATGCAATGAATGAATGCGATGCTCCAGAATCAAATAACATAGTCGCGGGGTTGGAGTTGGCGAGAAACATACCAATGACCACGTCATCCGCTTGTTGAGCATCCTCCGTAGAGACATGGTTCACGTTGCCACGAGCAAAATTCTGCTGTCCACGACTTCCTTGTGGCTGTACTCCATTAGGTCTTGGGTTTTGCCTCGGCGCATTGCTTCTTTGACCAAGGCCTGACTTAGGACATTGATTCGCAAAGTGTCCAGCTTCTCCACAAGTATAGCACCTCTTAACTCCACCGGAATTATTGGGATGAGCTTGGTTTTGAGCATTGGCTCCAGGAAAATCAGCACGAGGCGCATAAGGCATTGCTTGCATATCAGGGCGCTGCTGCATAAACTGAGTTGGGCGTGGTGCATAACCAGGGCGCTGAGCAGGAATAGAGGAGCTGTAATGAGGCACATTGGGTGGTGCAAGGCGAGAGCGCACATTACTTCCTTGTTGCTGTCCTTGATACGGCGCCTTCCTCTTGATTTCTTGCTCCATCTCACGGATCTTGTTCTCAACCACAATTGCTTTGTCTACAAGTTTCTGAAAATTGGCATAATCGCAGTTGAGTAGTTGCACTTGGATCTCATTGTTCAAGCCCCTCATGAACAAGTATTGCTTCCGGCTGTCCCGACTAACATCCTCAGGCGCATACCTTGGGAGTTGAGTGAATTTATTGAGATATTCACTCACACTTGATCTTCCTTGCCTTAAATTCTCAAATTCTTGCCTCTTCAAGATCATAACTCCCTCGGGCACATAATGAGAACGAAAATTCTCCTTGAATTCGGCCCAAGTGATTCTCTCTTGGTTCCCATGAGCATTGCAATAAGAATCCCACCAATCCGCAGCTGCTCCAACTAGTTGATGAGAAGCAAATAGCACCTTCTCCCGATCACTACATTGGACAATAGCTAGCTTCTTCTCCACGGACTTGAGCCAATCATCAGCGTCCATAGGGTCAGCAGCTTGAGCAAAGGTTGGCGGCCTAGTCCTCATAAACTCTCCCAAACGGTTATGAGGAGGCGGGGGTGGCGGTGGAGGCATGTGTGGCTGATTGTTGATATTGCCAGCCTACAGCTGTCCCATGGTCTGTATCATGGTCTGCATGAGCTGGTTTTGCATAGCTAGTAGCTGCTCGATATTGATGGCTCCATGAGCAGGTCCTTGTCCGTTGTTGTTCTGAGGCACTCCATTGTTCTCCTCCTCATCATTGGCATCCCTTTGGTTGCGAGTCCTCACCATCTAGAGCAAAGCAATAGGTAAGAACTAAGAAACGTCCCCAACTATATGCATCAAGGGATATGAAACTAAACAGCTAGCTACACTAGCCTAGGTGGACATGGCAATGCTAAAGCATCCTAAAATCCTCTATTAAGCACACAAGCAAACAATATATATAGCAAACAACAATCCAAGCAAAAACACATCGATTCCTGAGTGCTCCTATGTGCGCTAAAGTGTCCATTCTATCTAGGCTGCGTCCTACGGTCAACGCGGCTCTGATACCAATTTGTGACACCCGGTTCCGAATATGAACCAAGTGTAACGCATATGTGTGCCCAGGAAGTTCATCACACATATACGGTTGCATCACAAACGATATACAGGATTTAACCACATCTTAACTATTAAATAAGTACTTTATTACAATAATCCAATAGTTCACAAATAATAAAACTCTAAATAATTGCAGCGGAAAATAAACTAAACAGCACGACTCCAATCCACAGGCAATTGACGGCGGTACGCAACCTAGTACTCCACGTGATCCTCAGGGTACTCCCAATTGTCTCCAGTAGCTGGGGGGGGATTGCAAGGGTGAGTACATGTCGTACTCAGCAAGTGTGGAAAGTATGACATGTGGCTAATTCAAATGACGAAAGTAATAATGGCTAAGTGCTGAAAAGTACAGTAAAACATTTGAAAAGCATTATACTATGTCTATGTGAAACAATCCCATCATAACCATCATATTAACAAAATATAAACCATATCCAATTATTGCCAACATTACCATTATCCATGTCCAATTACCATAACTCAAATTCATATCCAAGACCATAATCCATAAACCATAACCATTACCAACCCATAACCATAACCATTACCAAACCATAACCATCCCAAATCCCAATTCCAACTCTAATCATGTAGGTCATCCAGGCGCTCATAACCGGGAGCACGGCTATCATGATAGTTTTAAACACTCTGCAGAGGTTGTACCACTTTACCCACATGTTTATGATTTCATCACCTTTCGATGACTAAGAAACCTCCGTTATGCCATCTCACACTTCCGTAGGTGTGTGGCCAAGAGATCACAAAATAGCCTTTCAAAAGGGACTACTAGTATGTACGGGCCCACTAAGGTTTCACCGGCAGGCTTGAATCTCTATTCTCCCACCCACGGGCCCCCTCGTGTGCCATGCGGATCCCAGGGCAGTCCTTCTCGACTCCCATTCCCCGCGCCATCCAATGGTCCATACAATACTAGCAGCGCTCCTAATTATTCAGCTAAGCCGCACCCATACTTGGCCTTGTGGTGGCACTGTTGACCTGGCATATTCTCGCATGAACCGGTCCTTAGATCTAAAGCAAGCAAACCACCATAACATCCAACCCATCCACATACCAGGCTTGCTTAGATCACCCATCGTATTGACCAGTTCACATTAACCAGAATATCATTGATGTATAATTAAATGTGTAGTGTTGTTTGCCATCCCAATTAATTAAGCGAAGCAAAAAGGTAAAACCCTTCCTGACTCTCTACCATAAATTCCAGGTGACAAGGGTGGTCAAACAAAACTAGTAAACTTCCTACCATAGGATTCCCATCAATTTGACACAAGCATGCAAGTTCGCAAACAAAATATTTATTTTGAAATAGGATCAATATGCTTCAAGGACACTTGCCTTGCTCCGGCGGATGGGGTTGCTCAAGCGCTTCGAAGTCTTGGTTCTGGAAATCCTCGTATGCGGCCTCTTGAGCACGTTCCTCTACGCGTGATCATACATACAAGAGAACATATACAATCAACATGATGCGCACAAAATAATCAACATGCAATGACATGTATGCATGCACAATTCAATAATTAATTTACTACAGTTGTTTATTAATTAGATGCGAGTAGTTCATACGTGTTCATATGAGTTTACGGGGGTTTTAGGGTGGATTAATGCTGCTGAAAATAAAATCATGGTGCAACTAAAATCAATTTACGCCTATTAGATTCAATATGATCGCAAAAATTCGCATCGGGAACATGGCCTACCGTAGATGCGATGGCTTCGATGATCGCGGGATGGGGACAATGCGTAGACGAAGTAGATGCGTCCTCTGGCGGCACGACGACGGCGGCGCGATGTCGACGACGGTCTCCGGCGAACGGTGGCGCCCTCCTCTTTTTCTTCCTCTTCTTCCCCTTCTTTTCCTCTTTTTTTCTTCCCTGGGCGCAGCTCTCTGGACTCCCTTTTTTTTCCTCTGTTTCGGCGGCTTCCTTCGTGGTTGGCGGCGGCATCGTGGGGCTTCGGTCGTATATATAGGGGCGGCGGGAAAAATCGGGGCGGAGTCATACCGGGAGCGGGACTCGATACGGCGTCGGGAAAATCGGGGGCGGGCGTTACGGTCGGGGCTGGCGCGGTACGCGGGCGGGGCCCAGAGCGGAGCGGACGCGCGGCCGAGCGCTGGCGCGGAGCAGGAAAATCGCGGGAGGGCGGGATTGCGCGTTGGCGGGAATCGGGGATCGGGGCGGGATGCGAGGCGCGGGAGGGGTCCAGCGGGGCCGGCGCGTACGGCGGCCGGGAGCGGGGTCGCGGCCTTGGCGCGGGGCGCTCGGTCGGCTGGGCCGCTGGCCTGGCCGCCAGGTTGGCCCTTTTTCTTTTTTTGTTTTACTTCCCTTTCTTTTATTTTACTAGTGTTTAATGCATGATCATGTATGCAATGCATGATGCGAAAATTTAGGGTGTTACATTTCGCATGGGAGTTATAAGATCTAGCTTGCATTCTTTCCTTTTTATGTTGTTTAGCTAATCTATAACAAAAATTTATGACATAACCATCTCTACCACAATAGGTACAATGAAATTTAACTTTGTGTTCATGTCTAGATGAGCATGCAGTATGTTTATTTGATCTCGAACGTGACAACACTCCTGCTGATTTAAAAATCACTTTCTAATGACTTTACAGTTTTAGGTGGATGTGCTTTAGCATGAGCATGAGAATCAAAACCTAAACCAGTTTTATCATTGCAAGATTTGGATGAATTCAGTAGCAAGTATAGATTTTTGTTCTCAATACAAAACTGCTCTAGTGTCCTATTCATGTCATCAAGTTTCTTAGACAATTCTAGACAGTTTTAACATGAAGTTTTTCCTTTTAATTTACAATTAGAACAACATTTAACTTCATGAGCATGTAAAGCATTGTTCAGTATTAAAATTTCATTCATGACATCTTTTAGTTTCTTTTCAAGATCATTACAGGTAGAACAATGCAAATCAATTGTAGAACAAGAAGCATCTTTTAAGTTTCTGTCATTAAGTGCAGCAAGCTTTTTGTTCTTTTCAATCTCTAACTCAAGTTTATCAAGAGTGGAGGAGTGTGCACTTCTTAAGGAGGACAATTGTTCATATATTAAATCGCATGAGGAACAAGAATCATCAGTAGGAATCAAGGTTTTCAAATGATTAATTTCATATTCTAGTGACTCAATTTTAACAGCATTGTCCCTAAGCTTTTTGTCCTTTTTCTTAACAATAACAGTTGCGCGGGAAATAGCATCACACATTTCATCACAAGTAGGACATACCTCTTTGTTGTCACTGTTGTGTTCTGCATGATCCATACTTGATCTTGATTTGCCCGCCATGAAACACAAGTTTGCCAGATCATCTTCATCGTCGCCACTTCCAATGTCTACATCACTCGAGCCAAGTTCTTGAAGTGTGGTGATGAAACTGTTTATCAGTTTGCATCCTGTAAAATCCTTCTTTTTGTTGTTGATGTTGTCAAAAGAGGACTTCACTTTATTCTTCTTTTCATCACGGGTAGAAGGACCTAAAAGGTTAGGGCAATCTGTACGAAAGTGTCCTGTCTTACCACATTCAAAGCATCGTTGAGGTTCAGAGCTTCCTCTTCTTCTAGTTCTCACATTTTACAATGCTTTTGAGAACCGAGTAGAGATGAGTGCTAGCTCCTCTTCTGGAAATTCTTCACTCTATTCCAGGGTTAGTGAAGACAGCAAAGCAAGTTTACTGCTAGATGAAGATTGGTCGGAGCTAGGTATATCACGTTGATAAACAAATGCAAGAGACTTGTTGGGGTTCTTACGTGAGATTATGTCAATTTCATGAGTTTTCAATTTAGAATATAGCACATCTAATATAAGTGTACTCATGACAGTAGATTAACGAATAGATGTGACTTTCATCTCCCAAATTGACATGTCTAATGCACTTAACAATTGCCTAGCATTTTCAGCATCTGAAAAATTAACATTGACACTACGCAAGTTGCTGAGAATTTTACTAAAGCGAGCAAAAATGTCATTAATAGACTCACTGGGTTGCATCTCAAAACTCATGTATTCCTTTTTGAACATATCCTGCTTTACCTCCTTGATCGTGTTGGATCCTTCGTGGTAGTCACAAAGTGCTCTCCACACATCATACGCCGATCGAAGGTGTGCAACACGGTTGAAGTCGCTCTGAGTTAGTCCTTGAATTATAAAGTTGTAGGCTTTGTTGTTGTTGTCAACATCTCTTAAGTTTGTACCCATGACTTGATCCTTCAGCGACACGTCGTAAGGCTTGTACACTTTTTCCCATATCGCGAAGCCTTGCGCCTGGAAAAAAGCTTCCATGCATGCCATCCAAGCAAGAAAATCAATACCAACAAACACACAAGGTTTTGTCGAGTATTTCTCCATGAGGATTAGCCAAAAACATGTGCGAATCACAAATATTAGAGCATCGTGTGTAAGTGCATCTAGGCATCCCTTGTGAGTTTTGGTTGATTTATGACAAACAAATAAGATCCTAACAAAATTGTTGAGATGAGCGCAGGTTTTAAAAGTATTAGAAGGAAATCTCAAAAAGAAAGGAGAATGAGGAATCAAAAGGAAAAGAGCTCAAGAGCTGAAAAGAATAGTTTATTTTGTATGGAGTGTGTTAGAGAAACACACCCAAGAGCTCAAGCAGAAGAGATCTCACTCACTAGACAAAAATCTGCATATCCGGACTAGTCCGATGTCAACCGGACTAGTCCGATATCTCTCTGACTATAAACAGACAAGTCCTCCCCAGTGCAGACTTGTCCGCAAGCACTCCAGTTTACACAGCATCGGACTAGTCCGATATCAACCAGACTAGTCCGATAATCTTCTGACTAAAATCGGACAAGTCCTCCAAGACCGGACTTGTCCTTAGCCCCACAATTTTTCACGACACCAGACAAATCTGATATCCATCGGACTAGTCCGAAAACTCTATGACTAAAATCGGACAAGTCCTCCAAGTGCGAACTTGTCCTCAATTCTACATGAGGTTCACCACACCGGACTAGGCCGATATGTGTCGACCTAGTACGAACACTTCCAGTGCCCAGATCAGACTAGTCCGCGCATTTACACACAAGTGTTATATCTCTTAACACTTAGGGTTTTCCACACACCGCACACCAGACTAGTCCGGAGTCCACCACGGACTAGTCCAGACATCGCAAACCCTAACGGTAACCTTTGGAAACCCTAGTATAAATAGAGGTGTATGGGCCTACAACAATAACTCTAGACCCCCTGCACCGTCACACCTCCTAAGAGCCCAAAATACACATCTCTCCACACATTCTAACCCTAGAAAGATCAAATCTTTGAGGATTAGCAATTGATCAAAGGAGAGACTTGTTCCACACTATCTTGAGCTCTTGGGTTTGAATCTCCCGCACACTCTTGTTGTTTATTACATATATTTCAAGTGTGTTTGGTGGTGTTCGTTCATTGTTATTCTGGGGAGCTCTCAACTTGTGAGAAGGCCCCTTGAACACGTTATTTTCCCTTTGTGATTAGTGGAAGAGAATCGGCTTTCGTGGCGATTCGACGAGGGTAGGGTTGGTGAAGACTCGGTCCTCCGTGGACTCCTCAACATGGATGTAGGTTTCCTTCATGGGAATCGAACCATGGGACAAAATTGTGTCTCGCACTATTTGTTTCATTGTTCATCATATTCTAGGGTTTACTTAATCTTGTGTAACTTACGTTGAAACATTGATATTAAAGTTAATTTTTGACACACCTTATTTCATTGTCGTAATACATCCAAGTTACAAATTACATTCCGCTCCATAGAGTATTAGAAGTGAAATCATCGATCAAACTTGATCATTCTTGTCCAGGCATACCGGACTAGTCCGATCTCTCTTTATTTGATCGATTTGTTAAGTGTTTCAAGATCCAACAAACGTTCAAAAAGCCTATTCACCCCCCTCTAGGATACATTCAATTGGTATCAAAATTGGACTCTTCAAAAGAGACTCACCGCTCGAAGAGAAGATGTCAGACGTCAAGGATGTACACAACAACTTCAACAACGAGAAGGGTGATGAAGAAAGAACTCAAAAGCTAGAGAAGGTCCTCGACGCCATCCAATATTGTGAGGACGATGACGAGGAGATGCTTGAACTCAAGGCAATCCTAAGGAAGAAGGCACTCTCTCCAAAAGGGAAGAAGAAGATCGAGGATGAAAAGAAGAAGGGGAGTAGTCACACTGACTACTCCCGATATCATTTTAACTATGATCGGTTAAATTCTAACAATAATCGTTACTTATTAATTCTTCTAGGGAAAGCTCCTTTATTTGATGGCAATGATTATTCAATGTGGAGACAAAATATGAAAATGCATCTCATATTTCTTAACCCAAGTTTATGGCATATAGTGTGTACAAGGATAGATATTCTGGATGACGATGAAGAGCTAACTCCAAGCCAAGAACAAGTCATTCATCAGAACGCTCAAGCTGCAGCTGTAATCACGTCATCACTGAGCCGAGACGAGTTCACCAAAGTGTATGGACTAGAAATGGCCAAGGAGATATGGGATAATCTACAAACCACACATGAATGTGATCATCATGTAGGCAAAGCCAAGATTGATATGATTGAAGGCAAATTGGGAAGATTCACCATTGAAGAAGATGAGTCACCACAAGATATGTACAATCGGTTAAAGAATATTATCAACAAAGTTTGAGCATATGGAAGCAAGAAGGGAATGACCACGAGTTTGTAAAGCTAATTCTTAGAGCATTCATGCCTCGACTCTTTGCTCGATGATTAGAGAAAGCCTCGGGTATCAGAAGATGACCCCGGACAAACTTCTTGGTAAGATTATCAACTCTAAAATGATGGAGAAGCAAGCCAAGCACGTCAAGGAAATTGTCCATATTACCTCGGCAAAGAAGAAAGGAGTTGCTTTAAAGTCAACTTGTAAACCCATATCAAAAGAAGCTCAAGAAGCTCATGGAGAAGATGACAACGATGATGAAAGTAGTGACATCGATGAGGAAGACATGATCTTATTCATGAAGAAGTTTAAGAAAATGATGATAAGAAGACAATGTGGTAGCTCAAATGAAAGAAGACATAGGGACAAACCAAGACAAAAAATGAGGCGTGCTTGCTATAACTGTGGAGAGTACGACCATTTCATAGTAGACTGTCCTCATGAGGAAAATAAGAGGAAGACTAAGGATAACAAGCCTCAACTTAAGAAAATGTTCAAGAAGAAGAAGCAATATGGCCAAGCTCATCTAGGGAAGGAGTGGGACTCCAATGATGAGTCCTCATCCGAAGAAGAAGAGATGGCTACCATAGCCATAAAGAAGACTACCAAGAAATCCACTCTCTTCCCAACCATGAGCGCATGGAAGGACAACGACAACACATGTCTAATGGCCAAGGAAGGTAACAACTAAATCTTCCTCCTCGCATTCTTTTTCTAGTGATGGTGATAATTCTACTGATGATGAAGACATGCTTAGAGGTTTAGACAAGAAAACTGCTGCTAAGATGAAATTTCTAATGGATAAGCTTGTTGATAAGGAGGAGCTAGTTGATCGTCAAGAAGATATGATCATCCTCCAAAAGGAGGAATATCTTAAGATCAAACTGCTCCTTGAACTTGAAAAGGAGCAAAGCAAATCACTAGAACTTGAGTTAGCTTCAAGCAAGAGAGCTTGCTTGAAGTTAAACGACTCAACTGCCACCATCAAGAATGAACTTGCTAACTTGACCAAAGTTAACAAGATTCTTGAAGTACATGTTGAGTCACTCAAGCAAAGTGGTTCTTCATCCTCTTCAAGCTCACCTTGTCGACATATAAAATCTGAAACTGTTATTGCTTGCACATATACTAAAAATGACACTAACTTGAAGGAAAAGCCAACCTTGACAAAGGACAAGCAACTTCCCATGGTGGCATGTTTGACAAGGAGAAGATCAAATATGCACGTAGTGCATACTCAGTCACAAGACCTCCTAATGTCAAATATGGCATTGGGTATTCTTATGGTGAAAAGAAAAATGCTAGAAGCCACAAGAATAACAAGGAGTGCATTGCGTTTGTCAAGGGAAACTCTTCTCAAGTTAGACAACTAAATAATATTATTAACATAGTGAACACATATGAACAACAAGTCTTATTTAGAACATTTGATGCTTCATATATGCTTATGAAAAGTAATATTGGAAGAGTTTATGCCAAATATGTTGGGCCACGCCATGTGAACACCAAGTCTCATGTGTGGGTGCCCAAATCACTTGTGACTAACCTCAAAGAACCCAATCAAGCTTGGGTACCTAAGACCAAGGCATAATTTGTCTTTTGCAGGCCTATTCATCCGGTGGAGCTAAATGGGTGCTATATAGTGGATACACCAATCACATGACCAGAGAAAGAAGAATGTTCATGGAATATAAAGAAAATGAAGATTCAAGCGAAGGCATCTATTTTGGTGATAACAGTCAAGGAAGGGTGCTTGGTATCGGTAAAATTGCAATTTCATCAAAAACATACTCTTTCTCATGTTTTACACATTGATTCCTTGGATTATAACCTTTTTTCCATATCTCAATTATGTGACAGAGGTTATAGTTGTTTATTCACTAATGAGGGAGTGATCGTCTCTAGAAGGAGTGATAACTCGGTTGCATTCAAGGGTGTGTTAAAGGGAAAAATTTATCTAGTTGACTTGAACAAAGATAAAGCCGAACTTGACACATGCTTGATTGCAAAGACCAACATGGGTTGGTCGTGGCATAGACGGCTAGCACATGTTGGTATGAGGAATCTTCAAAAACTTCTTAAAGGTGATCACATCTGAGGTTGAAAGGATGTTGTTTTTGAGAAAGACAGGCCTTGTAGCGCATGCCAAGCTGGGAAGCAAGTAGGAGCGCTCCATCCCGTGAAGAATGTCATGACTACAACAAGACCGCTTGAACTCCTCCACATAGATCTATTCAGTCCAATTTCTTACATAAGTATTGACTTTAATAAATATGGTTTAGTCATTGTCGATGATTTTTCTAGCTTCATGTGGGTTTTCCTTTTGCATTATAAGACAGAAACTCAAGGAACCCTCAAGAAGTTCCTCAAGCGAGCTCAAAATGAATTCTCATTGATGGTCAAGAACATACAAAGTGACAATCGAACAGAATTCAAGAACACCCAAATTGAGGAGTATCTAGACGAAGAAGGGATAAAGCATGAATTTTCAGCACCATATTCCCCTCAACAAAACGGAGTAGCCGAAAGGAAGAATCGAACACTCATTGAGATGGCAAGGACAATGCTCGATGAATACAAGACTTCAGACCGGTTTTGGGCTGAAGCATTTAACACCGCTTGTCATGCCATAAACCGACTTTATCTTCATTGATTGCTCAAGAAAACTTCGTATGAACTACTCACGAGTAACAAGCTAAATATTTCATATTTCCGAGTTTTTGGCTCAAAGTGTTATATCTTAACAAGAAGCCTAGGGCTTCGAAGTTCGCTTTGAAGTCTGATGAAGGTTTCTTACTTGGCTATGATTCGAACTCCTACTCCTATCGTGTCTTCAACAAGGCCCCTGGACTTGTTGAAGTAGCACGTGATGTAGTGTTCGATGAAACTAACGACTCTCAAGAAGAGCAACTTGATCAATGTGTGCTAGATCAAGAAGAAGCTCCATGTCAAGCATTGAGAAGATTGGTGTTGGGCGATATTCGACCACAAGTGCCACCTCCAAATGCAAATGAAGAAGATGAACCACAAGTGGAGGACAATGATCAAGGGGGAGCTTCCACACAAGATCAATCTCAAGATAATCAAGGTGATCAAGACATCAATGAGGTCCACTATCCAGGGGGAGAAGAAGATGATAATTAGGAAGATTCAAGACCACAAGTGCCAAATCCAAGAGTACATCAAAGCATCCAAGGAGATCACCTTATCAACAACATAATTGGGGACATACAAAAGGGAGTAGTAACTCGATCTCGTATAGCTAATTTTTGTGAACATTACTCAGATAAGGATTCATATTGGGTGGTGGAGATGCAAGAAGAATTGAACAACTTCAAAAAGAACGAAGTGTGGGAACTTGTTGAAAGACCCAAGTTCAATGTCGTCGGCACTAAATGGGTCTTCCGCAACAAGCAAGACGAACATGGGGTGGTGACAAGGAACAAGGCATGACTGGCCAAAGGTATTCACAAGTCGAAGGTTTGGATTTCGACGAGACTTTTTCTCCCGTAGCTAGGCTTGAATCGATTCATATATTACTTGTATATGCTACTCACCATGATTTCAAACTTTATCAAATGGACGTGAAAAGCGCCTTCCTCAACGGACCGATCAAGGAGGAGGTGTACGTGGAGAAAACCCCCGGGTTTGAAGATCAAGAGTTCCTGACCATGTATACAAACTGTGTAAGGCTCTCTATGGCCTCAAACAAGCTCCTAGAGCTTGGTATGAGTGCCTTAGAGATTTTTTGATTGAAAATGGCTTTAAGATTGATAAAGCTGATCACACCTTATTTACTAAGCATTTTGATAATGATCTATTCATTTGCCAAATCTATGTTGACGATATTATATTTGGTTTAACTAAGAATTTTTTTTGTCAAGAATTTAGTAAGGTTATGACAGATAGATTCGAGATGTGAATGATGAGAGAGTTGAGATACTTCTTGGGATTCCAAGTAAAGCAACAAAAGGACGGGACATTCATAAGCCAAACAAAGTACACTCAAGACATTCTCAATAAGTTTGGAATGGACAAAGCAAAGCCCATAAAGACTCCCATGGCGACAAATGGACACTTGGATCCCAATGAAGACAGACCAAACGTGGATCAAAAGGTATATCACTCCATGATTGGCTCCTTACTTTATTTATATGCATCTAGGCCTGATATCATGTTGAGTGTATGTTTGTGTGCGAGATTTCAAGCCAATCCTAAAGAATGTCATTTGACAGCCGTAAAAAGAATCTTGTGATATTTAGTTCATACACCCAACCTAGGCATTTGGTATCCTAAAGGTTCAAAATTCAATCTCATTGGATACTCTGATGCAGATTATGTCAGATGCAAGGTAGATAGAAAAAGTATCTCCGATACTTGCCAATTCCTAGGTAGATCCTAGTTTTTTGGTCCTCCAAGAAACAAAATTCCATTTCCTTATCCACGGTCGAAGCAGAGTATGTTGTAGTCGGGAGTTGTTGTGCACAACTCCTTTGGATGCGACAAACTCTAAGGGATTACATTTACAATATGAGTCGTATTCCACTCCTTTGTGACAATGAGAGTGCCATGAAAATTGCCCATAATCATGTTGAGCACTCTAGAACCAAACACATAGACACCCGACATCACTTTTTAGGAGATCACTCAATGAAAGAAGACATAGCCATTTCCCATGTAAACACTAAAAAACAAATAGCCGATATATTTACCAAGCCACTTGATGAAAAACGCTTTTGTGACCTCCGAAATGAACTAAATATTCTTGATGCTCGGAACATGGCTTGAAAACTTGCATACCTGGATGCCATCTTCAAGATCATGTTGATTGTGTTGAAACATCACCTCTCTCTATTTTTCTCCAAAAAACTATGTTAATTACTTGATCTTGGTGAATTATGGTAATAGCTTGATTGTTGTATGTTTACTGATCATATTCGTCAAGAATATTTGTGTGTTTTTGCCCCCTATCTTCTTTTTAAGCACCTTCAAATATATATGAAAGGTCTCTATATGTTTCTGTCCAGGTGACCACACACTAGTCTGTGGTTACACAGGACTAGTCTGCACATTGCAGACTAGTCCGCAAAGTGTCCACTAGTCCGGTCTGACCACAGACTAGTCTGATTTTTCAACTCCATAACCCTAGGGCCGGCGCAACCCTAATCTCCTTCCTTCTCACAACTCCTCTCATGTTCTCTCTCCTAACCCAAGTGCTCCCAAGGCGATGTGGCAAGTTTTCCATCAAATCCACTCAAGTTTCGGTTGGATTTGATCTCCATTGCAAGGGGATCGAAGACAACGTACTTGTCTGCATCAACAACTCCTTCAACGCTGCAAATCTAAGGATTTGGTAAAATTTCTCTCCAAACCCTAGAACCTTCAATTTTCCCTTGTTTGTGCTCAAATAGATTAGTTCCTCCTGCCAATACATGCTCCCTTGTTGTATTACAACTACATTGCTCCACTTTTGCATTGAGAAACTCCATTATCTAGTTAGATAGGGTTCAAGCAGTTGAATATCGGACTAGTTCGTTATCTGAGCGGAAAAGTCCGGTACTCTGGACTAGTCCGCACCTGATCAACGTACAAGTCCGATGTTAGCTGAACAAAACCCTAATTCTCTTCAACTCAATGTTTTCCCTTGCCACCAATTCTTATCTATGTCATATGTAACCTTCTTGTCAGGACAATGTCGAACTCAAATGATGACATCTCCAACTTTGAGGCTGAATTGGATCAAGAAGTGTTGCCTCGCATGTAAGATTCTCGCTCCAACAAAAGACAAGTGTGTGTTGCTGAGCCTTCGTCCACCCCACCTAGGGTCCGACGAAAGGTTCTGGCCAAGAAAATAGCTACAAAGGCAAAAGATATGGTTGGTCCTAGCTCGGCGGCCCCTCGCCAAACTAAGGGAAAAGGCAAAGGAATTGCCTTTGGCTCGATTCACCCCCTCAAGATGACTGCTCCAAGATAGGGGAATAGGGACCCCTCGGAGGAAAAGTTCAATGGTAAAGGAAGTGATGTGGCTTGGAAGCTGAGGAAAATTGATGCTTATAATGATGGAAAAAAGGCAGTTGATCCAAGATTTTGGAGCAACTTCCACGTGGACTACTACAATACCATCTACCTTCAGATGAAGACTCTAGTGATCCGCAGCCAATGGATCGACTGTACACACTTTGAGAGAAAGAGTTGTCAACCCTTTGATGAAGTGATAAAGGCTGTGGAGAGACATGGCCTCAAGGACTTGTTTGCTTTCCGATATAACTGGAATGATGAGGTCATAACACAGTTCTTTGCAACCTGCTACTTTGCCAGTGATGAAGAAGATAGAGTGACTTGAATGACACATGGATCCAAGTACACTGTTACTTATGATGAGTTTGCTAGGCTATTGCACCTTGAGGACACTGGCAGCAATGAGGTCATTATTCACAATATTGGAGTTTTGGAGAAGTACAAGATTGGATTTTCTCTATGAAACTTGCCTCAAGTACAATCCTCCCTCAACCAAGAACATGACGCCCTTCTTCATGGTTCTCAATAGAGTGCTCCGGAAGACCATTACTTCAAAGGATGGAGATGTAGGGAGTGTCCAAAGTTATTTGAGAACCTTGATGAAAGTGATTAGCAAGAACAGGAAGTTTGATATCTTTGACTACATCTGGAACAACACGGTAAACATCTTCTGCACTCCTAATCGCTCCTGTGGCTATGCACCTTACATCATGTTCATGATAGAGAAGGTCACAGGGATCGAATTTCTAAAAGATGTTGAGCATACAACTTTGAGGCCTCAGAAGCCGCGTCAAGTTGTTCTTCCAACTGCTCCATCTCCTGTTTTAAGTGAAGAGGCTCTGAGGAGAGCTCAAGGAGATGCAAGGCCTGCCTCTAACACCAGGGCCCCTCCTCACAAAGGATCTCCTAGTGGGATTATGAAGTAATTGGCCGCCATATTTGGTTCTTGCCGCAAAGCAGAAGTGAAGCTCCACAAGATGAACAAGGCAAGGAAAGAGGACATGAGGTACATGAAGGAAAATGTCAAAGCCATATGCCATAAGCTGGAGATTGAGCCTGTTGGGTCTCCAGTCATCTCAGAGGACTCTGCTTCTGACTTCTCTAAGCTTCCACCTCTATCTCCTTCCGAGCTTGCCTACTTTGGCGTTGGGGGCACGACGAGTGTCACTCATCCTCCTCCTCCTCCTCAGCCTGATGATGAATACGACGAGAGGACCGACAGCGTAGAGTGAGCCTGCAACGATGAGTAGATCCTTCCTCTCCTTCATTTTGGTGCCTTGATGTGAAAGGGGGAGAGATTCAGGGGGAGTCTTAGGTCCTAGCAGTAGGTTGAGAGATGATAGCTCTATTTTTGTTTCTTTTGGTGTTGTAAGACTTTTGGTGCTGTAAGACTTTTTTAAGTAATGTAGTAAGAACTTTTAGCATGTAAAAGGAATCACAAAGTCATATATGTATGAAATACTATGCTCATATTATTTTAAGTTCAGATTCACACATAGACTTCCCAAGTTTCAAAACTCCCCCTCAATTTAAGCCATGAGGATGCATAACCCCTATTTCAATACAAATGTAACATAAATGAGTGAAATCCAAAGGTTTTGTGAAAAAGTCAGCCAATTGTTGTTCGGTATCTACATGGTGAAGCACAATGTTTCCTTTTTCAACATTATCACGGAGAAAGTGATACCTAATATCAATGTGCTTAGTTCTAGAATGTTGTACGGGGTTTTTAGCAATGCAAATGGCACTAGTGTTATTACAAAATAGTGGAACACTATCTAGATCAACCCCATAGTCCTTAAGTGTTTTAACAATCCAAAGAATTTATGAACAAGCACTAGCAGCAGCTACATATTCAGATTCGGCTGTAGATTGTGCAACTGAGTTTTGTTTTCTGGAGGACCAAGCAACAAGTGAATTACCAAGAAAATGACAAGAATCGGAAGTACTTTTCCTATCAATCCTACAACCCTCAAAATCAACATCTGAAAAAGCTTTCAAAGTAACGGTTGAGTAAGAAAAAAAGAAAAATGTCAAATTCTTGAGTTACATGTAAGTACCCGAGAATCCTTTTGACGGCTTGACGATGTGAAGCACGTGGGGAAGCTTTAAACCGTGCACAAAGACATACGCTAAATTGTATGTCCGGTCTTGATACCGTGAGGTACACAAGTTATCTGATCATGCTTCTATATTCTTTTTTATCCACGGGTTCACCATCTTCATCAAGTTCAAGTGTTGATGTTGTTCCCATTGGTGTCTGACGAGGCTTGCTTTTGTCCATGTTGAAGCGCTTGAGAAGGTCCCTTGTATACTTCGTTTGATGCACAAAGGTACCTTCCTCGGTTTGCTTGATTTGTAGCCCTAAAAAGTAAGTGAGTTCACCCATCATACTCATTTCAAATTCTGAACTCGTCATTGCTGAAAACTTGGACACAAGATCATGAGAAGCACAACCAAAGATAATATCATCCACATACACTTGAACGAATAATGAGTCATTGTCATGCTTAAGCACAAAAAGAGTTTTATCAACCTTTCCCATGGTAAACCCCTTTTCAAGTAAGAATGTTTTTAACCTATCATACCATGCTCCACCTATGTTGTAATGACATAGCCGGTTCCAAGCCCATATAAAGGAGGAGGGGTTGTGATAGGCTTGGCGAGCCAGCAACTATACTTAGCCATTCTCATGGAAATGAAACCCATTGGAAATTCGTTGGGTTGTAACCCTCTTAGCGACGCGTCATACCGGAACCTGGGTATGGTATTAAGTGGGTGAGGGTCGGGTCGCCACCGCCTTAGTGGCGCGCCATATCGGAACTCGGGTGTGGTGTTAAATGGGCGAGAGGCGGATCGCCACCACCTTAGTGGTGTGCTACATCATCGCCCGGATGTAGTGTTAAGTGAGCAAGGGTCTTTGCATCTTCCTCGACTGATGCGAAGGGTAAGGAAGCTAGCCGAGGAAACTAGGTTTCGGGTGGGTAGTTAGAATATAGGATCCTTGATGGGAAAGCTACGAGAGTTAGTGGACATTGTGATTAGGAGGTGTGTAAATATCCTTTGTGTACAAGATACTAGATGGGCAGGTCAAAAGGTGAGAGAGGTTGAGAATACCGGTTTCAAGCTTTGGTATTCTGGCTCGACTGGGACTAGGAATGGCATAGGCATCCTAATAGATAAGAGCCTCAAGGATGGAGTAGTGGATGTCCGTACACGAGGGGATAGGATCATCCTAGTCAAGGTAGTTGTGGGGGACCTTATCTTGAATGTCATTAGTGCTTATGCCCCACAAGTTGGGCTCGACATAAGCACTAAGAGACAATTTTGGGAGGACTTGGAGGATATGGTTAGTAGTGTACCGATAGCCGAGAAGCTCTTCATAGGAGGAGATCTCAATGGCCATGTAGGTACAACTAATGTAGGTTTTGAGGGGGTATACGGAGGTTTTGGGTGTGGCGATCGAAATCAGGATGGTAAGGATATCCTAGACTTTGTCGTAGCCTATGACCTATTGATAGCTAACACCCTCTTTAAGAAGAGGCTATCTCACTTAGTGACCTTTACTAGTGCCCAACATTCTAGTCAAATCGACTATATTCCTCACTAGGGGAAGGGATAGGGGGGCATGTTTAGATTGTAAGGTGATTCCTGGGGAATGTGTTGTTCCACAACATAAACTTGTGGTAGCCGATTTTAATTTCCACGTGCGTGTGTCACGAGACAAAGGTGTTAAAACCGCTAGAACAAAGTGGTGGAAGTTGAAGGATGAAGCGTAGCAATCATTCAAAAGGAGGATGATGTGAAAGGTCCTTGGAGCGAAGAGGAAAATATAGATAGTATGTGGGTGAAGATGGCGACTTACATTAGGAAGGCAGCTAGGGAGGTGCTTGGATGTACAAAAGGTAAGAAACTTATAGATAAAGATACTTGGTGGTGGAATGAAGATGTACAAAAGGCTATTAAGGAGAATAAGGAGTCTTATGTAGGATCGAAGAGCACGTGAAAAGCTACCAGAGGGGGGTGAATGGTAGATTTAAAAATCTTACGCAGCGGAAACAATTAAACCCCAACCCCTTCAGCAGAAAAACGATCTGTTAAAGGAATCGTGTGTGAGACTAATATAAACGTTTTTCATCGTGGCAAAAGTGATAGATATAAGAGAGAATCAAGTCACGAAGATAACACAACAAGAATCACTCAAATCCGTCAAGAAAAACTCAAGTTATGATCGAAAGATCAAACAAAGGTCAATCTGCCCTTCCCGAAAAAAAAACAGTTCTGGAACGCTGCAAAGAAACTCGTGTAGATCATAGACCACAAATCCAATGACCGTGAAATTTTGAAAGATGATAGATAATCAAGTTGTGAAGACAACCCAAAAATAATCACGTCAACTGTATCTGTAAAACTCAAGTTATGATAAAACCACCGACGAAAGGTAGTGCTGTCCAGAAACTCGACGAGTAAAACTTGTCTGCAACAAGTCTGACGAACAAGGCACAAAAGTTCCTTAAAACTACGAATTTTATTCAATAGAAAACAAGAGTAACAGCCCCAAAGTCGTGCACCACGAGCTCTGGGCTCCCTTGCTTATATAACCAGCTCGAAAGCCAACTCAACTCAAATCAGGAACCTAATCCTACTCTGTTTACGAATCGTAACTTTTCATAATTGCTTAGGATTCTTCTATACGCAGATAGAAGCAATCTTAAGACTTACAAACACCTTAGGAACGTATTCCATATTCCTAAACAACTCAAATTTGTGACCCACACGAAATCATATCATAACCAACTCAAATCTTTCCATATTTGAGTCAAACCCGACTCAGCCGTAGCCTAAGTCCATAACCTAGTCGGTTGGACCTTTCCGACCAACTCTTTACGTCCACATCTCTTCATCACGTCTCGGAACCATGTAGCCACGTCCATGCACTCCTTGCACACGTGCAAACATCTTCCAATGACGTCCACGATACCTTCACATGCATTGTTCATGATTCAATCATGCTGCACAACCTCCTGATCAGCTCAACCACAATTCCTCCTGAATTTCGTTGTTGGAACCTCATCTCCTCCCTGAGACTAGTCCAATGGATCCCATCACCAGCCATGTCTTGAACTCAAGCAATACCTGCACATGAATAAACAACCAATCCATACGAGCCCAAGTCCTCGACTTGACTCAAGTTAGTTCCGAACACAACACCTTACGTGAGAACCTCACATAAGCATGTTGCAAAACCACAGTAACACGATATCATCCATGTCAACCAAAAACCCACCAAAGACTTAGCAAATGAATACTAGGCAATCTTTCCAGATATGTAAAGCAAGTACGAAACATTGCAAATAAAAAACAGAAGCATTGCGGTCAAGTTCCGGACCTTGCCAGAGCAACCCGAACCTTGAGCCGGAGCTAACAAAAGCTAGTAGAACCTAGCGCCGGAACTTACCAAAACTAGTATAACCAAGCTCCTGCCGGAGCTTACAAAACTAGTAGGACCTTAATAAAAAGGTGTTTTGGTGATATTCAAAACTTTTATCATCAAAGCAAGTGTATTCACTACAAGCCAATGTATTCCGCACACATAGGTCTTACAATCTCCCCCTTGATGAATGCATTGGCAACACCATTTAAAATCCGAACATTGGCTTATTCACATAAAAGTTTTGAAGGCAATTTATCTCCCTTTGTAAATCAAAAGTAAAATGAGAAGAAAATCCAAAAATTATCCCATATTATCTCTCCCCCTTTATTATCTCTCCTTATGCACATATTTTCTTTCTCTTCATGCTTATCTCTCCCCCTTTGACAATGTATTCAGCAAGTCATGAGCATATAAACAAATTATCTCTCCCTCTTTATTTGTTATGAGCATATTATAACATATATATATAAACAATGCTCATCCAAGTCATACTATCTGTAAGACCTATGTGTGCTGAATACATTGGCTTGTAGTGAATACACTTGGCTTTGATGATAAAAGTTTCGAATATCACCAAAACACCTTTTTATCAAGGTCCGACTCTAGCTCCGAGCTACAGCAAGGTCCGATAGTAGGTCCGACTTGTTTTGGGTAGCTCTGGCTACGTTAGATGCTAGGTCCGGGTTCTTGGTAAGGTCCGACTAGCTTTGGTTAGCTCCGGTGAGCTTTATCTTTAGCTCTGGCATGTCTTTGATAGCTCCGGCATATACTTGATAGCTCCGGCATGCTTTTGCTAAGCTCCGACGTACTTTGTCTAGCTCCGGTTTTTGGTTGACTAGTTTTGACTAGTTTTTGGTAAGCTCCGGTGCTAGGATCTACTAGTTTTGGTAAGCTCCGGCAGGTGCTTCATTGTACTAGTTTTGGTAAACTCCGGCGCTAGATTCTACTAGCTTTTGTTAGCTCCGGCTCAAGCTCCGGGTTGCTCTGGCAAGGTCCAAAACTTGACCGTAGTGTTTCTGCTTTTCATTTGCAATGTTTCATACTTGCTTTACATTGTTGGAAAGATTGCTTAGTATTCATTTGCTAAGTTTTTGGTGCGTTTTGGATGATATGGATGATATCGTGTTACTGTGGTTTTGCAACATGCTTATGTGAGGTTCTCACGTAAGGTGTTGTGTTTGGAACTAACTTGAGTCAAGTCGAGGACTTGGGCTCGTATGGATTGGTTGTTTATTCATGTGCAGGTGTTGCTTGAGTTCAAGTCATGGCTGGTGACGGGATCCATTGGACTAGTCTCAGGAGGAGATGAGGTTCCAACAACCAAGTTCGGGAGGAACTGTGGTTGAGCGGGTCAGGAGGTCGCGCAGGATGATTGAATCAAGGGCCGTGCATATGAAGGTCAAAGGAAGGTGTTCGCACGTATGCATGAGGTGCATGACGTAGCAATATACTTCTAGAGATGGATTATGGAAGGAAGATCTGATCGGAAGGATCGGATCGTATCAGTTGAAGACTTAGGCTGCTAGCTGAGTCGGTTATGGCTCGGTATGGAAATATCGAGTTGGTTATGTTAGGATTTCGTGTGGGTCACGAATTTGAGTTGTTTAGGAATGTGGTATACGTTCCTAAGGTGTTTGTAAGTCTTAATATTGCTTCTATCTGCGTATAGAAGAGTCCTAAGCAGTTATGGAAAGTTTCGATTGTGATCGGATTAGGATTGGAGTCCTAGTTGAGATTGGGATGGCCTAAGGGCTGGTTATATAAGCAAGGGAAGGCCAAAGCTCGTGAGAGACAACTTTGGGGCTGTTCCTCTTGTGTTCTATTGAATAAAATTCGTAGTTTGAAGGAACTTTTGTGCCTTGTTCGTCCGACTTGTTCCATACAAGTTTTACTCGTCGAGTTTCTGGACAGCACTACCTTTCGTTGGCGGTTTTATCATAACTCGAGTTTTACAGATCCAATTGACGTGATTCTTTTTGGGTTGTCTTCACAACTTGATTATCTATCATCTGTAAAACTTTCACGGTCATTGGATTTGTGGTCTATGATCTACACGAGTTTCTTTGCAGCATTCCAGAACTGTTTTTTCTCGGGTAGGGCAGATTGACCATTGTTTGATCTTCCAATCATAACTTGAGTTTTTCTCGACGGATTTGAGTGATTCTTTTTGTTTTGTCTTCGTGACTTGATTCTCTCTGATATATATCACTTTTTTCACAGTGAAACACGTTTAGATTAGTCTCACACACGATTTCTTTAACAAATCGTTTTTCTGCCGAAAGGGTTTGGGGTTTAATTGTTTCCACTGCGTAAGGTTTTTAAATCTACCATTGACCCCCCCCCCTCTGGTAGCTTTTCACGTGCTCTTCGATCCTACAATTGGTATCAGAGCCATGGTGCTCTAATCTTTGAGATTTGCACGTGTTTTTGACTAATCATCATGGAGAAGTACTCTGCCAAACCTTGTGTGTTTGCTGGTATTGATTTTCAGGTTTGGAAGGCTCGCATGGAGGCTTTCATCCAGGCACAAGGCTTTGCAATATAGGAGAAGGTATACAAGCCTTATAAAGTGCCATCAAACGATCAAGTTACAGCTACAAATCTAAGAGATGTCGACAACAACAACAAGGCTCGGAACTTGATCATACAAGGATTAACTCAAAGCGACTTCGACCGTGTTGCACACCTCCGATCTGCATACGATGTGTGGAAAGCACTTTGTGACTACCACGAAGGATCCAACACGATCAAAGAGGTAAGGCAAGACATGTTCAAGAAAGAATACATGCGCTTCGAGATGCAATCCGGTGAGTCTATTGATGACCTTTTTGCTCGCTTTAATAAAATTCTCAGCAACTTGCATAGTGTCAATGTTAATTTTTCAGATGCTGAAAATGCTAGGCAACTTCTTAGTGCATTAGACATGTCAATTTGGGATATGAAAGTCACATCTATTCGTGAATCTACTGTCATGAGTTCACTTACTTTAGATGTACTTTATTCCAAGCTAAAAACTCATGAAATTGACATCCTAGCACGTAAGAACCCAAATAAGTCTATTGCATTTGTTTCACAACGTGATATGTCTAGCTTCGGCCAATCATCATCTTGCAATACTCTTGCTTTGTTGTCCTCACTAACCCTGGAGCAGATCGAAGAATTTCCAGAAGAGGAGTTGGCACTCATCTCTACTAGATTCTCAAAAGCATTGCAAAATGTGAGAACTAGAAGGAGAGGAAGCCCCGAACCTCAACGCAGTTTTGAATGTGGTAAAACAGGACACTTTCGTACAGAATGCCCTAACCTTTCAGGTCCGACCATCCGGGAAGAAAAACAAAGCAAGGTCCGGACCTCCTCTGGAAATTCCAACAAAAAGAAAAAGAAGGGTACCATAGGACGCAAGATGATTAACAGCTTCATCACCGCACTTCAAGAACTTAGTTCAAGTGATGTATACTTTGAAAGTGATGAAGATGATGACGATCTGGCCAACTTAAGCTTCATGGCGGGCAAAACAAGATCAAGATCAAGTCAGGAGGATGCAGAACACAACAGTGAAGACGATGAGGTATGTTCTACCTGCAATGAAACGTGTGATGCTATTTCTCGTGCAACTATTATTGTCAAGAAAAAAGGACAAAAAGCTTAGGGATAATGCTGCTAAAATTGAATCACTAGAATCTGAAATTAACCGTTTAAAAACATTGATTCCTAGTGATGATGCATGTCCCTCATGTGACTTAATCTATGAACAATTGTCCACATTAAGAAGTGCACATTCCTCCACACTTGATAAACTTGAACTTGAAATTGAAAAGAACAAAAAGCTTGCTGCACTTAAAATTGGAAACTTAAAAGATGCTTCTTGTTCTACAATTGATTTGCATTGTTCTAGTTGTGATGATCTTGATAAAAAACTGCAAGATGCTATGAATGAAATTTCTATATTGAACAATGCTTTACATTCTCATGAAGTTAAATTTTGTTCCAATTGCAAACTAAAAGGAAAAACTTCACGTGAAAATTGCCTTGATCTGTCAAATAAACTTGACAACATGCATAGGACATTAAATCAGTTTTGTAATGGGAATAAGAATCTAAACTTGCTGCTGAATTCTTCCAAGTCTTGCAATGATAAAACTGGTTTAGGTTTTGATTCTCATGCTCATGCTAAGGCACATCCACCTAAAATTGTAAAGTCATTAGGAAGTGGTTTGATTCAAACAGTTCCTAAACAAAAAGGAGTGGTTTTCAAATTTGCAGGAGTGTTGCCTCATTCGGTTTCAAATAAAAAAATTGTTTGCTCATCTAGACATGAACACAAAGTTAAATTTCATTGTACCTACTGTGGTAGAGATGGTCATGTCATAGATTTTTGTTATAGACTAGCTAAACAATAGAAAAAGGAAAGAAAAATTGCTAGATCTTATAACTTTCATGCAATTAGAAAAACACAACCTGCTTTAGTGAGTCAAAAATTTGAAGAGGTAGCTTCCGGACCTTCTGGTAAGAAATCCGCAAAAGCAGCTCTGATAGTTTCGATAGCTCTGAGAGCTCCCAGACCTTCTGTTGTTTCCTTCGAAACTTCAGCTTTTGCTTCCGGAGCTTCAGCCTTGTCTTTTGGAACTGCTGCTTTTACCTCCAGAGCTACTAGTTTTTGTGCTAAAAGAGTTAAGAATAGAAAACCTCAAACTTCGACTCATAAACCTGCTGTTTTATCTCAGCTTTCGCGTGTTTTTCCTGCTGCACGTCGTGTGACTCAGTACTGGATACCTAAATGCCTTTTGACTAACCCCAGTATTGAGTCATCGACGTATTGTGCTTCTATGTAGGTTACACGTTTGAGAAAGGAGAACATTTGGATTGTGGATTCAGGTTGCTCACGCCACATGACCGGTAACAAAGATTGGTTCTCCTCCCTCTCTTTTGTGTCACGTGTAGAAAATGTTACTTTTGCCGATAATTCTTCAACTCCTATAATTGCTAAGGGTTCGGTTAGAGTAAATGATCACTACACTTTGAAGGATGTGGCACTTGTCAAAAATTTTGAAATACAACTTGCTGTCTGTTTCACAATTGCTAGATGAAAATCTAGAAATTATTTTCAATAAAAACTACTGCAAAGTTGTAGGTTCAAATAGTGAGCTTATTTTTAACATGTCTCGGTTTGGAAGAGTTTTTAAAGTTGATTTTGATATGTCTTCCTCAAAGCATAGGTGTCTAGTTGCTAATGATTCAAAGGACTTATATTTTTGGCATCGTAGACTTGGTCACGTAGGCTTTGATCACCTAACGCGTGTTAGTGCTCTTGATCTCATACGTGGGCTGCCTAAGCTTAAAGGGGACAAAGAAATTGTGTGCTCTTCTTGTAGACATGCTAAGATGGTTGCAGGTTCACATACTCCTCTCACAATGATCATGACAACTGAACCATGTCAACTTTTGCATCTTGACACCGTAGGACCTTCACGTGTTCAATCCTTCGGAGGTAAATGGTATGTTCTTGTTATCGTTGATGATTATTCTAGATACTCTTGGGTTTACTTTATGGCGTCTAAGAATGAAGCTTTTAGTCACTTTAGGACTTTATTTCTTAGATTATCAATTGATCACCCAGGATCTTTAAAGGCAATTAGAAGTGATAACGGAACTGAATTTAAAAATCAATCTTTTGATCACTTTTGTGCTGAAAATGGAATAGATCATCAACTTTCTTCACCATATGTACCTCAACAAAACGGTGTTGTAGAAAGAAAGAACAGAACCTTAGTTGAGATGGTTAGGACTATGCTTGATGAATATCAAACTCCTAGAAAATTTTGGGCTGATGCGTTAGCAACCGCTTGTTATGTCTCAAATCGTGTTTTCTTGCGTGCTAAGCTAGGTAAAACACCATATGAGCTCCGGTTTGGACATAGGCCTAGTGTTACACACTTTCAGGTCTTTGGTTGCAAATTCTTTGTTAAGAAACATGGTAATCTTGATAAATTTGAACCTAGATCCATTGATGGCATGTTTCTTGGTTATCCATCTCATACTAGAGGCTACCGTGTGCTTTTACTTGACACTAACAAAATTGTGGAGACTTGTGAAGTGTCTTTTGATGAAGCTAGCCCAGGTACTAGCTCCGGTGTTGCAGGACCAGATCCGTATCCTCAGGAGGAGGGTATTTTCGAAGATGAAGAAGAACTGGTGATACTGCCTGGTAGTTCCGAAGTTGACACGTGTCCAGCTCCGAACATTGAACAAGCTCCGGCTATCACCTATGCTGGTCCTGATTGTCCACAAGTCACAAGCTCATCAATCTACGATGAACCTAATGAAGAAGAAGCTTGTGAGACATCTGTTCCTCTACGTTTTTACAAAGATCATCCCCCACAACAGATGATTGGAAGCTTGCACGAACAAGTCACACGGTCCAGGTTTTGCAATCCAAACTCTCATGCTCATTCTGCTTTTGTTGCTTCTTTTGAACCCAAAGATATATCACACGCACTCACTAATGAATCTTGGATTATTGCCATGCAAGAAGAGTTAGAAAATTTTGAAAGAAATAATGTTTGGAAACTTGTACCTCCACCTCAAGGTCACACTTTAATTGGAACTAAATGGGTATTTAAAAATAAACAAAGTGAGGATGGGGTTGTGATTAGGAATAAGGCTAGGTTGGTTGCTCAAGGTTTCACTCAAGTTGAAGGTCTAGATTTTAATAAAACTTTTGCTCCTGTCGCTAGATTAGAAGCCATAAGAATTTTGTTAGCTTTTGCAGCATCTAAAGGTTTTAAGCTATAACAAATGGATGTTAAAAGTGCTTTTCTTAATGGCTACATAGATGAGGAGGTTTATGTCAAACAACCACCGGGTTTTGAAAATCCAGATTTTCCTAATCATGTTTACAAACTGTCCAAAGCCTTATACGGTCTCAAACAAGCCCCTATAGCATGGTATTATAGGTTAAAAACATTCTTACTTGAAAAGAGGTTTACCATGGGCAAGGTCGATAGAACTCTTTTTGTGCTTAAACATGGCAATGACTCATTATTCGTTCAAGTGTATGTGGATGATATTATCTTTGGTTGTGCTTCTCATAATCTTGTGTCCAAGTTTTCAGCAATGATGAGTTCCGAATTTGAAATGAGTATGATGGGTGAACTCACTTACTTTTTGGGGCTGCAAATCAAGCAAACCAAGGAGGGTACCTTTGTGCATCAAATGAAGTATACCAAAGACCTCCTAAGGCGCTTCAACATGGACAAAAGCAAGCCTCTTCAGACACCAATGGGAACAACAACAACACTTGAACTTGATGAAGATGGTGAACCCGTGGATCAAAAAGAATATAGAAGCATGATCAGATCACTTTTGTACCTCACGGCATCAAGACCGGACATACAATTCAGTGTATGTCTTTGTGCATGGTTTCAAGCTTCCCCACGTGTTTCACATCGTCAAGCCGTCAAAAGGATTCTCAGGTACTTACATGGAACTCAAGAATTTGGCATTTTTCTTCCTTCTTCCTCAACCATTACTTTGAAAGCTTTTTCGGATGCTGATTTTGGGGGTTGTAGGATTGATAGGAAAAGTACTTCCGGTGCTTGTCATTTTCTTGGTAATTCTCTTGTTGCTTGGTCCTCTAGAAACAAAATTCAGTTGCACAATGCACAGCCGAATCTGAATATGTAGCTGCTGCTAGTGCTTGCTCACAAATTCTTTGGATTGTTCAAACACTTAAGGACTATGGGGTTGATCTAGATAGTGTTCCACTGTTCTGTGATAACACTAGTGCTATTTGCATTGCCAAAAACCCCGTGCAACATTCTAGAACTAAGCACATTGATATTAGGTATCACTTTCTCCGAGATAACGTTGAAAAAGGAAACATTGTGCTTCACCATGTAGATACCGAACATCAATTGGCTGACATTTTTACAAAACCTTTGGATTTCACTCGTTTTTGTTTCATTCGTAGTGAAATAGGGGTTATGCATCCTCATGGCTTAAATTGAGGGGGAGTTTTTGAAACTTGGGAAGACTATGTGTGAATCTGAAATTAAAATAATATGAGCATAGTATTTCATACATATATGACTATGTGATTCCTTTTACATGCTAAAAGTTCTTACTACATTACTCGTGTTATACATTTTGTAGTTTTTTCCATGTCTAGTAATTGGAATAATTACTTACACTAAATCTGGTCATGGTCGAACTTTCTTGCTGTTTTGAACTTGTTGCATGCTCACAAATGCTTTTAATCATTAAGAATTAATCAAGTAATCAACTCACATGTTGAGTTTTTTTATGAACAAATATAAATTGAGAAAAGATCAAGAGAATATGCATGCATCGCACTTCTTCTTTTAAGATAGCTTATCATTGCACTTAGATATGAACTTGGAAGAAGTTGTGTATGACTAAAATCATGTCCTTAAGCTTCTGATTGTCAAGTGACATAGGCTTGGCTTGGTTGGTTAGAATAAGGCAGATGCGCATATAATCTCTTGCAAATATCATATGCTCTAAATTTGTTCTTTGAAAAATAATAAAATGCAGCAACAAGTGTCATGCTTTCAGGTTTTGAAATAGTTAAGTTTGTGAGATCATGACTTGCTTAAATTGAAAATTACATTTGATCTCTAGCATGGCTTACACTACTTTATGTATTTCATTGATGTGATCATGTAAGGTACTTGATAGTATGACTTGGATGAGCTTTGTTTATATGTATTTGTTATAATATGCTCATAACAACTAAAGTTGGAGAGATAATTTGTTTATATGCTCATGACTTGCTGAATACATTGTCAAAGGGGGAGAGATAAGCATGAAGAGAAAGAAAATATGTGCATAAGGAGAGATAATAAAGGGGGAGAGATTTTCTTCTCATTTTACTTTTGATTTACAAAGAGAGAAATTGCCTTCAAAACTTTTATGTGAATAAGCCAATGTTCGGATTTTAAATGGTGTTGCCAATGCATTCATCAAGGGGGAGATTGTAAGACCTATGTGTGCTGAATACATTGGCTTGTAGTGAATACACTTGTCTTTGATGATAAAAGTTTCGAATATCACCAAAACACCTTTTTATCAAGGTCCGACTCTAGCTCCGAGCTACAGCAAGGTCCGACGGTAGGTCCGGCTTGTTTTGGGTAGCTCCGGCTACGTTAGATGCTAGGTCCAGCTTCTTGGTAAGGTCCGACTAGCTTTGGTTAGCTCCGGTGAGCTTTATCTTTAGCTCCGGCATGTCTTTGATAGCTCCGGCATATACTTGATAGCTCCGGCATGCTTTTGCTAAGCTCCGACGTACTTTGTCTAGCTCCGGTTTTGGGTTGACTAGTTTTGACTAGTTTTTGGTAAGCTCCGGTGCTAGGATCTACTAGTTTTGGTAAGCTTCGGCAGGTGCTTCATTTTACTAGTTTTGGTAAACTCCGGCGCTAGATTCTACTAGCTTTTGTTAGCTCCGGCTCAAGCTCCGGGTTGCTCTGGCAAGGTCCGGAACTTGACCGTAGTGTTTCTGCTTTTCATTTGCAATGTTTCATACTTGCTTTACATTGTTGGAAAGATTGCTTAGTATTCATTTGCTAAGTTTTTGGTGCGTTTTGGATGATATGTATGATATCGTGTTACTGTGGTTTTGCAACATGCTTATGTGAGGTTCTCACGTAAGGTGTTGTGTTTGGAACTAACTTGAGTCAACTCGAGGACTTGGACTCGTATGGATTGGTTGTTTATTCATGTACAGGTGTTGCTTGAGTTCAAGTTATGGCTGGTGACGGGACCCATTGGACTAGTCTCAGGAGGAGATGAGGTTCCAACAACCAAGTTCGGGAGGAACTGTGGTTGAGCGGGTCAGGAGGTCGTGCAGGATGATTGAATCAAGGGCAGTGCATATGAAGGTCAAAGGAAGGTGTTCGCATGTATGCATGAGGTGCATGACGTGGCAATATGCTTCTAGAGACGGATTATGGAAGGAAGATCTGATCGGAAGGATCGGATCGTATCAGTTGAAGACTTAGGCTGCTAGCTGAGTCGGTTATGGCTCGGTATGGAAATATCGAGTTGGTTATGTTAGGATTTCGTGTGGGTCACGAATTTGAGTTGTTTAGGAATGTGGGATACGTTCCTAAGGTGTTTGTAAGTCTTAAGATTGCTTCTATCTGCGTATAGAAGAGTCCTGAGCAGTTATGGAAAGTTTCGATTGTGATCGGATTAGGATTGGAGTCCTAGTTGAGATTGGGATGGCCTAAGGGCTGGTTATATAAGCAAGGGAAGGCCAAAGATCGTGAAAGACGACTTTGGGGCTGTTCCTCTTGTGTTCTATTGAATAAAATTTGTAGTTTGAAGGAACTTTTGTGCCTTGTTCGTCCGACTTGTTCCAGACAAGTTTTACTCGTCGAGTTTCTGGACAGCACTACCTTTCGTCGGTGGTTTTATCATAACTCGAGTTTTACAGATCCAATTGACGTGATTCTTTTTGAGTTGTCTTAACAACTTGATTATCTATCATCTGTCAAAATTTCACAGTCATTGGATTTGTGGTCTATGATCTACACGAGTTTCTTTGCAGCATTCCAGAACTGTTTTTCCTCGGGTAGGGCAGATTGACCATTGTTTGATCTTCCAATCATAACTTGAGTTTTTCTCGACGGATTTGAGTGATTCTTTTTGTGTTGTCTTCGTGACTTGATTCTATCTGATATCTATCACTTTTTTCACAGTGAAACACGTTTAGATTAGTCTCACACACAATTTCATTAACAGATCGTTTTTCTGCCGAAAGGGTTTGGGGTTTAATTGTTTCCGCTGCGTAAGATTTTTAAATCTACCATTCACCCCCCCTCTGGTAGCTTTTCACGTGCTATTCGATCCTACACTATCAAGTACCTTACATTATCACATCAATGAAATACATAAAGTAGTGTAAGCCATGCTAGAGATCAAATGTAATTTTCAATTTAAGTAAGTCATGATCTCACAAACTTAACTATTTCAAAACCTGAAATCATGATACTAGTTGGTGCATTTTATTATTTTTCAAAGCATAAATTTAGATCATATGATATTTGCAAGAGATTATATGCGCATCTGCCTTATTCTAACCAACCAAGCCAAGCCTATGTCATTTGACAATCAGAAGCTTAAGGACATGGTTTTAGTCATACACATCTTCTTCCAAGTTCATATCTAAGTGCAATGATAAGCCATCTCAAAAGAAGAAGTGTGATGCATGCATATTCTCTTGATCTTTTCTCAATTTATATTTGTTCATAAAAACTCAACATGTGAGTTGATTACTTGATTAATTCTTAATGATTAAAAGCACTTGTGAACATGTAACAAGTTCAAAACAGCAAGAAAGTTCGACCATGACCAGTTTTAGCGTAAGTAATTATTCTAATTACTAGACATGGCAAAAACTACATAATGTATAACACGAGTAATGTAGTAAGAACTTTCAGCATGTAAAAGGAATCACAAAGTCATATATGTATGAATATGCTCATATTATTTTAATTTCAGATTCACACATAGACTTCCCAAGTTTCAAAACTCCCCCTCAATTTAAGCCATGAGGATGGATAACCCCTATTTCACTACGAATGTAACAAAAACGAGTGAAATCCAAAGGTTTTGTAAAAATGTCAGCCAATTGTTGTTCACTATCTACATGGTGAAGCACAATGTTTCCTTTTTAAACATTATCTCAGAGAAAGTGATACCTAATGTCAATATGCTTAGTTCTAGAATGTTGCACGGGGTTTTTAGCAATGACAATGGCACTAGTGTTATCACAAAACAGTGGAACACTATCTAGATCAACCCCATAGTCCTTAAGTGTTTGAACAATCCAAAGAATTTGTGAGCAAGCACTAGCAGCAGCTACATATTCAGATTTGGCTGTGGATTGTGCAACTGAATTTTGTTTTCTAGAGGACCAAGCAACAAGAGAATTACCAAGAAAATGACAAGCACCAGAAGTACTTTTCCTATCAATCCTACAACCCCCAAAATCAGCATCCAAAAAAGCTTTCAAAGTAACGGTTGAGGTAAAAGGAAGAAAATGCCAAATTCTTGAGTTCCATGTAAGTACCTGAGAATCCTTTTGACGACTTGACGATGTGAAGCATGTGGGGAGGCTTGAAACCATGCACAAAGACATACGCTGAATTGTATGTCCGGTCTTGATGTCGTGAGGTACAAAAGTGATCTGATCATGCTTATATATTCTTTTTGATCCACGGGTTCACCATCTTCATCAAGACCAAGTGTTGTTGCTGTTCCCATTGGTGTCCGAAGAGGCTTGCTTTTGTCCATGTTGAAGCGCCTTAGGAGATCTTTTGTATACTTCGTTTGATGCACAAAGGTACCCTCCTTGGTTTGCTTGATTTGCAGCCCCAAAAAGTAAGTGAGTTCACCCATCATACTCATTTCAAATTCGGAACTCATCATTGCTGAAAACTTGGACACAAGATCATGAGAAGCACAACCAAAGATAATATCATCCACATATACTTGAACGAATAATGAGTCATTGCCATGCTTAAGCACAAAAATAGTTTTATCAACCTTGCCCATGGTAAACCCTTTTTCAAGTAAGAATGTTTTTAACCTATCGTACCATGCTCTAGGGGCTTGTTTGAGATCGTACAAGGCTTTGGACAGTTTGTAAACATGATTAGGAAAATCTGGATTTTCAAAACCCGGTGGTTGTTTCACATAAACCTCCTCATCTATGTAGCCATTAAGAAAATCACTTTTAACATCCATTTTATATAGCCTAAAACATTTAGATGCAGCAAAAGCTAACAAAATTCTTATGGCTTCTAATCTAGCAACAGGAGCAAAAGTTTCATCAAAATCTAGACCTTCAACTTGAGTGAAACCTTGAGCAACCAACCTAGCCTTATTCCTAACCACAACCCGATCCTCACTTTGTTTATTTTTAAATACCCATTTAGTTCCAATTAAAGTGTGACCTTGAGGTGGAGGTACAAGTTTCCAAACATTATTTCTTTCAAAATTTTCTAACTCTTCTTGCATGGCAATAATCCAAGTTTCATTAGTGAGTGTGTGTGATATATCTTTGGGTTCAAAAGAAGCAACAAAAGCAGAATGAGCATAAGAGTTTGGATCGCAAAACCTAGACCGTGTGACTCATTCGTGCAAGCTTCCAATCATCTGTTGTGGGGGATGATGTTTGTAAAACCGTAGGGGAACAGATGTCTCACAAGCTTCTTCTTCTTCATGTTCATCACAAATCGATGAGCTTGTGACTTGAGGATGATTTGAATCAGCGTTGATGGTTGTCGGTGCTGGTTGAGAATTAACATCCGGAGCTGAACCAAAGTCTTTAGCTGCTGAATTTTTGGGCAGCAGCTCCAATTCTTCCTCATCTTCAACGAAAATGTTCCCCCCTGCGGATATGGATATGAACCTGCAATGTTTGAGCTAGTACCTGGGCTAGCTTCATCAAAAGGCACTTCACAAGTCTCCACAATTTTGTTAGTGTCAAGTAAAAGCACACTGTAGCCTCTAGTATGAGATTAATAACCAAGAAACATGCCATCAATGGATCTAGGTTCAAATTTATCAATATTACCATGTTTCTTAACAAAGCATTTGCAACCAAAGACCTGAAAGTGTGTAACACTAGGCCTATGTCCCAACCGGAGCTCATATGGTGTTTTACCTAGCTTAGCACGCAAGAAAACACGATTTGAGACATAACAAGCGGTTGCTAACACATCAGCCCAAAATTTCCTAGGAGTTTGATATTCATCAAGCATAGTCCTAGCCATCTCAACTAAGGTTCTGTTCTTTCTTTCTACAACACCATTTTGTTGAGGTACATAAGGTGAAGAAAATTGATGATCTATTCTATTTTCAGCACAAAAGTGATCAAAAGATTGATTTTTAAATTCAATTCCATTATCACTTCTAATTGCTTTTAAAGATCCTGGGTAATCAATTGATAATCTAAGAAATAAAGTTCTAAAGTGACTAAAAACTTCATTCTTAGGTGCCATAAAGTAAACCCAAGAGTATCTAGAATAATCATCAACAATCACAAGAACATATCATTTACCTCTGAGGGATTGAACACGTGAAGGTCCTACGGTGTCAAGGTGCAAAAGTTGACACGATTCAGTTGTCATGATCATTGTGAGTGGAGTATGTGAACCTGCAACCATCTTAGCATGTCTACAAGAAGAGCACACAATTTCTTTGTCCCCATTAAGCTTAGACTGCCCACGATGCGATCAAGAGCACTAACACGCGTTAGGTGATCAAAACCTACGTGACCAAGTCTACGATGCCAAAAAAATAAGTCGTTTGAATCATTAGCAACTAGACACCTATGCTTAGAGGAAGACATATCAAAATCAGCTTTAAAAACTCTTCCAAACCGAGACATGTTAAAAATAAGCTCACTATTTGAACTTACCACTTTGCAGCAGTTTTTATTGAAAATAATTTCCAGATTTTCATCTAGCAATTGTGAAACAGAAAGCAAGTTGTATTTCAAATTTTTGACAAGTGCCACATCCTTCAAAGTGTAGTGATCAGTTACTCTAACCGAACCCTTAGCAATTATAGGAGTTGAGGAATTATCGGCAAAAGTAACATTCTCTACATGTGACACAAAAGAGAGGGAGGAGAACCAATCTTTGTTACCGGTCATGTGGCGTGAGCAACCTGAATCCACAATCCAAATGTTTTCCTTCCTCAAATGTGTAACCTACATAGAAGCACAATATGTCGATGACTCAATACTGGGGTTAGTCAAAAGGCATTTAGGAATCCAGTACTGAGTCACGCGACGTGGAGCAGGAAAAACACGCGAAAGCTGAGACAAAACAGCAGGTTTATGAGTCAAAGTTTGAGATTTTTTATTCTTAACTACTGACCTATAAGGTGTTACTTGTGTAGCACAAAAATCAGTATCTCCGAAGGCAAAAACAGAAGGTCTGGAGGTAAACTTTGAATGTTTTTGACTCAAAACAGCAGGTTGTACATTCGGTTCAATATGTGCAGCAAATTTTGCATGAAAGTTATGAGATCTAGCAACCATTCTTTCCCTTTTCTGTTGTTTAGCTAGTATATAACAAAAATCTATGACATGACCACCTCTAACACATTAGGTACAATGAAATTTAACTTTGTGTTCATGTCTAGATGAGCAAACAATATTTTTATTTGAAACCGAATGAGACAACACTCCTGCAGATTTGAAAACCACTTCTTTTTGTTTAGGAACTGTTTGAATCAAACCACTTCCTAATGACTTTACACTTTTAGGTGGATGTGCCTTAGCATGAGCATGAGAATCAAAACCTAAACCAGTTTTATCATTGCAAGACTTGGATGAATTCAGCAGCAAGTTTAGGTTCTTATTCCCATTACAAAACCGATCAAATGTCTTATGCATGTTATCAAGTTTATTGGACAGATCAAGGCAATATTTACATGAAGTTTTTCCTTTTAATTTGCAATTGGAACAATATTTAACTTCATGACAACGTAAAGCATTGTTCAATATAGAGATTTCATTCATAGCATCTTGCAGTTTCTTATCAAGATCATCACAACTAGAACAATGCAAATCAATTGTAGAACAAGAAGCATCTTTTAAGTTTCCAATATTAAGTGCAGCAAGCTTTTTGTTCTTTTCAATTTCAAGTTCAAGTTTATCAAGTGTGGAGGTATGTGCACTTCTTAGGGAGGACAATTGTTCATATATTAAGTCACATGAGGAACAAGAATCATCACTAGGAATCAAGGATTTCAAACGATTAATTTGAGATTCTAGTGACTCAATTTTAACAGCAGTGTCCCTATGCTTTTTGTCCTTTCTCTTAACAATAACAGTGGCATGAGAAATAGCATCACACATTTCTTCGCAAGTAGGACATACCTCTTCATTGTCGCTGTTGTCTTCTGCCTCCTCCATACTTGATCTAGACTTGCCCACCATGAAGCACAAGTTTGCCAAATCATCTTCATCTTCGTCACTTCCAATGTCCACGTCGCTTGAGCCAAGTTTCTGGAGTGCTGAGATAAAACTGCTCACCAATTGATGTCCTGTAAAACCCTTCTTTTTCTTCGTATCTGTAAGACCTATGTGTGCTGAATACATTGGCTTGTAGTGAATACACTTGGCTTTGATGATAAAAGTTTTAAATATCACCAAAACACCTTTTTATCAAGGTCCGACTCTAGCTCCGAGCTATAGCAAGGTCCGACCATAGGTCCAACTTGTTTTGGGTAGCTCCGGCTATGTTAGATGCTAGGTCCGACTTCTTGGTAAGGTCCGACTAGCTTTGGTTAGCTCCGGTGAGTTTTATCTTTAGCTCCGGCATGTCTTTGATAGCTCCGACATATATTTGATAGCTCCGGCATGCTTTTGCTAAGCTCCGACGTACTTTGTCTAGCTCCGGTTTTGGGTTGACTAGTTTTGACTAGTTTTTGGTAAGCTCCGGTGCTAGGTCCTACTAGTTTTGTAAGCTCCGGCAGGTGCTTGGTTATACTAGCTTTGGTAAAGCTCCGGCGCTAGGTTCTACTAGCTTTTGTTAGCTCCGGCTCAAGATCCGGGATGCTCTGGCAAGGTCCGGAACTTGACCGCAATGCTTCTGCTTTTCATTTGCAATGTTTTGTACTTGCTTTACATGATTGGAAAGATTTCTTAGTATTAATTTGCTAAGTTTTTGGTGCGTTTTGGTTGATATGGATGATATCGTGTTACTGTGGTTTTGCAACATGCTTATGTGAGGTTCTCACGTAAGGTGTTGTGTTCGGAACTAACTTGAGTCAAGTCGAGGACTTGGGATCGTATGGATTGGTTATTTATTCATGTGCAGGTGTTGCTTGAGTTCAAGTCATGGCTGGTGACAGGATCCATTGGACTAGTCTCAGGGAGGAGATGAGGTTCCAACAACCAAGTTCGGGAGGAACTGTGGTTGAGCTGATCAGGAGGTCGCGTAGGATGATTGAATCAAGGGCAGTGCATATGAAGGTTATTGAACGTCGAAGGAAGGTGTTCGCACGTATGCATGCGGTGCATGACGTGGCAACATGGTTCCGAAGATGGGATAAGGAAGGAAAGATCTGGTTGGAAGGATCGGATCATATCGGTTGATGACTTTGGCTGCGGCGAAGTCGGTTATGGCTCGGTATGGAAAGTATCGAGTTGGTTATGATAGGATTTCGTGTGGGTTACGAATTTGAGTTGTTTAGGAATGTGGGATACATTCCTAAGGTGTTTGGAAGTCTTAAGATTGCTTCTATCTGCGTATAGAAGAATCTTGAGCAGTTATGGAAAGTTACGATTCGTGATCTGAGTAGGATTGGAGTCCTAGTGGATATTGGGTTGGCCTAAGGGCTGGTTATATAAGCAAGGGAACCCAGAGCTCGTGGAAGACGACTTTGGGGCTGTTCCTCTTGTGTTCTATTGAATAAAATTCGTAGTTTGAAGGAACTTTTGTGCCTTGTTCGTCCGACTTGTTCCAGACAAGTTTTACTCGTCGAGTTTCTGGACAGCACTACCTTTCGTCGGTGGTTTTATCATAACTCGAGTTTTACAAATCCAATTGACGTGATTCTTTTTGGGTTGTCTTCATAACTTGATTATATATCATCTGTCAAAATTTTACGGTCATTGGATTTGTGGTTTTTGATCTACACGAGTTTATTTGCTGCGTTCCAGAACTGTTTTTTCTGGAGTAGGTCAGAATGATCTTTGTTTGATCTTTCTATCATAACATGAGTTTTTCTCGACGATTTGAGTAATTCTTTTTGTTTTGTCTTCGTGACTTGATTCTCTCTGATATCCATCACTTTTGTCACGGTGAAACACGTTTATATTAGTCTCACACATGATTTCTTTAACAGATCGTTTTTCTACCGAAAGGGTTTGGGGTTTAATTGTTTCCGCTGCGTAAGATTTTTAAATCTACCATTCACCCCCCCTCTGGTAGCTTTTCACGTGCTCTTCGATCCTACAATTGGTATCAGAGCCACGGTGCTCTAATCTTTGTAATTTTCATGTGTTTTTGACAAATCATCATGGAGAAGTACTCCGCCAAACCTTGTGTGTTTGCTGGTACTGATTTTCAGGTTTGGAAGGCACACATGGAGGCTTTCATATAGGCACAAGGCTTTGCAATATGGGAGAAGGTATACAAGCCTTATGAAGTGCCACCTAATGATCAAGTCACGGCCACAAACCTACGGGACGTCGACAACAACAACAAAGCCCAAAACTTGATCATCCAAGGACTCACTCAAAGCGACTTTGATCGTGTCGCGCACCTCCAATCAGCATACCATGTTTGGAGAGCTCTCTGTGATTATCATGAAGGCTCCAACACAATCAAGGAGGTAAAACAAGATATGTTCAAAAAGGAATATATGCGCTTTGAGATGCAACCAGGTGAGTCTATCGATGACCTCTTTGCTCGTTTCAATAAAATTCTCAGCAACTTACGAAGTGTCAATGTTAATTTTTCTGATGCTAAGAATGCTAGGCAACTTCTTAGTGCATTAGACATGTCAGTTTGGGAGATGAAAGTAACATCCATTCGTGAATCAACTGTCATGAGTTCTCTTACTTTAGATGTGCTATATTCCAAGCTAAAAACTCATGAAATTGACATCCTAGCACGTAAGAACCCAAATAAGTCTATTGCATTTGTTTCACAACGTGATATGTCTAGCTCCGGCCAATCATCATCTTGCAATACTCTTGCTTTGTTGTCCTCACTAATCGTGGAGCAGATCGAAGAATTTCCAGAAGAGGAGTTGGCACTCATCTCTACTAGATTCTCAAAAGCATTGCAAAATGTTAGAACTAGAAGGAGAGGAAGCTCCGGACCTCAACGTTGTTTTGAATGTGGTAAAACAGGACACTTTCATACAGAATGCCCTAACCTTTCAGGTCCGACCACCCGGGAAGAAAAACAAAGCAAGGTCTGGACCTCCTCTGGAAATTCCAACAAAAAAGAAAAAGAAGGGTACCATGGGACGCAAGATGATTAACAGCTTCATCACCACACTTCAAGAACTTAGTTCAAGTGATGTAGACTTTGAAAGTGATGAAGATGATGACGATCTGGCCAACTTATGCTTCATGGCGGGCAAAACAAGATCAACATCAAGTCAGGAGGATGCAGAACCCAACAGTGAAGACGATGAGGTATGTTCTACCTGCAATGAAATGTGTGATGCTATTTCTCGTGCAACTATTATTGTCAAGAAAAAGGACAAAAAGCTTAGGGATAATGCTGCTAAAATTGAATCACTAGAATCTGAAATTAATCGTTTAAAAACTTTGATTCCTAGTGATGATGCATGTCCCTCATGTGACTTAATCTATGAACAATTGTCCACATTAAGAAGTGCACACTCCTCCACTCTAGATAGACTTGATGAAGAAATTGAAAAGAACAAAGAGCTTGCTGCACTTAATGATAAAAACTTGAAAGATGCTAGCTGTTCTACAATTGATTTGCATTGTTCTACTTGTAATGATCTTGATAAGAAACTACAGGATGCTATGAATGAAATTTCTATATTGAACAATGCTTTACGTTCTCATGAAGTTAAATTTTGTTCCAATTGCAAACTAAAAGGAAAAACTTCATGTGACAATTGCCTTGATATGTCCAATAAACTTGATGACATGCATAGGACATTAGATCGGTTTTGTAATGGAAATAAGAACCTAAACTTACTGCTGAATTCTTCCAAGTCATGCAATGATAAAACTGGTTTGGGTTTTGATTCTCATGCTCATGCTAAGACACATCCACCTAAAATTGTAAAGTCATTAGGAAGTGGTTTGATTCAAACAGTTCCTAAACAACAAGGAGTGGTTTTCAAATCTGCAGGAGTGTTGTCTCATTCGGTTTTAAATAAAAATATTGCTTGCTCATCTAGACATGAACACAAAGTTAAATTTCATTGTACCTTCTGTGGTAGAGATGGTCATGTCATAGATTTTTGTTATAGACTAGCTAAACAACAGAAAAAGGAAAGAAAAATTGCTAGATCTTATAACTTTCATGCAATTAGAAAAACACAACCTGCTTTAGTGAGTCAAAAATTTGAGAACGTAGCTTCCGGACCTTCTGGTAAGAAATCCGCAAAAGCAGCTCTGATAGTTCTGATAGCTCCGAGAGCTCCTGGACCTTCTGTTGTTTCCTTCGGAACTTCAGCCTTAGCTTCCGGAGCTTCAGCCTTGTCTTTCGGAACTGCTGCTTTTACCTCCGGAGCTACTTGTTTTTGTGCTAAAAGAATTAAGAATAGAAAACCTAAAACTTCGACTCATAAACCTGCTGTTTTATCCCAGCTTTCGCGTGTTTTTCCTACTGCACATCATGTGACTCAGTACTGGATACCTAAATGCCTTTTGACTAACCCCAGTATTGAGTCATCGACGTATTATGCTTCTATGTAGGATATACGTTGAGGAAGGAGAACATTTGGATTGTGGATTCAGGTTGCTCACGCCACATGACCGGTAACAAAGATTGGTTCTCCTCCCTCTCTTTTGTGTCACGTGTAGAGAATGCTACTTTTGCCGATAATTCTTCAACTCCTATAATTGCTAAGAGTTCGGTTAAAGTAAATGATCACTACACTTTGAAAAATGTGGCACTTGTCAAAAATTTGAAATACAATTTGCTTTCTGTTTCACAATTGCTAGATGAAAATCTAGAAATTATTTTCAATAAAAACTGCTGCAAAGTTGTAGGTTCAAATAGTGAGCTTATTTTTAACATGTCTCGGTTTGGAAGAGTTTTTAAAGCTGATTTTGATATGTCTTCCTCTAAGCATAGGTGTCTAGTTGCTAATGATTCAAAGGACTTATATTTTTGGCATCGTAGACTTGGTCACGTAGGCTTTGATCACCTAACGCGTGTTAGTGCTCTTGATCGCATACGTGGGTTGCCTAAGCTTAAAGGGGACAAAGAAATTGTGTGCTCTTCTTGTAGACATGTTAAGATGGTTGCAGGTTCACATACCCCTCTCACAATGATCATGACAACTGAACCATGTCAACTTTTGCATCTTGACACCGTAGGACCTTCACGTGTTCAATCCTTCGGAGGTAAATGGTATGTTCTTGTTATCGTTGATGATTATTATAGATACTCTTGGGTTTACTTTATGGCGTCTAAGAATGAAGCTTTTAGTCACTTTAGGACTTTATTTCTTAGATTATCAATTGATCACCCAGGATCATTAAAAGCAATTAGAAGTGATAACAGAACTGAATTTAAAAATCAATCTTTTGATCACTTTTGTGCTGAAAATGGAATAGATCATCAACTTTCTTCACCATATGTACCTCAATAAAACGGTGTTGTAGAAAGAAAGAACAGAACCTTAGTTGAGATGGCTAGGACTATGCTTGATGAATATCAAACTCCTAGGAAATTTTGGGCTGATGCGTTAGCAACCGCTTATTATGTCTCAAATCGTATTTTCTTGCGTGCTAAGCTAGGTAAAACACCATATGAGCTCCGGTTTGGACATAGGCCTAGTGTTACACACTTTCGGGTCTTTGGTTGCAAATGCTTTGTTAAGAAACATGGTAATCTTGATAAATTTGAACCTCGATCCATTGATGGCATGTTTCTTGGTTATCCATCTCATACTAGAGGCTACCGTGTGCTTTTACTTGACACTAACAAAATTGTGGAGACTTGTGAAGTGTCTTTTGATGAAGCTAGCCCAGGTACTAGCTCCGATGTTGCAGGACCAGATCCGTATCCTCAGGGGGAGGGTATTTTCGAAGATGAAGAAGAGCCGGTGATACTGCCTAGTAGTTCCGAAGTTGACACGTGTCCAGCTCCGGACATTGAACAAGCTCCGGCTATCATGGTCCTGATCGTCCACAAGTCACAAGCTCATCAATCTACGATGAACCTAATGAAGAAGAAGCTTGTGAGACATCTGTTCCCCTACGTTTTTACAAAGATCATCCCCCACAACAGATGATTGGAAGCTTGCACGAACGAGTCACACGGTCCAGGTTTTGTGATCCAAACTCTCATGCTCATTCTGCTTTTGTTGCTTCTTTTGAACCCAAAGATATATCACACGCACTCACTAATGAATCTTGGATTATTGCCATGCAAGAAGAGTTAGAAAATTTTGAAAGAAATAATGTTTGGAAACTTGTACCTCCACCTCAAGGTCACACTTTAATTGGAACTAAATGGGTATATAAAAATAAACAAAGTGAGGATGGGGTTGTGATTAGGAATAAGGCTAGGTTGGTTGCTCAAGGTTTCACTCAAGTTGAAGGTCTAGATTTTAATAAAACTTTTGCTCCTGTCGCTAGATTAGAAGCCATAAGAATTTTGTTAGCTTTTGCAGCATCTAAAGGTTTTAAGCTATAACAAATGGATGTTAAAAGTGCTTTTCTTAATGGCTACATAGATGATGAGGTTTATGTCAAACAACCACCGGGTTTTGAAAATCCAGATTTTCCTAATCATGTTTACAAACTGTCCAAAGCCTTATACGGTCTCAAACAAGCCCCTATAGCATGGTATTATAGGTTAAAAACATTCTTACTTGAAAAGGGGTTTACCATGGGCAAGGTCGATAGAACTCTTTTTGTGCTTAAACATGGCAATGACTCATTATTCGTTCAAGTGTATGTGGATGATATTATCTTTGGTTGTGCTTCTCATAATCTTGTGTCCAAGTTTTCAGCAATGATGAGTTCCGAATTTGAAATGAGTATGATGGGTGAACTCACTTACTTTTTGGGGCTGCAAATCAAGCAAACCAAGGAGGGTACCTTTGTGCATCAAATGAAGTATACCAAAGACCTCCTAAGGCGCTTCAACATGGACAAAAGAAAGCCTCTTCGGACACCAATGGGAACAGCAACAACACTTGAACTTGATGAAGATGGTGAACCCGTGGATCAAAAAGAATATAGAAGCATGATCGGATCACTTTTGTACCTTACGGCATCAAAACCGGACATACAATTCAGTGTATGTCTTTGTGCACGGTTTCAAGCTTCCCCACGTGTTTCACATCGTCAAGCCGTCAAAAGGATTCTCAGGTACTTACATGGAACTCAAGAATTTGGCATTTTTTTTTCCTTCTTCCTCAACCGTTACTTTGAAAGCTTTTTCGGATGCTGATTTTGGGGGTTGTAGGATTGATAGGAGAAGTACTTCTGGTGCTTGTCATTTTCTTGGTAATTCTCTTGTTGCTTGGTCCTCTAGAAAACAAAATTCAGTTGCACAATCCACAGCCAAATCTGAATATGTAGCTGCTGCTAGTGCTTGCTCACAAATTCTTTGGATTGTTCAAACACTTAAGGACTATGGGGTTGATCTAGATAGTGTTACACTGTTTTGTGATAACACTAGTGCTATTTGCATTGCCAAAAACCCCGTGCAACATTCTAGAACTAAGAACATTGATATTAGGTATCACTTTCTCCGAGATAATGTGGAAAAAGGAAACATTGTGCTTCACCATGTAGATACCGAACAACAATTGGCTGACATTTTTACAAAACCTTTGGATTTCACTCGTTTTTGTTACATTCGTAGTGAAATAGGGGTTATACATCCTCATGGCTTAAATTGAGGGGGAGTTTTTTGAAACTTGGGAAGTCTATGTGTGAATCTGAAATTAAAATAATATGAGCATAGTATTTCATACATATATGACTTTGTGATTCCTTTTACATGCTGAAAGTTCTTACTACATTACTCGTGTTATACATTTTGTAGTTTTTGCCATGTCTAGTAATTGGAATAATTACTTACACTAAATCTGGTCATGGTCGAACTTTCTTGCTGTTTTGAACTTGTTGCATGCTCACAAATGCTTTTAATCATAAAGAATTAATCAAGTAACCAACTCACATGTTGAGTTTTTATGAACAAATATAAATTGAGAAAAGATCAAGAGAATATGCATGCATCGCACTTCTTCTTTTGAGATGGCTTGTCATTGTACTTAGATATGAACTTGGAAGAAGTTGTGTATGACTAAAACCATGTCCTTAAGCTTCTGATTGTCAAATGACATAGGCTTGGCTTGGTTGGTTAGAATAAGGCAGATGCGCATATAATCTCTTGCAAATATCATATGATCTAAATTTATGCTTTGAAAAATAATAAAATGCAGCAACTAGTGTCATGCTATCAGGTTTTGAGATAGTTAAGTTTGTGAGATCATGACTTGCTTAAATTGAAAATTACATTTGATCTCTAGCATGGCTTATACTACTTTATGTATTTTATTGATGTGATAATGTAAAGTACTTGATAGTATGACTTGGATGAGCTTTGTTTATATGTATATGTTATAATATGCTCATAACAACTAAAGGGGGAGAGATAAGCATGAAGAGAAAGAGAATATGTGCATAAGGAGAGATAATAAAAAGGTAGAGATAACATGGGATAATTTTTGGATTTTCTTCTCATTTTAGTTTTGGGAGAAATTGCCTTCAAAACTTTTATGTGAATAAGCCAATGTTCGGATTTTAAATGGTGTTGCCAATGCATTCATCAAGGGGGAGATTGTAAGACCTATGTGTGCTGAATACATTGGCTTGTAGTGAATACACTTGGCTTTGATGATAAAAGTTTTAAATATCACCAAAACACCTTTTTATCAAGGTCCGACTCTAGCTCCGAGCTATAGCAAGGTCCGACCATAGGTCCGACTTGTTTTGGGTAGCTCCGGCTATGTTAGATGCTAGGTCCGACTTCTTGGTAAGATCCGACTAGCTTTGGTTAGCTCTGGTGAGTTTTATCTTTAGCTCCAGCATGTCTTTGATAGCTCCGACATATATTTGATAGCTCCGGCATGCTTTTGCTAAGCTCCGACGTACTTTGTCTAGCTCCGGTTTTGGGTTGACTAGTTTTGACTAGTTTTTGGTAAGCTCCGGTGCTAGGTCCTGCTAGTTTTGTAAGCTCCGGCAGGTGCTTGGTTATACTAGCTTTGGTAAAGCTCCGGCGCTAGGTTCTACTAGCTTTTGTTAGCTCCGGCTCAAGATCCGGGATGCTCTGGCAAGGTCCGGAACTTGACTGCAGTGCTTCTGCTTTTCATTTGCAATGTTTTGTACTTGCTTTACATGATTGGAAAGATTGCTTAGTATTTATTTGCTAAGTTTTTGGTGCATTTTGGTTGATATGGATGATATCGTGTTACTGTGGTTTTGCAACATGCTTATGTGAGGTTCTCACGTAAGGTGTTGTGTTTGGAACTAACTTGAGTCAAGTCGAGGACTTGGGCTCGTATGGATTGGTTGTTTATTCATGTGCAGGTGTTGCTTGAGTTCAAGTCATGGCTGGTGACAGGATCCATTGGACTAGTCTCAGGGAGGAGATGAGGTTCCAACAACCAAGTTCGGGAGGAACTGTGGTTGAGCTGGTCAGGAGGTCGCGCATGATGATTGAATCAAGGGCAGTGCATATGAAGGTTACTAAACGTCGAAGGAAGGTGTTCGCACGTATGCATGCGGTGAATGACGTGGCAACATGGTTCCGAAGATGGGATAAGGAAGGAAAGATCTGATTGGAAGGATCGGATCATATCGGTTGATGACTTTGGCTGCGGCGAAGTCGGTTATGGCTCGGTATGGAAAGTATCGAGTTGGTTATGATAGGATTTCGTGTGGGTTATGAATTTGAGTTGTTTAGGAATGTGGGATACGTTCCTAAGGTGTTTGGAAGTCTTAAGATTGCTTCTATCTGCGTATAGAAGAATCTTGAGCAGTTATGGAAAGTTACGATTCGTGATCTGAGTAGGATTGGAGTCCTAGTGGATATTGGGTTGGCCTAAGGGCTGGTTATATAAGAAAGGGAGCCCAGAGCTCGTGGAAGACGACTTTGGGGCTGTTTCTCTTGTGTTCTATTGAATAAAATTCGTAGTTTGAAGGAACTTTTGTTCCTTGTTCGTTCGACTTGTTCCAGACAAGTTTTACTCGTCGAGTTTCTGGACAGCACTACCTTTCGTTGGTGGTTTTATCATAACTCGAGTTTTACAGATCCAATTGACATGATTCTTTTTGGGTTGTCTTCACAACTTGATTATCTATCATCTGTCAAAATTTTACGGTCATTGGATTTGTGGTTTTTGATCTACACGAGTTTATTTGCTGCGTTCCAGAACTGTTTTTTCTCGAGTAGGTCAGAATGATCTTTGTTTGATCTTTCTATCATAACTTGAGTTTTTCTCAACGGATTTGAGTAATTCTTTTTGTGTTGTCTTCGTGACTTGATTCTCTATGATATCCATCACTTTTGTCATGGTGAAACACGTTTAGATTAGTCTCACACATGATTTCTTTAACAGATCGTTTTTCTGCCGAAAGGGTTTGGGGTTTAATTGTTTCCGCTGCGTAAGATTTTTAAATCTACCATTCAACCCCCCCCCCCCCCTCTGGTAGATTTTCACGTGCTATTCGATCCTACAGTATCTTTTGCAGATGAGTGCTTCGTTCTTGTTTTCTTTTCATCCCGAGAAGTAGGACCTAAAAGGTTAGGGCAATCTGAACGAAAATGTCCTGTCTTACCACATTCAAAGCATCGTTGAGGTCCGGAGCTTCCTCTCCTTCTAGTTCTCACATTTTGCAATGATTTTGAGAACCGGGTAGAGATGAGCGCTAGCTCCTCCTCTGGAAAATCCTCAATCTGTTCAAGGGTTAGAGAGGACAGCAAAGCAAGTGTACCACAAGATGATGTTTGACTGGAACTAGGCATGTCACGTTGAGAAACAAAAGCAATAGACTTGTTGGGGTTCTTACGTGAGATTATGTCAATTTCATGAGTTTTTAACTTGGAATATAGCACATCTAAAGTAAGTGAACTCATGACAGTAGATTCAGGAATAGATGTGACTTTCATCTCCCAAATTGACATATCTAATGCACTTAGCAATTGCCTAGCATTTTCAGCATCTGAAAAATTAACATTGACACTACGCAAGTTGCTGAGAATCTTATTAAAGCGAGCAAAAAGGTCATCAATAGACTCACCGGGTTGCATCTCGAAGTGCATGTATTTTTTTTTGAATATGTCTTGCCTTACCTCTTTGATCGTGTTGGATCCTTCATGGTAGTCACAAAGTGCTTTCCACACATCGTATGCAGATCGGAGGTTTGCAACACGGTCGAAGTCGCTTTGTGTTGATCCTTGTATGATCAAGTTCCGAGACTTGTTGTTGTTGTCGACATCTCTCAGATTTGTAGCTGTAACTTGATCGTTTGATGGCACTTTGTAAGGCTTGTATACCTTCTCCCATATTGCAAAGCCTTGTGCCTGGATGAAAGCCTCCATGCGTGCCTTCTAAACCTGAAAATCAATACTAGCGAACAAACAAGGTTTGGCAAAGTACTTCTCCATGATGATTAGTAAAAAACACACGCAAATCACAAAGATTAGAGCACCGTGGCTCTGATACCAATTGTAGGATCGAAGAGCACGTGAAAAGCTACCAGAGAGGGGGTGAATGGTAGATTTAAAAATCTTACACAGCGGAAACAATTAAACCCCAACCCCTTCGGTAGAAAAACGATCTGTTAAAGAAATCGTGTGTGAGACTAATCTAAACGTATTTAATCGTGACAAAAGTGATAGATATCAGAGAGAATCAAGTAATGAAGAGAACACAACAAGAATCACTCAAATCCGTCGAGAAAAACTCAAGTTATGATCGAAAGATCAAATAAAGGTCAATCTGCCCTTCCCGGAAAAACAGTTCTAGAACGCTGCAAAGAAACTCGTGTAGATCATAGACCAAAAATCCAATGACTGTTAAATTTTTACATATGATAGATAATCAAGTTGTGAAGACAACCCAAAAAGAATCACGTCAATTGGATCTGTAAAACTCGAGTTATGATAAAACCACCGACAAAAGGTAGTGCTGTCCAGAAACTCGACGAGTAAAACTTGTCTGGAACAAGTCTGACGAACAAGGCACATAAGTTCCTTCAAACTACGAATTTTATTTAATAGAACACAAGAGAAACAGCCCCAAGGTCGTGCACCATGAGCTCTGGGCTCCCTTGCTTATATAACCAGCTCGAAAGCCGACTCAACTTAAATCAGGAATCTAATCCTACTATGTTCACGAATCGTAACTTTCCATAACTGCTTAGGATTCCTCTATACGCAGATAGAAGCAATATTAAGACTTCCAAACACCTTAGGAACGTATCCCATATTCCTAAACAACTCAAATTTGTGACCCACACAAAATTCTATCATAACCAACTCAAATCTTTCCATATTTGAGTCAAACCCAACTCAGCCGTAGCCTAAGTCCATAACCTAGTTGGTTGGACCTTTCCGACCAACTCTTGACGTCCACATCTCTTCATCACGTCTCGGAACCATGTAGCCACGTCCATGCACTCCTTGCACACGTGCAAACATCTTCCAATGACGTCCACGATACCTTACATACATTGTTCTTGATTCAATTATGTTGTGCAACCCCCTGATAAGCTCAACCACAATTCCTCTTGAATTTGGTTGTTGGAACCTCATCTCCTCCCTGAGACTAGTCCAATGGATCCCATCACCAGTGATGAGTAGGTTTAGGCCCGATCTTCCGAAAGGTATGTCGATTGGGGTGGAGAACTCGACGTTGATGATCCGCGGCACTCGAGCGGTTCGAGTACCCCTGCAATCACTACACCACGGCTCCGTTGGTTATCAACCGTGCTGCACACGCTTGACCTCGCCAAGAAGGCTAATCCCTGCAAGTGCAATCGAGAACACGAGCAAGAACATAGAAGACACGATCGGAAATCGCGAAATTGGGGTCTCACAAACCGAAGAACGGCGATATTATTGATCTAAGCAAAACCCACCAAATATGACCAGCGGCTGCAGTATTTATAGGCTAGGGTTCGACCAAAACACGATTAGACGCGTCCCTAATGGACTCTTACGGGATACAAGGCCCAAAGGCCCGATTCGGTGGCGCAGAACCAGACAGAAATCTGGACTCGAATTGTTTCGACGATTCCTAATGACCCAGGAGGAATTTTGAGGTGGTACCAGAACCATTGGAAATTTTATCTTCTCCTCTTTCCTTGCATATGTAGAACGTCGAAAACGGAGTCCGTATGCCTCCTGGGCGTCTGTTTTAAGGTGGACTGCTCCTGGACTCCGAGTTGAACTCGAGTCCGAGTTGTAAACTGTTTCCATCTACTTGTGGACGTCCCAGGTGGTTCTCCACGCACCCAAGGCCTCCTTCCTTCACTTGTTGATCTTTTCCATTATTCCTAATAACAATTAAATCATCACATAGCAATCTATTCTCAAACTCACATGCAAAAGAAGTTAAGAACGAATTCACCTGCTGATTTAATAACCGTGCCCGTGCTCTTGTGATTGGTCCTTGCAGTTCAATGCGCGTCTCTGCTGTTGTGATGTCCTCATCATCCTCCCCCTCTTGAATTGGAGTCGTCCTCGACTCAAGTTCATCTTCTTCTCCCAAGTACGGTCGCAAATCTGAAATGTTAAATGTAGGACTAACCCCAAAATCGGGAGGCAATTCAAGTTTATATGCATTATCATTAATCTTTTCAACGATCTTAAAAGGACCAGCAGCTCGTGGCATAAGTTTAGATTTTCTCAAGTCGGGAAATCGCTCTTTTCTCAAATGTAACCACACCAAATCGCCCGGTTCAAGTTTTACTTCTTTTCTACCTTTACTACCTGCAATCCTATACTTCTCATTCATCATTTCAATATTTTTCTTTGTAGTTTCATGCATCTTAAGAATGAATTTAGATCGTTGTGTAGCATCCAAATTTATAGTTTCAGAAGGAGGCAAAGGTAGTAAATCAATAGGAGCACGGGGATTGAAACCATACACTACCTGGAATGGACTTACCTTTGTCGTGGAGTGAACGGATCTGTTGTAAGCAAATTATATATGTGGTAAACACTCCTCCCACAACTTCAAATTTGTTTTCAAGACAGCCCGTAACATAGTGGATAAAGTACGATTAACTATCTCGGTCTGTCCATCCGTTTGTGGGGACATGTAGTTGAAAACAGCAACTTGGTTCCCAATTTATACCACAAAGTTCTCCAAAAATGACTTAAAAATTTTGCATCACGATCAGAAACAATGGTATTTGGCACACCATGTAAATGAACAATTTCCGTCATAAATAAATCAGCAATGTGTGAGGCATTATCATTCTTATGACAAGGTATAAAGTGTGCCATTTTGGAAAAACGATCAACAACTACAAAAATATTATCCCTCCCCCTCTTAGTCCTAGGCAATCCGAAAACAAAGTCCATAGAAATATCCTCCCAAGGTACATTAGGAACAGGAAGAGGCATATAAAGACCATGTGGGTTAAGACGAGACTTAGCTTTGTTGCAAGTAGTGCATCGTGACACGTAGCGCTCGACATCACGCCTCATCTTTGGCCAAAAGAAGTGTGTGGACAGCACGTCTTCAGTTTTCTTCACTCCAAAATGTCCCATCAAACCTCCTCCATGTGCTTCCTGCAAAAGCAATAGACGAACGGAGCTAGCTGGAACGCATAGCTTGTTAGCACGATAGAGGAGACCCTCTCGCAGCACATATTTATTCCAAGTTCTTCCTTCTCTACAATTTTCAAAAGCAACTTTGAAGTCCAAATCAGTAGGATATAATGCTTTAATTGTTTCCAAACCAAAGATTTTATGATCAAGTTGGGACAGCATGGTATAACGCCTAGATAATGCATCGGCAATGATATTTTCCTTCCCTTTCTTATGCTTAATGATGTATGGAAACGACTCTATGAACTCAATCCATTTAGCATGTCGTTTATTCAGATTGGTTTGACACTTAAGATACTTCAATGATTCATGATCGGAATGTATGACAAACTCCTTAGACCAAAGATAATGTTGCCAAGTTTGTAATACACGGACTAAGGCATACAATTCCTTATCATAAGTGGAGTAATTCAGAGAAGGACCATGAAGTTTTTCACTAAAGAAAGCAACGGGTTTACCTCCTTGTATGAGAACGCCTCCAATACCAATGCCGCTTGCATCGCATTCTAGCTCAAAGGTCTTGTCAAAATCAGGAAGTTGTAGTAATGGTGCTTGTGTAAGCTTCGATTTGAGAGCATAAAAAGCTTGTTGCTGCTGTTCGCCCCATCGAAATGGAACTCCCTTCTTCGTTAGCTCATGTAGAGGTGCTGCAATGGTGCTGAAATCCCGCACAAAGCACCGATAAAATCCTGCAAGACCAAGAAAACTACGAACCTGTGTGACGGTAGTTGGGGCTGGCCAGCTGGTGATTGCTTCAATTTTTGCCTCATCCATCTCAATTCCCTGCGAGGAAACGACATAGCCAAGAAACGAGACTCGATTGGTGCAAAAAACGCACTTTTCGAGGTTACCAAACAAACGTGCATCTCTCAAAACAGTAAAAACAGCACGTAAATGATCAAGATGTTCATCATATGACTTGCTGTAAATGAGGATATCATCGAAGTAAACCACCACAAATTGTCCAATGAAAGCACGTAAAACCTCGTTCATTAATCGCATAAAGGTGCTGGGTGCATTAGTTAAACCAAAAGGCATGACTAACCACTCATAAAGTCCAAACTTGGTTTTAAATGCAGTTTTCCATTCATCTCCTAGTGCCATTCTAATTTGGTGGTAACCACTACGCAAGTCAATTTTTGTGAAGATGATAGCACCACTCAATTCATCAAGCATGTCATCTAATCGAGGAATAGGATAACGATATCGAATGGTGATGTTATTAATCGCTCGACAATCAACACACATGCGCCAACTACCATCTTTCTTAGGAACCAAAAGAACAGGAACGGAACAAGGGCTAAGGCTTTCACGAATGTACCCGCGGTCCAAAAGATCTTGGACTTGTCGCTGAATTTCCTTAGTTTCTTGTGGATTCGCCCTGTATGCTGCACGATTTGGCAAACTTGCTCCTGGAATCAAATCGATCTTGTGTTCAATACCTCTCATCGGTGGTAAACCAGGGGGTATCTCGGAGGGAAACACATCCTCAAACTCCTGCAAAAGGTTAGCAACAGCAGGGGGCAATGCAATAGACAATTCATGAAGTGAAAACATGGCTTCTTTGCAAACTAAAGCATAGCACATCCCCTTAGCATCGACTAAATCAGCAAGTGCAGATTTAGTTGCGAGCAATGATGGTGATTTTAACTTAATAACTTGCTGTTTTTCAGATTCTAATTTAGTTGCTTTGCCCTCACGAATTTTACTCTTCTCAAAATGCACAATTTCAGCAGGAGTCATGGGGAGCAAAGTGATTTTCTTTCCCTTATGCATGAGAGTATATTTATTGGTTCTACCATGATGAATAGCATCTGTATCAAATTCCCAAGGACGACCCAATAAAAGAGAACAAGCATCCATAGGAACAACATCAAAATCAGCAAAATCATGGTATGAACCAATTGAAAAATGGATTCTCGCTGTTTGTGTTACCCGAACCTTACCGCTGTTGTTGAACCATTGAATGTGGTACGGATGAGGGTGTGCTCTTGTTGTCAAACCGAGTTTCTTGACGACGTCCGTGTTTACCAAGTTATTGCAGCTACCTCCATCAATTATAGTGTGTACACGGCAGTCCTTGACGACGAGAAACATGTGGAAGAGGTTGTGTCGTTGTAGCTTGTCGTCGGTCTCCACTTTGGAGCTCAAGGCACGCTGCACAATGATGCTCCTATAGTTCTCCGTCGCCGCTGTACCAAGTACCTCTTCTTCGGTGTGTTCGTCATTTGGATCTGTAAAGTCAGTAGCAAGAGAATATTCATATTCAACATCCGAAGTACTATCATACCCGCCATCGTCGCGTGCTATGTATGCTCGTTTGCTCGGGCAATCTCTCATCATATGACCAAGTCCCTGGCAGCGGTGACACTTAATGTTGGAAGTACGACCCGTAGAAGGAGTGGACGACGAAGGCTTGAATGATGTCGCCTTGCTGCCTTCCGGCACGCGAGAAGGTGGAGCAGCAGGTATAGTTCGTTGGCCGCCATTGGGTGGTGTAGTCGCTGCACGGGGGGCCGAAGATGGTGCTGTTTTGGATGGTGTAGTTGCTGCACGCGGCGTGAAGTTGCTCCTCGTGCGTTGTTGCTGTTGTTGTCGGCCCTGCAATTCTTTTTCTGCCAACATAGCAAGCTGAAACAATTTGTTAACAGTATCATATTCTTTGTAATCAACAATGTCCTGAATTTCACGCCTCAACCCCCAAAAAAACGAGCTATTTTATCATCCATGTCCTCTACTACCCCACAACGCAGCATACCCTTTTGTAACTCTTGATAATACTCCTCTACGAACATGTTACCTTGGTCTAAACGCTGCAATTTTTTGCGAAGGTCCCGCTGAAAAGATGGAGGAACAAATCGAACACGCATAGCTTCCTTTAATCTATCCCATGTTGGAGGATCAGTTCTAGTTTTAACAAGTTCATTCCACCATATGATAGCAAAGTCCTTAAACTCACTAGTGGCTTGACGAACTCTATGTTGTTCAGGAACAAGATGGGAATTAAATTTTTGCTCTACTGTCATCTCCCAATCAAGATAAGCCTCAGCATCATAAGCACCAGAAAAAGAGGGTATAGTAAATTTCACTTTAGCAAAAGGATCATTAGGAGGGCGGTTATAATTGTTATGATTATTACCTCCCATACCTCGACGATAAAGTGGCAGTCTTGGTTGATTACTGTGATCTTCCAGTTCATCATAAGAATTGTCTTCTTGTCTTCCAGCGAGAGGCAACCGAGCCTCAAAAGTATTCATCCGAAGAGCATGGTCATCCAGTTTGCGAGTCAAGTTCGCCAATGACTCCTCCGTTGATGCGTTGTATTTGGCGAACATATCACGTAACTCAACATGTTGAACACATTCGTCATTATTTTCTTCTCCTGCCATTGTTAGTAGGAAACAAAAGACAACAAAAAAAATGTTATCCCTATCAACTACAGTGACAATGTGGAAGGTGGAAGAAAACAATCTCTCTCGCTCAAGCATCTTACCACGCTCTTACAAGTGTTCTTACCGACACAGCAGGTGGTGTGGACGGTGAGATGAACCAATGAAGTGTGGGGTGATTGCAAAGGTACTTGTTATGCTCAAGAGAAAGGTGGAGCTTGGATGGCACAATATGGTGGCTAATAAGCAGAAAATCGTTAACAGCTAAACAAAGTTGAATAAGTATTCAATGTAGGAAACTGTTGCTGGTCAACTGAGTGCCCTAGAGCCTAGCACAACACAAGGAAGTATCAAGGCAAAAGAAAGACAGAATGATATAACCAAACAAACAGCACCAAGTGGTATAGGCCAATTGCTTTAATATGCGTGCTCTTCACTATTTTTTTTCTTTTTTGTAATATTTTTTTGATATTTTTTCTTTACTCAGTAGCACAAATATATGAAGCACACAAATTTGCAGCTCAATTGGATGTAATATGCGGCCTATAGAAAATCAAGAAGGTTCTTTAAAATTCGTGCTGAAACTTTGGAGGCAGGATAGCCTATCTTCCGAGGGGAATTTGGGCAATCTAATTTCACCGAACGCGGCTATGCCGCGGAAAATCAGATGCAAAATTTCGCGTAGATGAATTTGAAAAAAAAAATTCGCCCGATTTCGAGTTCGTATGCGAAAGTTATGGCCGTTTTAAGGTAGGCTGTCCGAGTTACGTTTTTTTGGATGTTGATTCCAACTCGGTTTGAAAACAGAACTCGCAAACGGATAAGAAAACGATCGGAAATTTGCACAACAACTAATGGGGTGGTGTGTAAGAATTCAAGGATGAATGGCACAAAGATTTGTCACCTAATCTAGAGTTGGCGATGCGGGAGTTCACGCAAGGCGGCTAGCTAGGGCAAACCGATGAACGTGGTGGATCGGTTTGTTATTTAGGGATTGTGGAATAGGTGTCAAATAGCAAGAAAACAAGGACGAAACACGATAACTAGGACCAAAAAACACAAAGCTAAACCAGCAACAAGACTCAACCACACGAATGCAAACTCAACAATGCAAACTGAAAAACGAAACTGCAGGCACTATAGTCTGGGAAGCGGTAAAAACGATCTAAATTTTTTTTGTGGCTTTTTTGTGGACTCTATATACGAAACAAAATCGATCTAATGGAAGGAAGGAAAACAAAGATACCTCACGGGCAACCTGGAAATCTGATACCAATTGATGAGTAGGTTTAGGCCCGATCTTCCGAAAGGTATGTCGATTGGAGTAGAGAACTCGACGTTGATGATCCGCGGCACTCGAGCGGTTCGAGTACCCCTGCAATCACTACACCACGGCTCCGTTGGTTATCAATCGTGCTGCACACGCTTGACCTCGCCAAGAAGGCTAATCCCTGCAAGTGCAATCGAGAACACGAGCAAGAACGTAGAAGACACGATCGGAAATCGCGAAATTGGGGTCTCACAAACCGAAGAACGGCGATATTATTGATCTAAGCAAAACTCACCAAATATGACCGGAGGCTGCAGTATTTATAGGCTAGGGTTCGACCAAAACACAATTAGACGCGTCCCTAATGGACTCTTACGGGATACAAGGCCCAAAGGCCCGATTCGGTGGCGCAGCACCAGACAGAAATCTGGACTCGACTTGTTTCGACGATTCCCAATGACTCCGGAAGAATTTTGAGGTGGGACCAGAACCATTGGAAAGTTTATCTTCTCCTCTTTCCGTGCATATGTAGAACGTCGAAAACGGAGTCCGTATGCCTCCTGGGCGTCTGTTTTAAGGTGGACTGCTCCTGGACTCCGAGTTGAACTCGAGTCCGAGTTGTAAACTGTTTCCATCTACTTGTGGACGTCCCAGGTGGTTCTCCACGCACCCAAGGCCTCCTTCCTTCACTTGTTGATCTTTTCCATTATTCCTAATAACAATTAAATCATCACATAACAATCTATTCTCAAACTCACATGCAAAAGAAGTTAAGAACGAATTCACCTGCTGATTTAATAACCGTGCCCGTGCTCTTGTGATTGGTCCTTGCAGTTCAATGCGCGTCTCTGCTGTTGTGATGTCCTCATCAACCAGCCATGTATTGAACTCAAGCAACACCTGCACATGAATAAACAACCAATCCATACAGCCCAAGTCCTCGACTTGACTCAAGTTAGTTCCAAACACAACACCTTACGTGAGAACCTCACATAAGCATGTTGCAAAACCACAGTAACACGATATCATACGTATCATCCAAAACGCACCAAAAACTTAGCAAATGAATACTAAGCAATCTTTCCAACAATGTAAAGCAAGTATGAAACATTGCAAATGAAAAGCACGTGAAAATAAGGAGAATAAGGAGTCTTATGTAGGATCGAAGAGCATGTGAAAAGCTACTAGAGGGGGGTGAATGGTAGATTTAAAAATCTTACGCAGCGGAAACAATTAAACCCCAACCCCTTCAGCAGAAAAACGATCTGTTAAAGGAATCGTGTGTGAGACTAATATAAACGTTTTTCATCGTGACAAAAGTGATAGATATAAGAGAGAATCAAGTCACGAAGATAACACAACAAGAATCACTCAAATCCGTCGAGAAAAACTCAAGTTATGATCGAAAGATCAAACAAAGGTCAATCTGCCCTTCCCGAAAAAAAAAAACAGTTCTGGAACGCTGCAAAGAAACTCGTGTAGATCATAGACCACAAATCCAATGACCGTGAAATTTTGAAAGATGATAGATAATCAAGTTGTGAAGACAACCCAAAAATAATCACGTCAACTGTATCTGTAAAACTCAAGTTATGATAAAACCACCGACGAAAGGTAGTGCTGTCCAGAAACTCGACGAGTAAAACTTGTCTGCAACAAGTCTGACGAACAAGGCACAAAAGTTCCTTAAAACTACGAATTTTATTCAATAGAAAACAAGAGTAACAGCCCCAAAGTCGTGCACCACGAGCTCTGGGCTCCCTTGCTTATATAACCAGCTCGAAAGCCAACTCAACTCAAATCAGGAACCTAATCCTACTCTGTTTACGAATCGTAACTTTTCATAATTGCTTAGGATTCTTCTATACGCAGATAGAAGCAATCTTAAGACTTCCAAACACCTTAGGAACGTATTCCATATTCCTAAACAACTCAAATTTGTGACCCACACGAAATCCTATCATAACCAACTCAAATCTTTCCATATTTGAGTCAAACCCGACTCAGCCGTAGCCTAAGTCCATAACCTAGTCGGTTGGACCTTTCCGACCAACTCTTTACGTCCACATCTCTTCATCACGTCTCGGAACCATGTAGCCACGTCCATGCACTCCTTGCACACGTGCAAACATCTTCCAATGACGTCCACGATACCTTCACATGCATTGTTCTTGATTCAATCATGCTGCACAACCTCCTGATCAGCTCAACCACAATTCCTCCTGAATTTCGTTGTTGGAACCTCATCTCCTCCCTGAGACTAGTCCAATGGATCCCATCACCAGCCATGTCTTGAACTCAAGCAATACCTGCACATGAATAAACAACCAATCCATACGAGCCCAAGTCCTCGACTTGACTCAAGTTAGTTCCGAACACAACACCTTACGTGAGAACCTCACATAAGCATGTTGCAAAACCACAGTAACACGATATCATCCATGTCAACCAAAAACCCACCAAAGACTTAGCAAATGAATACTAGGCAATCTTTCCAGATATGTAAAGCAAGTACGAAACATTGCAAATAAAAAACAGAAGCATTGTGGTCAAGTTCCGGACCTTGCCAGAGCAACCCGAACCTTGAGCCGGAGCTAACAAAAGCTAGTAGAATCTAGCGCTGGAACTTACCAAAACTAGTATAACCAAGCTCCCGCCGGATCTTACAAAACTAGCAGGACCTTAATAAAAAGGTGTTTTGGTGAAATTCAAAACTTTTATCATCAAAGCAAGTGTATTCACTACAAGCTAATGTATTCAACACACATAGGTATTACATCTTATACGAGCTGGCATCATGAAAGAAGCGCAAGTAACATGGCGAAGTATAAAGAGGCTAAGAAAAATGCAAGGCGTGTTGTGAGTAAAGCAATGGGGCAGGCCTATGATGCGCTATATGCGAAGCTAGAGACAAAAGAAGGCTAAAAGGATATATACAAGATGGCAAAACTTCGAGAGAGGAAGGTGAGGGATCTGAACCAAGTCAAATGCATTAAGGATGAGGCAGATCAAATTCTATTGAAGTATGAAGAGATTAGGAACATATGGCGGGACTACTTCAATGGACTATTCAATGACGGGAATGAGAGCATTAGGTTCAAGTTGGATGACTCATTTGATGACAACAACAGACGATTCATGCGGAGGATACAAGAGTCTGAGGTTTGAGAGGCCTTAAAAAGGATGAAAGGAGGAAAGGCCCTCGGCTCCAAGGATGTCCCCATTGAGGTGTGGAGATGTATGGGGGATGTAGCAATAGTATGGCTCACTAAACTATTCAACCGCATTTTTCAGTCAAACAAAATGCCTGAAGAGTGGCAAAAAAGTATTTTAGTACCCATCTTCAAAAATAAATGAGATGTTCAAAGTTGTACTAATTACCGAGGAATTAAGCTTATGAGTCATACTATGAAGCTCTGGGAGAGAGTGATTGAACACCGCTTAAGGAAAGTGACCAATGTCACTAAAAACCAGTTTGGTTTTATGCCTGATAGGTCCACTATGGAGGCGATTTTCTTACTCCATCAGCTTATGGAGAGGTATAGGGAGCAAAAGAAGGATCTACATATTGTGTTCATTGACTTGGAGAAGGCATACGATAAGGTACCAGGGCTGGTCATGTGGTGGGTGCTAGGGAAACACAAAGTCCCAACAAAGTACATTAACCTTATCAAGGATATGTACGATAATGTGGTGACAAGTGTGCGCGTAAGAGATAGTGAGACCGATACTTTTCCTATCACAATAGGGCTACACCAAGGATCAGCCTTAAGTCCATAAATCTTTTCCTTAATGATGGATGAGGTGTCGAAGGATATACAAGGGGATATCCCTTGGTGTATGCTCTTTGCTGATGATGTAGTGTTGGTAGATGAAACTAGGGATGGTGTTGATAGAAAATTGGAGCTATGGAGGTAGACCTTAGAGTCTAAGGGGTTTAGACTTAGTAGAACCAAGACCGAGTATATGAGATGCAACTTTAGTGATGTCGGGTGCGAGGATGGAAATGTTAGTTTATAAGGACAAGTAGTACCTAGGAGGGACACGTTTTGATATTTAGGATCAATGTTACAAAGCAATAGTGATATTGACAAAAATGTTCACAGGATCAAGATCGGGTGGATAAAGTGGCGACAAGCATCTGGAATCTTATGTGATAAGAAAGTTCTACAAAAATTGAAAGGATAATTTTATAGGACGGTGATCAAACATGTGATGTTGTATGGAGCAGAATGATGGCCAACTAAAAGGCAACATGTCCAACAAATGAGTGTTGCGGAGATGCGCATGCTACGGAGGATGTGCGGTCACACAAGAAGAGACAAAATTAGGAACGAGGTGATACGTGATAGGGAAGGGGTGGCACCGATTGAGGAGAAGCTAGTCCAACATCGCCTACGATGGTTTGGACATATCCAGCGGATACCTCCAGAAGCATCGGTTAACAGTGGGATTATAAAGAGTAGAGAAAATTTTAGGAGGGGTAGAGGTCGACCAAGGTTGACATGGCAGGAGGCGGTAAAACAAGACTTGAAGGAGTGGGACATACCTAGAGATTTGGCTCGTGATAGGACTGCATGGAAATTAGCAATTCACGTGCCAGAATCTTAGTTTATTCAAATTTTGTTGCCCTTATCTTCTTTCTTATTAATCCATTTATAAAATAAATAAAATGTAGAATCTTATTTTATTTGTATTTTTTATTTTATTTTTGTATTCATCTTATTTTCTATTACTTTATTTTTCAAAAATTGTTGGGTTCCATTTCTATCCTACCTCAACTTGTTTGGGACAAAGGCTTGGTTGTTGTTGTTGTTGTATACCATGCTCTAGGAGCTTTTTTAGACCATACAGTGCTTTAGTCAGTTTGAAAACATGATTAGGAAAATCTGGATTTTCAAAACCAGGTGGTTTCTTAATATAAACCTCCTCATCTATGTAGCCATTAAGAAAAGCACTTTTTACATCCATTTTATATAACTTGAAAGCTTTAGATGCAGCAAAAGCTAACAAAATTCTTATGCCTTCTAATCTAGCAACAGGAGCAAAAGTTTCATCAAAATCTAGACCTTCAATTTGTGTAAAACCTTGAGCAACCAATCTAGCTTTATTCGTAATCACAACCCCGTCCTCACTTTGTTTATTTTTAAACACCAATTTAGTTCCAATTAAAGTGTGATCTTGAGGTGAAGGTACAAGTTTCCAATCATTATTTCTTTCAAAATTTTCTAACTATTCTTGCATGGCAATTGTCGGTACCCTGGAAACCGTACACCCCTTGAGGTTATAAATATCTCAAAGGAAAGTCATCTACTTGATTTGAAGACCTTCGGAGGCCCACATGTCAGATATAAATGGACCCGCTTCTCCAGCATGGTTAATCCCAGGGTCGCCACGTGTACTATAAAACCGGAGCTACCGCCCACAAGGGGGAAGCTCCGGGTTGTGTACCGAAATGGCACCTCCGGACTTGACCCCAGACCGAGAGAAGCTCCGGACCTGACACGTGTCAGGTAGCTCCGGAGCTGCCTGTTTCCCACAGTATGCTCCGGAGCTGCCACGTGTCCAACCGTCGGAGCTTCAGCCTCTGATCTTCGGAAGACTCCATAACGGCTCTGGATCTTCACAGGGGAATCAAGGACTTCAAGACACGATTAAGTGTCATTAATACCATATTAATGACACACGATCGGATGACTTTAATTACCAGTAATGGTGCTGTCAAAGCCCATTACTCGGTCGTTAAGGACAATTAAATGTGTTGAATAAGTGTCAATACTAGTAACCGCCGGGGCCACATGTCGGGCCAGGCTAACTTGTAACGGCCTGCCCTTGTACTATAAAAGGACAGGCTGACGACACGTTCAAAGGGGGAGAGACACACGCCATAGACACTCAACACAAGCTCATACAGCTAATACAACACCAACACACCCGTGGAGTAGGGTATTACGCTCAGGCGGCCCGAACCACGTAAACTCTTGTGTCTCCTGCGTCATTTACTATTCACCTTCTTGAATCTCCGCGCGCCCACACCGAACATCAAACTCCTCTAACACTTTAGTAGTGTCGGGAGATCTGCCAGTTCCAAACCACCGACAGTTGGCGCGCCAGGTAGGGGCGCCTGAGATTTTGAGAATGGTGAACTCATCTACTGGATCATCCAACGGTCAACCTGCTGCTCAGGATGTTGGGGGCAATCCCTCCAATATGCAGCCACCAGCAGGAGCCTCAGCACCAGCAGGAGTCACACTTCCACCACCACCGCCTCCACCAGCAAATCAAGCTGGGCAACGTGATGGTGCACCGGCGTCAATCACTGCGTCGGCAAATCATGACAACCCGGAACACGCGCTCCATGCAGCGCGTGCTCTTCTCCAACGCCCACCACCTCCAGATGTATCTCGGGATGCCCTGGAACAGTGGAGGGCCGATGTGGAACATTTGGTTGCAGCAGCAGCTGAACGCCTCAGCAACCAGGGTCCTCCTCCTTCAGGACGAGCCCCGTCGCAGTGGTGGACTTTGTCTGGTAGACTTGGTCCGCACGTTTCCAATAGCAGGAGACGTTCTGCATCACAACAAGTGACGGCATTGCCCTCCGGGGCACGACGCACTCACACGGTGTCCAGGCTCTCAACTCATGACCTCCGGGCGGAGCTTGATCGCCGATACCGCCAACAAGATGGCCGAGCCCATATTGAGCGTGCTCGTGAAAGACGAGAAGCTCAGGACCTTTCTGCTCCTGAAGGAGTAGGAGGAGGCTATTCAGCTCTGGCCATACATCTGCGTATGGTCAGGTGGCCACAGAAGTTCCGACCTCATCTGCCGGAAAAATTCGACGGGACTGTCAATCCCGCTGAATTTCTTCAGATCTACTCTACTGCAATCTTGGCAGCTGGAGGAAACGAGACCGTGATGGCCAATTATTTTCCAGTGGCCTTAACTGGGACCGCCAGGTCCTGGTTTATGAGCCTTCCACCCAACTCTATCAACAGTTGGGAGGAGCTGTGCCAGCAGTTCACCGCCAACTTCGGGAGTTCATACACCCGACCAGGCACTGAACTGGACCTTTTCGCAGTCGTGCAAAAAGGGGGAGAATCCCTGGGATCATTCATCCAGAGGTTCTCTCAGGTACGAAACACTATCCCTTCTATCTCTAGCGCCTCTGTCATTGTAGCATTCAGACAGGGTGTACGGGACAAGAAGATGTTGGAGAAACTGGCGATCAAGGAGATCACCAGCGTCACGGAACTCTTCAGCTTGGCTGACAAATGTGTCAGAGCTGCGGAGGGCCGTGAAATGCACTCCAAACCAACCCCGGAGGGTCACAAGAAATCCTCCAAAGAAGAAGCCGCTACCTCCGGGAACGGTAAGAAGAAGAAAAAGACCAACGGCAAGAAGAAGCCGTCGGCCGGTACATCCAATGTTGCAGCTGCTGCAGCTCCGGGTGGCCAGGGGCCACGCCCCGAAAAGCGACCTCGACCGTCTTCCGAAGACGGTAGCAAGCCTAAGGTGTGGTGCCCAATTCACAAAACGGGCAGCCACAGTTTGGAAGACTGTCGGGAGGTCCAAAACCATGCCGAGCGCTACAACAAGCGCCGGGGAGAATCTCCTTTCCGACAGAGGAAGGAAAGCAAAAAGTCGATGAAGCTCCGGCTGACGAGGAGTTAGGTTTTCAGGATCCCAAAAAGGTCCTGAAGGCCGTTTACACCTCCGTCGACGATGATTCTGACGTCTCTGACAATGAGCGTCGGAAGACCATGAACACCATTTTTGGTGGATCATGGGACATCACCTCCCGTCGCGTCATCAAGACTATGCGTCGGGATATGGCTGTTGTAGCTCCTACAGTCAGGCCGGAACCTCATCGGAAGTGGATGGACACAGCCATCACTTTTGATGCTTCGGACTGCCCTCGGAGCATGGTTGGAGCAGGTCAGTTACCTTTGATGGTATCTCCTACCATTAACAACATCCAGCTCCACCACGTCATGGTAGACGGAGGTTCGGGGCTTAACCTCATAAGCTTCGAAGCTTTTACTAAGCTTCAACTCCGACCTTCGGATCTCCACCCCTCTCGAACTTTCTCCGGAGTAGGTCCGGGGGCCATTACCCCACTCGGAGCTATTACTCTTCCCGTTACCTTCGGGACACGGGAGAAGTACCGCACCGAGAAGTTGGTCTTCGACGTCGCTCAGATCAACTTACCCTTCAATGCCATCTTGGGTAGGCCTACCCTGTACAAATTCATGGCAGCTGCTCATTATGGTTATCTAGTGTTGAAGATGCCAACACCAGTAGGCGTTCTCCGGATCCGCGGAGATCGTACTGTCGGAGTAACTGCTCTGGAAGAACTCTATGCACTCACCACAGCGCAAGAGGAGGACTCCAGGTAGGAGCAAGCTCCAAAACCCCCGAGCATTCGTCAACGAGGCTCGACTTCTGCACCTCAAGTGCAGCCAAGCGGCGACACCGACATTCCCGTCAAAGTCGTCCAAATTGGTTCCGATGCCGCTCAGACCACCCGTATATCGAGGGGATTGAACGACAAATAGGAACTCGCGCTCATCACTTTCCTCCGGGCTAACGTCGACATGTTTGCCTGGCAACCGTCACAAATGCCTGGGATCCCCAGGGAAGTGATTGAGCACAATCTGAAGATCTACCCCGACGCTCGGCCTGTGCATCAAAAGCCTCAGAAGCAATCCATAGAGCGACAGAACTTCATCCGACAAGAAGTGAAGAAGTTACTCGAAGTTGGATTCATCCGAGAAGTCTTCCATCCAAAATGGCTGGCAAACCCAATCGTTGTGCCCAAGGCCGGCGGGAAGCTTCGGATGTGCATCGACTACAACACACTAAATAAGGCATGTCCAAAAGATCCATTCCCACTACCTAGAATAGATCAGATAGTGGATTCCACCTCCGGGTGTGAATTACTGTGTTTCCTAGACGCATATTCCGGGTATCATCAAATCAGGATGTCTAGGGAAGATGAAGAGCATACCTCATTCATCACAGTAGATGGATTGTACTGTTATACAGCCATGCCCTTTGGTCTCAAGAATGCAGCTTCAACTTTTGTACGAGCTATGTACAAAACTTTTGAAGAACTTATTAGAGACATAGTGGAAGTGTACGTCGATGACATCGTGGCCAAGGTCAGGGACAAGGAGTCACTCCTTGACACCTTGCAGGCTGTCTTCGACAAGCTGCGGGCCACCCGCACAAAGCTAAACCCAGACAAGTGTGTCTTCGGGGTTAGCTCCGGAAAACTTCTCGGTTTCCTGGTAAGTCACCGGGGCATAGAAGCTAATCCGGCGAAGATTAAGGCCATTGAAGACATGCAGCCACCAACCCGCATCAAAGACGTCCAAAAGTTAACTGGATGTCTAGCAGCCCTCAGCCGGTTCATTTCAAGACTGGCGGAACGGGCACTCCCCTTCTTCAAGTTATTGAGGAAGTCTGGACCATTCCAATGGTCCGAAGAATCAGAGAAGGCATTCCAGGAGCTGAAACAGTTCCTCACCACCCTACCAATTCTGGTAGCTTCGAACCCTGGTGAGCCTTTGTTGCTTTACATTTCAGCAATTGATGAAGTCGTCAGTATGGTTCTGGTTGCGGAGAGACCAGAGCTACCTCATACTCAGGAACCCAGACCCCTTCGGGAAGGTTCGGAGGTACCTGAAAGCGAGTCTGGGTCCCAGCCCCCAGACTCGAATCCACAAGAAGTCACTTCAGAAGACCCAGACCCCTCCGGGAGGGTCCAGGTCGCTTCTGAAGAAGCCCCGGGTTCCTCCAGCCAGGACCCGAAGGTCCCCGAAGAAAATCCGGATTCCTCCGAGAGGATCCGGGTCAGTGAAGAGGAAGCTCCGGACCCCTCCGGGAGGGTCTGGACCATTCAGCGCCCAGTGTACTTCATTAGTGAAGTACTACATGATGCCAAGACTCGATACCTAGAGGTGCATAAGCTGCTCTATGCAGTTCTTATTGCCTCCAGGAAGCTTCGCCATTACTTCCAAGCTCAAAAAGTCTCAGTGGTGACCTCTTACTCACTTCGAGCAATCTTGCATAATCCCAATTCAACTGGGAATATTGCAAAGTGGGCAGCGGAATTGGCTGAATTTGATCTTGAATTTATTTCAAGGCAATCAGTCAAGAGTCAAGCATTGGCAGATTTTGTGGCAGAATGGACTCCCTCTCCATCAAACCCTGGGGGCCCCAGTGAGCAGAAGACGGAGCATCGAGCTCCATCCTTCACCGAGCCTCACTGGACCCTCTACTTCGACGGCTCCATGCAGAAGCAGGGGGCCGGAGCTGGAATCCTTCTCCTTGCACCGACCGGGGAGAAGGTGAAATACATGGTACACCTTGACTTCAAGGCGACCAACAACATGGCAGAGTACGAAGCACTCATCTACGGACTAAGGTGGCACTGTCATATGGTGTCAAGTAGCTGCTGGTCAAGGGAGATTCACAGCTCATCATTAAGTAGGTGAAGGGTGAATGTTCCTGCAATAATCTTCAGCTAGCTGCTTACCTCCTTGAAGTCCAGAAGCTTCAGAAGGACTTCAAAGTCCTAGATCTCCACCATGTTCAGCGTGCCCATAACGCTAAAGCTGACAAACTCTCGACAAAAGCGTCAACCGGAGCTCCGGCTCCTGACGGAATTTTTGTCTGGAGGTTGTCAAAGCCAACAGCTCAGCCTGCCGAACTGAGCGAAGGGGGCGAGATCAGCATCCCGAAGCTGACGGTCCTGATGGCCCTGTTACCATGGCAGCCATCAAGGGTTGTAGGTGCTGCCGGGAGCTCCGAGCAACCCAGTACACAAGACTCAAAAGCTCAAGCTAGTTCTGATGCATGGATCTCGGAGATCCGGAGCTACTTGAAAGACAGCATCCTTCTTGACGATGATGTATCCGCTGACCGGGTAGTCAGATTGGCTAAAAGATACACGCTGGTAGAAGGAGATCTCTACCGGCGTGGTGCCAATGGCATCCTAATGCGGTGCATCACAAGGGAAGAAGGCTGCGAACTCCTCGCAGAAATCCATGGAGGCGAGTGTGGGAACCACGCGTCTTCCCGCACGCTGGTTGGTAAAGCCTTTCGGCATGGTTTCTACTGGCCTATAGCACTCCAGGATGCAACTGAGCTGGTGAAGAAATGTGAAGCATGTCAATTCCATGCAAAGCAAATTCACACACCAGCTCAACCCCTACAAATGATACCTCCTACATGGCCCTTCGCTGTGTGGGGGATGGACATCTTGGGACCTTTCCCAAGAGCCGTTGGAGGTTACAAGTTCCTGTACGTCGCCATTGATAAGTTCACCAAGTGGCTGGAAGCAACTCCAGTTGTGACAATCAACAAGCAATCTGCTATCAACTTTTTGCAGTCCATTGTATGCAGATATGGAGTCCCAAACAAAATCATCACTGATAATGGGACCCAATTCACAAGCTCTGCATTCCAAGGATATTGCTAAGACCTCGGCATTCAAGTTTGCTACGCCTTCGTAGCTCACCCAGCCAGTAATAGCCAAGCCGAGAGAGAAAATGCTGAAATCCTTAAAGGACTCAAAACGCGCACCTATGAGCGCTTGAAAAAACATGGAGCCAACTGGATTGAAGAGCTTCCGCCCACTTTATGGGCCAACAGGACATTTCAAAACCGGTCAACTGGAGAGACACCCTTCTTTCTGGTGTACGGAGCTGAAGCAATCCTTCCTCCGGAAATCACCTTGGGTTCACTCTGGGTCCGGACCTTCGACGAAGCCGCGCAGGACCAGCTCCGGCGTGAAGACCTAGACCTCCTTAAGGAGGGAAGGTGCCAAGCAGCTGTTCGGAATGCCCGATATCGCCAAGCTCTACGGCGTTATCACCAGCGGCATGTACACAACCGACAGCTCGAGGAAGGCGATCTGGTGCTACGGAGAATACAATCCAGAGAAGGGTTAAACAAACTTTCCCCCGGCTGGGAGGGACCCTTCCGAGTGATTAAAGTATCCCGTCCCGGAAGCGTTCGCTTGGCTACTGAGGATGGGACACCTCTCCCAAATCCTTGGAACATCGAGCACCTCCGTAAGTTCTACACTTAATACCAACGAGGTGAGTCTTGAGTAACTTGAGGTGTATGTCATAGAGTCATTGTACAGAGTCGGGTAGTTCCTCCAGGAGAGCAGTCGTACCTTTCCCGAAAGGTCCGCAAAGTTCATGCAACACTTGTCACAGTCTCAGGACTAAAAGTGTGGCTAACTACCCTGGGTCAAACGAGAAATGAAACACGCTTAGTCTGGTTCCGTACCCTAAGAGTGTACTTGTTTCCCCTGTACCCCGGACCTATAATGAAAGACATCTTCATGTGAAACAGACTTCACGTGCATTTATTTTGTACAGGCTCAACATTTTTTTTTTCTCTTTCTTGTATATAACAAAGACGTGCAATTCTTAAGAAATTTTAGTTTGACCGGTTTATATACGATACGAGTTGTATTGTCAATTCTTTTGGATTCAAATATTGTTCATGTCCAACTCGCCTGAAAGCCGCCAAGCCAACCTAGGGCTGGAGTGTGCTATCGACTTAGCCTGGTCAAGCACCCTAAGTACGCCACTCTACCTACACCCCGGCAGGCCGAAGTAAGGCGGGTTCATGTACAGTTGGATATGGAAGAAAAGACAACGCATTCGGTTGTATTTAGAATCTCGTTTGACTTAAAATCTTCTTGAGAATCGTAAGCCGCAATGAAGTTATAGACAAGAAACAAATTTTATTATTTTTCTTGGCTTAAGTGTGCAGGAAAAATAAAATCTACGTTGATGGGGAAAAGCCGGAGCTAACAAAGCTCCGACTCCCCTAGGTGGCTTGTAATCGATGTTACGCATCACCGGAGTAATCAAGCTCCGGTAAAGCTAGGGGGGCCAGCCGTCGACGCTGAATAAAAGATGGTGAGAAGACTCCGCAAATGGAGTTTGCTGCCAACAAACTAAGTGTTGGCAAAGGTCACTGCCGGAGATACTAAGCTCCGACACCCCGGAGGACTAACTATCGATGCTCTACGCGTTGATAGAGACTATTGCCGGAGTTACCAAGCTCCGGGGATAGACAATGCCGGAGCTTCTAAGCTCCGACAACCTCAGGGGGCCTTCACTATCGAAGACTTCGAACCTAAATTCTACAAGTTCGGAGCAAATGAGTCTTCAACAAAACATAATATCCTCTTGGTACATGTTCACAATCAAATTGTGTACATCTACCAGGGGGCCAAGTGAAGACAAAAGTGTTGAAGACAAAAAGTGAAATTCACAAAAATTTGGGGATTTCATTTATCTGGAGACAAGGGATTACATCTGGAGACAAGGGATTACAAAATTGAGGAAGAAGAAGAGAAAATACAAGTGAGAACTACAGAGATGGTCCTAGACCCTATGGAAGAATTGGGCGACTTTCTGGGCAACCTCCGACACGTTGGCTCGGGCAGCTTCCCCTTCTCCTTCGACGGGACCTTCAAGCACCGGGTCTAGAGGAAATTGGGAGTTCCGGCTGGTGTAGCACGTCAGCACATATTCTGCGACGTTCTTCGCCAGGGATTGCCCCTCAACCTTCAATTAGTCCGCGATGACATCGCCCACCTTGGAGAGTTTGCTGCCTACCGAGCTCAACGCCTGCAACGCCAGGTCCGGCTCCGGCTCCGGATCATCCGGGCGCACGGGGATGAAGCCCATCGGTGTCAGCGCGTCGTTGGCCTTGCCCAGGAACTCCCAAATCTGTAGGGAGTTCGCAGTCCTTAAGCCCTTTATTTCTTCCAGGGATCTTCTGGCCGCAACCAATTCAGAATTCTTGCGGGCCGGGCGCTCAACCTCTTTGGCATTTTGATGAATCTTCTCAGCAACCCGCTTTTCGAGTTTTTCGAGCTCCTCCTCCCGGAGGTGGATCTTGTTCCGGCGGTCGACCAGGTCCTTCTCTCTGCCTCTCACTTTCTTCTCCCTGGCAGTAAGGGCACACTCTTGTTTGTAGAGTTCCTGCCCTCGCACCCAGGCCTTCTCCTCTTCCTCATGGCAGCGCTCTTCCAATTTCTTGGTGCGCTCCTCGAGGCCCTTGTCAGCCAGAGCCACCTTCTCGGCGAGCTCCTCCTCCCTCCTCAGGACGTCATCCCACAGCTCTAGGAGTTTCTGCTCTTCATCTTCGAGCCGTTTCTCCCTCTCTTCAAGTGCCTCTCGGCGCTTGATGAGTGTAGTGTTAATGGCCTCAAGCCTTTCGTGGCGTTCATCGGCCGCACTATTGGCTGCTTTGGCCTGATCGTAGATCTCCCGAGATTGAGCATCAAGGGCACGAGTCATACTCTCCCTGTCATCCAGTAACTTGCCCCAGTACTCCAGGTGGATCTTCTCCCGCTTGATCCACTCTTTGTCATCCGCTAGCCTCGACTGCGCCAGCTTGGTCTCGAAGTAGAGCCGGTTACGCCACCGCCTAAGGGTTTGGCGCTCCTCTTCAAGAGCTTTGCTGTCGTGGAAGAAGGCCAGTTGGACTTGACTCAGACTGGAACATGCGTTGTCAATAGACAGTGACAACGGGATAGGTTCCGGACCTGCTGGGGTCTCCTCCGTTGGTTCCAGCGGGTTTTCAAATACAAAAATTGGGTCCCACTCCACAAGAGTGGTCCCCTGAGTCTCCATGGCACTAGGGTCGTCCTCTGGGATGGCCTCGGTCGCCATCGAGGAAGGCCCCGCCGCCAGGTCCTCGTTCACCCCCTCAGGCAGGGGGCCAGCGACTTCGCTTGGGCACTCCGGCTCGGCCGCAGGTACCTCCGACGTCATCACTTCCGGAGCAGGAGCCGCTGCTGGCTCCGGTTTGGGCACCTCCTCCGATGGGAGCTCGGGCTCCGACACCTCTCCAACAACCGGCTCGGAAGCCGGAAGATCTTCAACATCGACCGGCTCAACGGCCGGTGCTTCGGAGGTAGCTGGCCCAACTGCCGGAACTACCTCAGCTTCCGGCGCGCACGCTGGGGCTTCAATCACCTCCGGCTCAACCGCTGGGGCTTCGACAATTTCCGGCTCAGAGGCCGGAATTACTGCGTCCTCCGGCTCAACAGCCGGAACTTCCGTCATTTCAGCACCAGGACCTGGAGCTTCAGCCTCCAGGGCAGGTGCCGCTGGCGCATCTTCTCTCCCGTGGTCCGGCGCTACCACGGGAGTCTCTGGGGATGAGTCGAGGTCTATGACCACGGCAGCCGGCGCCAGAGCAATCGCAGCTTCAGCCACCACTTGGGGCGGCACCGGGACAGGAGCAGAAGCTCCCACCCTCACGGCTTCAGCCGCTGTGGCTGAGGGTGGAGCCTCACTCCCCTTCTTGGGGAAGCTGCAGATGATGAACGAAGAAACTTAAAAAATTGTTGCTACAATTAAAACAACTATCCAAGGTAGAGATTAAAAATTACCTTGGGAGGCTTCCGCACCAGCTTGCGCATAACCTTTTTCCCGGGCGTTCTGGGCTGGTCATAGCCGGCGTGGAAGCTCCGGAAGGCCCCCCGGAACTCGTCGCGGCCACGGGTGTTTCCCGAGTTGAGGCCCCCCTCGATCGGGAAGAACTCCTGGACCTGGAGGCCTCCACCGGCCCAGGTGCTGGAGTCGCATGCCCGGAGCTAACACTCCGGGAGGACCCCACTGCGGGAACAGTCACGTTCCGGGAGGACCCCACTGCGGGAACAGTTGCGCTCCGGGAGGACCCCACTGCGGGAACAGTCGCGCTCCGGGAGGATCCCACTACGGGAACAGTCGCCGCAGTTGTAGAAGACCTTCCCCTCCGGGGAGAAGGAGTCGACGCAGAAGTAGCGGGCCTGACGGACCTTCCGTCGGCGTACTGCAGCTTCCTCTTCCGGCTCACAGGTTCATCCGCCAGCTCCTTGCCCTTGCCGACGACCTCTTCCCTCGGCTTCGGAGCAGAGTCGGAGCCATCCTCGGACATTCCGGGGATCGCTACCCCAGTGGTTGATCTTCTCTCGACGACACCAAGGTCGTCAAGCACGGGTATCTTCCGCCGGAGCTCCCTGTTGAACTCCACTTCCACGTTCAGAGGAAGAAAAGCTGATGGCGGAGTTAAGTCGTCGCCATCGACGTCGATGCCGTGCTGGAACTTCTTGAGGTGGAACTCCAAGGTTTTCCCCACCATGTTGGACTTCAGCCCGATCTCGACCCGGTCGTCGTCCATCACGCTGTTGAGGGCCCATGCGAGTTTCTCTCTCCTCTTCAGCGGCGCCCACCTGTTGACCAAGAAGTTGCAAAACACCGTCTGAGGAGTCAATCCTCCCTCCACGCATTGGCGGATCCTGGTCAAAGCAGGGTTGAAGGCTTCCACCAGCACCGGAGTTTCACTCCAGATTGTCGTGTCGATGCTGGGAAGGCCTTCGGGCAGCTCCAGCCTCTCGTGCTCCTCCACCCGGACGACTATCCAGTCTTTCTTCCAGTCATCCCACTTCCCAGAGGGAAATGACCGGAGGTAGTTGAATGGGCACTTCTTGCGCTTCACGAAGTAGTAGAAGCCAAGTACTCATTGCTCCTGCCGGTGGTATGGACGGTGAAGAAGGTCCGGAAGAGTTCAATGCAGGGGGGATGCCTACCCACATCTCACAGAAGTGGACGAAAATGGACACAAGAAGAATGGAGTGGGGGCCGAGATGATACAACTGCAGACCATAGAAGTCTAGCAGCATCAAGAAAAAGGAAGAAAAAGGTGGGATCAACCCCACCATGGCGTACGAGGAGAAGTACACCATTTCGCCGGCGTGCTCCTTCTCAAACGGGAGCTCTCCACTGGCGCGGACCGAGCGGTTGAAGAAGTCCGAGGACCATACCATGAGGGCCCGAACCTTCTTTAGGTCGCCGTCGGTCTTCAAGCGACTCTCGCGGAGACCCAACTCCATCGCGGCACGGCTAGGCAAGAGAAGAAAAGCGAAGCACAAGTTGGGAGTTTGAGCGCAAGATCAGATGGGAGGCGTGAAGAACTCCCGACGGTGCGCGCTTTCCTTCTTAAGTAAGCCCTCGCAACGCTTGGATGGAAACCGCAAGGAAGTCGAAGATACCATTCAAAAATTCCACCCAGCCGATGACAAGGGGGCCCGGGACTACCCCAACGATCAAGTCGAGGTTCTTACCTAGGCGAACGGTTGTCATCATGAGGCGGGAAACCCGAAGGCGGCGGCCTGACAAGGCGCGCGGAACCGATACGGTTTTCATGTCGGGAACCGGCGACCTTCAATTGTGTGAGATCTGCACGCCAAAGATCTCATCTGCCGCACGCGGGATACGCCACGCGGCGAGGATTTAACTCCAAATCCTCACCAACGGCACCTCCGAAGACCTTTGAAGACTCAGTTCAAAAGTCGCGAGGATGGACCCACCTCCGGCGGAATAACTTCACCCCAGTGGTCTTCCCCGGAGGTAGGTCCGGGGGGCCACTACCGGTACCCTGGAAACCGTACACCCCTTGAGGTTATAAAGATCTCAAAGGAAAGTCATCTACTTGATTTGAAGACCTTCGGAGGCCCACATGTCAGATATAACCGGACCTGCTTCTCCAGCATGGTTAATCCCAGGGTCGCCACGTGTACTATAAAACCGAAGCTACCGCCCACAAGGGGGAAGCTCCGGGTTGTGTACCGAAATGGCACCTTCGGACTTGACCCCAGACCAAGAGAAGCTCCGGACCTGACACGTGTCAGGTAGCTCCGGAGCTGCCTGTTTCCCACAGTATGCTCCGGAGCTGCCACATGTCCAACCGTCGGAGCTTCAGCCTCTGATCTCCGGAAGACTCCATAACGGCTTCGGATCTTCACAGGGGAATCAAGGACTTCAAGACACGATTAAGTGTCATTAATACCATATTAATGACACACGATCGGATGACTTTAATTACCAGTAACGGTGCTGTCAAAGCCCATTACCCGGTCGTTAAGGACAATTAAATGTGTTGAATAAGTGTCAATACTAGTAACTGCTGGGGCCACATGTCCGGCCAGGCTAACTTGTAACGGCCTGCCCTTGTACTATAAAAGGACAGGCCGACGACACGTTCAAAGGGGGAGAGACACACGCCATAGACGCTCAACAAAAGCTCATACAGCTAATACAACACCAACACACCCGTGGAGTAGGGTATTACGCTCAGGCGGCCCGAACCACGTAAACTCTTGTGTCTCCTGCGTCATTTACTATTCACCTTCTTGAATCTCCGCGCGCCCACACCGAACATCAAACTCCTCTAACACTTTAGTAGTGTCGGGAGATCTGCCGGTTCCAAACCACCGACAGCAATAATCCAAGATTCATTAGTGAGTGCGTGTGATATATCTTTGGGTTCTAAAGAAGCAACAAAAGCAGAATGAGCATGAGAATTGGGGTCGGAAAACCTGGATCTTGTAACTCGTTCATGCAAGCTTCTAATTATCTGTTGTGGGGGATGATTCTTGTAAATATGTAGGGGAACAGATGTCTCACAAGCTTCTTCGTTAGGTTCGTCGCCGATTGATGAGTTTGTGGCTTGTGAACGATCAGGACCAGCAGAGATGGTAGTCGGAGCTTGTTCAAAGTTCAGAGCTGGACACGTGTCAGCTTCGGAACTATCTGCCAATATCACTGATTCTTCTTCTTCTTTGAAGATACCCTCCCCCTGAGGATATGGATCCGGACCTGCAATATTTGAGCTAGTACCTGGGCTAGCTTCATCAAAAGACACCTCACAAGTCTCCACAATTTTGTTAGTGTCAAGTAAAAGCACACGAGAGCCTCTAGTATGAGATAGATAACCAAGAAACATGCCATCAATGGATCTAGGATCAAATTTATCAAGATTACCATGTTTCTTAAGAAAGCATTTGCATCCAAAGACCCGAAAGTGTGTAACACTAGGCCTATGTCTAAACCGGAGCTCATATGTTTTTTTACCTAGCTTAGCACGCAAGAAAACACGATTTGAGACATAACAAGCGGTTGCAATCGCATCGGCCTAAAATTTCCTAGGAGTTTGATATTCATCAAGCATAGTCCTAGCCATTTCAACTAAGGTTTTGTTCTTTCTTTCTATAACACCGTTTTGTTGAGGTACATATGGCGAAGAAAACTGATGATCTATTCCATTTTCAGCACAAAAGTGATCAAAAGATTGATTTTTAAATTTGGTTCCCTTATCACTTCTAATTGCTATTAAAGATCTTGGGTGATCAATTGATAATCTAAGAAATAAAGTTCTAAAGTGACTAAAAGCTTCATTCTTAGATGCCATAAAGTAAACCCAAGAGTATCTAGAATAATCATCAACAATCACAAGAACATACCATTTACCTCTGAAGGATTGAACACGTGAAGGTCCTACAGAGTCAAGGTGCAAAATTTGACCCGGTTCAGTTGTCATGAACATTGTGAGAGGAGTATGTGAACTTGCAACCATCTTAGCATTTCTACAAGAAGAGCACACAATTTCTTTGTCCCCTTTAAGCTTAGGCAGCCCACGTATGCGATCAAGAGCACTAACACACGTTAGATTATCAAAGCCTACATGACCAAGTCTACGATGCCAAAAATATAAGTCTTTTGAATCATTAGCAACTAGACACCTATGCTTAGAGGAAGACATATCAAAATCAGCTTTAAAAACTCTTCCAAACTAAGACATGTTAAAAATAAGCTCACTATTTGAATTTACAACTTTGCAGCAATTTTTAGTAAAAATAATTTCTAGATTTTCATCTAGCAGTTGTAAAACAGAAAGCAAGTTGTATTTCAAATTTTTAACAAGTGCCACATCATTCAAATTGTAGTGATCATTTACTCTAAAGGAACCCTTAGCAATTATAGGAGTTGAAGAATTATCGGCAAAAGTAACATTCTCTACACGTGATATAAAAGAGAGTGAATGTAGGCCTAGAGGGGGGGTGAATAGGCCTTTTTGAAAATTGTCAGATCCTACAACACTCAACAACCAGTTCAATACCAGAGATATCGGACTAGTCCGGTAAAGTGCGGACTAGTCTGGTGTTCACGGACTAAGTTGATTGAACTTGATTGATTGGTTTGATTCTTTTAAGTGTACAGCGGAAATATAGAATCAAACAACAGTTTAACAGTTATATGCTTGATTATATCACAATTAAGTCTTATGTTCAACAATTTAAAGTAAGATGAACAATGTGTACGAAACCCTAGATTGAATTGTTTAATTAGAATGATGAACACTAAAACAAGACACAACGATTTATCCCGTGGTTCGGCTTCCACGAAGGCAACCTACATCCACGTTGAGGAGTCCACAAAAGGATCGGGTCTTCTCCAACCCTACCCTCGTTGGATCGCCACGAAGGCCAATCCTCTTCCACTAATCACAAAGGGGTGAATAACCGAATTCAAGGGGCATTCTCACACGTTGAGAGCTCCCTTAGATTACAAAACACAATGCCACCGAAAACACACTCAAAAGTTACAATTGAAACGCAGGAGTGTGTTAGAGAATCAAACCAAGAGCTCAATGTGGTGTTGCAAGTGTCTCTCCAATGATCTAGAGTGAATCCTCAAGGGATTGATCGATGTTGCACTTAATTTCGTGGAGAGATGTCGTTTTTGAGGCTCTTGGGAGGTGTGACGGCGCTAGGGATCGAGAGTTGGTGAAATTGGGCCGTGCACCTCTATTTATATGGGGTTTCTAAAAGTTACCGTTAGGGTTCAGAATGTTCGGACTAGTCCGTGGTGGTCACCGGACTAGTCCGGTGTGCTGTGTGTAGCAAACCCTAAGTGTCCCAAAATATCGGACTAGTCCTGCTGAAAACGGACTTGTCCGATTTCGTTACTGGAAATCTTCGGACTAGTCCGATATCCATCGGACTTGTCCGGACATGTGAAACCCTAAGTGTGTTGTATGACAAGTCCGCACTTGGAGGACTTGTCCGATTTAGATCAGTGGGTTTTTCGGTCTAGTCCGTGTGAATATCGGACTTGTCCGAAGTGGATCAGAAAGAATATCGGACTAGTCCGGTTAATAACGGACTTGTCCGATTTTGAGTGACTTGTGTAGTGTTTTGAGGACTAGTCCGCACTGGGGAGGACTAGTCGATTCTAGTCAGAAAGATATCGGACTAGTCCAACAGATATCGGACTTGTCCGATCTGGTGCAGAAAGGTTATCGGACTAGTCCGGTTGTGATCAGACTAGTCCGGTCCTGTGTAACTTTGTGCAATGTGTGTGTTTGATTATGATTGAGCTCTTGGGGTGTGTTTCCTTAACACACTCCATACACAATAATCTACAACTCTTTTTCCTTGAGCTCATTTCCACTGTGCTCCTCATCATGCCTTCTTTTTGGTATTTCGTTCATTTTTCTATTGTAGGCCTGCATTCATCTCAACAAAGAGGTTAGGATCCCAATTGCTTGTCATAAATCATCCAAAACCCACAAGGGAGTCCTAGATGCACTTTCAATCTCCCCCTTTTTGGTGATTGATGACAACCAATTGAGATTTCACAAAATATGACAAAAATTGAGATTTTCATAAAGTATGCACATATGAATCAAAAATACATCAAGCAGTGAAAGAATTATCCATATGTGCATTCTTTATGGTGGGATGCATAGCTAAGTACATTAAGACATGAAGAGTGACATAATTTACATTAATCAACCAAAACCAAGCACATATGTCATTCCAGGAGCAAAATTACAGATTTTAACAAATACTTCTCAAATTAAGTAAGAATTGCATCACAGAACCATAGTTAACTTAGAAACAACATTAAATCATTACAACCACAAAGATAGATAAAAAGAGCTCTCTCCTCGCATCCTACAGCTAAAGCTAAGACTCCCCCTCAATCTCTCCCCCTTTGGCATCAAGACACCAAAAAGAAGGAGAGGAGGGTCCTAGGGTCCTCACTCTTCACTGTCGGTCCTCTCATCGTCGTCTTCGTCATATTCATCTTCAGCTTGATGAGGAGGAGAAGGAGGAGGAACGGAGCCACTCTAGCCCCCAATGCCAAAGTAGGCAAGCTCGATGGGGTTCAAGGGCGCGAGCTCAGTGAAGTCCGGGTCAGAATCCTCAGAAATCACTGGAGATCCAATGGGGTCGATCTCCATCTTTTGGCAGATTTGCTTCACATTGGCCTTTATGTACTTCATGTCCTCCTTTCTCTTCTGGTTGAGTTTATGGGCCCTCACTTCGTCCTTCTTGCAGGAGGAGAATATGGCAGCCAGATACTTGAGGATCCCACTAGCTGATCCTCTCTGAGGGGCTGACCTTGAAGTTGGAGCAGCTTGGACATCTTCTCTTGTTCTTGCCAGTGCCTCGGGACTGGAGGTCGGCGAGGGAGCAGCCTGCACACTTGGCTTTTGAGGCATTTGAGGCCTCAAGGGGAGATGCTCCACATCTTTTACAAACTCAATGCCGGTGACTTTTTCAATCACAAACATTAGGTAAGGAGCATATCCGCAAGATCTATTGGGAGTGCAGGATATGTTCACCATATCATTCCAAATGTATTCCGCCACATCAAATGGGCGGTCCTTGCTTATGACTCTCATCAGAGTCCGAAGGTATCCTTGCACACTCCCAGCATCGCCATCCTTGGGAGCAATTGTCTTTCTTAACACTCTGTTCAACACCACAAAGAATGGCTTCATGTTTTTGGTGGAAGGAGGGTTGAACTTTGAGTTTGGCTCATATAGGAACTTCATCCTATCCTTGTCAATGACACTGTCGGTACCCTGGGAACCGTACACCCCTTGAGATTACAAAGATCTCAAGGGAAAGTCATCTACTTGATTTGAAGACCTTCGGAGGCCCACATGTCAGACATAACCGGACCCGCTTCTCCAACATGGTTAGTCCCAGGGTCGCCACGTGTACTATCAAACCGGAGCTACCGCCCACAAGGGGGGAGCTCCGGGGTATGTACCAAAATAGCACCCCCGGACCTAACCCCAGATCGAGGGAAGCTCCGGAACTGACACGTGTGAGGTAGCTCCGGACCTATCTGTTTCCCACAGTATACTCCGGAGCTGCCACGTGTCCAACCATCGGATCTTCAGCCTATAACCTCCGGAAGACTCCACAATGGCTCTGGATCTTCAAAGGGGAATCAAGGACTTCAAGACCCGATCAAGTGTCATTAATACTATATTAATGACACACGATCAGACGACCTTAATTACCAGTAACGATGCTATCAAAGCAACCCGGTCATTAAGGGCAATTAAACGTGTTGAATGTGTATCAATGTCAGTAGCCGCCGAGGCCACATGTCAGGCCAGGCTAACTTGTAACGGACTGCCCTTGTACTATAAAAGGACAGGACGACGATACATAGGACACGCTCGATACACTCTTTGGACACACGTAGAACACATAGACGCGACACGCTCACTCTGAGCTCATATAGCCAATACAACACCAACACATCCCGTGGAGTAGGGTATTGTGCTCAGGCGGCCCGAACCACGTAAATCTTCGTGTCTACTGTGTCATCTACAATTCACCTTCTTGAATCTCTGTGCGCCCACACCGAACCTCAAACTCCTCTAACACTTTAGTAGTGTCGGGAGATCTACCGGATCAAAACCACCGACAGTTGGCGCGCCAGGTAGGGGGCGCCCGAGATTTCAAGAATGATGAACTCAGCTGCTGGATCATCCAACGGCCATCCTGTTGTTCAAGCTGTTGGGGGCAATCCCTCCAATATGCAGCCACCAGCAGGGGCCTCAGCGCCAGCAGGAGTTACACTACCACCACCGTCGCCTCCACCAGCAAATCAAGCTGGACAACGCGATGGTGCACCGGCGTCAATCACTGCGTTGGCAAATCATGACAACCCGGAACACGCGCTCCATGCAGCACGTGCTCTTGTTCCACGCCCACCACCTCCGGATGCATCCCGGGATGCACTGGAGCAGTGGAGGGCCGATGTGGAACATTTGGTTGCAGCAGCAGCCGACCGCATCAGCAACCAGGGTCCTCCTCCTTCAGGACGGGCCCCGTCGCAGCGACGGACCTTGTCTGGCAGACTTGGTCCGCACGTTTCCAACAACAGGAGACGTGCTGCATCACAGCAGGTGACGTCATTGCCCTACGGGGCACGACGCACTCACACAGTATCAAGGCTTTCAACTCATGACCTCCGGGCGGAGCTTGATCGCCGATATCACCAACAAGATGGTCGAGTCCATATTGAGCGTGCTCATGAAAGACGAGAAGCTCAAGACATTCCTGCTCCTGAAGGAGTAGGAGGATGTTGTTCAGCCCTGGCCATGCATCTGCGTATGGTCAGGTGGCCACAGAAGTTCCGGCCTCACCTGCCGGAGAAGTTCGACAGGACCATTAATCCTGTCGAATTTCTGCAGATTTACTCCACTGCTATCTTGGCAGCTGGAGGAAATGAAGCTGTAATGGCCAATTATTTCCCAGTGGCTTTAACTGGGACCGCTAGGTCTTGGTTTATGAGCCTTCCACCCAACTCCATCAACAGTTGGGAGGAGCTGTGCCGACGGTTCACCGCCAATTTTGGGAGTTCATACACCCGACCAGGCACTGAACTGGACCTTTTTGTAGTTGTGCAAAAAGGGGGAGAATCCCTGCGATCATTCATCCAGAGATTCTCTCAGGTACGAAACACTATCCCTTCTATCTCTAGCGCTTCTGTCATTGTAGCATTCAGACATGGTGTACGGGATAAGAAGATGTTGGAGAAACTGGCGATCAAGGAGATCACGAGTGTCACGGAACTCTTCAGTTTGGCCGACAAATGTGCCAGAGCTGCGGAGGGCCATGAAATGCACTCCAAACCAACTCCGGAGGATCACAAGAAATCCTCCAAAGGAGAAGCCGCTACCTCCGGGAGCAGCAAGAAGAAGAAAAAGACCAACGGCAAGAAGAATCTGTTGGCCGGTTCATCCAATGCTGCAGCTGCTGCAGCTCCGGGTGGCCGGGGGCCACGCCCCGAGAAGCGACCTCGACCGTCTTCTGAAGGCGGTGGCAAACCCAAGGTGTGGTGTCCAATTCACAAAACGGACAGCCACAGTTTGGAAGACTGTCGGGAGGTCCAAAACCTTGTCGAGCGCTACAACAAGCGCCGGGAAGAAGCTCCTTTCCGACAGAGGGAAGGAAAACAAAAAGTTGACAAAGCTCCGGCTGAAGAGGAGTTAGGTTTTCAGGATCCCAAAAAGGTCCTGAAGGCCGTCTACACCTCCGTCGACGGTGATTCCAACGTCTCTGACAACGAGCATCGGAAGACCATGGACACCATTTTTGGTGGGTCATGGGACATCACCTCCCGCCGCGTCATCAAGACTATGCATCGGGACATGGCTGCTGTAGCTCCTACAGCCAGGGCGGAGCCTCATCGGAACTGGATGGACACAGCCATCACTTTTGATGCTTCGGACTGCCCTCGAAGCATGGTTGGAGCAGGTCAGTTACCTTTGATGGTATCTCCTACCATCAATAACATCCAGCTCCATCATGTCATGGTAGACGGAGGTTCGGGGCTCAACCTCATAAGCTTCGAAGCTTTTACCAAGCTTCAGCTCCGACCTTCGGATCTCCACCCCTCCCGACCTTTCTCCGGAGTAGGTTCGGGAGCCATCACCCCACTCGAAGCTATTACCCTCCCCGTTACCTTCGGGACCCGGGAGAAGTATCGCACCGAGAAGTTGGTCTTTGATGTTGCTCAGATCAACTTACCCTTCAATGCCATCTTGGGTAGGTCTGCCTTGTACAAATTCATGGCAGCTGCTCATTATGGCTACCTGGTGTTAAAGATGCCAACACCAGTAGGTGTTCTCCGGATCCGCGGAGATCGTACTGTTGGAGTAACTGCTCTGGAAGAACTCCATGCGCTTACTACGGCGCAAGAGGAGGACTCCAGGCAGGAGCAAGCTCCAAAACCCCCGAGCATTCGTCAGCGAGGCTCGACTTCTGCACCTCGTGTGCAGCCAAGCGGTGACACTGACATTCCCGTCAAAGTCGTCCAAATCGGTTCTGATGCCGCTCAGACCACCCGTATATCGGGGGGATTGAACGACAAATAGGAACTCGCGCTCATCGCTTTCCTCCGGGCTAATTGAATGTAGGCCTAGAGGGGGGTGAATAGGCCTTCTTGAAATTTCTCGGTTCCTGTAGCACTTCAACAACAAGGTCAAAACCAGATATATCGGACTAGTCCGGTAAAGTGCGGACTAGTCCGGATTTCACGGGCTAGGTTGATCAAGTTAGGTCAATTTGATTGTTTTGTTGACGTTTGCAGCGGAAATATAAACTTTAATAACAGTTCAATAGTTGTATGTCAAGTTCTATTGCAAGTATGATTCTTGTTCAACTATTTAACTTGAATTCAACAAAATGAATCAAACCCTAGATAATGTTGATCAACTAGAATGATAAACACAAACGAACAAGACACAAGATTTATCCCGTGGTTCGGTTACCACGAAGGCAACCTACGTCCACGTTGAGGAGCCCACAAAAGGACCGGGTCTTCACCAACCCTTCCCTCGTCGGATCGCCACGAAGGCCAATCCTCTTCCACTAATCACACAGGGGTAAATCACCAAGTTGAAGGGGCGATCTCACAAGTTGAGAGCTCCCTTGATTACAAGTTTCAAGGCCACCAATAACACACTTCGAAATATACAAATTGAGATACAAGAGTGTGTTAGAGATTCAAACCAAGAGCTCAATCGTGTGCCAAGTGCCTCTCCAATGATCTAGAAGTGATCTTCAATGGATTGATTGATTTTGCACTTAATTTCGTGGAGAGAGATGGTTTTTGAGTCTCTTGGGAGGTGTGACGGCGCTAGGGTTCGAGAGTAGGTGAAAGTGGGCCGTGCACCTCTATTTATATGGGGTTTCTAAAAGTGACCGTTAGGGTTCAGAAAAATCGGACTAGTCCGTGGTGGTCACCGGACTAGTCCGGTGTGCTGTGTGTAGCAAACCCTAAGTGTCCAGGAATATCGGACTAGTCCGGTTGAAAACGGACTTGTCCGATTTCGCTACTGGAAAGATTCGGACTAGTCCGATTGCCATCGGACTTGTCCGGACAAATGAAACCCTAAGTGTTTGGGATGACAAGTCCGCACTTGGAGGACTTGTCCGATTTAGATCAGTGTGTATATCGGACTAGTCCGTGTGGACACCGGACTTGTCCGAAGTGGATCAGAATGAATATCGGACTAGTCCGAGTCACAACGGACTTGTCCGATTTTGTGTGACTTGTGCATTGTGTTAAGGACTAGTCCGCATTGGAGAGGACTAGTCCGAAGTGGATCAGAAAGATATCGGACTAGTCCGGTGGAGACCGGACTTGTCCGATCTAGTGCAGAATGTGATATCGGACTAGTCCGGCTGATATCGGACTAGTCCGGTCCTGTATAACTTTGTGCATTGTGTGTGTGTGATCAAATGAGATTGAGCTCTTGGGTGTGTTTCCTTAACACACTCCATACATACTAAACTAGTAATTTCTTCTCCTTGAGCTCAAATTAATTTTCCTTCTCAATTTCCCTCTTTTTGGCACTTTGCTCATTTTTCATCATTTTCCTGCATTCATCTCAACAAAAGGATTAGGATCCCAATTGCTTGTCATAAATCATCCAAAACCCACAAGGGAGTCCTAGATTCACTTTCAATCTCCCCCTTTTTGGTGATTGATGACAACCAATTGAGATTTCACAAAATGAGGTATAAAATGAGATTTTCATAAAGTATGCACATATGACTCAAAAATACATCAAGCAACAAGATAATTATTCATGTGTGCATTCTTTATGGTGGGATGCATACTAAGAGCATGAATGCATTAAGAATGACAGAATTTGCATTGATCAACTAATATCAAGTGAATATGGCATTTCAGGAGCAAAAATTCAGATTTCATCACACACTTGCAAATTAATTGAGCAATTTAACACAGGACCAAACATGATATGAAAATAGTGTTAAACAAATACCATCACAACTAAAAATACATAGAGAGCTCTCTCCTCGCATCCTATTCAGCTAAAGCTAAGACTAGAGACTCCCCCTCAATCTCTCCCCCTTTGGCATCAAGACACCAAAAAGAGAGAGAGGAAGGTCCTAGGGCTTCACTCTTCGCTGTCAGTCCTCTCGTCTTCTTCATCGTCTTCATCGCTTTCCGCTTGACGAGGTTGAGAGGGAGGAGGAGGAGCGGAGCTGCTCGAGCCCCTAATGCCAAAATAGGCAAGCTCGGAGGGAGTCAAGGGGCTGAGCTCGGTGATGTCCGGATCAGAATCTTCAGAAAGTACTGGAGATCCAATTGGGTTGATCTCCAGCTTCTCACTCAGCTGCTTCACATTGGCTTTTATGTACCTCATGTTCTCCTTCCTCTTCTGATTTAGCTTGTGAAGCTTCACTTCAGTTTTCTTGCATGAGGAGAAAATTGCAGCCAAGTACTTGAGGATCCCACTGGCGGATCCTTTCTGAGGGGCTTCCCTGGAGGGAGGAGGAGCCCTAGCAGCTTCTTCTTGCCTTGTCGGTGCCTCGGGGCTTGAGGCTGGCGATGGAGCAGCCTGGACACTCACTGGCTGAGGCTTCTGAGGCCTCAGTGGGGTGTGCTCCACATACTTCACAAACTCGATCCCTGTGACCTTCTCAATCATAAACATCAAGTAAGGGGCATAGCCACAGGATCGGTTGGGGGTACTTGAGATATTGACCATATCATTCCAAATATAGTCTGCAACATCGAATTGCCTTTGCTTGCTTATGACCCTCATCAGGGTCCGGAGGTAGCCTTGCACACTCCCTGCATCCCCATCCTTGGGGGCAATTGTCTTCCTGAGGACTCTGTTGAGGACCATAAAGAAAGGCTTCATATTCTTTGTGGAGGGAGGGACATACTTGGAGTTGGGCTCATACAGGAACTTCATCCTGTCCCTCTCGATGACCCCAATGTTGTGGATAATGAGGTGGTCATGTCCTCCAGAGTCAAGGTGCAGCAGGCTGGCAAACTCTTCCTGAGTAATAGAATACTTGGATCCATGAGTCATCCAAGTCACACTTTCTTCGTCTTTGCTTGAGAAGTGGCACGTTGCATAAAATTGTGCTATCACTTCATCATTCCAGTTGTGTCTGAAGGCAAAGAGATCCTTCAGACCATGTCTCTCTGCAGCTGCTATCACTTCATCAAAAGCTGCACATTTCTTCTTCTCAAGGTGGGTCCAGTCAATCCATTGACTGCGCACCACCGGGGTCTTCATCGGCAAGTAGACCAGCTTGTAGAAATCAGCATGGAAATTTGACCAAAATCTGCCATCAGCTGCTTGCTTGGGCCTTGCATAGCAATCAACACTTCTCAACTTCGCAGCCACATCGCTGCCCTTGCCAGTGAATCTTTTCTCATTGGGGTCCCGGACCCCTTCTCTGGGAGTATGCAGCTTCAGGGGCCCAACAGGCCCTGTGGCAACCCCCTTGCCCTTCCCTTTAGCTTGTCGAAGGCCACTTGAAGAAGTAGCGGCCTTCGAAGCGGCTTTCTTGACGCACACCTTCCTTCGAACTTGGGGAGGTGAGGGAGCAGGCTCGGAGGGTCTCTCTTGGCGTTTCTTGCCAAGACCCGCCGAGGACCGAGGTGCCACCTCGTGGTCCAACTCGGCCTCGAAATCGGAGATTTCGTTGTCGGAGCTCGACATGATCTGAGAATGAGTGATCAAGAGAAAGGACAAGTTATACAAGGTATTGGTGAGGTAAGATGGCAATGGAAGGCACTAGGGAATTAAAGAATTAGGTTTTGGTTCAGAAACAATGGAGTTGTCCGGTGCACAAGCACGGACTAGTCCGGGGGACTGGACTTGTCCGTACCTGGACCGGACTAGTCCGGTGTTCATCTGCAAAAACCTAGCAGACTGGACAAAAATTGATCCCTAAGGTAAAACTAGTCTAGCATACACATAGTACATCAACTAGACATGTAACTAGTGAAGAATGCTAGGCCAAACGATAAGCAATAGAGAAATTTGTGATTTCTTAGGGTTTTGAAGAAAATTTACCAAGAAATCAAAGGAATCTTGAGATTTTGGGGGTTGGAGGCCGGACTTGTCCGCTAACTTCAATCCCCGAGTCTTCAAGCTTGATCTCCGCCCAAGATTGAGGCTTTTCGACGGAGGAATCAAGGATTCGCCTTGGGAGCTCGAGCGCAAGAGAGAGAAAGCTTGGGGGCGAGTGTGGGGTGAATGGATTAGGGTTTGGTGGCGGCTAGGGTTATGGACACGAAAAATCGGACAAGTCCGGACATGACCGGACTAGTCCGAAGTCATCCAGAGACCTATATCGGACTAGTCCTGGTCTGTCGGACTAGTCCGGCCTAACCGGCACTCTGCGGACTAGTCTGCAATGGCGGACTAGTCCGGGTAACCACGGACTTGTCCGTGGTCACCAGGAAAGAATTGCATAGCCCATTCATATATATTTAAAGGTCCAATAATTGAGAGTAGAGAGGCAAAACAATTCAAATAATCTTGATGAATTTGACCAGTAAGCAAACAACAATCATGCTATGATCAAAAATTCATCAAGATCTAATAATTGACATAGTTTTTCGAGAGTAAAATGAAGAGGTATGATTTTCACAATTCAATCAATATTTTGAAGCAATCATACAGGTATGCAACTTTTCAAGCCACACTCCGAGAATCAAGAATGTTTAGCTCATTTCGGAGTTCGCAAAAACGTTTTTCATCAAGTGGCTTAGTGAATATGTCGGCCAATTGTTTTTGGGTGTTGACATGAGAGATGGATATGTCTCCTTTCATGGAATGGTCTCTCAAGAAATGGTGTCTTATGTCAATGTGTTTAGTCCTAGAGTGCTCAACTGGATTGTGGGCTATTTTAATGGCACTCTCATTATCACAAAGGAGAGGAATACGGTTCATATTGTAACCGTAATCCCTTAGAGTTTGTCGCATCCAAAGGAGTTGTGCACAACAACTCCCGGCTGCAACATACTCCGCTTCGGCTGTGGATAATGCAATGGAATTCTGTTTCTTGGATGACCAAGAAACTAAGGATCTTCCTAGGAATTGGCAAGTGCCGGAAGTGCTTTTTCTATCAACTTTGCACCCGGCATAATCTGCATCGGAATACCCAATGAGATTGAATTTTGAGCCTTTTGGGTACCAAAGACCAAGGTTGGGTGTATGAACTAAATATCTTAGGATTCTCTTTACGGCTGTCAAATGACATTCCTTAGGGTTGGCTTGAAATCTTGCACACAAACATACACTCAACATAATATCTGGCCTAGATGCACATAAGTATAGTAAAGATCCAATCATGGAGCGATATACCTTTTGGTCGACGCTCGGTCCATCTTCATTGAGATCCAAGTGGCCATTCGTTGTCATGGGAGTCTTTATGGGCTTTGCCTTGTCCATGTCAAACTTCTTGAGGATGTCCTGTGTGTACTTGGTTTGGCTTATGAATGTTCCTTCCCTTTGTTGCCGCACTTGGAATCCCAAGAAGTACTTCAATTCTCCCATCATTGACATTTCAAATATGTCTGTCATAATTTTACTAAACTCTTCACAGAAAGATTGGTTAGTTGATCCAAAAATTATATCATCAACATAGATTTGGCAAATAAAAAGATCATTATCCAGATTTTTTGTGAATAATGTATAGTCTACTTTGCCAATTTGAAAACCATTATCAATTAAAAAATCTCTAAGACACTCATACCAAGCTCTAGGAGCTTGTTTGAGGCCATAGAGAGCCTTACGCAGTTTATACACGTGGTCGGGGAACTCTTCGTCTTCAAACCTAGGTGGTTGCTCCACGTACACCTCCTCCTTGATCGGTCCGTTGAGGAAGGCGCTTTTCACGTCCATTTGATACAGCTTGAAATCATGGTGAGTAGCATATGCAAGTAATATTCTAATTGATTCAAGCCTAGCTACTGGAGCAAAGGTTTCATCGAAATCCAAACCTTCGACTTGTGAGTAACCTTTGGCCACAAGTCATGCCTTGTTTCTTATCACCACTCCGTGTTCATCTTTCTTGTTGCGGAAGACCCACTTGGTGCCCACAATATTTGCATTGGGTCTTTCCACAAGTTCCCAAACTTCGTTTCTCTTGAAATTGTTCAACTCTTCTTGCATTGCCACCACCCAGTCCGGATCCTTCAATGCATCCTCAGTCCTGCGAGGTTCCAAAAAGGAGACAAACGAGTAATGTTCACAGAAATTTGCTATACGAGATCTAGTGGTTACTCCCTTTTGGATGTCGCCGATGATGTTGTCGATTGGATGATCCCTTTGAATGCATTGGTGTACTCTTGGGTGTGGCACTTGGGGGGTCGTATGTTGGTGATCATCTTCTTCTCCCCCTGAGTGGTTGCCCTCGTTGATTTGTTGATCATCTTCATATTCTTGTGATTGATCTTGTATCGAGACTCCCCCTTGATTGTTGATCTCCTCTTGTGGTTCACTTTCCTCTTGTATTTGTGACGATGACTCTTGTGGTCGTACTTCGCCTAGAGCCATCCTCTTCAATGCTTGATAGGGGGCTTCCTCTTTACCTAATTCACATTGATCAACTTGCTCCTTTTGGGAGCCATTAGTTTCATCGAACACTACGTCACGTGCCACTTCAACAAGTCCGGAGGCCTTGTCGAAAACACGATAGGCGTAAGTGTTCGAATCATAACCAAGCAAGAAACCTTCATCGGACTTCGAAGCGAACTTTGAAGTCCTGGGCTTCTTGTTCAAAATATAGCAAGGAGAACCGAAAACTCGAAAATATGAAATGTTCGGTTTGTTACCGGTGAGTAGCTCATAGGGGGTCTTCTTTAGTAGTCGATGAAGGTAGAGTCGATTTGTGGCATGGCAAGCGGTGTTGATTGCTTCCGCCCAAAATCGATCCGAAGTCTTGTATTCATCGAGCATTGTTCTTGCCATCTCTATGAGCATTCGGTTCTTCCTCTCGGCGACTCCATTTTGTTGTGGAGAGTATGGTGTTGAAAATTCGAGCTTGATTCCTTCCTCATCAAGATACTCCTCCACTTGTATGTTCTTGAACTGCGTGCCGTTGTCGCTCCGAATACTCTTGATTGATAGTGAGAACTCGTTTTGCGCTCGCTTGAAGAATTTCTTGAGTGTTCCTTGTGTTTCTGACTTGTCATGCAAAAAGAACACCCAAGTGAAGCGGGAAAAATCATCAATAATAACTAAACCGTATTTATTACCGTCGATGCTTATGTAAGCAATTGGACCAAACAAGTCCATATGAAGTAGTTCGAGCGGTCTTGTCGTGGTCATGATGTTCTTCACGGGATGTTGTGCTCCAACTTGCTTCCCTGCTTGGCACGCGCTACAAGGCCTGTCTTTCTCAAACACAACATCTTTCAAACCTCGGATGTGATCGCCCTTGAGGAGTTTTTGAAGGTTCCTCATACCAACATGTGCCAGCCGTCTATGCCACAGCCAACCCATGTTGGTCTTTGCAATCAAGCATGTGTCGAGTTCGGCTTTATCCTTGTTGAAGTCAACAAGGTAAAGCTTTCCCTTCAACATACCCTTGAATGCAATGGAACCATCACTCCTCCTAGAGACGGTCACACCCTCGTTAGTCTGTGTGACCGGACTTGTCCGGATGACCGGACTTGTCCGGACCACAACCGGACTAGTCCGGTTTTCATGAGAGTTCAGGTTTTTAGTTTTCGAGTTACCAGGTTGTGAGGGTCCTCCCTTCACAAAGGTAATCCTTCCCTTGTTATTCTTATGATTTCAAGCTCTTTGCTTTCCATCATAAGAGTAACCAATGCCATACTTGACATTTGGAGGTCTTTGGACCAAATATGCACTACGTGCATAGTTGATCCTCTCCTTGTCAAATATTACACATTGGGTAGGATTTTTGTCCTTTGTGGAGGTAGAATTTTCCTTCAACCTGGTGTTAATTTTATCACATTTGCAAATATGAGCGATATTAGTTGAAGTGGGTTGAGAAGGTAGGCTTGAAGAGGAGGAAGGTTCACTAAGCTTGAGTGACTCAACCTGCACTTCAAGGATCTTGTTGACCTTGATTAGGTCATCAAGTTGATCCTTGATTGCAACGTTTGAGTTGGTTAACTCCAAGCAAGTTTTCTTGCTTGAAGCTAGCTCAAGCTCTAGTGAGTGGTTTCTCTCCTTTTCAAGAACTAGAAGATTGTCAAGTTCGACATGCTTCTCCTTTTGGGAGATAATCATGTCTTCTTGACGATCAATTAGCTCTTCCTTCTCAACAAGTTGGTTAAGCAAGAATTTCATTTTAGCAGCAGTTTTTCTATCTAAACCAATTAGCATATCTTCATCATCACTATCTAGATCATCATCACTTGAGTAAGAATGCAAGGAAGGAGTTTTGATGTTTACCTTGCGTTTACCTTCCTTAGCCATGAGGCAAGTTCCATTTGCCTTCTTTGCACCGAGCGTGGGGAAGAGTGTGGGTTTCTTGGACATGCTTTCAATGGCTATGCTAGCCATTTCTTCTTCATCGGACGATGAGGACTCATCGTTTGAGTCCCACTCCTTTCCGATGTGTGCTTGTTCAGCTTGTTTCTTCTTCTTGAAGAATTTCTTCGGTTGAGGCTTGGACTCTTTACTCTTCTTCTTGTTGTCCTCATACGGGCAATCGACTATAAAGTGATTGTACTCACCACAATTATAGCATGCCTGCCTCATCTTCGGCTTTGTCTTCTCCTTGTATTTTCCTTCACTCGATTTTGTTCCTTGTCTTTTCTTCATAATTCTTTTGAACTTCTTCATGAACAAAATCATATCTTCTTCGTCCAGCTCGCTGCTTTCATCATCGCTGTCCTCCTCAAGCTGTGCTTCTCTTGCTTCTTTGGATAGAGGCTTGAGTGAGGACTTTAGGGCAACTCCCTTCTTCTTGGCTGATGTGAGGTCGGCTATTTCTTTTACGTGCTTGGCTTGCTTCTCCATCATCTCAAAGTTGATGATTTTGCCAAGCAGTTCATCCGGAGTCATTTTCTTGTACCCGGGACTTTCTCGGATCATAGAGCAAAGTGTGACGTTGCGAGGCATAAAGGCTCTAAGGATGAGCTTTACAACCTCGTGGTCATTCCACTTTTTGCTCCCATATGATCGAACCTTGTTCACAAGAGTCTTCAGTCTGTTGTACATGTCCTGGGGAGACTCATCTTCCTCAATCGCGAACCTTCCTAGTTCGCCTTCAATCATTTCAATCTTTGCCTCCCGCACATGCCGGTCACCTTCATGTGTTGTCTGTAGTGTGTCCCAGATTTCTTTGGCAATTTCCAATCCGTCCACCTTTGTGAATTCATCTCGACTTAGAGATGAGGTGATAACAGCTGTGGCTTGGGCATTCCTGTGGATGGCTTGCTCTTGACTTGGCGTGAGCTCTTCATCGTCATCAGGGATGTTTATTCCTGTGCACACAATATGCCATAAACTTGGGTTAAGGGAAATCAAGTGCATCTTCATATTTTGCCTCCACATGGAGTAATCACTCCCATCGAAGTGTGGGGCTTTTCCGAGAGGAATAGATAGATAATGACTGCTGTTAGAATTTAAACGGTCATAATTAAAAGGATATCAGGAGTAGTCGGTGTGACTACTCCCCTTCTTCTTTTCTTCGACTTTAGATTTCCCTTTGGAAAGCGCTTTCTTTCTAAGGAGTGCTTTCAGCTCCAATGTCTCCTCATCATCATCATCGAAGTCTTGAATGGCTTCGAGATACTTTTCAAGCTTTTGGTGCTTGTCATTGTTCATTTCTTCCTGGTTGTTGATTTTCTGGACTTCCTTCATGTCCGACATGATCTCTTCGAGTGGTTGCACTCTTTCTTGAAGAACCCGCTCTGATACCAATTGAATGTAGGCCTAGAGGGGGGTGAATAGGCCTTCTTGAAATTTCTCGGTTCCTGTAGCACTTCAAAAACAAGGTCAAAACCAGATATATCGGACTAGACCGGTAAAGTGCGGACTAGTCCGGATTTCACGGGCTAGGTTGATCAAGTTAGGTCAATTTGATTGTTTCGTTGATGTTTGCAGCGGAAATATAAACTTTAATAACAGTTCAATAGTTGTATGTCAAGTTCTATTGCAAGTATGATTCTTGTTCAACTATTTAACTTGAATTCAACAAAATGAATCAAACCCTAGATAATGTTGATCAACTAGAATGATGAACACAAACGAACAAGACACAAGATTTATCCCGTGGTTCGGTTACCACGAAGGCAACCTACGTCCACGTTGAGGAGCCCACAAAAGGACCGGGTCTTCACCAACCCTTCCCTCGTCGGATCGCCATGAAGGCCAATCCTCTTCCACTAATCACACAGGGGTAAATCACCAAGTTGAAGGGGCGATCTCACAAGTTGAGAGCTCCCTTGATTACAAGTTTCAAGACCACCAATAACACACTTCGAAATATACAAATTGAGATACAAGAGTGTGTTAGAGATTCAAACCAAGAGCTCAATCGTGTGCCAAGTGCCTCTCCAATGATCTAGAAGTGATCTTCAATGGATTGATTGATTTTGCACTTAATTTCGTGGAGATAGATGGTTTTTGAGTCTCTTGGGAGGTGTGACGGCGCTAGGGTTCGAGAGTAGGCGAAAGTGGGCCGTGCACCTCTATTTATATGGGGTTTCTAAAAGTGACTGTTAGGGTTCAAAAAAATCGGACTAGTCCGTGGTGGTCACCGGACTAGTCCGGTGTGCTGTGTGTGGCAAACCCTAAGTGTCCAGGAATATCGGACTAGTCCGGTTGAAAACAGACTTGTCCGATTTCGCTACTGGAAAGCTTCGGACTAGTCCGATTGCCATCGGACTTGTCCGGACAAATGAAACCCTAAGTGTTTGGGATGACAAGTCCGCACTTGGAGGACTTGTCCGATTTAGATCAGTGTGTATATCGGACTAGTCCGTGTGGACATCGGACTTGTCCGAAGTGGATCAGAATGAATATCGGACTAGTCCGAGTCACAACGGACTTGTCCGATTTTGTGTGACTTGTGAATTGTGTTAAGGACTAGTCCGCATTGGAGAGGACTAGTCCGAAGTGGATCAGAAAGATATCGGACTAGTCCGGTGGAGACCGGACTTGTCCGATCTAGTGCAGAATGTGATATCGGACTAGTCCGGCTGATATCGGACTAGTCCGGTCCTGTATAGCTTTGTGCATTGTGTGTGTGTGATCAAATGAGATTGAGCTCTTGGGTGTGTTTCCTTAACACACTCCATACATACTAAACTACTAATTTCTTCTCCTTGAGCTCAAATTAATTTTCCTTCTCAATTTCCCTCTTTTTGGCACTTTGCTCATTTTTCATCATTTTCCTGCATTCATCTCAACAAAAGGATTAGGATCCCAATTGCTTGTCATAAATCATCCAAAACCCACAAGGGAGTCCTAGATGCACTTTCACTAATGTCGACGTGTTTGCCTGGCAACCGTCACAAATGCCTGGGATCCCCAGGGAAGTGATTGAGCATAATCTGAAGATCTACCCCCAATGCCCGGCCTGTGCATCAGAAGCCTCAGAAGCAATCCGTAGAGCGACAGAACTTCATTCGGCAAGAAGTGAAGAAGTTGCTCGAAGCTGGATTCATCCGAGAAGTCTTCCATCCAAAATGGTTGGCAAACCCAGTCGTTGTGCCCAAGGCCGGCTGGAAACTTCGGATGTGTATCGAATACACAACACTAAATAAGGCATGTCCAAAAGATCCATTCCCACTACCTATAATAGATCAGATAGTGGATTCCACCTCTGGGTGTGAATTACTGTGTTTCCTAGACGCATATTCTGGGTATCATCAAATCAGAATGTCTAGGGAAGATGAAGAGCATACCTCTTTCATCACAGTAGATGGATTGTACTATTATACAGTCATGCCATTTGGTCTTAAGAATGCAGCTTCAGCCTTTGTACGAGCTATGTACAAAACCTTTGAAGAACTCATTAGAGACATAGTGGAAGTGTACGTCGATGACATCGTGGTCAAGGTCAAGAACAAGGAGTCACTCCTTGACACCTTGCAGGCTGTCTTCGATAAGCTGCGGGTCACCCGCACAAAGCTAAACCCAGACAAGTGTGTCTTCGGGGTTAGCTCCGGAAAACTTCTTGGTTTCCTGGTAAGTCACCGGGTCATAGAAGCTAATCCGACGAAGATCAAGGCCATTGAAGACATGCGGCCATCAGCCCGCATCAAAGATGTCCAAAAGCTAACTGGATGTCTAGCAGCCCTCAGCCGGTTCATTTCAAGACTGGCAGAACGGGAACTCCCCTTCTTCAAGTTATTGAGGAAGTCCGAACCATTCCAATGGTCTGAAGAAGCAGAAAAGGCATTCCAGGAGCTAAAACAGTTCCTCACCACTCTACCAATTCTGGTAGCTCCGAACCCTGGTGAGCCTTTGCTGCTTTACATTTCAGCCACTGATGAAGTCGTCAGTATGGTCCTGGTCGCGGAGAGACCAGAACTAACCCATACTCAGGAATCCAGACCCCTTCGGGAGGGTCCGGAGGATCCTGAAAGCGAGTCTGGGTCCCAGTTCCCAGACTTGAATCCACAAGAAGTCACTTCAGAAGACCCAGACCCCTCTGGGAGGGTCCAGATCGCTCCTGAAGAAGCTTCGGGATCCTCCAGCCAGGACCCGGAGGTCCCTGAAGAAAATACGGATCCCTCCGGGAAGATTCAGGTCAGTGAAGAGGAAGCTCCGGGCCCCTCTGGGAGGGTCCGGACCATTCAGCGCCCCACATGATGCCAAGACTCGATACCTAGAGGTGCATAAGCTGCTCTATGTAGTTCTTATTGCCTCCAGGAAGCTTCGCCATTACTTCCAAGCTCACAAAATATCAGTGGTGACTTCTTACCCACTTCGAGCAATCTTACATAATCCCAACTCAACCGGGAATATTGCAAAGTGGGTAGCGGAATTGGCTGAATTCGATCTCAAATTCATTTCAAGGCAAGCAATCAAGAGTCAAGCATTGGCTGATTTCATGGCAGAATGGACTCCCTCTCCATCAAACCCTGGGGGCCCCAATCAGCAGAAACCCGAACACAAAGCTCCGGTCTTCACCGAGCCTCATTGGACCCTCTACTTCGATGGCTCCATGCAAAAGCAGGGGGCCGGAGCTGGAATCCTTCTCCTCGCACCAACCGGAGAGAAGGTAAAATACATGGTACACCTTGACTTCAAGGCGACCAACAACATGGCGGAGTACGAAGCACTCATCTATGGACTAAAGGTGGCACTGTCATACGGTGTCAAGCAACTGCTGGTCAAGGGAGATTCGTAGCTCATCATTAAGCAAGTGAAGGGTGAATGCTCCTGCAACAATCTCCAGCTAGCTGCTTACCTCCTTGAAGTCCAGAGGCTTCAGAAGGACTTCGAAGTCCTAGATCTCCACCATGTTCAGCGTGCCCACAACGCTGAAGCCGACGAACTCTCGACGAAAGCGTCAACCAGAGCTCCGGCTCCTGACGGAACTTTTGTCCGGAGGTTGTCAAAACCCACAGCTCAGCCTGCCGAACTGAGCGAAGGGGGCGATATCAGCATCCCGAAGCTGATGGTCCCGATGGCCCTGTTACCATGGCAGCCATCAAGGGTCGTAGGTGCTGCCAGAAGCTTCGAGCAACCCATCACGCAAGACTCAAATGCTCAAGTTAGTTCCGATGCATGGATCTCGGAGATCTGGAACTACTTGAAAGACAACATCCTTCCTGACGATGATGTATCCGTTGACCGGGTAGTCAGATTGGCTAAAAGATACACGTTGGTAGAAGGGGATCTCTACCGGCGCAGTGCCAATGGCATCCTAATGTGGTGCATCACAAGGGAAGAAGGTTGTGAGCTCCTCGCAGAAATCCATGGAGGCGAGTGTGGGAACCATGCGTCTTCCCGCACGCTGGTTGGTAAAGCCTTTCGGCATGGCTTCTACTGGCCTACAGCACTCCAGGATGCACCTGAGCTGGTGAAGAAATGCGAAGCATGTCAATTTCATGCAAAGCAAATTCACACACCGGCTCAGCCCCTACAAATGATACCTCCTACATGGCCCTTCGCTGTGTGGGGGATGGACATCTTGGGACCTTTCCCAAGAGCCGTCGGAGGTTACAAGTTCCTGTACGTTGCCATTGACAAGTTCACCAAGATGCCGGAAGCAACTCCAGTTGTGACAATCAACAAGAAATCCACTATCAACTTTTTGCAGTCCATTGTATGCAGATTTGGAGTCCCAAACAAAATCATCACCAATAATGGGACCCAATTCACAAGCTCTGCATTTCAAGGATATTGCAAAGATCTCAGCATTCAAGTTTGCTACGCCTCTGTAGCTCATCCGGCAAGCAATGGCCAAGCCGAGAGAGCAAATGTTGAAATCCTTAAAGGACTCAAAACGCGAACCTATGAGTGCTTGAAAAAACATGGAGCCAACTGGATTGAAGAGCTTCCGCCCACTTTATGGGCCAACAGGACGACTCCAAACCGATCAACTGGAGAGACACCCTTCTTCCTGGTGTATGGAGCTGAAGCAATCCTTCCTCCAGAAATCACCTTAGGGTCACTCCGGGTCCGGACCTTCGACGAAGACACGCAGGATCAGCACCGGCGTGAAGACCTAGACCTCCTTGAGGAGGGAAGGTGCCAAACAGCTGTTCGGAATGCCTGATACCGCCAAGCCCTTCGGCGCTATCATCAGCGGCATGTACACAACCGACAGCTCGAGGAAGGCGATCTGGTGCTATGGAGAATACAATCCAGAGAAGGGTTAAACAAACTCTCCCCCAGCTGGGAGGGACCCTTCCGAGTGATTAAAGTATCCCGTCCCGGAAGCATTCGCTTGGCTACCGAGGATGGGACACCTCTCCCAAATCCTTGGAACATTGAGCACCTCCGTAAGTTCTACACTTAACATCACGGAGGTGAGTCTGTAGTAACTTGAGGTTTATGTTATAGAGTCATTGTACAGAGTCGTGTAGTTCCTCCGGGAGAACAGTTGGACCTTCCCCGGAAGGTCTGCAAAGTTCATGCAACACTTGTCACAGTCTCAGGAATAAAAGTGTGGCTAGCTACCCTGGGTTAAACGAGAAATGAAACACGCTTAGCCTGGTTCCGTACCCTAAGAGTGTACTTGTTTCCCCTGTACCCCGGACCTATAATGAAAGACATCTTCATGTGAAACAGACTCCACGTGCATTTATTTTGTACAGGCTCAACATTTTTTATTTTTCTCTTTCTTGTCTATAACAAAGACGTGCAATTCTTAAGAAATTTCAGTTCAACCGGTTCATATACGATTCGAGTTATATTGTTGATTCTTTTGGATTCAAATATTGTTCATGGCCCACTCGCCTGAATGCCGCCAAGCCAACCTAGGGTTGGAGTGTGCTATCGACTTAGCCTGGTCAAGCACCCTAAGTACGCCACTCTACCTACACCCCGGCAGGCTGAAGTAAGGCGGGTCCAAGTACAATTGGATCTCGAAGAAAAGACAATGCATTCGGTTGTATTTAGAATCGCGTTTGACCTAAAATTTTCTTGATAATCGTAAGCCGCAACGAAGTTATAGGCAAGAAACGAATTTTACTATTTTTCTTGGCTTCAGAGTGCAGGAAAAATAAAAAATCTACGTTGATGGAGAAAAGCCGGAGCTAACAAAGCTCCGACTCCCCTAGGAGGCTTGTAATCGATGTTAAGCATTGAAAACGAGCATCACCGGAGCAACCAAGCTCCAATAGTGCTAGGGGGGTCAGTCGTCGACGCTAAATAAAAGATGGTGAGAAGACCCCACAAACAGAGTCTGCTGCTGACAAACTACGTGTTGGCAAAGGTCACTACCGGAGCTACTAGCTCCGACACCCCGGAGGATTAACTATCGATGCTCTACGCATTGATAGGGACTATTGCTGGAGCTACTAAGCCCCGACGATAGACAATGACAGAGCTTCTAAGCTTCGACAACCTCAAGGGGCCTTCACTATCGAAGACTTCGGACCTACACTCTACAAGTTCTAAGCAAATGAGTCTTCAACAAAACACAATATCCTCTTGGTACATGTTCACAATCAAATTGTGTACATCTACCAGGGGGCCAAGTGAAGACAAAAGTGTTGAAGACAAAAAGTGAAATTCACAAAAATTTGGGGATTTCATTTATCTGGAGACAAGGGATTACAAAATTGAGGAAGAAAAAGAGAGAATACAAGTGGGGGCTACAGATATGGTCCTAGACCCTATGGAAGAACTGGGCGACCTTCTGGGCAACCTCCGACAAGTTGACTCGGGCAGCTTCACCTTCTCCTTCAACGGGACCTTCAAGCACCGGGTCCAGAGGGAATTGGGGGTTCCGGCTGGTGTAGCACGTCAGCACATACTCTGCGACGTTCTTCGCCAGGGACTGCCCCTCAACCTCCAATTGGTCCGCGATGACGTCGCCCACCTTGGAGAGTTTGCTACCTGCCGAGCTCAACGCCTGCAACGCTAGGTCTGGCTCCGGCTCCGGATCATCCGGACGCACGGGACTGAAGCCCATTGGTGTCAGCGCGTCGTTGTCCTTGCCCAGGGACTCCCAAATCTGTAGGGAGTCTGCAGTCCTCAAGCCCTTCAATTCTTCCAAGGGTCTTCTGGCCGCCACCAATTCAGAATTCTCACGAGCGAGGCGCTCAACTTCTTTGGCGTTTTGCTGAATCTTTTCAGAAACTCGCTTCTCGAGTTTCCGAGCTCCTCCTCCCGGAGGTGGATCTTGTTCCGGTGGTCAACCAGGTCTTTCTCCCTACCGCTCACTTTCTTCTCTCTGGCTGCGATGGCACACTCTTGCTCGTAGAGTTCCTACCCCCGCACCCAGACCTTCTCCTCCTCCTGAGTGTAGCGCTCTTTCAATTTCTTGGCACGCTCCTCGAGGCCCTTGTCAGCCAGAGCCACCTTTTCGGTGAGCTCCTCCTCCCTCCTCAAAACGTCATCCCGCAGCTCAAGGAGTTTCTGCTCTTCATCTTCGAGCCTTTTCTCCCTCTCCTCAAGTGCCTCCCGGCGCTTGATGAGAGTAGTGTTAATGGCTTCCAGCCTTTCTTGGCGTTCATCAGCCGCACTATTAGCTACTTGGGCCTGCTCATAAATGGCCCGAGATTGAACGTCGAGGGCACGAGTCAAGCTCTCCCTGTCATCCAATAACTTTCCCTAGTACTCCAGGCGGACCTTCTCCCGCTTAATCCACTCTTTGTCATTTGCTAGCCTCGACTGCGCCAGCTTGGTCTCGAAGTAGAGCCAGTTACGCCACCGCCTAAGGGTTTAGCGCTCCTCTTCAAGAGCCTTGCTGTCGTGGAAGAATGCCAGCTGAACTTGACGCAGACTGGAGCAGGCGTTGTCAATAGACAATGACAACGGGATAGGCTCCAGACCTGCTAGGGTCTCCTCCGCTGGTTCCAGCGGGTTTTCAGTTACAAAAATTGGGTCCCACTCCATAAGAGTGGTGCCCTTAGCCTCTATGGCACTAGGGATGTCCTCCGAGATGGCCTCAGTCGCCATCGAGGAAGGTCCCGCTAATGAAGTTCCGACCTCAGGAAGTGGTTCCGAAGGCCCCGACGCCAGGTCTTCATTTGCCCCCTCAGGCAGGGGGCCAGCAACCTCTTCTGGGAACTCTGGCTCAGTCGCGGGAACCTCCGGCGTCATCATTCTCGGAGCAGGGGCTGCTTCTGGCTCCGGCCTGGGCACCTCCTCTACTGGGGCCTCGAGCGCCGACGCCTCTGCAACAACCGGCTCGGGAGCCGGAAGGTCTTCAACATCAACCAGCCCTGAGGCCGGAGCTCCAACAACGATCGGCTCTGCGGCCGGTGCTTCTGAGGTAGCCGGCCCAACCGTCGGGACTCCCTCGACATTCGGCGCGCACGCCGGGACTTCAATTACCTCTGGCTCAACCGCCGGAGCTTCGACAATTTCTGGCTCTGGGGCCGGAATTACTGCTTCCTCCGGCTCAACGGTCGGAGCTTCCATCATCTCTACACCAGGACCCGGAGCTTCAACCTCCGGGGCAGGTGCCGCTGGCGCATCTTCTCTCCCGCGGTCCGGCGCTACCACGGGAGTCTCTGGGGATAAGTCGAGGTCCATGACCACGACAGCTAGCGCCGGAGCTGTCGCAGCTTCAGCCACCACTTGGGGCGGCACCGGGACAGGGGCAGAAGCTTCCGCCCTCACAGCTTCAGCTGCTGTGGCTGAGGGTGGAGCCTCACTCCTCTTCTTGGGAACGCTGCAGATGATGGATGAAGAAACTTAAAAAACAAGTTACTATATCAAAACAACTGTCAGAGGTAAAGATTAAAAATTACCTCGGAAGGCTTCCGCACCAGCTTGTGCGGAACCTCTTTCCCGGGCGTTCTGGGCTGACCATAGCCGCCGCCGGCGTGAAAGCTCCGGAAGGCCCCCCGGAACTCATTGCAGCCACGGGCATTTCCCTAGTCGAGGCCCCCCTCGATCGGGAAGAGCCTCCGGACCTAGAGGCCTCAACCGACCCTGGTGCTGGAGTTGCATGCCCGAAGCTAGCACCCCGGGAGGACGCCGCTGCGGGTACAGTCGCCGCGATTGTAGAAGACCTCCCCCTCTGGGGAGAAGGAGCCGATGCAGAGGTGGCAGGCCTGACGGACCTTCCGTCGGCATGTTGCAGCTTCCTCTTCCGGCTCAAGGGTTCGTCCGCCGGCTCCTTGCCCTTGCCGACGACCTCGATCCTTGGCTTCGGGGCAGGGTCGGAGCCACCTTCGGAAACCCCAGGGATTGCCACCCTGGAGATCGATCTTCTCTCGACGACACCAAGGTCGTCAAGCACAGGCATCTTCTGCCGGAGCTCCCTGCTGAACTCTACTTCCACGTTCAGAGGAAGAAAAGCTGATGGCGGAGTCAAGTCGTCACCCGCGACGTCAATGTCGTGCTGGAACTTCTTAAGATGAAACTCCAAGGTTGTCCCCGCCATGTTGGACTTCAGCCCGGTCTCGACCCGGTCGTCGTCCATCACGCTGTTGAGGGCCCAAGCGAGTTTTTCTCTCCTCTTCAGCGGTGCCCACCTGTTAACCAGGAAGTTGCAAAACACCGCCTGAGGAGTTAATCCTCCTTCCACGCACTGGCTGATCCTGGTCAGAGCAGGGTAGAAGGCGTCCGCCAGCACCGGAGCTTCACTCTAGACTGTTGTGTCCATGTTGGGGAGGCCTTCGGGCAGCTCCAGCCTCTCGTGCTCCTCCACCCGGATGACTATCCAGTCCTTCTTCCAATCATCCCACTTCCCAGAGGGAAACGACCGGAGGTACTTGAATGGGCACTTCTTGCACTTCACGAAGTAGTAGAAGCCAAGGTACTCATTGCTCCTACAGGTGGTATAGACGGTGAAGAAGGTCCGGAAGAGTTCAATGCAGGGGGGATGCCCACCCACATCTCACAGAAGTGGACGAAGATAGACACAAGAAGAATGGAGTGGCGGCCAAGGTGGTACAGCTGCAGACCATAGAAGTCTAGCAGCATCAAGAAAAAGGAGGAAAAGGGTGGGATCAACCCCACCATGGCGTACGAAGAGAAGTACACCATTTCACTGGCGTGCTCCTTCTCAAACGGGAGCTCTCCCCCGGCGCGGACCAGGCGGTTGAAGAAGTCCGAGGACCATCCCATGCGGGCCCGGACCTTCTTCAGGTCACCATCGGTTTTCAAACGGCTCTCGCGGAGACCCAACTCCATCGCAGCACAGCAAGGCAAGAGAGGAAAAGCGAGCACAAGTTGGGAGTTTGAGCGCAAGATCATATGAGAGGCATAAAGAACTCCAGATGGTGCGCGCTTTCCTTCTTAAGTAAGCCCTCGCAACGCTTGGATGGAAACCACAAGGAAGTCGAAAATACTACTCAACAATCCTACCCTGCCGATGACAAGAGGGCCCGGGACCACTCCAACGATCATGTCGAGGTTCTTACCCAGGCGAACGGTTGTCATCATGAGGCGGGAAGCCTAAAGGCGGCAGCCTGACAAGGCACGCAAAACCGATACGATTTTCGTATCGGGAACCGGCGACCTTCAATTGCGTGAGATCCGCACGCCAAAGATCTCATCTGCCGCACACGGGATACGCCACACGGCGAGGATTTAACTCCAAACCATCGCCAACGGCACATCCGAAGACCTTTGAAGACTCAGTTCAAAAGTCGCGAGGATGGACCCACCTCTGGCGGAATGACTTCAGCCAAGGGGTCTTCCCCAGAGGTAGGCCCAGGGGCCACTGTTGGTACCCTGGGAACCGTACACCCCTTGATATTACAAAGATCTCAAGGAAAGTCATCTACTTGATTTGAAGACCTTCGGCGGCCCACATGTCAGACATAACTGGACCCGCTTCTCCAACATGGTTAGTCCCAGGGTCGCCACGTGTACTATCAAACCGGAGCTACCGCCCACAAGGGGGAAGCTCCGGGCTATGTACCGAAATATCACCCCCGGACCTAACCCCAGACCAAGGGAAGCTCCGGAACTGACACATGTCAGGCAGCTCCGGACCTATCTGTTTCCCACAGTATACTCCGGAGCTGCCACATGTCCAACCGTCGGATCTTCAGCCTATAACCTCCGGAAGACTCCACAACGGCTCCGGATCTTCAAAGGGGAATCAAGGACTTCAAGACCCGATCAAGTGTCATTAATACTATATTAATGACACACGATCGGACGACCTTAATTACCAGTAACGGTGCTGTCAAAGCCCATAACCCGGTCATTAAGGGCAATTAAACGTGTTAAATGTGTATCAATGTCAGTAACCGCCGGGGCCACATGTCGGGCCAGGTTAACTTGTAACGGCCTGCCCTTGTACTATAAAAGGACAGGCCGACGATACATAGGACAAGCTCGATACACTCTTTGGACACACACAGAACACATAGACGCGACACGCTCACTCTGAGCTCATATAGCCAATACAACACCAACACATCCCGTGGAGTAGGGTATTACGCTCAGGCGGCCCGAACCACGTAAATCTTCGTGTCTATTGTGTCATCTACAATTCACCTTCTTGAATCTCCGCACGTCCACACCGAACCTCAAACTCCTCTAACACTTTAGTAGTGTCGGGAGATCTGCCGGATCAAAACCACCGACAGACACCAATGTTGTGTATGACCAAGCAATCAGATCTTGTGGTGTCAAGATGAAGCAGGTTAGCGAAATCTTCTTGAGTAATGCTGTACTTGGATCCATGGGTCATTCAAGTGACACTCTCTTCATCCTCAATAGAGAAGTGATAGGTCGCAAAGAACTGTGCAATCACTTCATCATTCCAGTTATTTCTGAAAGCAAACAGATCTCTCAGTCCATGCTTCTCAATGGCTCTCACTACATCAGTGAACGGTGAGCAGCCCTTCTTCTCAAAATGTGCCCAGTCAATCCACTGACTGCGCACCACGGGGGTCTTCATCGGTAGATACACCGATTTGTAGAAATCAGCATGGAAGTTGCACCAGAACCTTCCATCAGCAGCTTGCTTCGGCCGGCCATACTAGTTGATACTCCTGAATTTTGCCGCCGAGTCACTGCCCTTGCCATTGAACTTCTCTTCAGTAGGGTCCCGAACCCCTTCCCTGGGAGCATGTAGCTTCAAGGGGCCAACTGGACCCGTTGCTATCCCTTTGCCCTTGCCCTTTGCTTGGCGAGGGCCACTTGATGATGCGGCCGCCTTGGAAACTGGCTTCTTTGCCAGTACCTTCCTTCGAACCTGAGGAGGGGAGGGAGCAGCAGGCTCGGAGGGTCTTTCTTGGCGCTTCTTGCCAAGACCCGTTGAGGTCTGAGGTGCCACCTCGTGGCCCATCTCGGCCTCAAAGTCGGAGATCTCATCGTTTGTGCTCGACATGATCTGAGAATGATTTGCAAGAATGATGATGAGTGATACAAGGCATAGGTATGAAAAGATAACAAGGAATTGCATTGAGGGATTGAGGAATTAGGTTTTAGGTTCAGAAACATCGGACTTGTCCGGTGCACAGGCATGGACTAGTCCGGGGGACCGGACTTGTCTGTGCATGGACCGGACTAGTCCGGTGTTCATCCTCAAAAACCTAACGGTTTGGACATAAACTGATTCCTAATGCACTATAAGTCTAGCATACACATAGTACATCAAGGAAGCATGTATATAGTGAAAGATGCTAGGCTATTCGATCAACAATGGAGAAAACACAAGATTTCTAGGGTTTGGGAGAAAATTACCGAAGAAATCGATTGAAGCTTGAAGATTGGGGAGTTGGAGCCCGGACAAGTCCGCTAGCTTCAATCCGCACGAGGTCAAGCTTGATTTCCGCCAAAATGCGGGCCTTTTTGATGGAGGGAGCAAGGAATTGCCTTGGGAGCTCGAGCGCAAGAGAGAGAGTGCGTGAGCAAGAATGGGGATAAGAGGAATTAGGGTTTGGTGGCGGCTAGGGTTATGGACACGAAAAATCGGACAAGTCCGGAGATGACCGGACTAGTCCGAACTCATCTAGAGAGCTATATCGGACTAGTCCGTGGTCTATCGGACTAGTCCGGCCTAACCGGCACTCAGCGGACTGGTCTGCATGGGTGGACTAGTCCGGGTAACCACGGACTAGTTCGTGGTCACCAGGAGAAATTTGCATAGCCCATTCATATATATTTGAAGGTTCAAAAATAGAGAATAGAGGGGCAAATCAAATCAATTAATCTTGATGAATTTGACCAGTAAGCATACAACAATCAAACAATGATCATAATTCATCAAGATCTAGTAATTGACATAGTTTTTCGAGAAAAATTGAGAGAGATGATTTTCACAATTCAATCAACATTTTTTTGAAGGATTCATACAGGTATGCAACTTTTCAAGCCACACTCCGAGCATCAAGGATATTTAGTTCATTTCGGAGTTCGCAAAAACGCTTTTCATCAAGTGGATTGGTGAATATGTCGGCCAATTGCTTTTGGGTGTTGACATGTGAGATGGTTATATCTCCTTTAATGGAATGGTCTCTCAAAAAATGATGTCTTATGTCTATGTGTTTAGTTCTAGAGTGCTCAACTGGATTGTGGGCAATTTTAATGGCACTCTCATTGTCACAAAGGGGAGGAATATGGTTCATATTGTAACCGTAACCCCTTAGAGTTTGTCGCATCCAAAGGAGTTGTGCACAACAACTCCCGGCCGCAACATACTCCGCTTCGGTTGTGGATAGGGCAATGGAATTTTGTTTCTTGGAGGACCAAGAAACTAAGGATCTCCCTAGGAATTGGCATGTGTCGGAGGTGCTTTCTCTGCACCCGGCATAATCTGCATCGGAGTAACCAATGAGATTGAATTTTGAGCCTTTTGGGTACCAAAGACCAAGGTTGGGTGTATGAACTAAATATCTCAAGATCCTTTTTACGGTTGTCAAGTGACATTCCTTAGGGTTGGCTTGAAATCTTGCACACAAACATACACTCAACATAATATCTAGCCTAGATGCACATAAATAGAGTAGAGATCCAATCATAGAGCGATATACCTTTTGGTCGACGTTAGGTCCATCTTCATTGAGATCCAAGTGGCCATTTGTTGCCATGGGGGACTTTATGGGCTTTGCTTTGTCCATGCCAAACTTCTTAAGTATGTCCTGCGTGTACTTGGTTTGGCTTATGAATGTTCCTTCCTTTTGTTGCTGCACTTGGAATCCTAAGAAGTATTAGTTCTCCCATCATTGACATTTCAAACCTGTCTGTCATGATTTTGCTAAATTCCTCACAAAAAGATTGATTAGTTGACCCAAAGATTATATCATCAATATAAATTTGACAAATAAAGAGATCATTGTCTAAATTCTTTGTAAATAATGTATAATATACTTTGCCAATTTTAAAACCATTCTCAATTAAGAAATCTCTAAGACACTCATACCAAGCTCTAGGAGCTTGTTTGAGGCCGTAGAGAGCCTTACGCAATTTGAATACATGGTCGGGGAACTCTTCATCTTCAAACCCGGGTGGTTGCTCCACGTACACCTCTTCCTTGATCGGTCCGTTGAGGAAGGTGCTTTTCACATCCATTTGATACAGCTTGAAATCGTGGTGAGTAGCATATGCAAGTAATATTCTAATAGATTCAAGCCTAGCTACTGGAGCAAAAGTTTCATCGAAATCCAAACATTCGACTTGTGAGTACCCTTTGGCCACAAGTCGTTCCTTGTTCCTTGTCACCACCCCGTGTTCGTCTTGTTTATTACGGAAGACCCACTTGGTGCCGACGATGTTTGCATTGGGCCTTGCCACAAGTTCCCACACCTCGTTCCGCTTGAATTTGTTCAATTCTTCTTGCATTGCCACCACCCAGTCCGGATCCTTCAATGCATCCTCAATCCTGCGTGGTTCCAAAAAGGATACAAACGAATAATGCTCACAAAAGTGAGCTATGCGAGATCTAGTGGTTACTCCCTTTTGGATGTCAACGATGATGTTGTCGATTGGGTGATCCCTTTGGACGCATTGGTGTACTCTTGGGTGTGGCACTTGAGGAGTTGTGTCTTCATGATTGTCCGCTTCTCCCCCTAAGTGGTTGCCTTCATTGACTTGTTGATCATCTTCGTACTCTTGTGGTAGATCTTGTGTTGAAGATCCCCCTTGATTGATGGTCTCCTCTTGTGGTTCATGTTCCTCATGTACGTGTGAAGGTGGCACTTGTGGTCGAACTTTGCCTAGAGCCATTCTTTTCAATGCTTGACAAGGAGCTTCTTCTTTACATAATTGACATGGATCAACTTGCTCCTTTTGGGAGCCATTAGTCTCATCGAACACTACGTCACGTGCTACTTCAACAAGTCTGGAGGCCTTGTTGAAAACACGATAGGCGTAAGTGTTCGAATCATAACCAAGAAAGAAACCTTCATCGGACTTTGAAGCGAACTTTGAAGTCCTAGGCTTCTTGTTCAGGATATAACATGGAGAACCAAAAACTCGAAAATATGAAATGTTTGGTTTGTTACCGGTAAGTAGCTCATAGGGAGTCTTCTTGAGTAGTCGATGAAGATAAAGTCGATTTGTGGCGTGGCAAGCGGTGTTAATCGCTTCCGCCCAAAATCGATCCGAAGTCTTGTACTCATCGAGCATTGTTCTTGCCATCTCTATGAGTGTTCGGTTCTTTCTTTCGGCAACTCCGTTTTGTTGTGGTGAGTATGGCGCTGAAAATTCGTGCTTGATGCCGTCTTCATCAAGGTACTCCTCCACTTGTGTGTTCTTGAACTCCGTGCCATTGTCGCTTCGAATACTCTTGATTGTCAATGAAAATTCGTTTTGAGCTCGTTTGAAGAACTTCTTGAGTGTTCCTTGTGTTTCTGACTTATCATGCAAAAAGAAAACCCAAGTGAAGCGAGAAAAATCATCAATGATAACTAAACCGTATTTGTTACCGCCGATGCTTATGTAAGCAATTGGACCAAACAAGTCCATGTGAAGTAGTTCGAGCGGTCTTGTTGTAGTCATGATGTTCTTTGCGGGATGATGTGCCCTAACTTGCTTCCCGGCTTGGCACGCGCTACAAGGCCTGTCTTTCTCAAAGACAACATCTGGTACCGAGCACCCTTCTTTGACTATTGTCTCCAAAGTAGATGCCTTCGTTTGGATCCTCATTCTCTTCATATTCCACGAACATACTCCTTTCTCCGGTCATGTGGTTGGTGCATCCACTGTCTAGCACCCATTTGGATCCACCGGAGGAATAGGCCTGCAAAAACAAATTATGCTTTAGTTTTAGGTACCCAAGCTTGCTTGGGTCCTTGGAGGTTAGTTACAATACATTTGGGCACCCACACATGGGATTTTGTGTTCCCATGGCGTGGCCCAACATAATGAGCACAGACATTGCCAAGATTATTTCTCATTAATACATAGGAGGCATCAAAAGTTTTGAATAATAGCTGCTGTTGTTTATCAGCCGGACTAGTCTGAGGGGTCGGACTTGTCCGGAGGACCGGACTTGTCCGGACAACAACCGGACTAGTCCGGTATTCGTGTGAGTTCAAGTTTTTATTCTTCGACTTACAAGTTTGAGAGGGTCTTCCCTTCACAAAAGAAATCCTTCCCTTGTTATTCTTATGATTTCCAGCATGCTGCTTTTCATCATAAGAGTAACCAATGCCATATTTGACATTTGGAGGTCTTTGGACCAAGTATGCACTACGTGCATAGTTGATCTTCTCCTTGTCAAATATGCCACATTGGGTAGGATTTTTATCCTTTGTGGAGGTTGACTTCCCTTTCAATCTAGTGTCAGTTTTACTACATGTGCACATATGAGCAAACTCAGTTTTAGTGGGTTGAGAAGGTGAGTTTGAAGAGGAGGAAGGTTCACTCAGCTTGAGTGACTCAACTTGCACTTCAAGGATCTTGTTAACCTTGATCAGGTCAGCAAGTTGGTCCTTGATTGCAACATTTGAGTCAGTTAACTCCAAGCAAGCTTTCTTGCTTGAAGCTAACTGAAGCTCTAGTGAACTGTTTTTCTCCTTTTCAAGCTCTAGAAGTTTGTCAAGTTCGACATACTCCTCCTTTTGGGAGATAATCGTGTCCTCTTGACGATGACTTAACCTCTCCTTCTCAACAAGTTGATCAAGTAAAAATTTCATTTTTTTTGCAGTTTTCCTATCTAGTCCATTTAGCATATCATCATCATCACTATCTATTTCATCATCACTAGAGTAGGAATGCACGGAAGGGGTTTTGATGATTACCTTGCATTTACCTTCCTTTGCCATAAGGCAAGTGACATTTCCCTTCCTTGCACCGAGTGTAGGGAAGAGTGTAGATTTCTTGGACGTGATCTCGATGGCTATGCTAGCCATCTCTTCTTCATCGGATGATGAGGACTCATTATTTGAGTCCCACTCCTTCCCAATGTGCGCTTGTTCAGCTTGTTTCTTCTTCTTGAAGAATTTCTTAGGTTGAGACTTGGATTCTTTGGTCTTCTTCTTGTTCTCCTCATATGGGCAATCAACTATAAAGTGGTCATACTCACCACAATTATAGCATGCCCGTCTCAACTTTGGCTTTGTTCTTTCCTTGTGCTTGCCTTCACTTGATTTTGTCCCTTGTATTTTCTTCATTATTCTCTTGAACTTTTTTCATGAATAATATCATGTCCTCTTCATCTAGCTCACTGCTCTCTTCTTCACTGTCTTCCTCTAGTTGTGCTTCTCTTGCTTCTTTGGATAGAGGCTTGAGGGTGGACTTTAAAGCAATCCCTTTCTTCTTAGCCGAGGTGAGGTCGGGAATTTCCTTGACGTGCTTTGCTTGTTTTTCCATCATTTCAAAGTTGATAATTTTTCCAAGCAATTCATTCGAAGTCATCTTTTTGTATCCGGGGCTTTCTCTAATCATAGAACATAGCGTGACATTGCGAGGCATAAAATCTCTAAGGATGAGCTTTACAACCTCGTGGTCATTCCACTTCTTGCTCCCATATGATCGAACTTCGTTAACGAGTGTCTTCAATCGATTGTACATATCTTGGGGTGACTCGTCTTCCTCAATTGCGAATCTTCCTAGTTCGCCTTCGATCATCTCAATCTTTGCTTCACGCACATGTCAGTCACCTTCATGTGCAGTTTGCAGAGTATCCCATATCTCCTTAGCAATTTCGAGTCCATCCACCTTGGTGAACTCGTCTCGACTGAGTGAGGAGGTGATTACAGCTGCGGCTTGAGCATTTCTATGAATGGCTTGCTCTTGGCTTGGGGTGAGCTCTTCATCGTCATCCGTAATATCCATCCCTGTGCATACAACATGCCATAGACTTGGATTTAGGGAAATCAAATGCATCTTCATATTCTGCCTCCACATTGAGTAATCACTTCCATTGAAGTGTGGGGCTTTTCCAAGTGGGATAGATAAGTAATGGTTGTTATTGGAATTTAGACGATCATAGTTAAAAGGATATCGGGAGTAGTCGGTGTGACTACTCCCCTTCTTCTTCTCTTCAACTTTTGCTTTTCCTTTGGAAAGTGCCTTCTTTCTGAGGAGTGCCTTTAGCTCCAGCGTTTCCTCATCATCGTCCTCGAAGTCTTGAATGGCTTCGAGGTACTTCTCCACTTTTTGGATCTTGTCGTTGTTAACCTCCTCTTGGTTGTTGATTTTGTGGACGTCCTTCATGTCCGACATGATATCTTCGAGTGATTAGACTCTTTCTTGAAGAACCTGCTCTGATACTAATTGAATGTAGGCCTAGAGGGGGGTGAATAGGCCTTTTTGAAAATTGTCGGATCCTGCAACACTCAACAACCAGTTCAATACCAGAGATATCGGACTAGTCCGGTAAAGTGCAGACTAGTCCGGTGTTCACAGACTAAGTTGATTGAACTTGATTGATTGGTTTGATTCTTTTAAGTGTACAGCGGAAATATAGAATCAAACAACAGTTTAACAGTTATATGCTTGATTATATCACAATTAAGTCTTATGTTCAACAATTTAAAGTAAGATGAACAATGTGTACGAAACCCTAGAATGAATTGTTTAATTAGAATGATGAACACTAAAACAAGACACGACGATTTATCCCGTGGTTCGGCTACCACGAAGGCAACCTACATCCACGTTGAGGAGTCCACAAAAGGATCGGGTCTTCTCTAACCCTACCCTCGTTGGATCGCCACGAAGGCCAATCCTCTTCCACTAATCACAAAGGGGTGAATAACCGAATTCAAGGGGCGTTCTCACACGTTGAGAGCTCCCTTAGATTACAAAACACAATGCCACCGAAAACACACTCAAAAGTTACAATTGAAATGCAGGAGTGTGTTAGAGAATCAAACCAAGAGCTCAATGTGGTGTTGCAAGTGTCTCTCCAATGATCTAGAGTGAATCCTCAAGGGATTGATCGATGTTGCACTTAATTTCGTGGCGAGATGTCATTTTTGAGGCTCTTGGGAGGTGTGACGGCGCTAGGGTTCGAGAGTTGGTGAAATCGGGTCGTGCACCTCTATTTATATGGGGTTTCTAAAAGTTACCGTTGGGGTTTAGAAAGTTCGGACTAGTCCGTGGTGGTCACCAGACTAGTCCGATGTGCTGTGTGTAGCAAACCCTAAGTGTCCCAAAATATCGGACTAGTCCGGCTCAAAACGGACTTGTCCGATTTCGTTACAGGAAATCTTCGGACTAGTCCGATATCCATTGGACTTGTCTGGACATGTGAAACCCTAAGTGTGTTGTATGACAAGTACGCACTTGGAGGACTTGTCCGATTTAGATCAGTGGGTTTTTCGGACTAGTCCGTGTGAATATCGGACTTGTCCGAAGTGGATCGGAAAGAATATCGGACTAGTTCGGTTGATAACGGACTTGTCCGATTTTGAGTGACTTGTGTAGTGTTTTGAGGACTAGTCCACACTGGGGAGGACTAGTCCGATTCTAGTCAGAAAGATATCGTACTAGTCCGACAGATATCAGACTTGTCTGATCTGGTGCAGAAAGGTTATCGGACTAGTCCGGTTGTGATCGGACTAGTCCGGTCCTGTGTAACTTTGTGCAATGTGTGTGTTTGATTATGATTGAGCTCTTGGGGTGTGTTTCCTTAACACACTCCATACACAATAATCTACAACTCTTTTTCCTTGAGCTCATTTCCACTTTGCTCCTCATCATCCCTTCTTTTTGGTATTTTGTTCATTTTTCTATTGTAGGCCTGCATTCATATAAACAAAGAGGTTAGGATCCCAATTGCTTGTCATAAATCATCCAAAACCCACAAGGGAGTCCTAGATGCACTTTCAGAGAGGGAGGAGAACAATTCTTTGTTACCAGTCATGTGGCGTGAGCAACCTGAATCCACAATCCGAATGTTCTCTTTCCTCAAGCGTGTAACATACATAGAAGAACAATATGTCGAAAACTCATTACTGGAGTTAGTCAAAAGGCATTTAGGAATCTTGTACTGAGTCACACCGTGCAGCAGGAAAAACACGCGAAAGATGAGATAAAACAGCAGATTTATGAGTCAAAGTTTGAGATTTTTTGTTCTTAATTACTGACCTATAAGGTGTTACTTGTGTACCACAAAAATCAGTAGCTCCAGAGGTAACAACAGAAGGTTCGAAGGCAAAAACTGAAGCTACGAAGGTAAACTTTGAATGTTTTTGACTCATAATAGCAGGTTGCATGTTCCTTACATTCGGTTTAGTATGTGCAGTAAGTTTTGCATGAGAGTTATAAGATCTAGCTTGCATTCTTTCTTTTTATGTTGTTTAGTGAATGTGGCCTAGAGGGGGGTGAACAGGCCTTTTTGAATTTTGTCGGTACCTGCAACACTTAACAACCAGTTCAAAACCAGAGATATCGGACTAGTCCGGTAAAGTGCGGACTAATCCGGTGTGTACGGACTAGGTTGATTAAGTTTGATCGATTAATTTGATTCTTCAATGTATGTAGCGAAAATATACAATCAAATGAAGTGTTACAAGGTTATGAACCAGGTTATATCACAACTCAATCTTATATTTGATGATTCAACTTGAAGTAAGCAATAATGATTGAAACCCTAGATTATAGTGAAGAATAAGAACGATGAACACAAAAACGAGACACAAGGATTTATCCCGTGGTTCGGCTCTCACAGAGGCAACCTACATCCACGTTGAGGAGTCCACAAAAGGATCGGGTCTTCTCCAACCCTACCCTCATCGGATCGCCATGAAGGCCAATCCTCTTCCACTTATCACAAAGGGGTGAATAACCAAATTCAAAGGGGATTTCTCACACGTTGAGAGCTCCCTTGGATTACAACACGAAATACCACCAAGAACACACTCAAAAGATTACAATGAAATCACAGGAGTGTGTTAGAGAATCAAACCAAGAGTTCAATGTGGTGTTGAACGTGTCTCTCCAATGATTTAGAGTGAATCCTCAATGGATTGATCTTTGTTGCACTTAATTTCGTGGAGAGATGTGGTTTTTGAGGGTCTTGGGAGGTGTGACGGCGCTAGGGTTCGAGAGTTGGTGAAATATGGCCGTGCACCTCTATTTATATGGGTTTCTAAAAGTGACTGTTAGGGTTCAGAAAGATCGGACTAGTCCGTGGTAGTCGCCCGACTAGTCCGGTGTGCTGTGTGTAGGAAACCCTAAGTGTCCCGAAATATCGGACAAGTTCGGCTAGAAGCGGACTTGTTCGATTTCACTTCTGGAAATCTTCGGACTAGTCCGATTGTCATCGGACTTGTCTAGGCATGTGAAACCCTAAGTGCATTGGGTGAAAAGTCCGCACTTGGAGGACTTGTCCGATTTAGTTCAGGGGGTTTTTCGGACTAGTCCGTGCAAATATCGGACTTGTCCGATTTGGACCAGAGAGAATATCGGACTAGTCCAGTTGTGATCGGACTTGTCTGATTTTGTGTGACTTGTGAAGTGTTTTGAGGACTAGTCTGCACTGGGAAGGACTAGTCCGATTCTAGTCAGAGAGATATCAGACTAGTCCGATGGATATCGTACTTGTACGATTTTGTGCAGACAGGATATCGGAATAGTACGGTGTCAGTCGGACTAGTCCGGTCCTATGTAACTTTGTGCAATGTGTGTGTTTAATTATGATTGAGCTCTTGAAATGTGTTTCCTTAACACATTCCATACACAATGATATACTATTCTTTTTTCCTTGAGCTCATTTCCACTTTGCTCCTCAATTCTTCCTTCTTTTTGGCACTTTGCTTATTTTGCTATTGAAACATGTGCTCATCTCAACAAAGAGGTTAGGATACCAATTGCTTGTCATAAATCATCCAAAACCCACAAGGGATTCCTAGATGCACTTTAAATCTCCCCCTTTTTGGTGATTGATGACAACCAATTGAGATTTCACAAAATATGATAAAAGTTGAGATTTTCATAAAGTATGCACATATAAGTTTAAAATACATCAAGCAATGAAAATATAATCCATATGTGCATTCTTTATGGTGGGATGCATAACTAAGTACATTGAAACACTAAGAATGACATGATTGACATTAATCTGCCATAAGCAAGCATATATGTCCTTCTAGGAGCAAAATCACAGATTTCAACAAATACTTCTCAAAAAGACATAACATTGCATCACAGAACCATAGTTAACTTAAGAACAAACTTAAAGCTTTACAACCCACAAAATAGTCAAAAAAAAACATAAAAGAGAGCTAAGAGAGCCCGCTCCTCGCATCCTACAGCTAAGGCTAAGACTCCCCCTCAATCTCTCCCCCTTTGGCATCAAGACACCAAAAAGAAGGAGAGGAGGGTCCTAAGGTCTTCACTCTTTGTTGTCGGTCCTCTCATCGTCGTCTTCGTCATCTTCATCTTCAGCTTGATGAGGAGGAGGAGGAGGAGGAGGAGGAGGTGCGGAGCCACTCGAGCCCCCAATGCCAAAGTAGGCAAGCTCGGAGAGGGTCAAGGGGCCGAGCTCAGTGATGTCTAGGTCGGAGTCCTCAGAAATCACTGGAGATCCAATGGGGTCGATCTCCAGCTTCTGGCAAATTTGCTTCACATTTGCCTTCACATACTTCATGTCTTCCTTTCTTTTCTTGTTCAGCTTGTGGGCCCTCACTTTGGCCTTCTTGCAGGAAGCGAAGATGGCAGCCAGGTATTTGAAGATTCCACTGGCTAATCCCCTTTGAGGGGCTGCCCTACTAGCAGGGGCAGCTCTTGCATCTTCAGATCTTCTTGCCGGTGCCTCAGGACTAGAGGCCGGCGAGGGAGCAGCCTGGACACTTGGCTTCTGAGGCATCTGAGGCCTCAAGGGTCGATGTTCCACATCCTTGACAAATTCAATCCCGGTGACCTTCTCGATCACAAACATCAGATATGGGGCATACCCACAAGATCTGTTGGGTGTGCAGGATATGTTAACCATGTCATTCCAGATGTAGTCCGCCACATCGAACTGACGGTCTCTGCTTATCACCCTCATCAACGTCCGGAGATAACCTTGCACACTCCCAGCATCTCCATCCTTGGGAGTAATCATCTTCATCAAGACCCTATTCAGGACCACAAAGAAAGGCTTCATGTTCTTTGTGGAGGGAGGGACAAACTTTGAGTTTGGCTCATATAAGAACTTCATCCTATCCCTCTCAATGACACCTATGTTGTGGATGATCAAGCAGTCAGATCTTGAGGTGTCAAGGTGAAGCAGGCTTGCAAAGTCTCCTTGAGTGATATTGTACTTGGATCCATGAGTCATCCAAGTAACACTTTCCTCATCTTCACCGGAGAAGTGGCAAGTTGCAAAGAACTGCGCAATCACTTCATCATTCCAATTGTTCCTGAAGGCAAAGAGATCCTTCAGGCCATGCCTCTCTATGGCTTGCACGACTTCAGTGAACGGGGAGCAACCCTTCTTCTCAAAATGTGCCAAGTCAATCCATTGACTCTGCACAACCGGTGTCTTCATTGGGAGATACACAGACTTGTAGAAATCAGCATGGAAGTTGCACCAAAATCTTCCATCGACAGCTTGCTTCGGTTGGCCATACCAATCAATGCTTCTGAATTTTGCCACCGAGTCATTGCCCTTCCCATTGAACTTCTCTTCAGTGGGGTCCCGGACCCCTTCCCTCGGAGCATGCAGCTTCAACGGGCCAACTGGACCCATTGCTATTCCTTTGCCCTTGCCCTTGGCTGGGCGGGCACTTGCCGAGCTAGAGCCACCGCCAGTGGTGGCCCTAGAAGCTGGCACCTTGGAGGTTGGCTTCTTTGCTAGCACTTTCCTCCGAGCCTGTGGAGGAGACGGAGCTGGATCGAAAGGTCTCTCTTGGTGCTTCTTGCCGAGACTTGTCGAGGTCCGAGGTGCCACCTCGTGGTCCATCTTGACCTCAAAGTCGGAGATTTCATTGTCCGAGCTCGACATGACCTGAGAACGAGTGGCATGATTGAGAATGAATGGTACAAGGCATAGGTATGGAAGGATAGCAAGGAATTGCATTGAGGAATTGAAAAGTTAGGTTTTGAGTATAGAAAAATCGGACTTGTCTGGTGCACAGGCACGGACTAGTCCGGGGGACCGGACTTATCCATGCATGGACCGGACTAGTCTGGTATTCATCCTCAAAAACCTAGGCTACCAGTCACATGGTGATTCCTAATGCACAGTAAGCATAGCATAAACGTAATACATCAAGGAGGCATGTATATAGTGAGATATGTTAGGCTATTCGATCAACAATGAAGAAATTTTGAATTTCTAGGGTTTGAGTGAAAATTACCGAAGAAATCGATTGATGCACGAAGAGGAGGGAGTTGAAGTCCGAACTTGTCTGTGAACTTCAATCTTCGAGCAAGGATGCTTGATCTCCACCCAAATGCGGAGCTTTTTGGTGGAGGGGATGCAAAATAGCCTTGGGAGCTCGAGTGGAAGAGAGAGAACGCGTGAGGCAAGAGTGGAGGTGAATGAATTAGGGTTTGGCGACGGCTAGGGTTATGGACACGAAAAATCGGACAAGTTCGGAGATGACCGGACTAGTTCGAACTTTTCCAAAGGACTATATTGGACTAGTCCGTAGTAAGTCGGACTAGTCCGGCCTAGCCGGCACTCTGCGGACTAGTCTGCGTGGGCAGACTAGTCCGGGTAACCACGGACTAGTCTGTGGTCACCAGGTAAGAATTGCTTAGCCCATTCATATATATTCGAAGGTACATATTTAGAAAACAGGGAGGCAAATCAAATCAAATAATCTTGGTGAACATGACCAGTAAGCTTACAATAATCAAGCAATGATCATAATTCACCAAGATCTAGTAATTGACATAGTTTTCCGGAGATAACTGAGAGGGATGATTTTCACAATCCAATCAACATATTTTGAAGAATTCATACAGGTATACAACATTTCAAGCCACACTCCGAGCATCAAGGATATTTAGTTCATTTCGGAGTTCGCAAAAACATTTTTCATCAAGTGGCTTGGTGAATATGTCGGCCAATTGTTTTTGAGTGTTGACATGGGAAATGGCTATGTCTCCTTTCATGGCATGATCTCTCAAAAAGTGATGTCTTATATCTATGTGTTTAGTTCTAGAGTGCTCAACTGGGTTGTGGGCAATTTTGATGGCACTCTCATTGTCACAAAGGAGCGGAATATGGTTCATATTGTAACCATAATCCCTTAGAGTTTGTCGCATCCAAAGAAGTTGTGCACAACAACTCCCGGCTGTAACATACTCCGCTTCAGCTGTGGATAAGGCAATGGAATTTTGTTTCTTGGAGGACCAAGAAACTAAGGATCTCCCTAGGAATTGGCATGTACCGGAGGTGCTTTTTCTATCTACTTTGCACCCGGCATAATCTGCATCGGAGTAACCAATGAGATTGAATTTTGAGCCTTTTGGGTACCAAAGACCAAGGTTGGTTGTATGAACTAAATATCTCAAGATCCTTTTTACGGCTGTCAAGTGACATTCCTTAGGATTGGCTTGAAATCTTGCACACAAACATACACTCAACATAATGTTTGGCATAGATGCACATAAATAGAGTAGAGATCCAATCATGGAGCGATATACCTTTTGGTCGATGTTAGGTACATCTTCATTGAGATCCAAGTGGCCATTCGTTGCCATGGGGGTCTTTATGGGCTTCGCCTTGTCCATACCAAACTTCTTGAGTATGTCTTGCGTATACTTGGTTTGGCTTATGAACGTCCCTTCCTTTTGTTGCCGCACTTGGAATCCCAAGAAGTATTTTAGTTCTCCCATCATTGACATTTCAAACCTATCTGTCATGATTTTACTAAATTCCTCACAAAAAGATTGATTAGTTGACCCAAAGATTATATCATCAACATAAATTTGACAAATAAAAAGATCATTGTCAAAATTCTTTGTAAATAGTGTATAATCTACTTTGTCAATCTTAAAGCCATTTTCAATTAGGAAATCTCTAAGACACTCATACCAAGCTCTAGGAGTTTGTTTGAGGCCGTAGAGAGCCTTACACAATTTAAATACGTGGTCGGGGAACTCTTCGTCTTCAAACCCGGGGGGTTGCTCCACATACACCTCCTCCTTGATTGGTCCGTTGAGGAAGGCGCTTTTCACATCCATTTGATACAGCTTGAAATCATGGTGAGTAGCGTATGCAAGCAATATTCTAATGGATTCAAGTCTAGCTACGGGAGCAAAGGTTTCATCAATATCCAAACCTTCGACTTGTGAGTACCCTTTGGCCACAAGTCGTGCCTTGTTACCACCCCGTGTTCGTCTTGTTTGTTGCGGAAGACACACTTGGTGCCGACGATGTTTGCATTGGGTCTTGCCACAAGTTCCCACACTTCGTTCCGCTTGAAGTTGTTCAATTCTTCTTGCATTATCACCACCCAGTCCGGATCCTTCAATGCATCCTCAATCCTGCGCGGTTCCAAAAAGGATACAAACGAATAGTGCTCACAAAAGTTAGCTATGCGAGATCTAGTGGTTACTCCCTTTTGAATGTCACCGACGATATTGTCGATTGGGTGATCCCTTTGGATGCATTGGTGTACTCTTGGGTGTGGCATTTGAGGCATTGTATCTTCATGATCATCTTCTTCTCCCCCTAAATGGTTGCCTTCGTTGACTTGTTGATTATTTTCGTATTCTTGTGGTTGATCTTGTGTTGAAGCTCCCCCTTGATCGTTGACCTCCTCTTGTGGTTCATCTTCCTCATGTACGTGTGGAGGTGGCTCTTGTGGTCGAACTTCACCTAGAGCCATTCTTTTCAATTCTTGACAAGGAGCTTCTTCTTTACCTAGTTCACATGGATCAACTTGCTCCTTTTGGGAGCCATTAGTCTCATCGAACACTACGTAATGTGCTACTTCAACAAGTCCGGAGTCTTGTTGAAAACACGATAGGCGTAAGTGTTCGAATCATAACCAAGCAAGAAACCTTCATTGAACTTTGAAGCGAACTTTGAAGTCCTAGTCTTCTTGTTCAAGATATAACATGGAGAACCGAAAACTCGAAAATATGAAATATTTGGCTTGTTACCGGTGAGTAGCTCATAGGATGTCTTCTTGAGTAGTCGATGGAGATAAAGTCGATTTACAGCGTGACAAGCGGTGTTAATCACTTCCACCCAAAATCGATCTGAGGTCTTGTACTCATCGAGCATTGTTCTTGCCATCTCTATGAGTGTTCGGTTCTTTCTTTCGGCAACTCCGTTTTGTTGTGGGGAGTACGGAGCTGAGAACTCGTGATTTATGCCTTCTTCATCAAGGTACTCCTCCGCTTGTATGTTCCTGAACTCCGTGCTGTTGTCGCTTCGAATATTCTTGATTGTCAATGAGAACTAGTTTTGAGCTCGCTTGAAGAACTTCTTGAATATTCCTTGTGTTTCTGACTTATCATGCAAAAAGAAAACCCAAGTGAAGTGAGAAAAATCATTAATAACAACTAAACCATATTTGTTACCGTCGATGCTTATGTAAGCAATTGGACCAAACAAGTCCATGTGTAGTAGCTCGAGCGGTCTTGTTGTAGTCATGAAGTTTTTGGCGGGATGAGGTGCTCCAACTTGCTTCTCGGCTTGGCACGTGCTACAATGTCTGTCTTTCTCAAACATAACATCCTTTAAACCTCAGATGTGATTGCCTTTGAGGAGTTTTTGAAGGTTCCTCATACCAACATGCGCTAGCCGTCTATGCCACAGCCAACCCATGTTGGTCTTTGTAATCAAGCATGTGTCAAGTTTAGTTTTATCCTTGTTGAAGTCAACAAGATAAAGATTTCCCTTTAACATACCCTTGAATGCAATGGAACCATCACTCCTCCTAGAGACGGTCACACCCTCGTTAGTGAACAAGCAATAATAACCTTTGTCACATAACTGAGATATGGACAGCAGGTTATAATCTAAGGATTCAACATGTAAAACATGAGAAAGTGTGTGTTTAGAAGATATTGTGATTTTATCGGTACCGAGCACCTTTCCTTGACTATTGTCTCCAAAGTAGATGCCCTCGTTTGGATCCTCATTTTCCTCATATTCAACGAACATTTTTCTTTCTCCGGTCATATGGTTGGTGCAGCCACTGTCTAGCACCCATTTAGATCCACCAGAGAAATAAGCCTGCAAAAACAAATTATGCTTTGGTTTTAGATACCCAAGCTTCCTTGGGTCCTTGGAGGTTAGTTATAATACATTTGGGCACCCACACATGAGAATTGGTGTTCCCATGGCGTGGCCCAACATAATGAGCACAAACCTTGCCAAAATTACTTCTCATTAAGACATACGAGGCATTGAAAGTTTTAAACAGTAACTGTTTTTGTTTATGTACAGGACTAGTCTGGGAGGCCGGATTTGTCCGGAGGACCGGACTTGTCCGGACACCAACCGGACTAGTACGGTGATCATGAGTAATTATTGTCTTAATATTTGACTTTCCAGTTTGAGAGAGTCTTCCCTTTACAAAGGTAATCCCCTCCTTGTTATTCTTATGGCTTCTAGCATGTTGCTTTTCACCATAAGAGTAATCAATGCCATATTTGACATTTGGAGGTCTTTTGACCAAGTATGCACTACGTGCATATTTGATCTTCTCCTTGTCAAATATGCCACTTTAGGCAGGATGTTTATCCATTGTAGAGGTTGGCTTGTCCTTCAAACTGGTGTCAACTTTCTTACATGTACAAGCATGAGTAAACTCAGTTTTAGTTGGTTGAGAAGGTGAGCTTGAAGAGGAAGAAGGTTCACTTAGATTGAGTGACTCAACTTGCACTTCAAGGATCTTGTTAACCTTGATCAGGTCAGCAAGTTGGTCCTTGATTGTAGCATTTGAGTCGGTTAACTCCAAGCAAGTTTCCTTGCTCGAAGCTAACTCAAGCTCTAGTGATTTGCTTCGTTCCTTTTCAAGTTCTAGAAGCTTGTCAAGTTCGACATATTCCTCCTTTTGGGAGATGATCATGTCCTCTTGACGATGTATTAACCTCTCCTTCTCAACAAGTTGATCAAACAAAAATTTCATTTTTGTGGTTGTTTTCCGATCTAGTCCAATAAGCATGTCCTCATTATCACTATTAATTTCATCATCGCTAGAATAGGAATGCACGGAAGGGGGTTTAATGGTTACCTTGCGTTTACCTTCCTTTGCCATAAGGCAAGTGCCATCTCCCTTCCATGCGCCAAGTTTAGGGAAGAGGGTAGACTTCTTGGGCGTCTTCTCGATGGCTATGCTAGCCATCTCTTCTTCCTCGGATGATGAAGACTAATCATTTGAGTCCCACTCTTTCCCAATGTGCGCTTGTTCAGCTTGTTTCTTCTTCTTGAAGAATTTCTTGGATTGAGGCTTAGCTTCTTTGGTCTTCTTCTTGTTCTCCTCATATGGGCAATCAACTATAAAGTGGTTATACTTACCACAATTATAGCATGCCCTCCTCAACTTTGGCTTTGTTCTTTCCTTGTATTTTCCTCCGCTTGACGTTGTACCTTGTGTACTTTTCATTATTCTCTTTAATTTCTTCATGAACAATATCATGTCTTCTTCATCTAATTCACTGCTCTCGTCGTCACTGTCTTCCTCTAGTTGTGCTTCTCTAGCTTCTTTGGATAGGGGCTTGAGGGCGGACTTCAAAGCAACCCCTTTCTTCTTTTCCGAGGTGAGGTCGGCAATCTCCTTGACATGCTTTGCTTGTTTTTCCATCATCTCGAAGTTGATGATCTTTCCAAGCAGTTCATCCGGAGTCATCCTTTTGTATCCAGGGCTTTCTCTCATCATGGAGCATAGGGTGACGTTGCGAGGCATGAAAGCTCTAAGGATAAGCTTCACTACCTCGTGGTCATTCCACTTTTTACTTCCGTATGACCTGACCTTGTTGACGAGTGTCTTTAATCGGTTGTACATGTCTTGGGTGACTCGTCTTCTTCAATTGCAAATCTTCCTAACTCGCCTTCAATCATTTCGATTTTTGCTTCACGCACATGTCAGTCACCTTCATGTGCAGTTTGTAGTGTGTCCCATATCTCCTTAGCAATTTCGAGTCCATCCACCTTGGTGAACTCGTCCCGACGGAGTGAAGAGGTAATTACGGCCGCAGCTTGAGCATTTTGGTGAATTGCCTGCTCTTGGCTGGGGGTGAGCTCTTCGTCGTCGTCCGGGATATCTATCCCTATGCACACAATATGCCATAAACTTGGATTGAGGGAAATTAGATGCATTTTCATATTTTGCCTCCACATTGAGTAGTCACTTCCGTCGAAGTGTGGGGCTTTTCCAAGTGGGATAGACAAATAATGATTATTATTGGAATTGAGACGATCATAGTTAAAAGGATATCGGGAGTAGTCGGTGTGACTACTCCCCTTCTTCTTTTCCTCGATCTTCACTTTCCCTTTGGAAAGTGTCTTCTTTCTTAGGAGCGCCTTAAGTTCTAGCGTCTCCTCATCGTCGTCCTCGAAGTCTTGAATGGCTTCGAGGAGCTTCTCCACCTTGAGGTTCTTTTCATCATCAACCTTTTCTTGGTTGTTGCTCTTGTGGGTGTCCTTCATGTCCGACATGATCTTCTTCGAGCGATTAGTCTCTTTCTTGAAGAACCTACTCTGATACCAATTGAATGTGGCCTAGAGGGGGGTGAATAGGCCTTTTTGAATTTTGTCGGTACCTGCAACACTTAACAACTAGTTCAAAACCAGAGATATCGGACTAGTCCGGTAAAGTGCGGACTAGTCCGGTGTGTACGGACTAGGTTGATTAAGTTTGATCGATTAATTTGATTCTTCAATGTATGCAGCGGAAATATACAATCAAATGAAGTGTTACAAGGTTATGAACCAGGTTATATCACAACTCAATCTTATATTTGATGATTCAACTTGAAGTAAGCAATAATGATTGAAACCCTAGATTATAGTGAAGAATAAGAACGATGAACACAAAAACAAGACACATGGATTTATCACGTGGTTCGGCTCCCACAGAGACAACCTACGTCCACGTTGAGGAGTCCACAAAAGTACCGGGTCTTCTCCAACCCTACCTTCGTCGGATCGCCACGAATGCCAATCCTCTTCCACTTATCACAAAGGGGTGAATAACCGAATTCAAAGAGGCTTTCTCACACGTTGAGAGCTCCCTTGGATTACAATATGAAATACCACCAAGAACACACTCAAAAGATTACAATGAAATCACAGGAGTGTGTTAGAGAATCAAACCAAGAGCTCAATGTGGTGTTGAACGTGTCTCTCCAATGATCTAGAGTGAATCCTCAAAGGATTGATCTTTTTTGCACTTAATTTCATGGAGAGATGTGGTTTTTGAGGCTCTTGGGAGGTGTGACGGCGCTAGGGTTCGAGAGATGGTGAAATATGGCCGTGCACCTCTATTTATATGGGTTTCTAAAAGTGACCGTTAGGGTTCAGAAAGATCGTACTAGTCTGTGGTGGTCACCGGACTAGTCCGGTGTGCTGTGTGTAGCAAACCCTAAGTCTCCTGAAATATCGGACTAGTCCGGCTAGAAGCGGACTTGTCCGATTTCGCTTCTGGAAATCTTCAGACTAGTCCGATTGTCATCGGACTTGTCCGGGCATGTGAAACCCTAAGTGCATTGGGTGACAAGTCCGCACTTGGAGGACTTGTCCAATTTAGTTCAGAGGGTTTTTCGGACTAGTCCGTGCAAATATCGGACTTGTCCGATTTGGACCAGAGAGAATATCGGACTTGTCCGATTTTGTATGACTTGTGAAGTGTTTTGAGGACTAGTCCGCACTGGGGAGTAAGAGTCCGATTCTAGTCAGAGAGATATCGGACTAGTCCGATGGATATCGGACTTGTCCAATTTTGTGCAGAGAGGATATCGAACTAGTCTGGTGTGAGTCGGACTAGTCCGGTCCTGTGTAACTTTGTGCAATGTGTGTGTTTGTGATTGAGCTCTTGGGATGTGTTTCCTTAACACACTCCATACACAATGATCTACTATTCTTTTTTCCTTGAGCTCATTTCCACTTTGCTCCTCAATTCTTCCTTCTTTTTGGCACTTTGCTTATTTTGCTATTGAAACCTGTGCTCATCTCAACAAAGAGGTTAGGATCTCAATTGCTTGTCATAAATCATCCAAAACCCACAAGGGATTCCTAGATGCACTTTCATTTAGCTAGTCTATAACAAAAATCTATGACATGACCATCTCTACCAAAATAGGTACAATGAAATTTAACTTTGTGTTCATGTCTAGATGAGCATGCAGTATGTTTATTTGATCCCGAACATGATAACACTCTTGTAGATTTAAAAACCACCTCTTTTTGTTTAGTAACTGTTTTAATTAAATCACTTCCTAATGACTTCACAATTTTAGGTGAATGTGCTTTAGCATGAGCATGAGAATCAAAACCTAAACCAGTTTTATCATTGCAAGATTTGGATGAATTCAGTAGCAAGTTTAAATTTTTGTTCCCAATACAAAACTGCTCTAGTGTCCTATTCATGTCATCAAGTTTCTTAGACAATTCTAGGCAGTTTTTACATGAAGTTTTTCCTTTTAATTTGCAATTAAAACAATATTTAACTTCATGAGCACGTAAAGCATTGTTCAGTATTGAAATTTCATTCATAGCATTTTTTAGTATCTTTCCAAGATCATTATAGGTAGAACAATGCAAATCAATTGTAGAACAAGAAGCATCTTTTAAGTTTTTGTCATTAAGTGCGGCAAGCTTTTTGTTCTTTTCAATCTTTAATTCAAGTTTATCAAGAGTGGAGGAGTGTGCCTTTTTAAGGAGGACAATCGTTCATATATTAAATCCCATGAGGAACAAGAATCAGCACTAGGAATCAAGGTTTTCAAACGATTAATTTCAGATTCTAGTGATTCAATTTTAACAGCATTGTCCCTAAGATTTTTGTCCTTTTTTATTAACAATAACAATTGCACGGGAAATAGCATCACACATTTCATCACAAGTAGGACATACCTCTTTGTTGTCACTATTGTGTTATGCATCCTCCATACTTGATCTTGATTTGCCCGCCATGAAACACAAGTTTGCCAGATCATCTTCATCTTCGTCACTTCCAATGTCTACATCACTCGAGCCAAGTTCTTGATGTGCGGTGATGAAACTGTTTATCAGTTTGCATCCTGTAAAACCCTTATTTTTCTTGTTGATATTGCTAGAAGAGGACTTGACTTTATTCTGCTTTTCATCACGGGGAGAAGGACCTCAAAGGTTAGGACAATTTGTATGAAAGTGTCCTGTCTTACCACATTCAAAGTTTTGTTGAGGTCTGAAGCTTTCTCTCCTTCTATTTCTCACATTTTGCAATGCTTTTGGGAACCGAGTAGAGATGAGTGCTAGCTCCTTTTCTGGAAATTCTTCAATCTGTTTCAGGGTTAGTGAAGACAGCAAAGCAAGTGTATTGCTAAATGAAGATTGGTCGGAGCTAGGCATATCACGTTGAGAAACAAATGCAAGAGACTTGTTGGGGTTCTTACGTGAGATTATGTCAATTTCATGAGTTTTCAATTTAGAATATAGCACATCTAATGTAAGTATACTCATGACAGTAGATTCACGAATAGATGTGACTTTCATCTCCCAAATTCATATGTCTAATGCCCTTAACAATTGCCTAGCATTTTCAGCATCTGAAAAATTAGCATTGACATTACGCAAGTTGCTGAGAATTTTATTAAAGTGAGCAAAAAGGTCATCAATGGACTCACCAGGTTAAATCTCGAAATGCATGTATTCCTTTTTGAACTTATCGTGCTTTACCTCCTTGATCGTGTTGGATCCTTCGTGGTAGTCACAAAGTGCTCTCCACGCATCGTACGCCAATCGGAGGTGTGCAACACGGTCGAAGTCGCTCTAAGTTAGTCCTTGGATTATCAAGTTGCAGGCTTTGTTGTTGTTGTTGACATCTCTTAAGTTTGTAGCCGTGGCTTGATCGTTTAGCGACACATCATAAGGCTTGTACACTTTTTCTCATATTGCAAAGCCTTGTGCCTCGATAAAAGCTTCCATGTGTGCCTTCCAAGCAACAAAATCAATACCAACAAACACACAAGGTTTTGTCGAGTATTTCTCCATGAGGATTAGCCAAAAACACGTGCAAATCACAAAGATTGCAGCACCGTGTGTAAGTCCATCTAGGCCTCCCTTGTGGGTTTTGGTTGATTTATGACAAACAAATGAGATCCTAACAAAATTGTTGAGATGGGCGCCGGTTTTAAATAAATTAGGAGGAAAGCTCAAAAAGAAAGGAGAATGAGGAATCAAAAGGAAAAGAGCTCAAGAGCTGAAAAGAATAGTTTATTTTGTATGGAGTGTGTTAGATAAACACACTCCAAAAGCTCACGCAAAAGAGATCTCACTCACTACACAAAAATATGCATATTCGGACTAGTACGATGTCAACTGGACTAGTCTGATATCTCTATGATAGAAATAGACAAGTCCTCCCCAGTGCAGACTTGTCCGCAAGCACTCCAGTTTACATAGCACCGGACTAGTCTGATATCAACCAGACTAGTCTGATAATCTTCTGACTAAAATCAGACAAGTCCTCCAAGACCGGACTTGTCCTTAGCCCCACAATTTTTTATGACACCGAACAAGTTCGATATCCATCAGACTAGTCCAAAAACTCTCTTACTAAAATCAGACAAGTCCTCCAAGTGCGGACTTGTCCTCAATTCTACACGAGGTTCACCACACCGGACTAGGCCCATATGTGCCGGACTAGTTCGAACACTTCTAGTGCCCAGATCGGACTAGTCCGCACATTTATGGACGAGTCTGATATCTCTGAACACTTAGGATTTTCCACACGCCGCACACTGGACTAGTCCGGAGTCCACCATGGACTAGTTCGGACGCCGCAAACCCTAACGGTAATCTTTGGAAACCCTAGTATAAATAGAGGTGTACGGCCCTACAACAATAACTCTGGACCCCCTGCGCCTTTATACCTCTCAAGAGCCCAAAATACACATCTCTCCACACATTCTAACCCTAGAAAGATCAAATCTTTGAGGATTAGCAATTGATCAAAGGAGAGACTTGTTCCACACGATCTTGAGCTCTTGTGTTTGAATCTCTCAAACAATCTTGTTATTTATTGCATATATTTTGAGTGTGTTTGGTGGTGTTTGTTCATTGTAATTCTTGGGGAGCCCTCAACTTGTGAGAAGGCCCCTTGAACACGTTATTTGCCCTTTGTGATTAGTGGAAGAGAATCGGCCTCCATGGCAATTCGACGAGGGTAAGGGTTGGTGAAGACTCGGTCCTCCGTGGACTTCCCAACGTGGATGTAGGTTTCCTTCATAGGAATCCAACCATGGGATAAAATCGTGTCTCACACTATTTGTTACATTGTTCATCATATTCTAGGGTTTACTTAATCTTGTATAACTTACGTTGAAACATTGATATTAAAGTTAATTTTTGACACACCTTATTTCATTGTCGTAATACATCCAAGTTACAAATTACTTTCCGTTGCATAGAGTACTAGAAGTGAAATCATCGATCAAACTTGATCATTGTAGTCCAAGCATACTGGACTAGTCCACACAGTACCGAACTAGTCCGATCTCTCTGTATTTGATTGATTTGTTAAGTGTTTCAAGATCCGACAAAAGTTCAAAAAGCCTATTCACCACCCCTCTAGGCTACATTCACCGTAGCTCTGATACCAATTTTAGGATCGAAGAGCACGTGTAAAGCTACCAGAGGGGGTGAATGGTTGATTAAAACTTTTCAGCGGAAGCAACAAAACACCCCTTGGCAGAAAACCGATTTGTTAAAGAAACCGTGTGTGCAACTAATATAAACGTGTTCAACTGTGAAAAAACTAGTATAGATTGTAGAGAATCAAGTCATGAAGACTTCACAACAAGAATCACGAAAATCCGTCGAGAGAAACTGAAGTTACGATCGAAAGATCGAACAAAGGTCAATCTGTCCTACCCGAGAAAAACAGTTCTGGAACACTAAAAAGAAACTAGTGTAGATCAGAAAATACAAATTCAATGACCATGAAATTTTCACAAATTATATAAAATCAAGTTGTGAAGACAATCCAAAAAGAATCACGTCAATCGGATCTGTAAAACTCGAGTTATGATAAAACCACCGAAGCACGGTAGTGTTGTGCAGAAACTCGATGAGAAAGACTTGAAGAAAACAAGTCGGACGAACAAGGCACAAAAGCTTCTTTAGACTATAGATTTTATTGATCAAAACTTACAAGGAACAGCCCCAAAGTCGTGCACCACGAGCTTTGGCCTCCCTTGCTTATATAACCAGCCCTTAGGCCAACCCAAACATAACGAGGACTCTAATCTTACTCAATTCAGGAATCGAAACTTTCCATAACTGCTCAAGACTCTTCTATACGGAGATAGAAGCAATCTTAAGACTTTAAAACACCTTAGGAATGTATCCCACATTCCTAAAACAACTCAAATTCGTGACCCACACGAAATCCTATCATAACCAACTCAAAACTTTCCATATTTGAGTCAAACACGACTCAGCCGCAGCCTGAGTCTATAACCTAGTCGGTTGGACCTTTCTGACCAATTATTTACGTCCACATCTCTTCATCACGCCTCGGAACCATGTAGCCACATTCATGCACTCCTTGCACATGTGCAAACATCTTCCAACGACGTCCACGATACCTTCATATGCAATGTTCTTGATCCAAACATGATGCATGACCTCCCGATCAACTCAACCACAATTCCTCCTGAACTTGGTTGTTGAACCTCATCTTCTCCCTAAGACTAGTTCAATGGATCTCGTCACCAGCCATGTCTTGAACTCAAGCAACACCTGCACATGAATAAACAACTGGTACTTCCGAGCACAAGTCCTCGACTTGACTCTCGTGAGTTCCAAAACCACAACACCTTACGTGAGCACCTCACGTAAGCATGTTGCAAACCACAACAAAATGATATCAGTCATAACCACAAAAACACACAAAAAACTTAGTAAAATAATACTAAGCAAACTTTCCATAATCCAAAAAGCAAGTTTGAAACATTGCAAGTTAAAAGTAGAACCATTGCAATCAAGCTCTGAACCTTGCCAAAGCTAACCGGACATTGAATCGGAGCTTACCAAAGCTAGAAGGACCTAGCATTGGAACTTACCAAAGCTAGTTGGACGTAGCGCCAGGGCTTACCAAAGCTAGTCGGACCTAGCACTGGAGCTAACCAAAGCTAGTCAGACCTAGCGCTGGAGCTTACCAAAGCTAGTCGGATCTAGTGTCCGACCTTGTTAAAAAGGTGTGTTGGTAGTATTCAAAACTTTTATCGTCAAAGCCAATGTATTCAACACACATAGGTCTCACAAGTTCGCCTCCTTCCTGGTCTCGTTGGGCTTCGTTGAGGCCAAGTCGGACATGTCGCTGTTTGTCTATCGACGGGAGGGTGACACTACCTACCTTCTCCTGTACGTCGATGACATTGTACTGACGGTATCCAGTCTAGCTCTCCTTCAGCGCACTATCTCCGCCTTACAGCAGGAGTTCACTATGAAGGATTTGGGCCAGCTTCACCACTTCTTGGGTATTGTGGTCGAGGACCGCCTAGGTGGCATGTTCCTTCACAAGCGGTAGTACGGCCTGGATATCCTTGAACGAGCGGGAATGGCTGAGTGTAAGCTGTGTTCCACGCCGGTGGATACTCAGGCAAAGGTTTCCTTTGCCGACGGGACACCCGTCAGTGACCCGACTGCCTACAGGAGCCTTGTAGGTACCCTTCAGTACCTCACCTTCACCAGGCTGAATATCTCCTACGCGGTTCAGCAGGTTTGCGTTCATATGCATGACCCGCAGGAGCCGCACCTCCCCGTTGTGAAGCGGATCTTTCGTTACCTGTGCGGCACTCTCGACTACGGCCTCCTCCTTCAGCGTGACTCGGCTTTCGAGCTGGTCGTCTACACCGACGCTGACTGGACAGGCTTCCCAGGCACCCATTGGTTCACCTCTAGCTACGCCAGCTTTCTGGGCAGAAACCTCGTCTCCTGGTCCTCGAAGCGGTAGCCCGTGGTGTCGCGCTCGAGTGTTGAGGCGGAGTACCGCGCCGTGGCTAATGACGTGGCTGAGCCTTCCTAGCTTCAGCAGCTACTTCAGGAGCTCCACTCGCTCGTCTGTAACACCCCAGCCACTACGGGTCCGGCGGTCGTTACTTCTGCAGCTCTCTAGGATCACAGACTAGCCCCACAAACTAACACTAGTTTTTTCTGCACATTTTGTGCTCACTCGTGCGCACCCGGGAAAACTTCCCAGTGGGTCGCCCATCTGTAAATTGCTCCAGGCCAAGCACGCTTAACCTCAGAGTTCTTTGCAGGTGAGCTTCCAGAAAAGAAGGTATACTTGGTGGTATGAGTATTCTATCAATCCTATTAAGCCTTGAGATAGGATGTCACACTGTTGCTCGAAGCACGTTGGTCTACTGCGATAACGTTAGGGCCTTCTACCTCTCCACCAACCCTGTCCAGCATCAACACACGAAGCATGTAGAGATCAACCTTCATTTTGTTCGTGAGCGAGTTGCACGTGGCGAGGTCTGGGTTCTCCACGTCATGACAATGTCGCAGTTCGCCGACATCTTCACAAAGGGGCTCCCGTCGTCGCTGTTCTGAGAGTTTTGGTCCAGTTTCAACATCTATCGTGGCTAGATGTTGGGACTGCGGGGGGGGGGGGGGGGGGGGGGGGGGGGGGGGGGGGGTTGGGCTGCACTGGATTGCACGTGTGCGTGTGTTGGGCTAGGCCTATGTACCAGCCCTCTATGGGGGCTATATAGATGTACCCTACCCCTATGGGATGATTAATCGAGTCATTAGCTTCTATTATGGTATCAAAGCCAGAGGTCTTGCGTTCAAATCTTGGCGGACGCAAGTCCACTCTTATTTCTATATTTGAGGTCCGAGAGAGCCTCACTGAGGGTGAGTGTTGGAGTCTATAAGTGAGTTGTCTAACCTTCCACATCAGCTTAAACTTTTGGGTGCAACCAGTCAGCGCATAGTAGCTTATTATAAACTAATGACCAACTCAACTACTAATTGATCCCTAACTGAAAACTGAAACATGACATTTGTGTTGACAGTGACATATCTTATTCAGGCTATGTTTGGGAACACAATATTTTTGAAGTTTTAAAGTAATACTTTGATATTTGAGATTACTATAGTATTTTTTATAAAATGATGTTTGGCAACCACCTCAAAAACTATGTATTTAAAACCAGGTATTGAAATACTTTGGTATTGTTATACCATCTTAAAAATTGTGGTTTATCGAAACTTTGGTATTGAAATATTGCGTTCCCAAACACGGTCTTAATTCCCTAATACCTGAAGCACTAGGATTACTAACAGAATTCAAATAGTTATTTGATGCAAAAATACAAACAGCTATTTGATACAATTGTGCAAAGAAAAACTCTCCGGGACCATAAGGTCTAAATCTTTCACACCTGGTAATAAGAAGACAACCAGATGCTTTCCACATGTATGCCAGGATCAGTTCAACTCATACATGTATATACGAAAGTGAAATACCAAATATAATACCATGTTCGAGTACATCACCTTATTACATAAATGACCATCCAGGTCTAAAATAAAAGTACACAAGCAGCGGAAAAACATAACAAGGGCTCCAAACACAGGCGTTGCACGGGGGAGCACCAGCCTAGAACATCTCTTCGGGGTCTCCGTAGAAGTCCTGGTTCTCCACCTCTGCGTCTTCGTAGACTGGGGGGAAATATGCAACTAACAAGTTTGAGTACCAACGGTACTCGCAAGTTGGGAAGTTATGACATGTGTGGTTCATAGCAAGGAAGGCAATTTATAAGTAAAGCACTATAGCAGTTACATCATACTCTTAATTGTTATTAAGCTCCTACATCTAGGTGAAATCCCAACCAATATCCCAAAATTAATCCAGGTAAGACCAAACCCAAACCATCCATTATGTAACCATGTGCTAATTATGAATTTGGTTTCCAAGCCGCTCGTGTCCGTGAGCACGGCTGTCTAGACAGTTTAACAAAACTCTGCAGAGTGTGTATCCTTTACCCACAGTTCGTGATTTCATCCCCTGTTGCCAGGTGGACTTAGGTAAACCTCTTTAATGCCCGTGGTAGCTAACCACAATTACACACTTTCGTAGGTGTGTGGCTAGGAGATCACTACGAGGTGTTTTCGATGGTTCTCCCGACTTGCAATGGGTACTCTAAGGTTTCACCGCTCCGGCACCTGGAGTCTATTTTCCCTCCGTCAGGAGAAGCCCCCTCTTGAGCCATGCGGATCCCAAGGCAAAACCCATTCCCCGCCCGTTCAATTACCTATGCTACATCGGGAGAGACCAAATTACTAAACCAAGTTGTCCCATATACAATTCTGTGGTGATACTAAAAGGCTTAACAACTTCTTCCACAAACTGGTCCTTAGAATCCGATAGGTGTCAAGCCCCAAACCAAGGTTTGTGCACGCATGCACCAATCCATACAAAATCCCCTATCAGATTCCTATCTACTAATTTCCATTATAGCCATCAACTCATGAATCATAGTACTTCAAATGTAAACTTGTAAATAAATAGATCATATTTCAATTAAGCATGGCTAAGCGTAACTAAATAATAATAAAACGCCCAAACCATGTTGACAAGGAATATTGTGGAAAAATCTAGGAAAACATAACATAGGATTCATATTTTAATTAGCATGCAACTAACTAAAACTTAACAAAAAGGGTGCAAGATGGTCAAGGAACTTGCCTCCAAACTGTGCCTCGGGGTCGTCGGGAAACTGCTGCTCTTGTAGGTTAAGGGTGGTTTCTGACCCCGACTCTAAATTACGACGATGCACGAAAAATAACATACAATAAGAACACAATAAAATGCAAACATTACAAATAAATATAAATTCCTACACAAAATGTGATTTTTAAGTTGATTTCAATTATAGGCATAAACCAATTGATGAGTATTTAGAGTTTTAAATAAAATATATTAAGCAAAACATATTTTTAACCATTTTTATACCATTTTTACATTTATTAGAAATCTAATATAATTTTCTAGAAATTTTATCCTTCAAAATAAGCTTAAAACAGTTCTATATCATAATTTATACATTTTATAGTTTTTACACTATTTTTATTAATTATTTCTATGTGCAAATCAATTTTCATGAATTAGATGTGCTTAGAAAGTATCTTATGACTAATTCAGCAAATTAAAATGGATTAATAAAAATAATACAGAAATGAAAATAAATAAAACATATTTAAATCTGATTTTATAATTATTTTATACTCCCTCCGTCCCAGCGAGAGTGTATTCCTAGCGTCAAAGCATTGTCCCAATGTAAGTTTATTTGTTCACCTACTCTCTCCTCTGCCATGTTTATTGACTCACGTCTTTGCTCTTCAATGCAGACCTTTTCCTCTTCCCAATACGTGCTCCCATCCTCCAGTATTCAATGCCTACTGCTGTCCACATTTTCTTCCCAGCCCGCACCTCTGTTTCTCCGCCTTTTCCTCTTCTCTGCCTTTTCCCCTTCTGCATCAAGCTCGCACCCTCAAATCTGCGCCCAGCCATGGAGCACGGAGTGAACGAGGAAAGCACAGCATTCGGAGGACGTGAAACCAAGTCTCCTGTTGTGGTGGCGCCACTTCTCTTGAAGGAGGAGTGCTTCCCGTCGGAGTCAGGGAAGAAACGCGAGTGTTGGCCAGAGCTGGGTGACGGCGGCGACGTACGCTCATCCATGCCAAGCTGCAACTTGGAGCTTCAGAAGAAAGAAGAAAAAACAAAGAAGCGTCGTTGTGACACTACAGGGGTTTGCATCAGCGGGATCCCAAAGCGGACATTCCGCACCGTGAAGACTGAAGGCGGGCGCGGCTGGATCCGAGGCGACGATCGATGGGTCCATGTGCACTTCAACAAGGACGACGACCCCTATGTTCCAGACTCAGAGGAAGGCTCGGAGGAAGAAGATAAAGTCAAATACATGGATGGGAAGGTGGAGGCCACAATTTTCGATGATCAGCAACAAGCAACTGATAATCTGAAACAGGTCGATCGTGAAGCGCTTATGAGTATGCTTAAGATCTATTTGCCTATCTACTTTGATTTGCCTCCATCTGGATCACTTTGATTACGATTATGAGGTCAGTAGTGTTATTTTGGTGATATGGAACGAAGTAACTTAGATTTTGGAGTTCTGTCATGAATGGTCAGTGGTGTTGTTTTGGTGGTAATCTGAAATCTAGACTTTGATGGTCTGTGATGAATGGTCAATGGTGTTATTTTGGTGGTGATCTGAAATCACTTAGTATGTACTAGTATCGTTTAGTATTGTAAATATGTGTGTAATGAATCTTGCTACTTGTACCGTTGAACGACTTGCTTTCATTATAATGTTCAAGCACTCATGCAACTTTCCTTACATATTGTGTTGCGAATTTCATACAAAATGTGATTCCTTCAAAGTGCCTACTAACTTTACTTACAAAATATGATGTCATTCTTGTTGGCTGACACATTTTAACATCTAACCAGTTAATAACTGAAGTACACCTTCATATAGTGCATGATCACAAGTAAGAGTTTTGGGAAGATTGCCTAGCCGTTGTAACCTTTCTTTGTTCATGTGTGGGATCTTGTAGCGATTGCCTCCACCAGCTTTCATAACCTCGATCAAGCAACCTTGTAATGTAAGAAACACCTTGTTGAGCTTGTCTGCGTCGTACTCATCGTACTCCTTTATTATATTACCTATTAGATCATCAATATTCCTAGAAATTCTCTTGAATGTCAATGATTGAAGAGAAGCAAAAAATAATAGAGTCCCCCTAGCTCGATTTTGGCTGCTTCGTTGTGCCGGCTCCTAATACAACAACCATGTTAGATTTTATAAATAAAATAATAATAGAAATAAAAGATTGCACCACACCTTTCTTATAAAAGGCCAAACTCCTATCTTGCCATCAAAAATATTGTTGCCATGTTCGTCAAATATTGGTCTTGCAACAGCTGCTAAAACCATCACTTTATCAATGGAGTTCTTATTTTGTACAGTCCTGTGTGGGTCATCTTCCTCTGGAAGCATATAAAAAGTCTTTGATTTTTTTGTGGCGTTGAACCATTTCTCATCTATGTGAACAATGTTGTACATATCACCAAATGTAGGTTCCTCTTGCAAAGTATTTGGATTTAACATAGAAATAGAGAACTGCAACCTGGTCTTTTTGTTTTCTTCCTTCAAAAGTGGCTTAAGTGAGTTAGAGTGTCGTCTTAGCATGCCTTTTCTGAACCACCTATGAAGACTGCTTTTCTTGACACTTAATCTTTCTGCGAGTGTCCGTATTGTAGTTCTTCTATGCAATGGAATGGTAGGAACCTGTGATAGGTCAAATGTAGTTGGCTTGCTACCTGTCTTTTTTGATCTGACATCTACAGGTATTCCCAATATTGTACATTGTTTTACTCTGCGCCACACAGCTTGGACAATGTATCTTTTTACATTCAACATTTCAGCAACCGCAGTTGTGGAGTTTCTTTTTAACTTCCCATTATTGCTATGGGTGAGCAATGCTTCATATATGTCCTGTCTCTGTTTTTCAGTCATATTCTTGTATTTTATATAGTCATTTGCATGTGCAGGCACATCTCCTTCACTTGACTCATCCAATTCTTGAAGGTCAGTATGTAGTTCTTGTGCAACATGTTCAAACAAATCATTATCATGGTCCTCTATGACTTCCATGTTTAGATCAACAGTATGATATATTTGTTCACTCCCCTCAACATAAGCTGCAAGTGAAACTTTATGTCTATAAAAATAGAAACTCATGTTTTATGAACAAAAAACTATTTAAATGTATAAGACAGTTCATGTTTAGTTTCTTTTTACATACAATATTAACTTGAGATCATTTATATGCTTGCAGATAGTAAAAATAGAAATACATGAGGTTTCAACACAGACTTCTACAACTACAGTTTCTGAAACATACTTATATGAAGTATGAGTACCTGCATAGCGGTTGGCAGCAGATACTTCTTGTTCATGCCCCAAAGCTGGTATCTCATTTAGATCTGGTATGAACTGTCCATCCTGATCATCTGGTATATTGAGTTTAGATTAAAAATCATTAATGTGAAAATATAGGACCGTAGGAGTAGTGTAACGTGAAGAAGAGAAATCATTATATGTTTGCAGTTTCTAAACACATATTCATATTAGGTATGAGTACCTGCATGCCGGCTAGCACCAGACACTTGTTGTTCGTCTCCCAAAGCTGGTATCTCATTTAGATTAGATATGATCTGCTCATCATCTGGTGGTATTGAGGTTAGATCAAAAATCATTACTGTGAAAAAGGGATTGTAGAAATTGTAACGTGAAGAAGAGAGAAATGTGAAGAAAAGAGTATCACAGGAGTATGTATCTCACCTATTTATAAGAGGCATGTAGCATGTTTCAAATACAAGTTTGGCGCCTGCAAATTTTCAGTTCATATTGTTGTTTATTGGCTGGTGAATGTTTTCAACAGGCGGGAAAAGATATTGGCGGCAGTTTTTTGTCAGAGACTGTTTTGTATTTCTAGCATCACATGAGTGAAGCATTGAATGTTTTATGAGATTGATATGCATTGAATGAGGACATTATGGTCATTGTATCTATATCTTCATACGGTGTTTGAATCCTAGAAATACACTCTGGCTGGGACGGAGGGAGTACAAATTAGGGAATTTTATTTAATTTCTAGAACTAACAGGGGATTTTCTGTAAAAACAGAACTGTTCCAGAGGTTAAAAATAATTTTTATTAAGTCTGGGGTTTATTCTACAATTTTCCAGAATGTATTAGCTATTTTATAATTCTCCAAGGGCTTTAAAACATTTTTTATTAATTTAACCAGTATTTTACTAATTTTCAGAAAGTCCAGGGGCTAGTTTGACATTTCTAGGGGCTAGACTTGAATTCCAGAGAAACTCAGGGGGTAGCCTGCAAGTTTCCAGGGGCCTGAGTGAAATTCCGGCGGCGGGAAAACTAATTTGAACGTGGGCTGTTCATTTTGAATTGGATGGTCCAGATTTAATGTACCGAAGGGGTACGGGGGTTCTAATCTTGGCCGTTGAAACATAATGGACGACGGGCATTGAACCACGTCGCCCCGGTTAGGGTCGGGCGGCGGTGTGCGGCGGTAGGGACGCGCGCGCGACGGCGGGCTCGCCGGAGACGGCCAAAATCGCACAGCAGAGGCCAAAAGGCACATCTCACTAGCGCAAAATGTAGAGGGGTGCTAGGGGAACTCACTGAAGGTCGTCGCACGGCCGGAGGAAGGTCGGAAGGTGGTCGGCGACGGCGTTGTGCGGCGGAGCTCCTCGGCGCCCGACGAATTCGGCGACGCAGAGGCGACAACTCCCGACGAAGATGACCGGCGGTCTCCTGAGGACACGACAAAGATGTTAGGCAAGGTTTTGGGGTGAGTCAGTGGGTGAATCGATGGGAACATCGGCGCCATTACCAAGCTTGCTGGAGCTAGGGTTTTGATCGTCGGGTGAGGGGATTGGGGAGGGATTGGCCGGGTTTTTATAGGGGTTTTGGAGTAGAAATGACCGGCGGCCATCATGGGCATGATGCGCCACTTGATTAGGGAGAAACGGTTGGGAATGAAGAGGGAGAAAATGAGTGGGCGGTGCGGTATAAACGCGAGCATGCGTTACGGCGCGGGCGCGAGGTAGACGAAGCTGAGGGGTGGGGCCGGCTGTCAGCGAGGGGGAGAGAGGGTGCGGGCACGGGCCGGCGCGGGAGAGTGGGGGAAGTTGGGCCGGATTGGGGAATTCGGCCCAGGGGCGTTTTTCCTTTTTATTTTCCCATTTCTTTTTTTTTGTTTTCTTTTTCTTTTCTTTTATGTTTTGAATTTGTAAACCAAATTTCTAGCAAATTTGAATTTTCAAAAATTCACACAATCATTCAAACATGATGCAACTTGCCTTATATGAATTTTATTCCCAAGAAAATGTTTTTATCTCTTAAAAAATTCATTTTACAACAATTTTTTTATAAAAATAGTGGGTGTTACAATTCTACCCCCCCCCCCCCTAAAAAGAAATCTCGCCCTCGAGATTTGGACGTCCTAAGAGAATAGACTCGGAAACTCAGCCCTGAGGTCTTCTTCTCTTTCCCATGTCGCCTCTTCTTCTGAGTGAAGTTTCCATTGAACTTTGCACATACGAGTAACTTTATTCCTCGTGACTCGTTCTGACGTATCGAGAATCTTAAGAGGTTGTTCTGCATAGGTCAGGTCCTCTTGTACGTCTACTGCTTCTAATGGCAATTGTTCTTCAGGGACTCTTAAGCATTTCTTCAATTGTGACACGTGGAATACGTCATGTACATCTGATAGGTGAGATAGTAGCTCGAGCCGATAGGCTACCTCTCCTCTTTTCTCCAATACCTTGAAAGGACCAATATATCGGGGTGATAATTTGCCCTTCACCTTGAATCGTCTCAACCCTCTCATGGGTGACACCTTGAGATACACATAATCACCAATCTCAAAGGTTAGATCACGACGTCGAGTATCAGCATAACTCTTCTGCCTTGACTGAGCCGTCTTCAAATTCATCCGGATTTCTTGTACTTGTCTCTTAGCTTCTCTTAACACTTCAGGCCCAAATACTTGGCTTTCCCCAGTTTGATCCCAAAACAATGGTGTTATGCACTTCCGTCTATACAAAGCTTCAAACAAAGACATCTTCAAACTGGCTTGATAACTATTGTTATAGGAGAACTCAGCATATGGTAGATTCTTATCCCAACTCCTACTGTTTTTCAAAGCACATGCTCTCAACATATCTTCAAGAATTTGGTTAGTATGCTCTGTTTGACCGTCAGTTTGCGGATGATATGCCGAGCTGAAATTGAGTCGGGTATCCATAGACTCATGCAACTTTTGCCAAAATCTGGAAGTGAATTGAGTACCTCTATGTGATATTATCTTCTTCGGCACTCCATGCAGGCATACAATTCTTGCCATATATAGTTCTGCCAATCTTGAACCAGAATAGCTTTCTTTTACTGGGATAAAGTGAGCCACTTTGGTCAAACAGTCCACTATGACCCATATAGAGTCGTATTCTGACTGAGTTCTCGGCAATTCAACAATAAAGTCCATACTTATTTCTTCCCATTTCCATTCAGGAATTTTAATTGGTTGAAGTAACCCTGCGGGTCTTTGATGTTCTGCTTTGACCTTCTGACACGTGTCACACAGAGCTACATACTTCGCCACATCTCGTTTCATTCCATGCCACCAATATCGATCCTTTAGATCTTGATACATCTTTGTGCTCCCCGGATGAATAGAATATGACGAATCATGGGCTTCTCTCAGTATCAGCTCTCGAATCTCCTTGATATCAGGTACACATATTTTCTTCCCTAGCCATAGAGTTCCTTGTTCATCTTCTCTAAAGTTTGGTGCTTTTCCTTCTTTCATTAGTTGCTTAGTCTTCTAGATCCACTTATCATTCTTTTGCCCTTCACGAATATCCTTTTCCAAAGTAGAATCTACTTCCATAGACACTACCTCAGTATTAGTTACGATACTAAGGTTTAGCCTTGCTAATTCCTCACATAAGTGCGGTTTTTGACCTTGCAGTGCCAAGCTATTGCATTGAGCTGATCTGCTTAATGCATCTACGACCACATTAGCTTTCCCAGGATGATAGTTGATTCCGACATCAAAATCATTGATAAGTTCCAACCATCTACGTTGTCTGAGATTTAGATCTGGTTGTGTGAAGATATACTTCAAACTCTTGTGGTCCGTATAAATTTCAGTTCTTTTTCCTATTAGATAATGTCTCCATAACTTCAATGCATGAACCACTGCTGCTAACTCCGAGTCATGAGTAGGGTAATTTCTTTCATGCTTTCTGAGTTGACGTGAAGCATAAGCCACTACATGTCCCTCTTGCATTAATACACATCTCAGTCCTTGTCCGGATGCATCACAGTAAACTGCAAATTCTTTCTACATATTCGACATAATCAACACTGGAGCAGTAGTCAACCTTTTCTTTAGCTCTGTAAAACTGGCTTCACACTCTGGTGTCCATTTGTACACAACTCCCTTCTCAAGTAACTTGGTTAACGGACGAGATATTTTTGAGAATCCTTCGATGAACCGACGATAATAGCCAGCCATGCCCAAGAAACTCCTGATTTCTCCAACATTTTCTGGTGTTTTCCAATTCGGAACATTTTTCACTTTACTGGGTCTACTGCTATTCCACCCTGTGATATAACATGTCCTAGAAATGACACTTCCTTTAACCAGAACTCACATTTACTTAGCTTTGCATACAACTGATGTTCTCGAAGTTTCTGTAAAGCCAATCTTAGGTGCTCCTCATGTTCCTCTTCACTTTTAGAGAATATCAAAATGTCGTCAATAAACACCACGACAAACTTATCCAGATACTCCATAAATACCTTATTCATAAGATACATGAAATAGGTCGGGGCATTAGTTAAGCCAAAATACATGATTGTATACTCATATAATCCATATCTTGAAACAAATGTCGTCTTTGGTATGTCTGAGGGTCGTATCTTCAATTGGTGATACCCTGATCGCAGATCAATCTTTGAGAACACACATGCACCTCTCAACTGGTCAAACAAATCCTCAATCCTTGGTAAAGGATATTTGTTCTTGATAGTTACTGCGTTGAGTGCGCAATAATCCACACATAATCTCTGTGTGCCATCTTTCTTGGGCACAAATATCACTGGAGCTCCCCAAGGTGAGGAACTAGGACGAATGTATCCTTTTGCTAACAACTCATTGATATGATCCTTCAATTCTGCCAATTGTTTAGCATCCATCATGTATGGTCGCTTGTAAATTGGTGTTGTACCAGGTACTAATTCAATGATGAATTCAATTTCTCTGTCAGGGGGCATACCCGGTAGTTGATCAGGAAACACATCCAGAAAGTCACAAACAACTTTGATCTCTTGTACTCCTTCAACCTGGTTGAGTCGTATTTTCTGAACTGGTGCTTGATCAGGACGAAACTCCACGTTTGTGCCATCCGTATGAGTCAAACATACTGTTCTCGTGGCACAGTGGATCACTCCTTTGTACTTGGTTAACCAATCCATTCCGAGAATAATGTATATTCCTTGTGACTCCAACACTATAAGGTTTGCTAAGAATGCTACCCCCCTAATGCTTATGCTTACATTAGGGCATACTTGCCTCGTCAGTATCTCTCCTCTAGGAGAGTTGACTACTAATACTTGAGTCATTAATGTAACAGTCATTCCATGTCTTCTTATAAACTCTTTTGCTATGAATGAATGTGTTGCACTAGAGTCAAACAATACTGTAGAAGGATGGGAATCAGCAGGGAACGTACCGATCACCACATCAGATGCGTCTTGAGCTTCCTCCAAAACAACATGATTGACCCTTCCTCTGGACTAGTTCTGCTGCGAATGCTTTTTCGGGCAGTTGTTGGAGTAGTGTCCCTTGTCACCACATATATAGCAAGCTCCCCGAGTACTAGTGTCTTGAGCCTTGTTTCTTTGTTGATTTTGCTGTGGTTGCCCAGTTGGTCGAGGGTTTGAAGTCATAGGATGTTGTTGATACATTTGAGGGCATTGTGGTGGCATCTGCTGGTACTGTGGGCGATCATACTGAGCTTGAGGTATAAATGAAGAGTTGTTAGTGTACCGCTGACCTTGATTTTTGCCCATGGGACGACTCAGGTGTCCCGATTGCTGTGGGTTAAAGCGGGGACGATTGCTGCTTGAAGACTGCCCCATCATCATCTTCCTTTTGCGATCTCCTCCTTTGCACTCCTTCTTATTTCTTTCTACCGTGAAAGCTTTATCCACCAGATATTGGAAACTAGCATAGTCACTGGAAGACATCATCAACTGTATCTCTTTGTCCAGTCCCTCTTTGAAACAGAATTGTTTCTTGGCATCAGTGTCAACATCTCCAGGGGCGTACCAAGATAGTTGTGTAAACTTGTTCAAATACCCCCTTATGTTCATGTTCCCTTGCTTCAGTGCTAGGAACTCCATACGCTTGGCTTGAGTTTCTCATGCAGGTACATGATGATTACGGAAGCTTTCTCTAAACTCTTCCCAGGTAAAGTTGTCTGGATTGCCATGGGCCGCAGTAAAAACGGTCCACCAATCAGCCGCAGGTCCATGGAGTTGGTGTGATGCCAATAACACCCTTTCCCTTCCTTCACATTGTACAATCCTTAGTTTACTTTCAATAGTATTGATCCAATCATCCGCATCCATAGGTTCCATGGCGTTGGAGAAGCGTGGGGGTTGAGTGTTCATGAAGTCTCTTAAGCAAAATCTTGGAGGTGGGGGTGGTGGTGGTGGAGGGGGTGGTGGTGCTTGATGAGCCTGTTGCATGTTGTTCATAATTTGTGTCAAGTTTTGCATCATTTGAAGTTGCATAGCCATCATATGCTGCATTTGGTTTGCAGCTGGTGCCCCACGAGCACCTCTTCCATTCCATTGAGGTAGTGGGACTTCATTATCCTGATTGGGTGGCACACCACGTCCACGTCCTCTTCCTCTTCCTGCCATCTGAGATTGGGGTGTTGCTTTAGAATAAAAAGATAAGAGAGAAACTATTCTATACGTCTTTCCCAATATATGCATCAATAAGGAGATAGAGAAATAAAGATCACTTTCATTGAGTAAACACAAACATGGATAATCAAGTTCTTAAAGCAAAAACATACAACTCAAGATTACACAGATCGTTACTACATCGCTTTTATTACAACTCATGGGTAAGTGTCTTAATCTTGAGTTGTAGGGTAGGCCAGAGTCTACTCTCGCTCCTCGGGATCCTCCTCCTCGTCTGGGTCTTCATCATCATCTCCATCATATCCCGAGTTGCTACCACGAGACTCGTTGCCATGCGGAGGAGAGTTGGCTGGCTGCTGCGGCACAGAAGGCTCCCCTGAGTCTGGCTCCTCGTCTGAAGAGTAGTCCATCGATTCGGTGTCGCCACGACCAACACGGCGGTCAGGAGAGTCCAGGATCCAAGTGGAGGTGTCTGAAGCATACCCATCTGGGTCCTCGTCGGTGATCCGACGGTACCTCCTCACTTGCCTTTCATAGTGTGCTACAAGGTCTCGGACATCCTGGATTTCCTGCTGAGCCTTATGGAGGCGAATGCTGAGGCGCTCCACGTCATCAATTGTCTGGTGGGTCTGTGGAAGGGTAAGGGGCCCCTCCACGTGCCTGGTGACGAAGTTGCCAGTGCCGCTTGGATGCTGGGGAGTGTAGGCATGCACCGAGTTCCGCAGCTGGTAGCGGTAAGTGTGACTCCAAAAGGTGATGGCCTCCCAACTGACATCTTGTTCCGCATGCCAACAGTAGGTCCTCGAGGCAGGCGTACGGTGGACCTTGAGCAGCTCATCTCCATAGTAGACAAACAGCTTGCATGACCACTCTAGCCTGTAGGGGCGCTGCATCCCAATGGAGTGGTAGGTGAGTGCCAGTCTCTCGTGTCTGTAGTCGGCATTGTGCAGTATGGCTTGAAGTCGACGTCGGAGTCATCCTTCAGCTCTCCCATCAGTACGAATCACCACCGCACGTCAGGGATCGTTGAGCGAGGTACGGCGGGCAGCAATCCTTCGGTTAGGGACATAGCCTCCAGTGGAAATACGAGCGGTTCTCCTGAAGTTGGCCATCTAAAATTTTGAAACAGAAGAGTGTCAGTAATAAAACAAATTAAGGAATAACTGAAACAAGTACAAGGTAAATAATACAAAGAAATTTTTAACAAATAATATTTGAAAATAGTAAATCCTTAAATCGTCCATTTCTATCTAGGCTTGCGTCCTACGGGCAACATGGCTCTGATACCACTTTGTCACACCTGGTAATAAGAAGACAACCAGATGCTTTCCACATGTATGCCAAGATCAGTTCAACTCATACATGTGTAGACGAAAGTGAAATACCAAATATAATACCATGTTCGAGTACATCACCTTATTACATAAATGACCATCCAGGTCTAAAATAAAAGTACACAAGCAGCGGAAAAACATAACAAGGGCTCCAAACACAAGCGTTGCACGGGGGAGCGCCAACCTAGAACATCTCTTCGGGGTCTCCGTAGAAGTCCTGGTTCTCCACCTCTGCGTCTTCGTAGACTGGGGGGGGGGGAATATGCAACTAACAAGTTTGAGTACCAACGGTACTCGCAAGTTGGGAAGTTATGACATGTGTGGTTCACAGCAAGGAAGGCAATTTATAGGTAAAGCACTATAGCAGTTACATCATACTCTTAATTGTTATTAAGCTCCTACATCTAGGTGAAATCCCAACCAACATCCCAAAATTAATCCAGGTAAGACCAAACCCAAACCATCCATTATGTAACCATGTGCTAATTATGAATTTGGTTTCCAAGCCGCTCGTGTCCGTGAGCACGGTTGTCTAGACAGTTTAACAAAACTCTATAGAGTGTGTATCCTTTACCCACAGTTCGTGATTTCATCCCCTGTTGCCAGGTGGACTTAGGTAAACCTTCCTGATGCCCGTGGTAGCTAACCACAATTACACACTTCTGTAGGTTTGTGGCTAGAAGATCACTACGAGGTGTTTCCGATGGTTCTCCCGACTTGCAATGGGTACTCTAAGGTTTCACCGCTCCGGTACCTGGAGTCTATTTTCCCTCCGCCAGGAGAAGCCCCCTCTTGAGCCATGCGGATCCCAAGGCAAAACCCATTCCCCGTCCGTTCAATTACCTATGCTACATCGGGAGAGACCAAATTACTAAACCAAGTTGTCCCATATACAATTCTGTGGTGATACTAAAAGGCTTAGCAACTTCTTCCATAAACCGGTCCTTAGAATCCGATAGGTTTCAAGCCCCAAACCAAGGTCTTGTGCATGCATGCACCAATCCATACAAAATCTCCTATCAGATTCCTATCTACTAATTTCCATTATAGCCATCAACTCATGAATCATAGTACTTCAAATGTAAACTTGTAAATAAATAGATCATATTTCAATTAAGCATGGCTAAGCGTAACTAAATAATAATAAAACGCCCAAACCATGTTGACAAAGAATATTGTGGAAAAATCTAGGAAAGCATAACATAGGATTCATATTTTAATTAGCATGCAACTAACTAAAACTTAACAAAAAGGGTGCAAGATGGTCAAGGAACTTGCCTCCAAACTGTGCCTCGGGATCGTCGGGAAACTGCTGCTCTTGTAGGTTAAGGGTGGTTTCTGACCCCGACTCTAAATTACGACGATGCATGAAAAATAACATACAATAAGAACGCAATAAAATGCAAACATTACAAATAAATATAAATTCCTACGCAAAATGTGATTTTTAAGTTGATTTCAATTATAGGCATAAACCAATTGATGAGTATTTAGAGTTTTAAATAAAATATATTAAGCAAAACGTATTTTTAACCATTTTTACATTTATTAGAAACCTATTATAATTTTCTAGAAATTTTATCCTTCGAAATAAGCTTAAAACAGTTCTATATCATAGTTTATACATTTTATAGTTTTTACACTATTTTTATTAATTATTTCTATGTGCAATTCAATTTTCATGAATTAGATGTGCTTAGAAAGTATTTTATGACTAATTCAGCAAATTAAAATGGATTAATAAAAATAATACAAAAATGAAAATAAATAAAACATATTTAAATCTGCTTTTATAATTATTTTATACAAATTAAGGACTTTTATTTAATTTCTAGAACTAACAGGGGATTTTCTATAAAAACAGAATTGTTCCAGAGGTTAAAAATAATTTTTATTAAGTCTGGGGTTTATTCTACAATTTTACAGAATTTATTTACTATTTTATAATTCTCCAGGGGCTTTAAAACACTTTTTATTAATTTAACCAGTATTTTACTAATTTTCAGAAAGTCCAGGGACTAGTTTGACATTTCTAGGGGCTAGACTTGAATTCCAGAGAAACTCAGGGGGTAGCCCGCAAGTTTCCAGGGGCCTGAGTGAAATTTCGGCGGCGGGAAAACTAATTTGAACGTGGGCCGTTGATTTTAAATTGGATGGCCCAGATTTAATGTATTGAAGGGGTACGGGGGTTCTAATCTTGGTCGTGGAAACATAATGGACGACGGGCATTGAGCCACGTCGCCCCGGTTAGGGTCGGGCGGCGGTGCGCGACGGCAGGGACGCGCGCGCGGTGGCGGGCTCGCCGGAAACGGCCAAAATCGCACAGTAGAGGCCAAAAGGCACATCTCACTAGCGCAAAATGTAGAGGGGTGTTAGGGGAACTCACTGAAGGTCGTCGCACGGCCGGAGGAAGGTCGGAAGGTGGTCGTCGACGGCGTTGTGCGGCGGAGCTCCTCGTCGCCCGACGAAGTCGGCGACGCAGAGGCGACAACTCTCGACGAAGATGACCGGTGGTCTCCTGAGGACACGACAAAGATGTTAGGCAAGGTTTCGGGGTGAGTCAGTGGGTGAATCGATGGGAACATCGGCGCCCTTGTCGGAGCTAGGGTTTCGATCGTCGGGTGAGGGGATTGGGGAGGGATTGGCCGGGTTTTTATAAGGGTTTCGGAGTAGAAACGGTCAGCGACCATCATGGGCACGATGCGCCACTTGATTAGGGAGAAACGGCTGGGAATGAAGAGGGGGGAAAATGAGTGGGCGGCGCGGTATAAACGCGCGCGTGCGTTACGGCGCGGGCGCGAGGTAGACGAAGCTGAGGGGTGGGGCCGGCTGTCAGCGAGGGGGAGAGAGGGTGCGGGCTCGGGCCGGCGCGGGAGAGTGGGGGAAGTTGGGCCGGATTGGGGAATTCGGCCCAGAGGTGTTTTTCCTTTTTCTTTTCCCTTTTCTTTTTCTTTTGTGTTTTCTTTTTCTTTTCTTTTATGTTTTGAATTTGTAAACCAAATTTCTAGCGAATTTGAATTTTCAAAAATTCACACAATCATTCAAACATGATGCAACTTGCCTTATATGAATTTTATTCCCAAGAAAATGTTTTTATCCCTTAAAAATTCATTTTACAACATTTTTTTCTAAAAATAGTGGGTGTTACAATATCCTATGATGATTACATTTTTGCTCTTAAACTCGCCTATATGATAATAGTTTATATTTTATTTATATTAGGAGGTAGGAGAGTTCAAGCGAAAAAATACAATTATCATAGGATATAGTGTAGTTCAGATGAAAATTTTGCACCATACACCAAATAATTGTTTGTACTCTAGTTGTTCCCTTATTTCACTCTTTTTAAACAGAATAAATAAAGATGGAAATTGTGAGTTGGTGACTGAACACTGTACGAAGCGGCGAGGGGAGTAGGGGACAAGGCGCAGGCGCGAGGGATCTCCGATGGCGCCAAAGCGGAAACCAGCGCGGGCGGCGGCGGGGCCCGAGCAGGACCCCGACGGTATATTCCACGGCGTCTCCGCCTTCCTGGTCCCCCACGGCGTGCAGAGTCGCCGCCTCGAGGTTCACGCTCTCCCCAGCCATTTCCGGTCCGCTCTCGTCGGCGCCTCGAGGTGTCGTGTGCTTATGCTTGTTGGGTGTGGCGCAGGTGTGGAAGCAGAGGCTGGTGCAGATGGGGGGCCTACTCCAGGAGAAGATCGACAAGGGTGCTCCAGCGGTCAACCACGTGCTAGCCATGGACGCCAAGGCCCTGCTCCGGGAACTCGACGCCGCTCGGCTCCACCGCTTCCGCGGGGTAATTGCTGCTCACCTGTGGCAATGCCGCATCCGATTCGTGGAAGAAACCATAGAAATGTCTTCTTGCAGTATTGATAGGAATGTGTGCCGTGTATTTGTTTCTTCGTATGGTCCAATGGGGCAATTGATATCTTTTTGGCGTCTGCATTTGGCAATCTGTAGTCCCCTCAAGCTATTGAGATTTCACATCATTGATAGTTCTCTTTTCTTTTCTTTCTCTGTTATGACGAACTGTGATTGAGGACTGAACTTCAATCGCAGAGTGTAGTATCCTTCGAGTGGTTGGAGGAGTGCCTCAAGGCTGGGGAAAGGCTTCCAGAGCACAAATTTGCCATTAACTATGAAGACGAATTCAAGCCAAAGAAGGTAAGTGACAGCAGAGATTCAGGTGGTTTGCAGCCTGCTAAAAGGAGCAAAATGTTATCAGAGGATCAGGGGAATCAACAGAGAACTGGTGGAGAGGATAGGGAGGAGTTAGGTTGTGCAGAACATCCAGATGCATCTCCAAACGTGAATGAAGGTTCTGGTGTTGAAAAGAAGCCTAACCAGTATGCAGGTAGCCAAAGCAGCTCCGGAGATACTATAGGCTCTCATGGTACAGTTGACATTGAGGTACAAGTATGATCCACAAAACTAGTGTGCCATTTTAACTTTGATTTGTTGATTTCTCGCCCATCCTTATTCAGTTTTCTCGACTCTGTACTAGGTCTACTGAGAACAATAGACAAATAGATGTTTAGTAATAATTTTGGAGCTTAGTCATACAAGCATCAAAACGATATCTAAATGGCTAATGCTACATCTCCTTTTTAACATTTTAGCAAGTACAAATATGCTACTGCAAAATGGTATCAACTGTTAAACGAAAGCTGTCATCCCTATCAGTATTCACTATGTATGTGGCACAGGTGCATGTTTATATAAGTATATCCAAGTTCTAATTTCTGAACTCTATGACCAGGAAGCCTCTTCTGGAGGACCCAGCATATATGCTCCAGCAGACTTGAACCGGAACATAACAAAGATTTTTGGAAGACTAATCGATATTTATAGGGGTAAGTGCACTCTACGTGCAAATTTTCTCATTCAGGATTTCTTTAATATATCATTTTTTTCCCTACCTTCTGAAGCCCTGGGAGATGACAGAAGATCATTTAGCTACTACAAGGCCATACCAGTAATTGAGAAATTACCATTCAAAATAGAAAGTGCAGACCAAGTCAAAGGCCTCCCTACTATTGGGAAATCATTGAAGGACCATGTATGTATGTTTAAATATGTCGTTTCATGCTGTTAATATTACTTCCCTAAAAATGACTTCTGCTGTTGTACCATCTACAAGTCAATGAGGTGGCAAGTACATTTCTGGCTCCATACTGTGAAAGAGAATACTATCGTGTTTTTTCAGTATCACATGGGTCATATAGCAATTCATAATTCATATGACTGGTTCTAATAGAAGGCATGTTCAATATTGGTCAAAGCAGAATCAAAGTAGCACTGGATGCCAAACATCTGACTAAACTTGATATTACTATGCCCACTAGTACAATTCCAAGGAAAGCAGTGAATTTTACGTTCATAATTAGGCCTTCAGTATCCATGATCACGACCGAGTCTAACAATTCCTATATACAGATAAATGAAATAGTAACTACTGGAAAACTCTCCAAGCTTGAGCACTTTGAGAATGATGAGAAGGTACGGACCACGTAGTTCAGAATTAACACCCGCCCAGTAACATCTGTAGATATCAACGAATTTAATTTTAAGGTACGGACCATCAGTTTATTTGGCGAAGTTTGGGGCATCGGTCCCGCGACAGCGCTCAAGTTATATGAAAAGGGACACCGTACTCTTGATGATCTGCAAAAAGATGATTCACTTACATATGCTCAGAGGATTGGATTGAAGTTCTTTCATGATATCAAGCAAAGAATCCCCCGGCATGAGGTATGTAACTGTAAAATTACTCCTTCGTATATGAATCTTGCATATGATACATTTTCTATTCTTATTTAGGTTAGTGAGATGGAGAAGCTTTTGCAAGATGTTGGGAAGGATATCTTGCCTGGGGTGAGTTACACAAAAAGTTATTCATTGGAAAAATTGAATCCTAGTTTCATGCTCTAATGCTCTATCATAACAAGCATTCTTAGGAAATTAAACACTTCCACAAATTTTATTGCAGCCTTTGTATGAGCCTTTTCTATTATCTAAAGGAATGAGTTTACATACTATTGAAATACAACTTCATGTTCTTACTGAAACTAATTTTGCATCTTTTTTATTTGGAGGTAATAATTGTTTGTGGAGGATCGTATAGACGTGGAAAAGCTTCTTGTGGTGACATGGACATTGTTATAACTCATCCTGATGGAGAAAGGTAAATGTCGGAGTTTGCAAACTTTGTTGGCATTTACTGTCTGATATTTCTCAATGTAAGCGCTTGAATGTTTAAGTAACCTTAATGAATTTTTTTTCCAGCCATGTTGGTTTTTTACCAAAGTTTGTTCAACGCCTGAAGGAAATCAACTTTTTGCGGGAAGATCTTATCTTTAGCGTACGCAGTGTCGATGTAAGTTGTTAAACATGCCTGGTGAGTGATGATTTCTGTGGTTCTTTGGCAGTCTGGGATACCAAGAACTGCTTAGTGTATGTGTTACTTGATATTTCAACTTGAAGTGCTAATAATCAGTATTTTCTTTCTTTTCATCTCCCGCTTTAGTTAAATGATGAGATTGAATTGGCTGAAAACCAATACAGGGAACTCATAGTGGGGTTGATACCTATTTTGGTCTATGCACATATCCCGGGCGTGACCTACGACACCGTATCGACTTAAAGGTATATGGAGTTTTCACTGCACAACCTCATTGATGATGCTTTTAAAAAAACATCAGAAATATTATGATCTGTACATAGTAAGTTCATGAACTGACATGCCATGATCTTTTCTATTGTTTTTCTGTCACTGCTGGCACTGGCAATATGAATTTGTGATGCCTAACATTATACAAGTTATTGGCTCAAACTCACTTTCATTGTGTATTGACAGGTATATCCGCGGAACAGATATGCATGTGGACTGCTTGCATGGACTGGAAATGATGTACTAAATCGGCGGTATAAACTCTGGGCCCAACCTTTGCTTGTTCTCATAACCTAGAACAGAAGTATCTTTTCTGAGACAAAGCTCAATGTTTATGACATACAGATTAAGACTATTAGCAGAATCAAAAGGATATATACTCGATGACACTGGGTTGTATCTTGCGACACATGGCAGTGGTGGAAAACATGTATGTATACTTATATGATTGCCAATATAATACTCCCTTCGTTTCAATTTATTTGTCGTCAAGACAATCTTCATTAGTTCATTTCTAGTTTTTTTGTTTGTCGGAAACGACAATTATTTGAGAACAGAGGTAGTATCACATAAGCTTCATTTCATTTGTTGTAAATTTCAGGCGGGGAGGTCAGATGCAATAGTGAACTGTCGCACCGAGAAGGATGTGTTTGACATGCTTGGATACCCTTGGCTGGAACCCCATCAGCGCAACCTTTAACTGGTTTCAAACTTCCCTGTAGAGAATGTATGTTGTAAATCCATACATTCATAGCTCCTGTCCTTTTGTTGAGCTTCGAGTCTCTGACTAGTAGGGGTGGACCTGTTTAGCTTTAGTTTTATGTTTTTTTCCAGGCTTGTTAAAAGAATGATGTCTCTTTGTGCAATCCTTTATATCTTCTGAATCTACAAAGTGTTTTGTTTTGCTGAGCGCATTGCGCCACTGTTATGTATGAAAGGTTAAATCATTAGCTGGATACTCTTGCATTACAAAGGATCTCAACAATGTATAGCAAGATCTACACTTTATATCCTTAAATATTCGCAAGTCACCTAAAAGAGCTAGGATAGTATGTGACTAGTTTGCACAGGGTAAAGTGACTGATCAATCATTTAAACCAGCAGAAAATTTGTAAGAAATGCCATATATGAGACACCAGGTCACTGGAAAGATAACTTCAAGCATGGCACTTTTAAATTTCATAGCCTTCACTGATTATCAGTCGGATATTGCAAGTCTTTTTTTCCTTTCAATAGAACTAGCAGGACCTTTGTGATTCAAATGGAATGCGCCTTTCAAACCTTACAGGGGGGTTTATGGTCTATGGTACATCACCATTAATGGATATATTGAAGAAATTCCAGAAGTCGGGAAAACTAACCACCAGTACCTAGAGGGATGTGAAGTTTATTTGCATCTCTTGCCTACAGTTACGTGTGAGCAACGCCACAGCTGACGATGTAATCAGAAGAAGCTATTGTTGGGACCACCACCGAGCATTTCCTCCCGATCAATGAAGCGCTCAAGAATCTCCTTGTCTTTGGTGACAATGCATTCATCATCTTTGCCAAACCAGTCATAGCGGTTCTTTGCAATGTAATCGTAGACTGCATCTCGCAGTGGGGTTGGGATGATCAGCAAGGAGCTCAAGATTGAATAGGGAAGAGGCAGGTATGATGCAACTTTCATAGCAGCTGCAACCAAAATATGAAAGTATTAGTACCATCACTACTGAGATAAGCATTTCTCATGAAAAAAGATACAGATCAAAATTGCATAAACTGTGACAGATTACATTCCCTTTTGCGGCTAAATGAGTATTAGCTGAAAGATCCTATGTAATTCGCTGTCTCTACAAAAATTGCAGTTTCTCGAATTCGCACAATTTAATACAGGGGTGCAGGAAGGGGTGTCAAAACAATAGCTTGGGTAAAGGAAGTATAAGCCAACAATAGAGTGATTAATTTGAGTACATTCAACAAAGTTAACAGACATTAAATGGATATACGGATAACTGATCAGCAAGAGGCGTTATGTTGCAAGTTGCAACCCTTCACAAGGCTAGTTAATGAACTGTCCCAGATCAGAAGCACAAATGTGATTGATCTACCCACAAGTCCCAAATCAAGACCAATGCCACATTGGCAAAACAAGTAACTGAAACATCAGTCTAGCAGAATAGCTAAACAGATGCCAAATCACCAAAATAGCTAAAAACCTCACCATGATTGAATCTGCACCAGACCTAGGCACCTAACATAAGTCCAAGTGGTGCTATCATCATTCACTAGTATGAAAATTCAAACGATCAGCGTAGTCCAAATAGTTGATTGTCGCTGTTAGCATTCTTAATATCATTCAATGAACACTACCCCCAGCATCGCATTTCAAGTATGTTCATACCACAAAGCACCCAAAAACAACAACATGCTCTGAATCTGACCAGGGGTCACTAACCCGCAGAGCCCTCGTAGTAGGCCTCAGGCCCCTCGACGAAGAGCACACGACGCAGGACGTCCTCCCGGTCCATGCCGACCAGTCTCAGGTATGGCTCCGCAGCCTTGGACTGGACGCAGCAGAACCTGATCTTGGCGTGTTTGTCTGCCCTGATGACCCACTTCACCCCTGCGCTGCAAACCATCGATCAATTTCACCCCCACCAACAATTCGCAGAGGGTAACGACGAGACCGATCAAACGCGAGTCTCTCCAATTAGCCGCCACGGAAATGATCCCCTCGCGGGAAAGCCCAGAAGAGGTAGCTCGCGCTCACCGCGGTGGCAGAGGTGGCAGACGCCGTCGTAGATGAGCACGCGCGGCTGCAGGACGGTGGGCGCGGTGGCCGCCACCGCGGCGGAGGTGGAGGAAGGCGAGACGGCGGCGCACGGCGGGTCCTCGTCAATGGCGATGTCGGCGGCGGCGCGAGTTGCGTAGCCACGGCGGAGTATGCACGCGAGCGACGGCGCCAGGTGCCCTACGCGGACCCGTGCGGCGAGGGTTCGGGCGAGCATTTTTTTCCCCCTCTCGTCTCGGGCGGCGCGGCAATGTGGCGCGTGCGCGTGGCGTGTTCTATGATGCATCACGACGGTCTCGCGGATTCCTTTTTTTTTCCTCCCTCTCCTGCTTTGTTTCCTTCTCATTTCTCTGTCTTCTTGTGCAACAGGGTGCTGCCAATTATATTTTTTTAAGTTTCTCAATCGCATATAATATTTATTTTTTATGAACACACTCACTCACATAATCCACGCATACTTTACACATCCCACGCACAGTCGGTCCTACACCTGCATATCAATTATAAGTTGAATCGAAGCTGAGAGGACAGCACTGACAACTGTAGCAGCCAGCCACTCGGGCTCACTGGCCACTTGTTATAGCAATATAATCTTTTGTTAACTAGAACAATGTTAATGTCAACGATTCTTAGAAAGAACAAACAAAAAGCAAATTCAAGATATTGACACAAAAATAGACAATTATACTAAAAAACCAAGGCATAATTCAGAGAAATGGATGTACAATATCCCATTGCATTAAAATTTATATTCGAAATTAAGCAATCTTTAACTTCATCTTCCCTATTTGAATAATGTTTTTATAACTTTACTCTTTTCAGTAAAACTAAAAGTAAAATCTAAAATGTATAATTTACTGATTCTTTTATTACACTTTACATATGGGCAACATCTAGAATGCAATCTTTCTTGTGGTGCAATCCTGCAATCAAGGCATCCCAATCATTAGATGTGCATCCAACGGTTGCTGCACTTTTGCACTTAACTCTCACTTTTTGCACTTAACCCCTGGACACCTGATGGAGGGAGTTAATTGCAAAAGTGCAGCAACCGTTGGATGCACATCTAATGGTTAGAATGAGTTGATTGTAGGATTACACCACAAGAGAGATTTGTGTCGAAGTGGCTCAACAACACTTCCCCCGGTACTACTAAATGTAGCTGTCGGTACCCTAAAAACCATACACCCCCTGAGGTTACAAAGATCTCAAGGGAAGGACGTCTACTCAAATTGAAGACCCTCGGAGGCCCACTTGTCAGACATAACCGGACCTGCTTCTCCAACATGGTTAACCCCTAGGTTGCCACGTGTACTGCCAGACCGGAGCTACTACCCACATGGGTGAAGCTCCGGGCTAGGTACTGAAACGGCACCTCCGGACTTAACCCCTGACCGAGAGAAGCTCCGGACCTGACACGTGCCAGGCCACCCCGGAGCTTCCCGCTTCCCACAAGCAAGCTCCGGAGCTGCCACGTGTCCAAACGTCGGAGCTGGCCGCCTCAAACCTCCGGAAGACATTGTAACGACTCCGGATCTTCAAAGGATAGCCGCGGACTTCAAGACCCGATTAATTGTCATTAATTCCATGTTAATGACACTTAATCGGACAATCTTAACACCTGTAACGGCACTGTCGGAGCCCGTTACAGGGTTATTAACAACAATTAATCGTGTATCAATACTAGTAACCGCCGGGGCCACATGTCGGGCCAGGCTAACTTGTAACGGTTTGTCCTTGTACTATAAAAGGACAGACCGACGATACACGAGAAGGCTCTCGAACGCTCTCAGACACACACGCATTGACGTGAGCTTTCATACATAAACTAATACAACACCACACACCCGTGGAGTAGGGTATTACGCTCAGACGGCCCGAACCACGTAAACCACTGTGTCTCTCGTGTCCAATCGTGATTCACCTTCTTGAGTCTCCGCGCGCCCACACCGAACTACAAACTCCTTCAACACTTTAGTAGTGTCAGGAGATCTGCCGACTCCAACAGTCGACAGTTGGCGCGCCAGGAAGGGGCGCCTGAGATTTTCAAGAATGGTGAATTCTGCGGCTGGATCATCCAACGGGCAACCTGCCGCTCAGGCTGTCGGGGGCAATCCCTCCAACATGCAGCCACCAGCAGGAGCCTCAGCACCAGCAGGAGTCACACTCCCACCACCACCATCTTCTCCGGCAACACGTGCCGGGCAACATGATGGTGCGCCGGCGTCACATACTGCGCCGGCAAGTCATGACAACCCAGAACACGCGCTCCATGCAGCGCGTGCTCTTCTCCAGCGACCACCACCTCCGGATGCATCTCGAGATGCCATGGAGCAATGGAGGGCTGATGTTGAGCATTTGGTCGCAGCAGCGGCCGAACGCCTCAACAACCAGGGTCCTCCTCCTTCAGGGCGAGCCCCGTCGCAGCGACGGACGTTGTCTGGAAGACTTGGTCCGCATGTCTCCAACAATCGAAGACGAGCTGCGTCACAGCAAGTGACGTCGTTGCCCTCTGGGGCACGACGCACCCATACGGTATCTCGGCTTTCGACACATGACCTCCGGGTGGAGCTTGATCGCCGATACCGCCAACAGGATGGCAGTGTCCATATCGAGCGAGCTCGAGAAAGACGGGATGCTCAAGACCTTTCTACTCTGGAAGGAGTAGGAGGAGGCTGTTCCGCCCTAGCCATGCACCTGCGCATGGTTAGATGGCCACAGAAGTTCCGGCCACACTTGCCGGAAAAATTCGACGGGACTGTCAACCCCGTAGAATTTCTGCAGATATACTCCACTGCAATCTTAGCAGCTGGAGGAAATGAGGTCGTAATGGCCAACTACTTTCCAGTGGCCTTAACTGGGACCGCCAGGTCCTGGTTTATGAGCCTTCCACCCAACTCTATCGACAGTTGGGAGGAGCTGTGCCGTCAGTTCACTGCCAACTTCGGGAGTTCATACACCCGACCGGGCACTGAACTAGACCTTTTTGCGGTCGTGCAAAAAGGGGGAGAATCTTTGCGGTCATTCATCTAGAGGTTCTCTCAGGTACGCAACACAATCCCTTCTATCTCAAGCGCTTCTGTCATTGTGGCATTCAGACAGGGTGTACGAGACAAGAAGATGTTGGAGAAGTTGGCGATCAAAGAGATCACTAGCGTCATGGAGCTCTTCAGCTTGGCAGACAAATGTGCCAGAGCTGCGGAGGGCTGTGAAATGCACTCCAAACCAGCCTTGGAGGATCACAAAAAATCCTCCAAAGAGGAAGCCACTACCTCCGGGAGTGGCAAGAAGAAAAAGAAGACCAACGGCAAGAAGAAGCCGTCGGCCGGCACATCCAACGTTGCAGCCACTGCAACTCCTGGTGGCCGGGGGCCACGCCCCGAGAAGCGACCTCGACCGTCTTCCGAAGACGGCGGCAAATCCAAAATGTGGTGCCCCATTCACAAAACGGGCAGCCACAGGCTGGAAGACTGTCGGGAGGTCCAAAACCTTGCCGAGCGCTACAACAAGCGCCGGGAAGGGTCTCCTTTCCGACAGAGGGAGGGAAAACAGAAGGTTGACGAAGCTCCGGCTGAAGAGGAGTTAGGGTTTCAGGACCCCAAAAAGGTCCTGAAAGCCGTCTACACCTCCGTCGACGATGACTCCGACGTCTCCGACAACGAGCGTCGGAAAACCATGAACACCATCTTTGGTGGATCATGGGACATCACTTCTCGTCGTGTCATCAAGACTATGCGGCGGGATATGGCTGATGTAGCTCCTACAGCTAGACCGGAGCCACATCGAAAGTGGTGGACACACCCATCACTTTTGATGCTTCGGATTGTCCTCGAAGCATGGTCGGAGTGGCCAATTACCCTTGATGGTATCTCCCACCATCAACAACATCCAGCTCCATCATGTTATGGTGGATGGAGGTTCGGGGCTGAACCTTATAAGCTTTGAAGCTTTTACCAGACTTCAGCTTCGACCTTCGGATCTTCAGCCCTCTCGACCATTCTCCGGAGTAGGTCCGGGGGCCATTACCCCACTCGGAGCTATAATTCTCCCCGTTACCTTCGGGACACGGGAGAAGTACCGCACCGAGAAGTTGGTCTTCGACGTCGCTCAGATCAACTTACCATTCAACGCCATCTTGGGTAGACCTGCCCTATACAAATTTATGGCAGCTGCTCATTATGGATACTTGGTGTTGAAGATGCCAACACCAGCAGGCGTTCTCCGGATTCGCGGAGATCGCACCGCCGGAGTAACTGCTCTGGAGGAGCTCCATGCACTCACCACTGCGCAAGAGGAGGACTCCAGACAGGGGCAAGCTCCAAAACCTCCGAGCATTCGGCAACGAGGCTCAACCTCTGCTCCCCGTGTGCAGCCAAGCGGCGACACCGACATCCCCGTCAAAGTCGTCCAAATTGGTTCCGATGTCACTCAAACCACCCGCATATCGGGTGGGTTGAATGACAAATAGGAACTCGCGCTCATCACTTTCCTCCGGGCTAACGTTGACGTATTTGCTTGGCAACCGTCACAAATGCCTGGGATCCCCAGGGAAGTGATTGAGCACAATCTGAAGATTTACCCCGATGCTCGGCCCGTGCATCAGAAACCTCGGAAGCAATCTGTAGAGCGACAGAACTTCATCCGACAAGAAGTGAAGAAGTTGCTCGAAGCCGGATTTATCCGAGAAGTCTTCCATCCAAAATGGCTGGCGAACCCAGTCGTTGTGCCCAAGGCCGGCGGGAAACTTCGGATGTGCATCGACTACACCACACTGAATAAGGCATGTCCAAAAGATCCATTCCCACTACCTAGAATAGATCAGATAGTGGATTCCACCTCCGGGTGCGAGTTACTGTGTTTTCTAGACGCATATTCTGGATATCATCAAATCAGGATGTCTAGGGAGGATGAAGAGCATACTTCATTCATCACAGTGGATAGATTGTATTGTTACACAGCCATGCCGTTTGGTCTCAAGAATGCAGCTTCAACTTTTGTACGAGCTATGTACAAAACTTTCGAAGAACTCATCAGAGACATAGTGGAAGTGTACGTCGATGACATCGTGGTCAAAGTCAAGAACAAGGAGTCCCTCTTGGACACCTTGCAGGCTGTCTTCGACAAGCTGCGGGCCACCCGCACGAAGCTAAACCCAGACAAGTGCGTCTTCGGGGTTAGTTCCGGAAAGCTTCTTGGTTTCCTGGTAAGTCACCGGGGCATAGAGGCTAATCCAGCGAAGATAAAAGCCATTGAAGACATGCGGCCACCAACCCGCATCAAAGACGTCCAAAAATTAACTGGATGTCTAGCAGCCCTCAGCCGGTTCATTTCAAGACTGGCGGAAAGAGCACTTCCCTTCTTCAAGTTACTGAGGAAGTCCGGACCATTCCAATGGTCTGAAGAAGCAGAGAAGGCATTCCAGGAGCTGAAACAGTTCCTCACCACCCTACCAGTCCTGGTAGCTCCGAACCCTGGTGAGCCTTTGTTGCTTTACATTTCAGCTACTGACGAATTCGTCAGTATGGTTCTGGTTGCGGAGAGACCGAAACTACCCAATACTCAGGAATCCAGACCCCTTCGGGAGGGTCCGGAGGTTCCTGAAAGCGGGTCTGGGTCCCAGCTCCCAGACTCAAACCCACAAGAAGCCACTTCAGAGGACCCGGACCCCTCTAAGAGGGTCCAGGTCATTTCTGAAGAAGCTCCGGGTTCCTCCACCCAGAACCCGGAGGTCCCCGAAGAGAGTCTGGACCCCTCCGAGAGGGTCCGGATCAATGAAGAGGAAGCTCCGGACCCCTCCGGGAGGGTCCGGACCATTCAACGCCCGGTATACTTCATCAGTGAAGTGTTACATGATGCCAAGACTCGATACCTAGAGGTGCATAAACTGCTTTATGCAGTTCTTATTGCCTCAAGGAAGCTTCGACACTATTTCCAAGCTCACAAAGTCTCGGTGGTGACCTCATATCCACTTCGAGCGATCCTGCATAATCCCAATTCAACTGGGAATATTGCAAAGTGGGCAGCGGAATTGGCTGAATTCGATCTTGAATTCATTCCGAGACAAGCAATCAAGAGTCAAGCGTTGGCAGATTTCGTGGCAGAATGGACTCCCTCTCCATTAAACCCTGGGGGCCCCAGCGAGCAGAAGACGGAACCTCAAGTTCCAACCTTCACTAGGCCTCACTGGACCCTTTACTTCGACGGCTCCATGCAGAAGCAGGGAGCCGGAGCTGGAATCCTTCTCCTCGCACCAACTGGGGAGAAGGTGAAATACATGGTACACCTTGACTTCAAGGCAACCAACAACATGGCGGAGTATGAAGCACTCATCTATGGATTAAAGGTGGCACTATCATACGGTGTCAAGCAATTGCTGGTCAAAGGAGATTCACAACTCGTCATCAAGCAGGTGAAGGGTGAATGCTCCTGCAATAATCTCCAGCTGGCTGCTTATCTCCTTGAAGTCCAGAGGCTTCAGAAGGACTTCGAAGTCCTAGACCTTCACCATGTTCAGCGTGCTCACAACGCTGAAGCTGACGAACTCTCGACCAAGGCGTCAACTGGAGCTCCGGCTCCTGACGGAACCTTTGTCCGGAGGTTGTCAAAACCCACAGTTCATCCTGCCGAACTGAACGAAGGGGGCGAGATCAGCATCCCGAAGCTGACGGTCCCGATGGCCCTGTTACCATGGCAGCCATCAAGGGTCGTAGGTGCTGCCGGAAGCTCCGAGCAACCCAGCACGCAAGACTCAAATGCTCAAGTCAGTTCTGATGCATGGATCTCGGAGATCCGGAGCTACTTGAAAGACAACATCCTTCCTGACGATGATGTATCCGCTGATCGGGTAGTCAGATTGGCTAAAAGATACACGTTGGTAGAAGGGGATCTCTACCGGCGCGGTGCCAACGGCATCCTAATGCGGTGCATCACAAGGGAAGAAGGCTGCGAGCTCCTCGCAGAAATCCATGGAGGCGAGTGTGGGAACCACGCATCTTCCCGCACGCTGGTCGGAAAAGCCTTTCGGCACGGCTTCTACTGGCCTACAGTGCTCCAGGATGCCACTGAGCTGGTGAAGAAATGCAAAGCATGCCAATTTCATGCAAAGCAAATTCATACACCTGCTCAGTCCTTACAAATGATACCTCCCACATGGCCTTTCGCTGTGTGGGGGATGGACATCTTGGGACCCTTCCCTAGAGCCGTTGGAGGTTACAAGTTCCTGTACGTCGCCATCGACAAGTTCACCAAGTGGCCGGAAGCAACTCCCGTTGTGACGATCAACAAACAATCTGCAATCAATTTTCTACAATCCATCGTGAGCAGATTCGGAGTCCCAAATAAGATCATCACTGATAATGGGACTCAATTCACAAGCTCCGCATTTCAAGGATATTGCGAAGACCTCGGCATACAAGTTTGCTACGCTTTCGTAGCTCATCCTGCCAGCAATGGACAAGCCGAGAGAGCAAATGCAGAGATCCTTAAAGGACTCAAAACACGCACTTATGAGCGCTTGAAAAAGCACGGAGCCAATTGGATCGAAGAGCTTCCGCCCACTCTATGGGCCAACAGGACTTCTCCAAGTCGGGCAACCGGAGAAACACCCTTCTTTCTGGTGTACGGAGCTGAAGCGATCCTTCCTCCGGAAATCACCTTGGGTTCCCTCCGAGTCCGGACCTTCGACGAAGCCACGCAGGACCAGCTCCGGCGCGAATACCTAGACCTCCTCGAGGAGGGAAGGTGCCAAGCAGCTGTTCGGAATGCCCGATACCGCCAAGCTCTACGGCGCTATCACCAGCGGCATGTACACAATCGACAGCTCGAGGAAGGCGATCTGGTGCTACGGAGAATACTATCCAGAGAAGGGCAAAACAAACTCTCCCCCGGCTGGGAAGGGCCCTTTCGAGTGATCAAAGTATCCCGTCCCGGAAGCGTTCGCTTGGCTACCGAGGATGGGACACCTCTCCCAAATCCTTGGAACATCGAGCACCTCCGTAAGTTCTACACTTAATTCCACGGAGGTGAGTCTTAAGTAACTTGAAATGTATGTTATAGAGTCATTGTACAGAGTCGGGTAGTTCCTCTGGGAGAGCAGCCGGACCTTTCCCGAAAGGTTTGAAAAGCTCATGCAACACTTGACACAGTCTCCGGACTAAAAGTGTGGCTAACTACCCTGGGTCAAACGAGAAACCAAACACACTTAGCCTGGTTCCGTACCCTAAGAGTGTACTTGTTTCCCATGTACCCCGGACCTATAATGAAAGACATCTTCATGTGAAATAGACTCCACGTGCATTCATTTTTGCATAGGCTTGACATTTTTATTTTTCTCTTTCTTGTCTATAACAGAAACGTGCAATTCTTAAGAAGTTCTAGTTTGACCGGTTTACATACGATTCGAGTTGAATTGTCAGATTTTTTGGATTTAAATATCGTCTGTGGCCAACTCGCCTGAAAGCCGCCAAGCCATTCTAGGGCCGGAGTGCGCTATCGACTTAGCCTGGTCAAGCACCCTAAGTACGCCACTCTACCTACATCCCGGCAGGTCAAAGTAAGGTGGGTCCATGGACAATTGGATCTAAAAGAAAAGACAATTCATCCAGTCGTATTAAAAATCGTGTTCAACTTAAAATTTTCTTGAGAACCGTAAGCCGCGACGAAGTTATAGACAAGGAACGAATTTTACTATTTTTCTTGGCTTAAGTGTGCAGGAAAAATGAACCCTACGTTGATGGAGAAAAACCGGAGCTAACCAAGCTCCGACTCCCACCAGGGCGTCAACCGTCGGCGTTGACTAAAAGATAGTGAGAAGACCCCGTCACTGGAGTCTGTTGCCAACAAACCAAGTGTGGCAAAGGTCATTACCGGAGCTGCTAAGCTCCGACACCTTGGAGTATTAACTACCGACGCTCAACGTGTTGATAGAGGCTATTGCCGGAGCTACTAAGCTCCAGCGATGGACAGTGCCGGAGCTTCTAAGCTCCGACAACTTCAGGGGACCTTCACTATCAAAAACTTCGGACCTAAATTCCACAAGTTCGAAGCAAATTCGTCTTCAACAAAACTCAACATCCTTTTGGTACATGTCCACAATCAAATTGTGCACATCTACCAGGGGGCCAAGTGAAGATAAAGATGTTGAAGACAAAAAATGAAATTCGCAAAAAATTGGGGATTTCATTTCATCTGAAGACCGGAGATTACATCTGGAGACAAGGGATTACAAAATTGAGGAAGAAGAGAAGATACAAGTAAAGGCTAAAAGAGATGGTCCTAGACCCTATGGAAGAACTCGGCGACCTTCTGGGCGACCTCCGACACGCAGGCTCGGGTAGCTTCGCCTTCTCCTTCGACGGGGCCTTCAAGCACCGGGTCCAGAGGAAATCGAGGGTTCCGGCTGGTGTAGCACGTCAACACATGTTCTGTGACGTTCCTAGCCAGGGATTGCCCCTCGACCTCCAGCTGGTCCGCGATGACGTCGCCCACCTTGGAGAGCTTGCTGCCTGCAGCGCTCAACGCTTGCAACGCAAGGTCCGGCTCCGGCTCCGGATCATCCGGGTGCACGGGGCTGAAACCCATCGGCGTCAGCGCGTCGTCGGCCTTGCCCAGGAACTCCCAAATCTGCAGGGAGTCCACCTTCCTCAAGTTCTTCATCTCTTCCAGGGATCTCCGGGCCGCCGTCAGCTCCGAATTCTCGCGGGCGAGGCGCTCAACTTCTTTGGCGTTTTGCTGGATCTTCGCAGCAACCCGCTTCTCAAGTCTTCCGAGCTCCTCCTCCCGGAGGTGGATCTTGTTCCGGCGGTCAACCAGGTCCTTCTCCCTAGCCTCCACTTTCTTCTCCCGGGCGACAAGGGCACACTCGTATTCGTAGAGTTCCTGCCCCCGCACCCAGGTCTTCTCCTCTTCCTCGAGGCAGCGCTCTTCCAATTTCTTAGTGCGCTCCTCGAGGCCCTTGTCCGCCAGAGTTGTTTTCTCGGCGAGCTCTTCTTCCCGTCGCAAGACGTCATCCCGTAGCTCTAGGAGTTTTTGCTCCTCGTCCTCGAGCCGTCTTTCCCTCCCTTCAAGTGCCTCTCGGCGCTTGATGAGTGTGGTGCTGATGGCCTCGAGCTGATCAAACCGAGCATTGGCCGCGTCGTTAGTAGCCTTAGCTTGGTCGTGGAACTCCCGGGATTGAGCATCGAGGGCGTGAGTCATGCTCTCCCTCTCGTCCAGCAGCTTACCCCAGAGCTCCAGGCGGATCTTCTCCCGCTTGATCCATTCCTTGTCATCCGCAAGCCTCGACTGCGCCAGCTTAGTCTCGAAGTGGAGCCGATTACGCCACCGCCTAAGGGTTTGGCGCTCCTCTTCAAGAGCCTTGCTGTCATGGAAGAAGGCCAGTTGGACCTGACGTAGACTGGAGCAGGCGTTGTCGATGGACATCGACAGCGAGATGGGCTCCGGACCTGCTGGGATCTCTTCCGCTGGTTCCAGCGGGTCTTCACATACAAAAATTGGGTCCCACTCTACGAGAGTGGAACCCTGAGCTTCCAAAGCGCTAGGGCCTTCCTCCGGGATGACCTCAGTCGCCATCGAAGAAGGTCCCGCCGCTAAGTCTTCATTTGCCCCCTCAGGCTGGGGGCCGGCGACTTCGTTCAGGCACTCTGGCTCTGCCACAGGTACCATCGACGTCGTCGCCTCCGGAGCAGGAGCCGCTACTGGCTCCGGCCGGGACACCTCTTCTGAGGGAGGCTCAAGCTCCCTCGCCTCTTCAGCCGCCGGCTCTACGGCCGGCGCTCCAACAATCACCGGCTCTGCGGCCGGAGCTTTGGAAGTAACCGGCTCAACTGCCGGAACTACTTCGACTTCCGGCTCACATGCCGGGGCTTCAGCCACCTCCGGCTCAATCGCCGGGGCTTCAGCACTTTCCGGCTCCGAAGCCGGGACTGCTACTTCCTCTGACTCAACAGCCGGAGCTTCTACTACTGCAGCACCAGGACCCAGAGCTTCCACTTCCGAGACGGGTGCCGCTGGCGCATCTTCATTCCCGTGGTCCGGCGCTACCACGGGAACTTCAGGAGACGAGTCGAGGTCCATGACCACGACAGCCGGCGCCGGAGCTGTCGCAGCCTCCGCTTGGGGCGGCACCGGGACTGGAGCAGAAGCCCTCGCAGCCTCAGACACTGTGGCTGAGGGTGGAGCTTCACTCCCCTTCTTGGGAACGCTGCAGATGAAGAACGAAGAAATTGAGCAAACAGATGCTACAATTAAAAAGTTAATCGAGGTAAAAAAGAAAAATTACCTTGGGAGGCTCCCGCACCAGCTTGCGCGGAACCTCTTTCCCGGACGATCCGGGCTGGCCACGGTCGGCGTAGGAGCTCCGGGAGGACTCCCAGGACTTGCCACAGCCGCGGGCGTTTCCCGGGTCGGAGCTCTCCTTGATCGGGAGGAACTCCTGGACCTGGAGGCCCTCACCGCTCCAGATGCCGGAGTCGCGCGCCCGGAGCTAGCTCCACAGGAGGGATCCACCACGGGGACAGTCGCACTCCGGGAGGATCCCACCGCTGGAACAGTAACGTTCCGGAAGGACCCCACCACGGGGACAGTCGCCACGGCGGCGGAGGATCTTCCTTCCTGAGGAGGGGGAACCGGGGGAGAAGTGGCAGGCCCGATGGACCTTCCGTCAGCATGTCGCAGCTTCCTCTTCCGGTTCTCCGGCTCCTCCGCCAGCTCCTTGCCCTTGCTGATGACCTCAGCTCTTGGCTGTGGGACAGGGGCGGAGCCGTCTTCGGACAACCCGGGGATCGCCAACCGGGTGGTTGATCTTCTCTCGACGACACCAAGGTCGTCAAGCGCGGGCATCGTCCGCCGGAGCTCCCTGCTGAACTCAACTTCCACGTTCAGAGGGAGGAAGGCCGGCGGCGGAGTCAAGTAATCTCCGTCAACGTCGATGCCGTGCTGGAATTTCTTGAGGTGAAACTCCAAGGTCTTCCCCACCATGCTGGACTTCAACCCGGTCTCAACCCGGTCCTCGTCCATCACGCTGTTGAGGGCCCAGGCGAGCTTCTCCCTCCTCTTCAGCAGCGCCCACCTGTTGGACAGGAAGTTGCAGAACACCGCCTGGGGAGTCAATCCTCCCTCCACACATTGGCGGATCCTGGTCAGGACAGGGTCGAAAGCTCCCGCCAGCACCGGAACTTCGCTCCATACCGACGTGTCAATGCCGGGCAGACCGTCTGGCAACTCCAACCGCTCATGCTCCTCCACCCGGACGACTATCCAATCTTTCTTCCAGTCATCCCACTTCCCGGAAGGGAATGACCGGAGGTACTTGAATGGGCACTTCTTGCGCTTCACGAAGTAGTAGAAGCCAAGATACTCATTGCTTCGGCCGGTGGTGTGGACGGTGAAGAAGGTTCGGAAGAGCTCGATGCAGGGAGGGATGCCCACCCACATCTCGCAGAAGTGGACAAAGATGGACACAAGGAGAATGGAGTGAGGGCCAAGGTGGTACAGCTGCAGACCATAGAAGTCCAGCAGCATCAAGAAGAAAGAAGAAAACGGTGGGATCAGCCCCACCATGGCGTACGAGGAAAAGTACACCATCTCGCCAGCGTGCTCCTTTTCAAAGGGGAGCTCTCCGCCGGCGCGGACCGAGCGGTTGAAGAAGTCCGAAGACCACCCCATGAGGGCTCGTACCTTCTTCAGATCGCTGTCAGTCTTCAAGCGACTCTCACGCAGACCCAACTCCATCGCAGCACAGCTAGGCAAGAGAAGAGGAGCAATGTACGAGTTGGGAGTTTGAGCGCAAGAACAGATGGGAAGCGTAAAGAACTCCCGACGGTGCGCTTTCCTTCTTAAGTAAGCCCTCGCAACGCTTGGATGGAAACTGCAGGGGAGTCAAGGATACTACTCAAGAATTCAACCCTGCCGATGACAAGAGGGCCCGGGACCACCCTCACAATCAAGTCGAGGTTCTTACCCAAGCGAACAGTTGTCATCACGAGGCGGGAAACCCAAAGGCGGCGACCTAACAAGGCGCGCGGAACCGATACGGTTTTCGTATCGGGAACCGGCGACCTTCAATTGCGAGAGATCCGCACGTCAAAGATCTTATATGCCGCCTGAGGTGCGCCACACGTCGGGATTTAACCGTAAAGCCCCGCCAACGGCACCTCCGAAGACCCTTGAAGACCCAGTTCAAGAGTCGCGAGTATGGACCCACCTCCGACGGAATGACTTCACCCCGGTGATTTTCCCCGGAGGTAGGTCCAGGGGGCCACTGTCGGTACCCTAAAAACCATACACCCCCTGAGGTTACAAAGATCTCAAGGGAAGGATGTCTACTCAAATTGAAGACCCTCGGAGGCCCACTTGTCAGACATAACCGGACCTGCTTCTCCAACATGGTTAACACCTAGGTTGCCACGTGTACTGCCAGACCGGAGCTACTACCCACAAGGGTGAAGCTCCGGGCTAGGTACCGAAACGGCACCTCCGGACTTAACCCCTGACCGAGAGAAGCTCCGGACCTGACACGTGTCAGGCCACCCCGGAGCTTCCCGCTTCCCACAAGCAAGCTCCTGAGCTGCCACGTGTCCAAACATCGGAGCTGGCCGCCTCAAACCTCCGGAAGACATTGTAACGACTCCGGATCTTCAAAGGATAGCCGCGTACTTCAAGACCCGATTAATTGTCATTAATTCCATATTAATGACACTTAATCGGACAATCTTAACACCTGTAACGGCACTGTCGGAGCCCGTTACAGGGTTATTAACAACAATTAATCGTGTATCAATACTAGTAACCGCCGGGGCCACATGTCGGGCCAGGCTAACTTATAACGGTTTGTCCTTGTACTATAAAAGGACAGGCCGACGATACACGAGAAGGCTCTCGAATGCTCTCAGGCACACACGCATTGACGTGAGCTTTCATACATAAACTAATACAACACCACACACCTGTGGAGTAGGGTATTACGCTCAGGCGGCCCGAACCACGTAAACCACTGTGTCTCTCGTGTCCAATCGTGATTCACCTTCTTGAGTCTCCGCGCGCCCACACCGAACTACAAACTCCTTCAACACTTTAGTAGTGTCAGGAGATCTGCCGACTCCAACAGTCGACAGTAGCTCGTGGAGGTTCTTGTATTGGTTTGGGCGCGCGGAGATCAGAAACAAGATGATGACACGTGGGATTTACGTGGTTCGGGCCGTCTGATCGTAATATCCTACTTCATGGGGTGTGTGTTTTGTATTGAGTATTTCAGTACAACTTGTGTGCCTCTGAGCTTGTATGAGATCGGCCTAGCCGTCTCTATACCATGCAGCGCAGTCCTTTTATAGTCTGAGGACTGACCGTTACTTGCCTGGCCCGACATGTGGCACTAGCGTGTTAAGAGCCTAATACATTATCTATGAGTATTAAGAGTGATTAATAGTGTGATAATGTGTCTTAATAGCAGTGTTACTCCTATTAACAGTCCACTGATTGTGTTCCATTAATACAATATTAGTGACATGTAATCAAATCTTGTAACAGTCGCCTTAACTGTCTCTTGAATGTCCGTGCTGTTGGAGATCCGCCAATATTCCCATTAGTGTAAGGTCCAGAGGATCCACACGTGGCAGCTCTGGAGCTTCCCTTCGCGGTGAGATGGGTCCGGAGCTGTTATACACGTGGCGGTACCGGAGCTTCCCTCAATTAGGGGTTAGGTCCAAGGTTATTATCCACGTGTCAACTCTAGAGCTTCCCTCTGTTGGGAGTTCAGCTCCGGTCTTGTATTACATGTGGCAATCCCGGAGCTACTCATATGAGAAAGGTGGGTCCAGTGCCATGTGACATGTGGGGCCTGAGGGAACCTTCAACTCTGACAGGTGGAACTCTCTTGTACTTCTTGCGATATCATGGGTATTCGGTACGCAGGGTACCGACAGATTGCATTCTAGATGTTGCCTTACATATGTTGTTTATAAAATTAGAAATTAAGTCACAGGACACTGTCTAGTTGTACTCTCTTCGATTATTTGTCACCGGCTAATTCAATTTTGAACTAATCAGTGATAAATAAAAAAAATCTAAAAGAAGTAACTATTGGTGATATGCCCAAGAGGCAATCATAACAATTCTGATTCAAACATGTCGGATACTTGATCCATACTAATGAAGGTACTAACGAGTTTGCGATCTAAAAGTACATTAGCGTGTCTATAAATATGAGAGATAGAGTTAGGAGCGAATACTTCACTACGTGACAGCCCGAACAGCCACCCTCTACAGACCTCACGCCGAAGCTCTTGTTGTGTGCACAATGCTAGCACACTAGCACACAACGTTTCTTCCCGACTTCGTGGAGGAGCTGCTGCTACTGCTGGGCTGATCGGCTACACAACATCATCGTCTACTCGCTGATGTGATGAGGATGAGGAGACTAACGTGGTTGTCTACTTCACTTACACCGACACATATTTACGACTAGATCTTCCGCTACGCTGCACACCTAGTAGTAACGGTATATAGTTTCTTTTATTTGCATGTTTTTGAATGATGTGGTAAAATTGCTAGAGCAGCGTACCGCCGATTTTCCAACAGTAACAAATAAAATCTTGTCCAGTGTCTTGTGGCAATTATCACCATGGGGTGTATGTGTATCCTCTAGCAATTTCTACCTTTCTAGAATGACAAAGTTAGGGAGTTGCAAATGAAGGTAATACGTTTCGTGTCTGCTGTCTTATCTTCAACCTTCTCTTATTTGTATCTCAGCAAAACCTCACTTTTGGTTTCGTTTCGATCTGGGGTTTAAGACCATCCGCAGTGGTTCACTGTAAAACTTACTGGACTGGAAATATAAAGTAGATTACTGGAAGTATATAGTAAGTGTCCAGAGTGAAATGCTGGAAGTATAGATGATATACTGGAAGTATAGAGGGATAGAGTAAGTTTTAGAGGAAACCGCTGCGGATGGTCTAATCTGAAAATCTAGACCGTGAAATCCAAATCCAAAGTTCACGGCTTCTCGCATCTAATCCAAGCTCGAACCAGGGGGCCAGTCCTCAGAACTGGAAGTGAAACACGGGCAGCCGCAGGAGCCCCGTAGAAGAGCAGCAGGATGCTTCTGTTCGCCGCCACCGCCATCGCTACCGCCCCTTCATTCCATCTCGACGCCGCCACCTGCCACCTTCCGCGTCCTCTCTACCGTCCACCTCCACGGCGGCTGTGTGCTGGCCTCAGGGCCTTACGGCGCACCGTCTCCTCCGGCGGCGACGTCTTTTGGGAAGAGCCAGACGACGGGTCCGGGAGCGACTACGAGGACGACGAGTATGAATCGGCCGAGCGGAGAAGCGGCTCGACTTCCCCGTCCCTCTCGCCATTCTCCAGGCTCCAAGCGGCGCAGCAGCACGAACAGGAGCTCCGGAGAGGTATCTTTGATATGAACTGGCCAATTTACTAATTTTTCCCCATTTCTTGATCTCCTCGTAGCTCCCTGTTCTTCTATTACGCGCACTGTTTTGTTCTCCCGTCACAATGGGGATTATTTGCAGCTTAGTATGTGCAGTTGATTCTGTTATAAATGGTTGCGCTGTTTATGCTTCTCATTTTTCAGCATCTAGATGTACTAGCTGCTCTGTGTTGTTAATTCTGTCACTATCTTGTTTGCCTAGAAATCGAGTTTCTCTTAACTCCAGAAGAAAGGGCTATCTTGGACCAGAACGAGGCCCCTGATGTCAGCAAAATATCATCAGTTAAGTTTCTCCCACTGCCTTAAAATTAGGAACCATCCTTGGTATATGATAAATTTCTTGCGTTGTTACTGCAATTGTGTAATCAAAATATGTCAAGCTTGAAATGAATGCATGGTTCTTAAATATTAGATTTTGCTTCTAAACCCAGAAGTTGGATTGTTGGTGCAGCCAAAATGGCATCCACTTCATAGCTACGCGTTGGCACTTCAGATACCTCTCATGGACAGTCTGCTGGACAGTGGTGTTGACATCAATTTATTTGATAAAGTAGGTTGCCTGCTGATGATTTTTCGAATTTTGATGGCTTAAAAGCCCCATTTGGGACAGCTGAGTTAACTTTTGGAGTGTTTCTGGTTCAGGATGGTTTCACCCCTCTTCACAAGGCAGTCATAGGTAAAAAAGAGGCTGTTATTAGCCATCTTCTGAGGAAAGGGGCAAATCCCCATGTTAGAGATAGGGTAAGTGGGTAACTGGTCAATCTTCTTCTCAATTATTGTTACATACTTTTACAAGAGTGAGGTTCAGTTAGAATTTGAATTTGGAAAACGTTTTGAAGTAGTGTTATCTGTTGTCACATTGATTGATCCCTCAGATGCTAGAGTGCAATTTTCAGTCCTAATTTTGAGCTTTTCTTTAATTAGGCTCTTTGAATTAAGTATGCTGATGTGCAGGACGGAGCCACACCATTACATTACGCTGTTCAAGCTGGTGCCCTGCAAACTGTGAAGTTGCTGATTAAGTACAAGGTTGATGTCAATGTTGCTGATAATGTGAGTTAAATGGGTATATTTTATCTTAAATCTTTTCAGGGGCATGTGATTTCCTTTTAAAGTTTCCCCACATATAGGATGGATGGACACCCCTACATATAGGCATACAAAGTAGAAACAGGGATATTGCAAAGGTCTTGCTTGTCAATGGTGCAGATAGGTCAAGAAGAACCAAGGTATGCCTCTATTGTGCCACACTTTCTTTTACCTATTGTTGTTGCCGCTTCTTCTATTTGCCGAGAGTTTAATGTCTTTTTATTGCTTCACAAAGGATGTCAGACAACCCATTTAACTTATTTATGTCTATATGGCTATTTCTCTCATTACATACTTGCCCTTCAAGCTATATGGATGAATGTTTATTCCTTTATGTTGCCCAAGAAACAAAATTGATGTATGAACTCCCTGAATTTATCACACATTACAGGATGGAAGAACTGCATTGGATCTAAGCTTGTGTTTTGGAAGGGATTTCAAGTCATATGATCTTGCAAAGCTTGTCAAAATTGTTCCTGGAAATAGAGAGTTTTAATTTTTCCCTGCCATAAATATGAGATGAAGGAAGAGCAACAATTAATAAGCATGTGGATGAGCCTTACGATTTGTCCGGGTTTCTAGGAATTGGTTGTTCCTACTTTATGAATCTAGTTCCATTGTTCTAACCCAGATTTTATGTAAACGCACCACAGATAGGTAAAAGCACAAGAACAAAATTATCATTTGTTATCTTTCAGATGATCTTTTCTGCAAAATTTAAGCAACCTGACAGAGTGATCCATAGCTGTTCTGTTTAAAGTGCACACTGCTGTGATTTTCGAGTTGTTTAGACTGGTTGTTTCCAAAAGGGTTGTGCCAAAATTTGATCTGTTACTTTTCTGCAGTTTATATCTCAAGAATTACTTTTGGCAAAAAAGTGTTTACCTCAATCAAGTGACACTATGACTGTCTTTTGACCGCATATTGTAATCAAAGTAGCCACATTAAAAGGCAAGTTACCTCACATTCAGTGTCAGTATGTAATAAATCTGTCCCATGTCTCCATTTGTATCAATATCAGAGCTGGGAGTTTTATTTCCACGAGATAATGTACCCATGCTAAAGAGCCTTTGTACCCACATAAATAACCAAAATTTTAGTATTATACTGGTAAATGAGAACACCAAATTTTCAGGTTTTTAAACAGAATTGCGTATACACACTGGAAATGTATCAGGATCCAGGCAACCAGAGCAGTTTTGCACATAAATATCAACTTTCAAGCATGCTACAACTCGACAAAAATGGAGCTTAGATGCCCTCATATCGCCTTGCAATGTAGAGCCGGACATTTTAAACCTGAGAGGGAAAAATGGAAAACTAATACTTGGTACACCTTCAACATCAAAATTTATTCTACGAAAATGTATAGAAATACCACAAATACATGTAACAGTATAAAGAAGTGCACTAAAGCTAGCAACCTCCTGACTGGCCTATTTTTCTTGTAAGGAGACACGCCTGAAGATGGCCTGGAAAGTTTGTCCTTCATTTCTTGCAACCTTCTGGCCTTCTTCGGTGGCACTAGACAATAACTTGACCACTGGATCGGCTTTTATCTCTTCATCTGGAACAGCTTCAAACAGTGGATGTTTCTCCAGGCACGACCGCATCCACTCCCCAAGTTCCTCCACATCAGTAATAGTATATATGATTCCTCCAACTTCCATCACATAAGCATACTCATCGAGCAAATGCATGCTAATAACCCTTCTTCGGTGGTTCTTCTCCTTGAAGTGGGGATCAGGGAACAGGAAAAACATCTTGGTGAGCTGGGCCTTCCTGAAGTAGTTTGGAATGTACTTCATCGAATTGGTGCGCACAACAGATATGTTGTCATACTGTCCTGAGTTTGATGCTCTTAAGGCCAAGATCCTCTCTTTGACATACTCAGTTACCTGTACCAGAATACATCACAAGCAAAACAGTGAAGTCAGATATTACCCCCTGAATTCTGAAGCTAGGTCATTTGAATAAAAGTGTTGTCTGAAATAAAAAAAAAATTGCATCCTATGCTAAGTAGACATCCAAGTTCAACATGATTAGCAGAAACTCAACCACACAGGCTCTGCAAATCTGAAGCAAATAATCTCTCTTTTTGTAAAAAAAAAAAAGAGGTTTGTGGGGGGTGGGGGGGGGGATACTAAACATTTCACAATGTTATAAACGGTATGAATCCATTTTACAAAGGGGACTCAGAAACGGTTCAGTATGTACATGACCGTTCCAGTAGAGTTTCTGAAATATTTACTTGCATGCCAAAGCCAAACCCAGTTCATTGCTCATATTCATACTATTAGATACTTCAGGCTTGCAACTACAATTGGAATCATCCAAACAAGCCAAGGTGGAAGCAAGAACAAAAATCATAATCACCTTGTCCCTGAGCTCCATGCCGATCATGAGCGTGTCGGGAAAGAGGGGCGAGAGACCGACGAGAAGCCCGCCGAACCCGCACCCTACATCCGCAAAGCGGATCCGTGGAGCTGCAATCGCCGCCGCGCCGCCGCCTTTGTCCGCCGGGAAGTACCGCGGGTAGTGCTGCGAGAGGTCGAACTCGTCGGGCGACACCGGAACCGGGAAGTGCGAATCGCTGAGCGGGTTGCTGTGCGCCCGCGCGCGGTAGAACCGCTTCCGGGGGAGCTTCCCCGCCGCCTGCTGCCCGCGGCCGGCGCTCGCCCCGTTGGTCCTCGTCATAGGGAGTGCGGGGAGGGGATGGAACGGAAGTTCGCGGCGGGGGGTGGAGAGGAAAAGCGGGACCGGTGGTCGGCGTGGTGCGGGGTGCACGCGCGTACGGCGGAGGAGTTGGGGGCGGGGCAGAGGCGGAGGCTGGGAGTTCAGCGGCGCATTAGGGCATCGGTGGCGGCGTGGAGTGAGCGTGCGGAGTGTAGCTGGGCCGTGAGCCCGTGAGTGGCTTGTTGGGCTGCAAGCAAGTAACTGGGCTGATACGGGAAGCTTGGTCTGTGGGAGGAAGCTGGGCCCCTAGCAACAAGATCCGCGATTTTTATGTATTCTGTCCGTTTTTGAGAGTTTCTCGTTTTGTAATTTATTTTAAAGGAGGGAGGAAGTACAAATTGTATGCTCAGAAGGCGCTTGTCCATCGGAGCAGCTGCGCATAAGATTCCAGTAGGGAGATTTTACGCGCAACCCCGAGTGGATTATTTGCCCTCCCACCACGCAACTCATCCAGAGCCTAGAAGTTATTTTATTTGCTGATTTGTAATTTATAAATAGAAAACAATTAAAAATTTCCGCAAAAAGCAAAATACATGACATGATAGTAATCCAAGTTTTTAAGACACCTTTCTGTACTTATGAAATCATGAACAGGACCATGCCGTCAAGAAAGAATTAGCTAAAAACAGCCTACTGGCCTGCACACATTTTAAGCTCTAAAACTTGTTCTTTAGCGGACCTGCAATGATTCTTGTTAATGCCTGCAGTTATTATCGGTGATAGTGTGGTGAGACCGTAAGCTCTTTAATGATGAATCTCGATTAGCTATATGCCCGGCTTTAGATCGGTATCTTTGCATACCCTGCCTTTTAGATGGTATCCGGATATTGCTACTAGTTCAGTTCTTCCTTTAGCAGGTGCATTATCTGGTCAGTGCTGCTTTGGCACTGCCTTTAGTAGGTGCCATCAGATGATGTATATACGATCATTCTGAGATCCAGCTTAGCATACGTTGTACTCGTACTAAGCAACGATTCGTTTTGGTTAGTAAAAGCTAGTTTAAGTACATCGCAAAAGTAATAACAATGCAGAGTTTTTAGTACGCACATGCATGCCTAAGGCAGCTTTGCCGGTTGCCGCGTGCATGGAATGTACCCATAAAATTTTGCTTGCTAGGAGTAGCTCCTTTCCCGCTCCCGCACCACTGCAATCCTCCACTCTGAATTCTGAAACACGAGTAGTGACCAAGCAACACTGGAAAAAGATGACGAGTAATCCAAGATGCTCTCATCACCTTGCTGTCTCACCCCTCTCTGCGCATGGTGACGCTCCCACTGCTCTACAATCTCCAAGAAACCATGCAGGTTGCAGGCATCTGTTCCTTTCGGCCAAAGTCACGCATCTCAAAAGCGCCGAGCCCTGCTGCACAGCACAGGCGCAGTGGACGCGTGGGCGCGGCCGGCCGGCCAGCCTCCGAGCACCGCCCCGGCCTGCTGGCAGCCGTTGCATGCGCACTAGCTTAGCCAGAGCCAGCCGACCGCCTGCGTGGAGGGAGAAGAGGTTCTCGATGAGTGCGCTGCTAACTAAGCGCGCGCGTGTCGTCTGTAACATATGTGCTGCGGCCCCCGTCCGTGAGATAAAGCGAAAGCGGCGGGTTCTTTTGGTTTAGTCAGCGGCGAGCATTACCAGCGATGCGGTAGCGCACCTTCGTCACGAATCACGAGAAATTTGGAGATTCTGGTAGTTCTTGCAGACCTGTAAGTAAAGCTGTTAATAAAAGCTCGAGCCTCGAAGTATTCGAGTCCGACTTATTAAAAGTTTGATTCGAACTCGATTTAATAAGTAAACGAGCTAAATTTGAGATTTTTTTGTCAAGCTCGTCAGTCTGGCGAGCTCGATCGGTTCGATAAAACTCGTCAAGCTAAATTATGTTTTATAAACATTATTTGATAATATTTTTCTCTTAAATATTTTTTATTTTTTTAAACGAGCCTCCTAAGCTTGAATCCAAGCTTTTACGAGCATCATCCGAGCGTAACTTTTAAACGAGTCTTATCGAATCGAGGTTGAGCTCGACTGCAGAATCGACCGGATTTCAGACTCAGCTCAAGCTCAACTCGAATTTTTACCGAACTCGAGTCTCGGAAGGCAAGCTCGATCAAGTTCGGCTCGTTGACAGCGCACCTGCAAGGTTGTGCTAGACAACGACTCTTGAGTTTGTTATGTACTCCTTCTCCAAATGTTAATTTTAGCTTTGGTTAAATCTATTTTTAATTATTATTTTTATAACTTTGATTAATATTTAAAATATAATACTTGTAATTTTAGATGTATTCTAAAATATATTTTCATACGGTATAATTTATATGTTACTAAAGGTAATTGAGTCTATATACATTACTGGTCAAACATAGGTTCGGCCAAACCTAGAAATAACATTGTTGCGTGACAGTGGATATTGTAGGAGTAACCAGTACTATTTCACAGGAAAAAGTTTCAGGCATGGATGCTGCTGTCCTGTCTATCACAATGTATTTGCAGGTCGTACAAACATGGCCTGATCAGTGGTGGTGTCTTTCGATCTCCCCTACCAACTGAGACAATCATTTCCAGTACCCACCTCGTTCATTGCACAAGTACGCCCTTCAGGTATGTGGGCACCAAATCTGGACACCATTATCCTTGGCCTCCCCCATAACTACCCACACATCTGCATAAAACAATGTGTTATGCGCAGGCCCCTAGAGCTGGTAGGTGCACCAACGCGAATCTGCGTATAAAAAGCTCGCTTCCAACACGTAAAAGTGTGGATTCCAGCGCCTGCAGCATCATTGCAGCTGAGACAATGATTGCCAATTGGGCCGGCCGGCCGGCGCACCAAGAACACACGATACAGCACTCCATCTATCATAAAAATATTTGTTACTATCTAGTTTTCAGAAATAAATTAGTTTTTTTAAAATAAATTAGTTTTTAAAAATAAATTAGAAAGTGACAAATATTTTAGAATAGAAGGAGAGTATGCATCCAATATACTCCAAAGCTATCTGCAAAAAGGGATGTGCTCTGCATTGCACCATGTCTGAATATAACAGTACATCGCACTGCTGCTTGTTTGCTTATGACATATTATTTCCCACGTATTATCCCAACTCTAAGATGCAATCGTACACAATCTTGAGCTCTCCAAAAAATGACCTGAGTGACAAGAGACTTCTTACACATTGGCTAGCTTCTATCTATATGAGCACCTTCAAAAAACAAGTGTTTATCTTTGTTTCGTCTTGAAGTGCCGACAAACCCACAGAAATCAACCGATTATTGCAGCACGCAACAAGGCACTTCTGTTTCTCTTTCAGGCAGCAGGCTGAAGTCGGAGGAACATTGATTCTGGACACCGAGATGGTTCACCGGCTACTGATCTGTTGCGTCAGTTACTGGCTTCGGCAATGCTGTGTAGAGAAGGGCGCCAGTGGCGATGCCTTGTCCCAGAATGCGTCGACGCGTTGCTTCGGCTGTTGTCCCTGTCCTGTTGGATGGGCGGCAGTAGTTAATCAGGTGGTGATGCCCCTATCATACTTATCCTAGTTTAAAATCAAATGACGATTGCCAACTTGCTACACTTACAAAAATAAAATGGTTTATAATCGAAAGAGAAAGGCACAAAGTTTAATTTGTATTATCTGTCCTGTCCATTATGACCATTAGTAATTACAGTAATTGACAAGACTTTATACCGATGGATTCTTGGCCTCTCTGCGAGCATCATGCATCCATGTTCCATATTCTTCGTTTCGTTTATCTAACTGATTGAACTGGAGAATGTCAAACTTGTAGTGCCATCAATCTAAATTATATATTATATGAGGTAGCTTAAAATTTGATCAGCTACCATTGCTACAGTTTCCAAGAGGTGGTGTAAGGAAAGCAAGATGTGACCATGGTGTTATTATGATATTATCTACTAGTCTGGTTTGAGAATAATTTATGCACTATAAATGAAACGATGATATCATGCAGCTTATTCCTTCCTTGTATCTTTATCATCTATTATTACAATATGATGTTATCTTTTGTATCTCACAGCAAAGCTGGTGAGCAACATTTAGAACATGCTTTGTATACAAACATGCAAAGTATGGCTTGGGGAACGTATATTCGTTCGACCGTATCACATATCTGAATCAAGATCGATTATTTATGGTCTAATTAGTTGAAATTGTCTACCAAAGGACAACCGGGACGAAAAAGAAAACAGGGGAGGGATTGATTGAACGGTAGTGGATGGTAATAATCATGATTCAGTACCTGATCATGGCCGTCATCCAGCCGTGAGTCATCACCCTCGGAGCCGGCCCGACCTCTGGCCAGCATCTTGGATTGGGGAAGCTGCTGCTGCTGCGCCCTCCTGGTCTTGTCCTCCTTCTTGGCCTGCATCGCCTTGGTGACCTCAGCGACGGTGATGAGGCGGTAGGCCTGGCCGAGCAGCATCGTGTCCCGCGGCTTGAGCAGCTTCACCCGCGTCACCCGCGGGGCCGCCGCCACGCGCTGCTGCTCCTGCTCGGCCTTGCTGGGCGGCGGCTGCTGCTGCTGCTGCTGCTGCTTGTGCTCGGCGGCGGCGTCGCGGTGCGTGACGAGCGCGACGTAGTGGCCCGGGTTGGCGCGCATGACCTCGGCGGCGCTGGTGGCCCAGTAGAGCCGCTCCACGCGCCCACCCGGGAGCTGCACCACCACCGCCGCCGCCTCCGCCGCCTGGCAGTTGCCCATGGGTTATTGTCGGTCTCGGTCTCCTTCCGGCTTCTTGTGCCGGCGTCCGTGCGTGCGTACGGACGGACGGACGGGGTGCGAGGTGTGCGCGCAGGGAGAGGAGAGGGAGACGACAGACACAAGTTGGTGGCGGTGGCGGCCGACCGCGGGCGATGCCGATGCCGGTATGATTTATGAAGCGGCGGTGGCCGCCAGTGGGTGGATGTGCTCGTAATTTTAACGGCTGAGATGGCGTCGCGTGAACGGATGGAGCGTGCAGACATCTGCGCTGCGCCCGCTCCGGTCCACTCGGCGTGCGTGAGGAGGTTTGCTCACGCCGGTCACGCGCGCCAGACCGCCAGTGAAACACTAAAAACTGAAACAGAGTTCTCGCCCTGCCGGAGGCGCTCGCCACGGCTACCGACTCATTGCTCGGTGAAACAGGATGCCGCTTGCCGCGGTAATTTGATAACGGCTCATTTACTTGAGCACAGCCCAAATATGCAGGAGACCGACCTCTACTGTCAGCTGTGACAAAAAATGATTCGTTGCCCTGTTGTGGGCTCATGGGCCAGATGGTTTATAGTCCAAGTCCAGTCTAAGCAGGCCGTGGGCCACGAGCAGGCGACGCGTTCTAGTTGGAGAACAGTATATAGGCCCAGCCCACATGCCCATACACGCTCCTGCCCGCTTTCTCGGTTCCCCACCACCGTCTCTCTGCTTGCGCCATGGTTACCTCTTCCTGAGCGCCCCGCCGACGCCGCCACCGCATCTCGCAGCCGGCAGCCATGGTAACCAATTTCCTGCAGAAGTACCAGCTCCAGAACCACCAGCTCGTACTCCCCAAGAGGCATCTCGTCGCCTACGCCATCTACGCGCTCATCGCCCTCGCCCTCCTCCATTACCTGCTCTTCTACCCCGCGCCCGCGCCTGAGAAGGCAGTGGTGGTGCCGCGGGTGCAGGAGGAGGTAGATACCGTTGTCCCAGCTCAGGTGAATGTGCGGGAGCCGCTGCCGCCGCCGCCGCCTCCGCCTTCTCTTGGCCAGCAAGGAGATGAACTGCTGCTGAGTCCACAAGGTACACAGATCGGGACTTCCCAGTTAATTTCTCATGTTTGTTTTGCGAAATGTTGGAGTAGAGATTTCTCTTGTGCAAAGATTATGCTGCTGGATTGGCTTTGTGAATAAGCTCGTTTTTCGGTTTCGCGATGTTGCTAGCGCGGAGATTTATGCCAATTTTGGTATTTTGTCTAGGAAGGAAGGCATCGTGTGTAGAACGATAGTGAAAAGTTCTTGAATTTGGGCATCTGGTTTCTGAATTTGTTATGTAAAATCAGCTTTTGGAACAAGTCTGGTGAGCTAATCTTGCAGTCTTGTTTTGCAACCTCGTATAGCCGAAGTGTCGTCGCCGTGCGATTACTCCGACGGCGAGTGGGTGCCGGACGCGCGGCCGCCGCTGTACAACGGCACGAGCTGCGGCACGATAAAGGACGGCCAGAACTGCATGGCGCACGGCCGGCCCGACACGGGCTACCTGTACTGGCGGTGGCGGCCGCGGGGGTGCCACCTACCGGCCTTCTCCCCGGAGGCGTTCCTCCGCTGGCTCCGCAACAAGCACCTGGCCTTCGTCGGCGACTCCCTGGCGCGTAACCAGGCGGAGTCGCTGATGTGCCTCCTCGCGTCCGGCTCCCCGCCGGAGCTCGTGTACCGCGACGGGGAAGAGAACAACTTCCGGCGGTGGGTGTTCCGGGAGTACAACGCCACGGTGTCCGTCTTCTGGTCGCCGGTCCTGGTGAAGGTCGCGGAGAAGGCGGAGCACGCCGGCGTGCGGCACAACAACGTGTTCCTGGACGCGGTCGACGAGCGGTGGATGTCGCAGCTGGGCGCGCTCGACGCGGCCGTGCTGTCCGTGGGCCACTGGTTCTTGATCCCGGGCATCTACCACGACGGCGGCCGGGTGGTCGGCTGCCACGACTGCGCCGAGCTTAACCACACGGAGACCGGCTTCTTTGGCGCGTTCAAGGACGCGGTCCACCGGACGCTCGCCGAGGTCGGCCGGCGGCACGGGGGCAGGACGAAGGTGGTGGCGCTGACCACGTTCTCGCCGGCGCACTTCGAGGGGGACTGGGACAAGGCCGGCGCGTGCCCGAAGAAGCGGCCGTACAGGAACGGCGAGAAGGAGCTGGGGTACACGGAGACGGAAATGCGGAAGACAGTCCTGGAGGCGGTGCAGGCCGCGTCAAACGCCAGTTCGGGCCTGCGGTTCGCGGCGCTGGACGTGACGACGCTGGCCAACCTGCGGCCCGACGGCCACCCGGGGCCGTACATGCACAACGACCCGTTCGCCGGCGGCGGCGGCTCGCGCGACAGGGTGCAGAACGACTGCGTCCACTGGTGCATGCCCGGGCCGGTGGACACGTTCAACGAGATCCTCCTCCAGACCATCCTCCGGTGACCGCGCCGCGCGCCGACATCCCTCTGCGCGTCATGTGTTCAGTTCAGTATCGTGATCTGGATAGAAAATGCATGTGCTTCGACGATTCTTTTGCGCGTCGATGCGATGGTTATTAGGATCTGAGATTCGTACCGGATGTAGGCGATCGTTGATTCCGGTTGGGGATTGTGACCGAGCTGAGGTTCAGGATTGTTTAGGCCTGGTTTGGTTCTGTAGCTGTATGAAACTGAATCTGTAGCTTAGTTTAAGGCAGGAATTTTAGAACGCGGATGTTCTTGCATCATATCTGAATGCAGATGCGCGGTCAGTGTGACCATCGCACGATTGAGAGCACGAAATGCTCTGGGAAATTCGGAGGAACCTCGCAGGAAATCCTCGGTCCTGAATGAGAACGTGTTGGTATTTATGAGGTGTTGATGAACACAGCGTTACCGCTGTCCGTCAGTGCACCGTGCACGCACGTAGTTCTGTTGTTTACCCATGTGAGCATCGCTACTGATCTGAATCCTCACCAACAAATCCTAGTCCGGATCTCCACCACATGCAGGTGCTTCGTGTCCTGGCGCGCCGACGCCGCATGTGCCCTGCCGTCCGGGAACAAGTGCCTAGCCTCGTCCGCAAGTTTGTACAGTATATCTTTCTTACTTTATTTGACAAGTCCATGCCTGCGAGACATCCATCCGTCGCAAGTCGCAACCCGTGTTCCGTGTCGTTGATGCAACTCAGGGTGAGAGCAAGGATAATGGAGTAGCCGGTTGCAGGCTGTAACTCAATGCCATATCACTTTAGAGTCAACAGTTTAGCCTTCTTATATAATAGATTAGCTATTAGATTGACTGTAAAGTGATTGGAATAAATGCCCTGTTTTTCCTACCCCCAATCGCATGCAGCCACATCGGTAGAGTCACCTCGTAAGTGCTGCTGCGCTGGCTACTATTCTGGCGCCTACAACCCTCTCTCTCTTCTTTACTTCCTTATCCACGTAAGCAATATTCTGACGTGGATTCTTTTGAGCCAGCTGATTAGGCTCTATTATACCTGCTCTGACTGGACCCGGTCCAACGACCGGGAATCGTGGGATATGACCGCATCTCCATGAGACAGCCCGCAGGCTTCGCTCCATCGAGCCGTCCGTGAATCTACGTGGCATCATCTGAGGCCGGTATGCACAACCTCCGGTGCATACCGGTTCCAGAAAAAAAAATCCTCCATCATGGTTGTCCACGATCCTCATCGCCGCGTCAACCGCCAAGAAACCGATGCCTCGTTTCCGTCGAGGCGCGACTTTGCAGGCTCAGCGATGATGCAGAGATCTGCCGACTTATGGCACTGCAGGTCCCACCTGCCTGTGCGCAACCCCGCCGGCCGGCCCACCGAAACAGTGGGCCGCGACCATTGATACCCGTTGAAGCTTTTGGTCGGCCCAGGACAGGCTTTTGTGAGCCAAGATAGCACCCGTGCGTGCAGGCTGGCTTGTTACGTGCATCGAACTTGTGCGGCGTGGATTATAAGTAGCATTGATCTGAGCCATCTATCAACTGTACTAAGCCCGTGTCATATCCCGTCGGCCTGTGTGCTGCCGTGAAGCTTGGTTTCCTACGCTGCTTTGTTTAAGTGCTTGTCGATCGGTCATCACATTCATTGCATTGCTGCGGATTACCGTATACTCTCTTATTTGTCGAAAGTTTGTCGCTTTCCAATAAAAATAAAAAAAATCGACAAACTTTCGAGATAGGAGGGAGTAGCAGAATAGAGTAATAGACTCGCCATTGAATCTTCAGTAATTATTTCAAGGTTACTTTTACATTGTTCTATCTTCTACAAGAAGCGTTTTCCATGATTTTTGAACTTATAGAAAAGCTTAAATAAATTAAGCTCTAACTGTCTTGCTTTAATTTATGACATGCACACACAAAAAAAACTATTTCACTAAAACTAATAATTTGCCTATCTAGATCTGAGATAACAAAGCTAACAAAATTGCTTTGCCATTTTTGTAAACTATATTCAATTTAATATGCATGTATTTTACTATCTATGTTGAATGTCCATGTTGGACTTAAACGCAGTACCTCACATTTTGACTTTGAATGTGTCATTTTGATATATTAGGGACTCATATTATCTGAACTTGAGTTATGGACCTACATGAGAAAGTGCGACAAGTTTAGGTATCCATATCTACCCGAAGCTGAGTTATAGATATAGATGAGTGGTTTTTCGAAAAAAATAGACATAGATAAGAACACTGGAGAAGTTTAGAGACCCCTAATGCGTATACCTCTTGCAAAAACTTCCATGTCCACGGTTGCAAAAGCATGGCTACCATCTCTCAGTCGTACCTTCCTCCATGTAAAAATCTTCAAAAAAATCGAATCACAATTCACAACAGTATATTACTCAGATACTTGCCTATGTAAAAGATTGAATGTTTTTATTTGTGAACAACAATATCATTATGACATAGCCATATTGACCAAAACATGATTGTACTCACTACAAGAAACGGGTAAAAGGTTGTCGGCCTTATAGCCGTCGATTTCCTTCTATAACCGGCGTACATACATTCAAGCCATTGGTACACCAACGGTTTTAGTTGTCCTTTGTTCAAAGTTTTTAACAATTATGACCGTTGGTCCCGATGTTTTTAACAATTATGATCATCGGTTTTGGCAGCTCGATGTATTTACAGCTTATAGCCGTCGACCCTGATACCCGACACCTTTAATATATATAACCACCGGCTTGCCAGCAACCGACGCTTTTAATGCGTTAAAGCCGTCGGCCATTTATTCTTACTCGACAGCTTTAAGTGACGCGTTTTTGTTTTTTTAACCGCGCATCGAGTAATTCGATCATGTACATATTTTTGTTTTTTTAACCGTTTTTGTTTTTTTGTTTATGCTTATCCATTTATGCTTGCCGGACATTAGAGGTGAACTGCGAGTACCCCTCGAGCTTGCCGGCGCGCGGACGTCCTCGACGGTGGCCCGACCAGTCCTGACCCACGGATCCAGCACCACGCCTTCACCTCTGGGTTGATGCCGCCAGCGTCATGGAGCGACGAAACGCTCATACCGGATCCACCGCCTCGTCGTAGGATAAGGCGCCTCCTCTAGCGTGACGAACCGCTCGTTCCAGGGGGAGGAGTTGGAGTAGTAGGCGTGGACGAGCAGATTTCCATCGGCATTCCCAACATTGGTGTTGGAAGGGAAAGAGCAATTGACGACGACGACATAGATGCGGCCTTATCCCCAATCGGAGAAGAGGACACGAGAGGGGAGACCCTGGTGCTGGTGGAGACTTCGGTCAACGAGCGGCGACATCCAAAAAAGGAACGGTGCGCGGACGACGGGAGGCAGATGACAGGGAGGCGGCATGCGGACGATGGGAGGCGCACTAAAGGGGAGGTGGCACGCAGATGACGGGATGCGGCACACGGACGACGTGAGGCGCGCGGATGATGGGAGGCGGCTTGCGGACGACGGGATGTGGTGCTTGGATGATGGGAGGCACGCTGACGGGAACTTTAGTCGATGAACGATGCATAGACTTCGGTAGACGTGCGGCGGGGACTTGGTCGGCGCAACGGCGCGGACTTCGATCGATGGGCGGCGGGGACTTCCCTCGACCGGATTTCTCTCTGGATTTTGGTAGCAGGGCAACGGGGACCTCCCAAGATAAGCGGTAGCTAGGGTTCTATCTGGAACTGAAGGAACCGATCTCTTATTTAAAAAATTCTGAGCAAGATTAGAGTCATCGGCCTGGGAGCCAACGATTATAGTATATGCGTCGAACCTTGTGACATGGTCGAGAACTTTAACATGGCTGTCAGTTTAATGCGTCCGGCCGATGGGTTTAACTTATGGTCGTCAGTTTTTGCGTCCGACTAGGGTTTAAATTATGTATTGATTTTATATGTCTGCTCGGCGGCTTACTTTATAGCCATCGAGATTAATAAACCGACAATGTTACTTAATTTAGAGTCGACGACACTAACATTTATAGAAACTCTGACGCCCTATTGCTCGTTTCCTGTATTGACTATTCTCCTTTTGTTAGTTGTAAATTTTTCATCTTGCCTTGTACCCATGATGTGACAAATATTAATTGGATTCTGAATGCATAAAGCAAACCTAGTAATGCACCTGACATAATTTGCAAAGGGACAATCACATAAGAGGTGTTTTGTAGTTTCATTATCATTGCAAAAGGTTATCTCATTGTGATAAAAATGTTATCTTGTTGTGGCAATCACATAATTGTTGATATTTTTCCATTTTGTGCGGTGTATTTAGCAATTCCTAGTCTACCTTGCTCTTTTTGTCATCAAACAATATTCCATTTTCGTGAGGCGATATTTTTCCATTATCAACAGAATCTAGATCAAAGCTTGTCGGTACCCTGCGTACCAGGTACCCCACAGTACCGCAAGAAGTGCAAGAGAGTTCCACCTGTTAAAGTTGAAGGTCTCCTCAGACCCCACATGTCACACTACACTGGACCCGCATCCCTCATATGGGTAGCTCCGGGATTGACACGTGTAATGTAAGTCCGGAGCTAAACCCCCAACACAGGAAAGCTTTGCAGTCAACACGTGTATAACGACCCCGGATCTAACCCCCAACAGATGAGAGCTCTGGTGCCGCCACGTGTATAGCGGTTCTGGAGCTACCTCCCCGCAAGGGGAAGCTCTGAAGCTGCCACGTGTGGAGCCTATGGACCTACACCACCAACGAGTACACTGGCAGATCCCCAACAGTATGGACATTCAAGGGACAGTTAAAGCGGCAATTACAAGACCTGATTACGTGTCATTAATAATGTATTAATGACACACGATTAGAGCACTATTAATAGGGGTAACACATCCATTAAGACACGTTATCACACTATTAACCACGCTTAATACTCATAGACAGTGTATTAGGCTATTAAATACGCCAGGACCACATGTCAGGCTAGCCAAATGATGTAATGGTCTATCCTTGGACTATAAAAAGACTGAGCCACGCGATACAGACTGGATCGGATCCAAGCTCACACACATACTAGGGCGACTCAATATGACAACACAAACTCCGTAGAGTAGGGTATTACGCTCAAACGGTCCGAATCACGTAAATCTCCATTGTCATCATCTTGTTCCTGATCTCTGCGTGCCCAAACCAATACAAGAACCTCCGCGGGCTACAATCTAGTAGTACCGCAGAAAGTGTTGTTCTCACGCTTCGACAAAGCTATTCTTCTGTTTCTACACCACCTCATGACACCTAGCAAAAAATATACCATGTATATCTTCATTATTCAGGGGAATAAAATTAGATTAGGTAGCTATATCACATGAGGTATATTTCTCATCAACACATCTATTAACTCAGTACTCTTCCATCTCGTTAGGAGTATATTCCTTTTTGTAATTTCCCTGTTGTATAAGGGGTTCTTTGCGTATTGAACCTCTCCTGTACCTCTATATCTTGATGATCCTACTCGTTATTGTCATATTGTAGGAAGTCTAGTCTATCTTTTTGTCACTCATTCTGATATCTTGTACTCCGTTCACATTCTAAGTCAGTTTGTTTCGACTCCGACTCAGGTCCACTACTGTCACTTGTTTTGTGTTTTGCGTTATCTTCGTAGGACTATCTCTACACGTTTGTTCTTTTCACGCTCTAGCTCATTACAGCTAAAGGCATATAGTGATGCCACTTGGGCTAGTGATTCCTCTGATCATCGATCTCTTTCTGCTTATTGCATTTTTCTTAGTGGTTCTATCATTGCTTGGAAGATTAAGAAGCAGGTAGTAGTTTCTCGTTCAAGTGCAGAGGCTGAGTTGCGTGCTATGGCTCTTGTGACTGTAGATGTTACTTTGTTATGGTGGTTGCTTGAGGATTTTGGTATTTCTGTTTCTATGCCGACTTCTCTTTTGTCCAACAGTACATGTGCTATCAGTATTTGCTCGTGATCCGGTCAAGCGTGAGCTTACCAAACATACTGTTGTTGATGCTTTTTATACACGAACACAAGTAGGGCTGCCAATGAAGCTCGAGGCTTGTGAACTACTCGAGTTCGACTCGTTAAAAGCTCGATTCGAGCTTGGCTCGACAGTTAAACGAGCCAAACTCAAGCTTCATCTTGAGCTCGCGATCCTGACAAGCTCAAGCTCGTTAAGCTCAATAAGGCTCGTTTAGATAAATTATGTTTTATAAATATTTTTTGTTACTATTTTACTCTTAAATATTATTTATTTTTATTGTTTAAACGAGCCTCCCGAGCTCAAACTCGAGCTTTTACGAGCTTCAATCGAGCCTAACTATTTAAACGAGCCTTATCGAGTCGAGCTCAAGCTTGACTGTAGGATTGACCAGATTTCAGGCTCGGCTCGAGCTCAACTCGAATTCTTAGCGAGCTCGAGCTTCAGAGGGTAAGCTCGCTCGAGCTCGCCTCGTTGACAACCCTAAACACAGGTACAAGATGAAGTTGTTGATATTCAGTATGTGTCTTCAGAGTTTCACTTGGCTCATTTCTTCACGAAAACACAAATCCGAGCTCAACGTGATTTTTATCTCTCCAAACTCAGTCTTCGTGACTCACCTTGAGTTTGAGAGAGGGGTGTTAGGAGTATATTCCTTCTTTATAATTTCTTCGTGTTATAAGTGGTTCTTTGCATATAATACCTCTCTTGTACCTCTATATATTTGGACATTTGCCCGCATAATAATACATACGCTCTATTCATAACACATCTTACCCGTTATGTATTTTGTTAGAATATGAACGAGAAACATATTTCTTTGTATTGAAAAGTAAATAGTTGACATTTGAATATGTTATCATTTAGGACATCTACAATGCTACAATGTCACAAATTGAACTTTCGAAAACATAATTTTTAGATAGGTGTATTATGCACCATGTATCTCAAAATTATTTGTGAAACATAATTGCATATTTTAATGCTTGGATGCACAACAGTTATTATACATTGTAATGGAGGCATAAATGATTAAAATGTGATAGACAGCTATATCATCCCTCTGTTTAAAAAGTTCCTTGCAACCACTTAATCGCTACTAGAATATGGAGTTGTAACATGTACGGATCCAATCATCTACTATCGATTAGACAATTCCCACTACATAGCACTAAGTAGAATATTCTAATTACGAGCATTTGAGTATGGAAGACTTTGTTAGTGCTACGTAAAATGGAGGGAATGAACAAAGTGGAAACAGTTTGAGCATATATATCAAGAACTATAACTGCGCAAATGGATGTATGTAACAATTTTAATTCATCAAACTTTTTAATTTCTTGTCTCCCATATACATCTTGTGGTTGTTCACCCCCACATAAAGGAATTATACCTCGTCGGTACATGTTGTAATCAAAACCAATGTTCAGCCAAAAGGTTTATGAAAATGCAGTGACTAAACTTTCATCTCACACCAAAACGATTTTTTTCCAGTTAACACAACAAATTAGCATATAATTTAAACTTTTAATATACATCCAGTAACTCCATTTTGAATATGAACTTCAACTTTCATATGAATAAAATTTAAATAACTTTCTTCCTGTATATTAAGGGATGAGTGTTCTCAAATTTCCAAGTTTTAATAAGTATATCCACCCATGGGAGATGCTACAGGTGTCTACTCTGCTTGACATCTTTACCTAGAAGTCGCCATCAGGTGTGTAATTAAATGGTGAGCTCCAAGCCTCCAACAACAAAGCCTTCTTCATCGACTAGTCTAGTGTTCTTGGTGCATCGGTCACATTGATAGACAACTAAATCCCCAAACAAATGGCAATTATTTGCTTTGCTGGCCTTTCAAGGTTCAAAAAGATGGACTTCTCACACCACCTACAAGGACATGGCTTGCACGACTGCATACACGACGATCCAGATATGTGAGAAGGTTAGATTACTATCACCGATGTGTACTGGTCCCCTATGGTACTATATATGTCATCGAACTAGCGCTGTAATCGGCTTTTAACAAAAAACCATAACCTTGCAGCTTTGCTCGAGATGGGAGCGTACCATCCTCACAAGCACAAGGCACCGTCTCCCAAAGGCTACTTCGTGCCCAAACCCGTCTGCGCTTGGCTGGTCTGCGGCTTCCTCTCCTTGGCCGTCCTCCACATCATCTACTGCTCTCCGTCCACCAATAAGGAATGGGTCTTCTCTCCTCTGATTCAGTACCTCGACGACGCTTACTCCTCTGAGTACGTAATCAATATTGTTGATAAAACGTCGTTTAGATCTTCATGGTTACTTGCATTCAGCAGTACAATCTGCTTCAATTGCATGCGCACTGGTTGAATTGGTCGTCTTATGTCTTGGTTGTATTGTTGTACATGCGCGCGCGATTCATCTTTGCAGGCCGACGACAAACTGCAGCTACTCGGAGGGGAGGTGGGTGTTTGCGCCGGGCCACGCGCGGCGGTACAACGGCACGCTGTGCAATGTGAAGGAGAGCCACGACTGCATCCGCAACGGCCGTCCCGACACGGGGTACCTCGACTGGCGGTGGCAGCCGGCGGGGTGCCGTCTACCGGCGTTCAACCCCAGGGCGTTCCTCTCGCAGGCGCGCGGCAAGCACGTGGCCTTCGTCGGCGACTCGATGGCCCGGAACCAGGTCCAGTCCCTCGTCTGCCTCCTCAGCTCGTCGTACCCGGTGCGCGTCGCGTACCGGGACCGGAACCCGTACAAGTACTACTTCTGGCGGTGGTCCTTCCCTTCGCACGACGTGACGGTGTCCTTCTACTGGGCGCCGTTCATCGCCCGGGCCACGGGCAAGGCGAGCAACGACAGCATGCCGCAGACCATGAACTACGTGGACCTCGCGGCGCTCGACGACCGGTGGGCGGCCGACGCCGACACCATGGACGTGGTGGTGTTCTCCGTGGGCCACTGGCTGCTGAACGGGGCCATCTACTACAACGGCACCGAGATGGTCGGCGCCCACCAGCACCCGGAGCTCAGCAACACCACGGTCCTCGGCTACGCCTTGCCGATGCGGTTGGCGTACCGGAAGGCCTTCGAGCGGCTGATGAGGAGCGCCTCCGACCGCCGGCCGAAGAACGTGGTGCTGGCCACCTTCTCGCCGGCTCACTTCGAGGGCAACACCCTCACCACGGCGTGCCCGAGGAAGGAGCCGTACAAGGAGGGGGAGAAGCAGCTGCGGCCCGTCGAGGAGGAGCTGAGGACCATCATGTACGAGGAGGCGGAAGCCGCGACGCGGAAGGTCGGCGGCGCGCATATGACCGTCGATGTGCTGGACGTGACGAAGCTGGCCATCATGCGGCCGGACGGGCACCCCGGCCCGTACATGCACCGCGACCCGTTCGCCAACGGCGTGCGGGAGTGGATGTCGGCGGACTGCCTCCACTTCTGCCTGCCGGGGCCGGTCGACACCTTCAACGAGATACTGCAGCAGATGCTCAGGAACAAGTGGTGAAAGACACGCTGAGAAAGGGTGCGTGTCCCGAGCTTGGTTGCATACGTGCGAGCAAGACACGTAGACCATCGTCGGTTCTGTCACTGCGGCACACCGCACTCGCTTTACCAATTAGACCTGCTTGCCGTGGATGCTGAGTCCATCTGGACCGAAAGCGATCGCTCGTACAGCTACAGTTTACCCGTTGCTCTTTTGGGTTCTGTTCCCATTCAAATACTTGTATTATTTATACTTCTCCTTGGAGATAATTAGAGAAGAACTCAGGTCAAAAAGAGAGCTAGCAGAAAAGCACTCGATCGATCAAAGGGATCAAGCTCAATGCAGTTACGCCATTACGAGATGGTTAATGAGAGTACCCTCTGTGCGCGTATCTCGGTACAATCTGCTCGAGATTGACTGCAAATAGTTGACACCAGACAGTATTAATGATCGCGATTATCATATGAATCGAAGCCTGACCAGTCGAGATTCATCGAAGTTGCTATAGATAGACAGATCGCTCTGACATCTCGTTGAATTTTGAGTGTAGTACAGTATATATAATCCCCTGACGTAGATCTCCATGCATCTCCCAAATCGTGCCACGCATTTAATTTGGTCACAGATTTGAGACAAAAACAAGAACTTTCCCCACTGGTTCGTACAAGGCTACCGTTTGACCTGGGGTGTGCTTTACAAGAAAAATCTGGCCAGGGCTTTTCTTATGCAGATGTAATAAGTCAAGCGCACCCTTGATGCGCTGCAGCGAGTCTACAATTTCATGTGACAAGTATTCAAAATTTTAGGAATCTTTACCTCTTTCTTAATCGCGAATCTAGAGTCAACTCTGATTTGTTAATTAATGGAGCATGTCCTCATCAGAATACATGAAAATAAGGTATACCATCGTAAAAGGATTTTTTATTAATATACAAATTCAAAATGTTTTAATATAAAGAACTTACGAAATGAAAAATTGCAAAAATCATCCACCGTCGTCCATGGCATGGACGAAATCGTATTTCGTCTATCCATGAACGAAATTCGTGCTGACTCAGCCACTAATCCAATGTAGATCTGTATCCTGGCAAATCGTACGTGTCACGGACGAAATTCCCTGCGAAGTCCCGCGTGCCTACGTGCATACAACAGCTGGTGCGTGCGTGCATCCAGTAGCAGTGTGAGCTACAGTAGTATTTGCCAGAGGCGCCGACGGTGACCACTCATCAAGCTTTCGTACTTAGATAACTAGTACGGACATGTAGCTCCCTTTCTTTCCTCCACATAAACATGCTTGTAAAGAAAACAAGGTATCCGGCAGCAAGCAACGTCCACAAGAGCTTCACGAGTCTTTTGCCCGTTCCGTCTGTTTATGTGGAGGAATCATGCCTGTTTGCTCATTCGTCTTTTCACCCAGTTGCATGTCAAGCGCACCCTTGATCGCTCGTATGTGGCATGAACCATTGCCACCGTACAGGTCCATGTCAGATTTGTGGCCGACTGAGCACCAATTTCATCATGCCATGGACGACAGTAGGTCATTTTTGCAATTTTTTCATTTCGTATATCCTTTATAGTAAAAACATTTTTAATTCGTATATTAATAAAAATTCTCATAAAGGCAAAATTTTGTCGCTTCGAGAGCTTTGCAAGTACGAGTGTACATGAAGATGTTAAGAAGAGAGCAGAAAAAGTTTACAATAATAGCTTATAGCCGCACACTTAATAATAATTAACCCGCGATCATCCATTCTCACACTAATTTCACCGCCTCTTCTTCAGTATCTGCAGCAACACCTCGTTGAATGTGTCGACTGGCCCGGGCAGACAGAAGTGGAGGCAGTCAGAATTGATCTTCTCCGGCACGCCGTTCGCGAACGGGTCGCGCTGCATGTACACGCTGGGGTGCCCGTCCGGCCGCATCGCCGCCAGCGTCGTCACGTCCAGCACCTCGAACCTCGCCGCGCCGCCGCCCTCGCCGGCGGTCCTCTCCTTCGCGGCCTTCGCCTCGTCGTAGACGATGTCCCTCACCTCCTTGAAGATCCACACCAGCTCCTTCTCCCCCTTCTTGTACGGCTCCATCTTCGTGCACGCTGTGGGGCTGTCGATCGGGCTGCCTTCGAAGTGGGACGGGGAGAAGGTGGCCAGCACTACTGTCCGTGGCCGGCCGGAGCTCAGCCGCTCCACCGCCTTCCGGTACGCCATCCGGAGCGGCCACGCGTAGCCGATGCGTGTGTGGTTAAGCTCCGGGGCGTTATGGGCGCCGATCACCTCGCTGCCGTTGTAGTAGATGGCGCCGTTCAGCAGCCAGTGGCCGGCGGCGAGCACCACGACGTCGATGGTCTCGGCGTCGGCCGCCCACCGGTCCCCGGGCTCGTCGAGGTGCACGTAGTTGTAGCGGATGCTGTCGTCCTCCGGCTTGCCGTTGGCCCTGACGAGGAACGGCGCCCAGTAGTATGACACCGTCACGTCATGCGACGGGAAAGCGTAGCGCCAGAAGTTGTACTTGTTGGGGTCAGGGTCCCGGTGCAGGAGGCGGTACGGGTAGGACGCGCTGAGGAGGCAGACGAGGGACTGGGCCTGGTTCCGCGCCATCGAGTCGCCGACCAAGGCCACATGCTTACCGCGCATAGCCGAGAGGAACGCCTTGGCGTCGAACGCCGGCAGCGGGCACCCGTCCGGCTGCCACCGCCAGTCGAGGTAGCCTGTGTCGGGCCGCCCGTTGCGGATGCAGTTGTGGCTCTCCTTCACGTTGCACAGCGTGCCGTTGTACCGCCGCGCGTAGCCCGGCGCCCGCACCCATTGCCCCTCCGAGTAGTTGCAGCTCCTCCCTTCTCCCGGCCTGCAACAACGAAGATCAAACCTCATAAGACGATATGTGCTCACGATGGTGAAATGAAGAAGACACTCTCGAGAGCTTGTTAACATTTGTTGCTACGTACACTGACGAGACGAAGGAGTAAGTGTTGTTGATGTACTGGAGCACAGGAGCGAACACCGCTTGCTGAGTGCCGGCGGGAGAGCAGCAGAGAATGTGGAGGAGGGCCAAGGCGAGGAAGGCGGAGACGAGCCAAGGGCAGGCCCGTTTGGAGACGAAGTAGCCACGGTTCGTGCTCGATGATAGCTTCTGGCTCTGGCAGTTGATGGGATTCAGTGGCTGGTGCGATCCCATCTCTCTAGCTTGCCGATGCGCCAAGCAACAAACCGAGACGGCAGCGTTATGGTTTGCTTACCTTGGGGAGATGACTTAATATCGGAAACCGGGTTAGGACCTTCCATATGTAGGGTTACTTAACAAGAAAAACCTGAAGAATCTTTCTCTCTATTGCATTATATTTACCACCAAAGCGTCAGCTCTCCGGCTAAGGAGTGACCAATCTGTCGGTGGCCTGTGGAGTATGACTTTGTCAACCGTCCATGTTTAAAAGTCCTAGACACTGACACACGGTCATTCCTTAATTGTTCAGCAAAATGCTAGATCATGCAGTAATTATTCTCTAAAAAATTAACAGCATGCAATCTGGCAATCCAAAACAAAATCGGAAAAACAATCTGATATAGTCCTAAAACATCATCAAGCCTATCATGACCACTGGTTTTAGGAGCAAGCAATAGTTATGAACCCTCTATCCTGTGTAATTTTGTATCATGACTTTGTCTCACATTTGAATTCGTATAGTTACCTGATATCATATGGTGGAACGTAGCGTGTACCCCGCCAGCACAATTATGTTCTTTCATGGATCTAAAACCGTATGCAGTGGCATACTGTAAAGCAAACTGAAGAAGACTTAAACAATAGAAGAAAAATAATATATAGAATATGTTTTGAAGGAAACAAATGTGGATAGCTTAAGAGCGGTATGAGAATTGAGAAGACCGGTGTTCTCCTTCAATCGGGAAGAATAGGGCCTCCCACCCCTCCTCACCTCAAGATTCTTGCAAGTTTTTTAACAGGCAACGAGATGATCTAAGTACCTAAGCTAACTGCGTAATCAAAGCCCACGGTAAATTAATCTTACCGAGGTCAACAGATATGCACATTAATTGTCGTAGCTATTGCACAATCACATGGTTATATACCGTTTCCAAAGTAAGCCAACCATAAATAAGTCCATAATAACCATATGAAGTTCAAGTCGCCGTAGTGTACTAGCCTCTGTATTTCCAAAGCCCAAAGCCATCTTTACGAACATTCGAAAAAAAAACCATCTTTACCCAGCTACGCAGACAACATGCATGTTCACATAAAACACTTAACAATCAAGTTTGTTCATTTGATTCGATAAGCAAAATATTGACATACATATACATATACATATACATATACATATACATATACATATACATATACATATACATATACATATACATATACATATACATATACATATACATATACAGGGAACAACTAGAATGCAGTCAACACTCTGGTGCAATCATGCAAAAATTAAATCCGGACCACACAATCTCCATCCAATGCTTACTGCATTTTACACTTAAACCTCCCACCTGATAACATACTATTGTTAGATGGAGGAGTTTAAGTGTAAAATTGTAATAACCATTGGATGAAAATCGTGTGGTTCAGATTTAATTTTTGCACGTTTGCACCAGAGTGTTGATTGCATTCTAGTTGTTCATATATATATATATATATATATATATATATATATATATATATATATATATATATATATATATATATATATATATATATATATATATATATATATATATATATATTGTCGGTACCTTAGATACCAGGTACCCCCTGATATTGTGGACAAAGTCATGAAGTTCCGCCCTCCAATATTGAAGGCTTTCGAAGGCAACACGTGTCCCGCAACACTAGGCCCACATCCCTCGTTTGGGCATCTCTTGAGCTACCACGTGTCCTAGAGGGCCAGACCTACCTCTCTTCACAGGGAAGCTCCGGTGCTGCCATGTGTCCAGTAGCTCTAGACCTAACCCCCATTAGAGGGAAGCTCCGGTGCTGCTACATATCAAGTAGCTCTGGACCTGCCTCTCCGTAGAGGGGGAGCTGCCACATGTCATACCTTAAGCCTGCAACAAGAAGACAACTGGATCTCCAATGGGACATACATTCAAGAGGATATTAAGCAGTCGTTACAATACCTAGTTAATGTGTCATTAATGTTGTATTAATGACGCATGATCAGAAGGCTATCAAGACTGGTAACGCCGCCATTAAGTAGGGATGGACGTTCGTCGACCCGAAATTTTCGATCCGGTTATTTCGGTTTTTTATACTCGAAATTGGGTATCTAAATTCAGTTCGGTCTTCGATCTTACCCGAAATACCCAATATTACAAGATTACTAATAAGTTATAAGTCCCAATATCATTCGGTCTGTGGAACTAAGTAGTAAACAACATAAAAGTAAAATAAAGTAATCCAATATGAATACTATAGTAAATTGTAGAATTATTTACTACATGTCAGTGTACGTTAGTTTTAAAGCTCTTTGAAAATTGAGACATGTCAAACACACAAATTATATTAACGATGTAAATGTTACAAGTGACTTACGAATGAATAGCTTATAGCTTTCTGAACCTTGAAGCGTGAAACCAAGTTGTCTACCAGTGATTGGAGAGCAGAGGACTGAGCAGCACCACCAGAGGAATGAGAGGAGCAGTGAAGAGATGAAGAGTTGGGAGGACTAGGACTGGAGCACTGGACTGCTACCGTAAGTAATGAGTGTGGTCCGTGGATAGTATTGGTGGCGTGTCTCTGCCTCGGAGGCTGAAGATGAGGCACGACTTACAAAGAGTCACCTTAGTTTAGTCACTATTGTATGGGTGCATGCTTAAGTGATTTGATTTGATTGTAGAACGCAATAGACAGATTTCCCTGGTCAATTTCTGTTCGGGTAGTCAGGTACTCGGAGGTACTACCTGAACCTGATTTTTATTTTCCGGTTAGTTAGAATTATTTCCCGAACTGGTACACGATATTCGGTATATTGGTTTTTTCGGTCCCAGTTTCGGTTAATTCAGTTTTGGTTTTTTGGTCTCGGTTTTTTGCCCACCCCTATCATTAAGGCATGTTATCAATCTATTAATCACCCATAACATTAGTATACCGTGTATAGGGTGTTTATGACAACTAGGGCTACCTGTCGGGCCAGGCATACACTGTAACGGTCAGTCCTTAGCATATAAAAGGTTGCGCCATACCGTAGAGGAGAAGCAATCTGTGACACACGGTTCCGAAAATGAACCAAGTGAACACATATGTGTGCCCAGGACTTTCAATAAACATACACGACTGCAATCACAAAAGGATATACAGAAAATTACTACAGAATAAGATTAATTAACCACTTTTATTTCATAATTCATAATATTCTCGAATACAAGCTCTAATGAATATTAATGATAAGTTCAACTAATACAGCAGAAATAAACTAAACTGAGCAAACTAAGCAACAAGCATAAGGGATAGCGCAACTCCATGCAACACCACAGGCAAAGCTGATGGTAGACACAGTCTAGAACTCCGCATTATCATCGTTAAACTCCCAATTCGACCTGCAACTGTTGGTGGAGGAATTGCAAGAGTGAGTACATGTCGTATTCAACAAGTTTGGAAAGTATGACATGTAGCTGATACAAATGATGAGTATAATAATAGCTAAGTGCTGAAAAGTACATTAAAACATTTGAAAAGCAATATATTATAAGTATGTAAAATAAACCCATCATAAATCATAAGTAATATCATAGTACAAGTCCATATTCCTTATCCATTACCATTATACCAAATTTCACCATTACCATTAACCATGTCTATTGCCATAAATCAAATCCAATACCAGAATATAATCCATAACCATATTATCGACCATAACCAGTACCAAACCATCCCAATACCAAGTTCCCTCTAATCATGTAGGTCATCCAGTCACTCATAACCGGGAGCACAACTATCATGATTGTTTTAATAGACTCTACAGAGTTTGTACCACTTTATCCACTTGTTTGTGATTTCATCACCTTTCGATGACTAGAATCTCTATTATGTCGTCTCACGCTTCCATCGATGTGTGGCCAAGAGATCAGAAAATAGCCTTTAGAAAGAGATTACTAGCCTATTTAGACACCACTGAGGCTTCACCGGTGGCGATGTCTCCTACAGAGAATAGCTTCAACCAAGGGCCCCCTCTTGAGCCATTCGGATCCCAGGGTAGTCCCACCAATCATCAACAAACCCAATCTGACTACCCCTTCCCCGAGCATCCTTAACGGTCCAAATAGCACTGGCAAAGCCCTAATTAATCAGCTACACCACACCCATACTTGGCCTCGTGGTGGCACTATAGTCCTAGCTTATTCTCGCATGAACTGGTCCTTAGATCTAAAGCAAGCAAACCACCATAACAACCAACCCATCCACATACCAGGCTTGCTTAGATCACCCATTACTACATCATATTAACCAGTTCATATAATCCATAATCTCATTAATGCATAATTAAATGTGTAGTGTTGTTTTCTCATCCTAATTAATTAAGCATAGAAAAAGGTAAAAAGCCCATCCCAACTCTCTACCATAGATACCAAGTGACAAGGGTGGTTAACAAGTCTAGTAAACTTCCTATCATAGGATTCATGTCAAATTGACACAAGCATGCATTTTTGTAAAAAAAATATTTATTTTAAAAACAGGATCAATATGCTTCAAGGACACTTGCCTTGCTCTTGGGACTGGTTAGGGTCAAAGCCTTTAAACTCTTGGTGCTGGAGATCCTCTGCAATACGTTCTAGCGCTAATCCACACAATAAACATACAAGACAAGAAACACAATCAATAAATGCACATATATTACTCAATATTACTCAATATGACGTGACATGCCTGATTAATGCAAATGCAAGGTGGAACTTATTAATGAGTTGCTTTTAATGATCACTAGCTAGTTCTAATGGCTTTTAACAAGTTTATACAGGTTTGGAGTTGATTAGATCTGATTTTAGAATTAATTCGATACAATTTAACCAAGGAAATCAGACTAGTCTGCTAGGGACCGGACAAGTCTGCACTGCGCGAGAACAGCCGATTAGGGTTTTCTAGATCGACATGAATTTGGAGATTAGGGGTTGAATTCAAGTAATAAAAAGAGAATAGAATGTATACCAGGTGTTTAGAGCTCCAATGAATTAAGAAACTTGGAGACAACACTTGGATCTTGACGATCTAGGGTTGATGAAGAAATTGATGGTTGATTGTTGACGAAGAACATGAAGTTGATGGAGATCTCGATCCTCTTTCGTTTCCTCCTCTTCTTCTCCTTGCTCTAGATCTCCTTCTCCCTCCTTGGTGGCGGCTAATCACGAGCTAGGGTTCGGTTGTGGTGAAAAAGTGGCAAATAGATGTCAAGCAAAGGGGTGGGGTTGTTTATATAGAGGTGGAGGCTAGGGTTAGATGGATTTCGAGTTTGAGATGAGTAGGGGTCGGTTTAGAGTCCCGCATGAGCTCTAAAAGAGTTAGGCACGACGTCCCTAGGACCACTTAACATAAAACCCAAGAAACAAGTCGTGAAACAAAAGATCAACTCGGAATCACGATTTATCGGACAAGTCCGAAAAGGGTTGGACTAGTCCGAAGTTGGAAGAGGGAAATCAGACAAGTCCGCACTGGACATCGGACAAGTCCGAACTTATCCATAGGGGAAAAACAAACAAGTCTGGCAAAATACCGCACAGGACACAAGTTCGAAAGTGTCCAGAGGGGAAAAACAGACTAGTCCGCAGCAAAACGGACAAGTCCGTTTGAAGTCAGAGAGAAATAAGACTAGTCCGCACTAAAATCAGACTAGTCCGTGCTTTCCAGAATTCTTAAGTGTGGTTTTACCCTAAATTCATTTTAAACCTATTTATTTTTATGTGGATTAATGTTAAACATATATTAGGATGTATGCAATGCATGATGGATGAAAATGAGGGTTTTACAAAGCTACCCCCTTAAAATGAATCTGGCCCTCAAAATTCGACGCGGAAAAGGAAAGATAGGGAATATCCTTCTTGAGTTCATCCTCCGGTTCCCATGTTGCTTCCGATTCTGTATGATGCTTCCATTGAACTTTACACCATCTAATGACCTTGTTCCTTGTGACCCTCTCCTTGGTTTCCAAGATTTTGATCGGTTACTCGGCATAGGTCAAATCTTCCTCTAGTTCCGATTCTTCCATTTGCACTTGTTCTTCCGGTACTCTCAAGCACTTCTTGAGCTGGGAAACATGAAAGACATCATGGACATCCGATAGATGAGCTGACATCTCCAACTTATACGCTACTTCTCCCCTTTTGTCCAAAATTTTGAATGAACCAATATAACGAGGTGCTAGCTTACCTCTTATGTTAAACCTCTTATGACCTCACATTGGTGACACCTTGAGGTAAACTAAATCTCCTATTTCAAAGGCTAGTTTTCTTCTCCTATTGTCCGCATAGCCTTTTTGTCTTGATTGAGCAGCCCTCAAGTTCTCACGGATTACCTGAACTTGTTTTTCAGCTTCTTGCAACACATCCATACCAAATACTTGAGTTTCTCCTGTCTCATTACAAAACAAAGGTGTCCTACACTTCTTTCCATATAGTGCTTCATAAGGTGACATCTTCAAACTTGATTGGTAACTATTGTTGTATGAAAATTCTGCATATGGCAAGCTCTTGTCCCAACTTTTCCCATGCTTTAAAGCACAAGCTCTTAACATATCCTCTAAAATCTGATTGGTCCTCTCAGTTTGTCCATCTGTTTGAGGGTGATACGCCAAACTGAAATTCAACCTTGTTCCCAAAGCTTCATGCAATTTTTGCCAAAACTTGGAGGTAAATTGAGAACCTCTATTCGACACTATCTTCTTTGGGACTCCGTGTCGACACACAATATGTTCCATGTATCGCTTTGCTAGCTTCGCGGTGGTATAAGTGGTCTTGACAGGAACAAAATGAGCTGACTTGGTCAATCAATCCACGATTACCCGAATTGAGTCATAACCCGACTGAGTACGTGTCAATCCAACTATAAAGTCCATACCAATTTCTTCCCACTTCCATTCCAGAATCTTCAATGGATGCAATAATTCAGCTGGCCTTTGATGTTCCACCTTCACCCATTGGCACACATCACACAAAGCTACATATTCGGCTATGTCCTTTTTCATGTTGGCCCAACAATAACATGTCTTCAAGTCCTTGTACATCTTTGTACAACTGGGGTGAATCGAGTATGGCGAGTCATGTGCCTACTTTTGTATCATTTCCCGAATATGCTTTATATTGGGCACGACGATCCTTTTTCCAAGCCATAGAGTGCCATGTTCGTCCTCATCAAATCTGAATTCTCTCCCCTCCTGGGTCCTTTCCTTGATCTCCTGAATTTCCTCATCATTTGTTTGACCCTCTCGAATTTCTTGCTCCAAAGTCGGATTTAAGTCCATCATCCCCATCTCATTCACAAATCTGAGGTTCAACTGTTCAAACTACTTACATAACTCAGATGGTAATTCTCGAACTGTGAGTTGGTGACTTACTCCTTTTTGACTTAAAGCATCGACACAACATTGGCCTTTCCCGCGTGATAATTGATCCCCAAATCATAATCCTTGATAAGCTCCAACCATCTTCGTTGCCTCAAATTCAGATCCATTTGTGTGAAAATATACTTAAGACTCTTGTGATCCGTATAATTTTCACGCCTATGTCCAAGGATGTAGTGTATCCATATCTTCAATGTGTGAACCACGGCTGCAAGTTCCAAATCATGCGTTGGATGATTCTGCTCATGTTTCTTCAATTGTCTTGATGCATAGGCAACCACTTGACCCCCTTGCATCAATACACATCCAAGTCCTTGTCTCGATGCATCACAATAAATATCAAAACTCTTGCTTACGTCTAGCAATACCAAAACTGAGGCTGTTGTTAATCTTTTCTTCAACTCCTCAAAACTCTCTTGACAAGCTTGGGCCCATTGAAACACCGTCCCCTTCATTAGCAATTCCATCATTGGCTTGGCTATCTTGGAAAAGTCCTTGATTAATCAACGGTAATATCCAACCATCCCATGGAAACTCCTCGTTTCCATTACATTTTGCCGTGGTTCCCACTTCAACACGTCCCTCACCTCTTCTGGGTCAACTGATACTCCTCCTTCTGAGATGATATGACCCGAAAAAGATACTTCTCTCAACCAAAACTGACACTTGTTGAACTTGGCATACAATTGATGCTCCCTCAATTTTTGCAACGTAAGCCTCAAGTGTTCCTCGTGTTCTCTCATCCTTCGAGTAGATCATAATGTCAACAATGAACACCACAACAAACTTATCCAAGTAATCCATGAAAACCTTATTCATGAGGTACATAAAGTAGGCAGACGCATTTGTCAGTACAAAAGACATCACGGTGTACTCATAAGATCCATACCTTATCCTAAAAGTTGTCTTAGGTATGTCCGATGGTCTAATCTTCATTTGAAAGTATCCCGACCTCAAATCAATCTTAGAGAAAACAAAAGCACCCTCTATCTGATCAAACAAGTCCTCTATACGGGGCAAGGTGTACTTGTTCCTGATTGTTACCTCGTTGAGAGCTCAGTAATCCACACACATCCTTTGCGACCCATGCTTCTTATCCACGAAAAGAACGGGCGCTCCCCAAGGTGAAGAGCTGGGGCGAATAAAACCCTTTTCTTGTTGCTCTTGGATTTACTTCTTGAGCTCCGTAATTCCTTAGGAGGTATCCTATATGGCCTCTTAGCTATAGGTGCAGTTCCATTTATTAAATCAATAACAAATTCAATGTCTCGGTCAGGTGGCATACCTGACAACTCATCCGGAAACACATCCAAAAATTCACACACCACCGAAATCTCCTCAATTGCATCACCATCCATAGCGGTGGGCATTCGGGATTACCCAAAATTTGGGGTCAGGTAATTCGAGATTTTCAAAGTTCGGGATTCCAGAATCGCTACCCGAACTTGTACCCAAATTTTTGGGTACCCGACAATTCGGGTACCCGGCAATTCAGGTTCGAGTTCGGGATTACCCAAATTACCCGATATTCTAAATACAATATTCATTCAGCATTGTTTCAGCAGCATGCCAGCAGCAAAAATACAATACAGTATCATGTCAGCACCAGTTCAGTAGCAAAAATACAATACAACAGCATTTCAGCACATTCAGGAACATTTCAGCAGTATTTCAGCAGTATTTTAGCACATTCAGTAGCATTTCAACAGTATTTCAGCAAGATAATATAAGTTACAGCAGGATTTCAAAAGGCAAATTAACATTACAGCAACAAAAAACACATTTAAGATGTTCCAAGGTTGACTCGGGAGTACCGCAACAGCAGGGTACCGCGCCGGCGCTGCGCCGCCGGGGACTCGGGAGTCGGGATCAGGGAAGTGCCGGGGACTCAGAGTAGAGCGGGGCTGGCGCCCGGCGAGTGGCGACCGTCGCCCGCCGGAGGCGGGCTGGCGCCTGGTGGCCGTCGTTCGTCGGAGGCGGGCAGGCGCTGGATCGACCAAGGCTAGGTTCTGGCGTTATGCTTCCGTGCTTTGACGCTTCGTATGGCTAGGTTCTAGGTTTGTGGGTCATGGCTTTGTGGATCGTGCGGCAATCGGCCGGACGCGGGCCTGTGCGACCGTGAAATTTTTTGCCGTGCGCCCAGGGTCCAGAACGAAGCGGGTAAATGTCAGGTAGTTCAGGTACCGGGGGTCACAACCCGAAATACCCGAAATAAATTCGGGTTTTTATTATGCAGACCCGAAAATTGACTTTGGGTATCGGTCTTCGGGTATTTCGGGTTCGGGTTCGGGTAATTTCGGGTTTGCACTTCGGGTTCGGGTTTTTTGCCCACCGCTAACCATCCATGTGATTCAGCTCGACTTGTTTTGGTGCATGTTGAGATGCTTCAAATTCTATGGTGATCCCTTCCTCATTGGTTAACTTCACCGTCTTTGTGGCACACTCAATAACTCCATTGTGCTTCCTCAACCAGTCCATACCAAGTATAATGTCCAATCCTTGAGAATCCAAGACAATGAGGTTGGCGGAGAAGTCTACCTCCCTTATTCTAAGGCTTACTTTTGGACATACTATATTTGTCCCCATCTCTCCTCCAGGAGACTTAACCAATAGAGTAAACTTCATATGAGAGATAGACAAACTATACTTGGCCACATATTTCAATGCAATGAATGAATGCGATGCTCCAGAATCAAACAACATAGTCGCGGGGTTGGAGTTTGCGAGAAACATACCAATGACCACATCATCTGCTTGTTGAGCATCCTCCGTAGAGACCTGGTTCACGTTGCCACAAGCAAAATTCTGCTATCCACGATTCCCTTGCGGCGATCCTCCATTGGGTCTTGGGTTTTGCCTCGGCGCAATACTTCCTTGACCAAGTCCTGACTTAGAACATTGATGTGCAAAGTGTCCAGCTTCCCCACAAGTGTAGCACTTATTAACTCCACCAGAATTTGGACGGACTTGATTTTGAACATTTGCACCAGGAAAGTTGGCACGAGGTGCATAAGGCATTGGAGGCCTAGGTGCTTGCATAATAGGGCACCGCTGCACAAACTGAGTTGGGCGCGGTGCATATCTAGGGCGGTGAGAGGGCGCAAAAGAGCTGTAATATGGCACATTAGGTAATGCAAAGAGAGGGTGCACATTACTTCCTTGTTGCTGTCCTTGATATGGCGTCTTCCTCTTGTTGTCTTGCTCCATCTCACAGACCTTATTCTCCACCACAATTGCTTTGTCCACAAGCTTCTGAAAGTTGGCATAATTACAATTGAGCAATTGCACTTGGATCTCATTATTCAAGCCCCTCATGAACAAGTATTGTTTCCGGCTCTCCGGACTAACATCTTTTGGCGCATACCTTGAGAGTTGAGTGAATTTGTTGAGATATTCACTCACACTTGATCTTCCTTGCCTCAAGTTCTCAAATTCTTGCCTCTTCAAGATCATAACTCCTTCCGACACATAATGAGAACAGAAGCTCTCCTTTAATTCCGCCTAGGTGATCCTCTCCTGATTCTCATGAGCATTGCACAAAGAATCTCACAAATTAACAGCTCCTCTAACAAATTGATGAGATGCAAATAGCACCTTCTCCCGGTCGCTCCATTGGACAATAGCTAGCTTCTTCTCCACGAACTTGAGCCAATCATCAGCATCCATAGGGTCAATGGCTTGAGCAAAGGTCAGTGGCCTAGTCCTTATAAACTCTCCCAACCGGTTATGAGGAGGTGGGGTTGGCGGTTGAGGCATGTGGGGATGGTTGTTGACGTTACCAGCCTGCAGTTGTCCTATAGTTTGTATCATGGTCTGCATGAGCTGGTTTTGAATAGCCAATAGCTGCTCAATATTGATAGCTCCCTGAGCAGGTCCTTGTCCATGGTTATTCTGAGGTGCTCCATGGATCTCCTCCTCATCATTGTCATCCCTCTGATTGCGAGTCCTCACCATCTGAAGAAAAGCAAGAGATAAGAATTTAGAAAACATCCCCAACTATATGCATCAAGGGATATGAAACTAAACAACTACCTACACTAGCCTGTATGGACATGGCAATGCTAAAACATCCCAAAATCCTCTATTAAGCACACAAGAAAACAATATATAGCAAACAACACACCAAACAAAAACACATTGATTCCTAAGTGTTCGTATGTGCTCTAAAGTGTCAACTCTATCTAGGCTGCGTCCTACGGTCAACCTGTGCCTCTGATACCAATCTGTGACACCCGGTTCCGAAAATGAACCAAGTGAACGCATATGTGTGCCTAGGACGTTCAACACACATACACGAGTGCAATCACATAAGGATATACAGAAAATTACCACAGAACAAGATTAATTAACCACTTTTATTTCACAATTCATAATATCCTCGAATACAAGCTCTAATGAATATTAATGACAATTTCAACTATTGTAGCGAAAACAAACTAAACTGAGCAAACTAAGGCCCCCTTTGGCAAAGCTCCACGGAGCTGATTCTCAGGTAGAATCAGGGAAGCAATGCCAAACACTGTTTTTCAAAAGAAGTGATTCTTGGCTGATTCAGTGAAGTGATTATCTAAAATGAACTAAGAGGCTGGAAGCTGAAAAAAGTAGCTTCTGCTGATTCTGTGAAGTGATTCTCTGTCCTGATTATAAGAGTTTATTCTAGAGAATCATAGAGAATCATTTTCAGTCACATAATCACATCAACAGAGAATTAGAAGTGAATCCAGAGAATCAGCTTTGTGGAGCTGTGCCAAAAGGGGGCCTAAGCAACAAGCACAAGGGATATCGCAACTCCATGAAACACCACAGGCAAAGCTGACGGTAGACACGACCTAGAACTCCACATTATCATCATTAAATTCCCAATTCTGACCTGCAACTGTTGGTGGGGGAATTGCAAGAGTGAGTACATGTCGTACTCAGCAAGTGTGGAAAGTCTGACATGTAGCTGATACAAATGACCAGTATAATAATGGCTAAGTGCTGAAAAGTACATTAAAATATTTGAAAAGCAATATATTATAAGTATGTGAAATAAAACCATCATAAATCATAAGTATTATCATAGTACAAGTCCATATTCTTCATCCATAACCATTATACCAGATTTTACCATTACCATTAACCATGTCCATTGCCATAAATAAAATCCAATACCAGAATTTAATCCATAACCATCTTATCGACCATAACCAGTACCAAACCATCCCAATACCAAGTTCGCTCTAATCATGTAGGTCATCCAGACGGTCATAATCGGGAGCACGACTATCATGATAGTTTTAATAGACTCTGCAGAGTTTGTACCACTTTACTCACGTGTTTGTAATTTTATCACCTTTTGATGACTAGAATCTCTATTATGCCGTCTCACACTTCCATCGGTGTGTGGCTAAGATATCACAAAATATACTTTACAAAGGGATTACTAGCCTATTTAGACCCCACTGAGGTTTCACTGGTGGCAATGTCTCCTACAGAGCACATCTTCAACCAAGGGCCCCCTCTTGAGCCATTCATATACCAGGGTAGTCCCACCAATCATCAACAAACCCAATCCGACTATCCCTTCTCTGAGCATCCTTAATGGTCCAAATAGCACTAGCAAATCCCTAATTAATCAGCTACACCGCACCCACACTTGGCCTCGTGGTGGCACTATAGTTCTGGCTTATTCTTGCATGAACCGGTCCTTAGATCTAAAGCACGCAAACCACCATACCAACTAACCTATCTACATACCAAGCTTGCTTACATCACCCATTACCACATCATATTAACCAGTTCATGTAATCCATAATCTCATTAATGCATAATTAAATGTGTAGTGTTTTTTTCCATTCCAGTTAATTAAGCATAGAAAATAGTAAAAAGCCCATCCCGACTCTCTACCATAGATACCAAGTGACAAGGGTGGTTAACAAGTCTAGTAAACTTCGTATCAGAGGATTCCCGTCAAATTGACACAAGCATGCAGTTTTGTAAACAAAACATTTATTTTAAAAACGGGATCAATATGCTTCAAGGACACTTGCCTTGCTCTTGGGATTGGTTAGGGTCAAAGACTTCAAACTCTTGGTGCTGGAGATACTCCGCGGCACTTTCTAGCGCTAATCCATCTAATCCGCACAATAAACATACAAGACAAGAAACACAATCATTAAATGCACATATATTACTCAATATGACATGATATGCATGATTAATGCAAATGCAAGGTGGAACTTATTAATGAGTTGCTTTTAATGATCACTAGCTAGTTCTAATGGCTTTTAACAAGTTTATACTGGTTTGGAGTTGATTAGATCTAATTTTAGAATTAATTAGATATAATTTAACCAGGGAAATCGGACTACTCCGCTAGGGACCAGACAAGTCCACACCGTGCGAGAACAGCAAATTAGAGTTTTCTAGGTCGACGTGAATTTGGATATTAGGGGTTGAATTCACGTAAGAAAAAGAGAATAGAAGGTATATCAGGTGTTTAGAGCTCCAATGAATCAAGAAACTTGGAGACAACACTTGGATCTTGACGATCTAGGGTTGATGAAGAACTTGATGGTTGGTTGTTGACGAAGAACACAAAGTTGATGGAGATCTCGATCCTCTTTTGTTTCCTCCTCTTCTTCTCCTTGCTCTAGATCTACTTCTCCCTCCTTGGTGGCGGCTAATCACGAGCTAGGGTTTGGGTGTGGTGAAAAAGTGGCAAATAGATGTCAAGCAAAGAGGTGGGGTTGTTTATATAGAGGTGGAGGCTAGGGTTAGATGGATTTTGAGTTTGATATGAGTAGGGGTCGGTTTAGAGTCCCACGTGGGCTCTAAAAGAGTTATGCATGACATCCCTAGGCCCACTTAACATAAAACCCAAGAAACATGTTGTGAAACAAAAGATCAACTCGAAGTCGCGATTTATCAGACAAGTCAGAAAAGGGCCAGACTAGTCCGAAGTTGGACAGAGGGAAATCGGACAAGTCCGCACTGGACATCAGACAAGTCCGAACTTATCCATAGGGGAAAACAGACAAGTCTGGCAAAATATCGGAGAAGTCCGACTTTTGTCAGAGGGAAAAACGGACAAGTCCGCTGGAATTCCGGACTAGTCCGGACAAGTCCAGGGACTTAGCAAAATTTCCAAGGGTTTTGGAACACTGAACTAGTCCGCACACAACCGGACAAGTCCGAAAGTGTCCAGAGAGGAAAAACAGACTAGTCTACAGAAAAACGGACAAGTCCGTTTGAAGTCAGAGAGAAATCGGACTAATCTGCACCAAAGTCGGACTAGTCCGCACTTTCCAGAATTCTTAAGTGCAGTTTTACCCTAAATTCATTTTAAACCTATTTCTTTTTATGTGGATTGATGTTAAACATATATTAGGATGTATGCAATGCATGATGGATGAAAATGAGGGTGTTACACAATCTCAGACACTCGCAAGACATACACACTCATACAATCAACAACCACCCCGTGGAGTAGGGTATTACGCTTAGGCGGCTCGAACAACGTAAAAACCCTTAGTGTTCACATCTCGTTCTTGATCTTACGCGCGCCCTGCCTAAATACGAACCTCCGTAGACAACGCTTTAGTAGTACCGGGAGAAGTGTCGTTGCTACACTTCGACATTTGGCACACAAGGTAGGGGAAGCGCGATTTTTCAAGCTTTCAAGATTCAAGATGGTGAACTCCGCCGCAGCTTCGTCCAATTGTTTGCCTCAGCAGCCTACTGGAAGAAATCACTCGAACGTGCAGCAGCCAGTCAACACTATTGTTCCGGCGGGTATCATTCCACCACCACCTCCTTCATCTCAGCAAGATGGTGTGTTCATGTCAGTCATTGCATCGACCAACAACCCTGAGAACGCGCTGAACACAGTGCAAACTCTGCTTCAGCATCCTCTAGCGCCCGGAGCTCCTCCGACTGCAATGGAGTAATGGCGCGCAAATGTTGAGGATTTGGTTATAGATGCAACCAATGCGATCAGCGTCCAAGGTCCACCCCATGCTGGGCAGGCACCTACTTGGAACATGACCTTGTCCGGTACTGTCGGTAGCCCGCAGACCGGGTACCCCCGCGCACAAGGAGAAAATGGCTAAGGACTCGACCCCTACTTGGAGGCCGGATCCGTGGCTGCCACGTCGTGGAGGGAAGGACCGGATCCTGCCTCCTCGCCGAGGCGGGCTCTGGGGCTGCCACGTAGTCATCGGAACCCCAGGGACCAGACCCGTCTCCCCGTAGGGAAGGGCTCCGGGGCCGCCACATGGCCCGCAGGGCTGAGCCTCCGCCCTTCCGCGGAGGTGGGCTCCGGAGGCGCCACGTGACCTGTACAGCCGGGCGCTCATCTCCCCGCAGGGGCGGGCTCCAGTGCTACCACATGGCGGACGACCAACTCAGTGCGGTAGGAGGCCACAGTAAAGGTAAGAGTGCGCTGCTTAGACAGGCGTTAAGTACGCGCGCCTTCACCAGGCGCGCGGAGTCGCGCATGCGCAAGTCAAGGCTCCAGTGTCCTGTCTTGTCCAAGTAGCTGGTACAGACCCACTGCACATTATGGACGAGTGAGCCGCGGGGACAAGACGGGCGGGACATGCCCTGCCATCATCAACAACTATGTGTATCCCTGGTGCACGACGCACTAGGACGGCACATTAAAGCCCCTGACAAAGGGAAGTATATAGCATTTAATCCTAGATCTTGTATAGGATTTGGCTCTCCCCGGGACCACCTGTCGGGCCCCGGGGCCCACCTTGTGACTGCAGAGTCCTTGGACTATAAAAGGACTCAATAGGCGACCTTCACATGGGATCGAAACTCATACACGCTCAAGCAAGGCAATACACAAACACTCCCGTGGACGTAGGGTGTTACGCTCCGGCGGCCCAAACCACATAAACCCTCGGTGTTCATCATCTCGCTGCGCTCAATCTCCTGGGACTAGCCCTCGTGAATCTAAAGAACCTCCGCAGGTAGCTCTCTAAGAAGGTTCGGGGGAAGTGTGAGTTACGACCTTCGACATTTGGCGCGCCAGGTAGGGGGCTTTTCTCCTGCAAGAATCCTCACCGGCAGCATGGTGAACGCCCGTTCCAAGGCTAGCTCCTCCAGGCCATGCACGTTCTCGCATATTCTCTGTCATATTCTAGGGCACTCTCTTCTTGCCTCACGCCTAGTGTAGTTATGCAATCCTGCTGCTCGCGGGTCTGCTGGGGGTTCCTGTGATGTATTCGGATTCTTTGGTTGTTTTCCTACTCGAGAGCCCGTGGCGCCGAATGGTCACTCCCCTGAAAAGCTAACGCCCGTGGGAGGTCCAAAGTGTACAGCCTGCTTAGCCTGGTCCTGCACCCTAAGCATGTAAACTTTGCCTCTTCAGCGCTAATGGCTGAGTACAGGGGGCCGGACGGCACACACTTCTGATCAGGGCAATAACCATAATCTGGATTCCGTCGCATTGAATTATCCATGCACCGTAAGTCCGGCTCGGGACCATAAGACATAACGAGACTAAAAGCAGGAAGGGAGTAACCGACGAACAAAACTATTTAAATTATGATTTAATTTTTTGCTTACTTTCGCATATCGTTTGCCATACGCCCGATTACATTTTTTCTGCCTCGTCCTAGTTGAAGTTGTGCTATCCTGCTAAAGGCGGATCCGCGTGAGGTACCTGCAATGTGTTTGGGGTCTGATGGTCATTTTCTTGCTGTGGGTCCATGGTGTCGAATGGTTCTCACTCATGAAAGGCTAAACGCCGAGCTGGAGGTCCAGAGTGTGCAACTCGCTTAGCCTGGTTCTGTACCCTAAGCATGCACACCTTGCCTCCCAGTGCTAACAGCTGAGTACAGGGGGCCGGACGACTCATGCCCTGAGCAAGGCAGTGACCATACCCTGAATGTTGTCACACCGAATTGCCCATGCTCCGTATCTTAGCTAAGGATTGTAAGCCATCACGAAACTAAAGAGCAGGGAAGGGATGACTGGTGAGCGAAATTACTTTTTATCTACTGTGTGTGCAGAACATATAGGGAGCCCACCGCTGAATTCTACGCGTCTGTGGTAGGCGCCGGCGACGCTTCGCCGAGCTCTGGCGCCCCCCAAGGGGTCCGCTGACGTCTCTTCTCTGAGCTCTGGCGTCCGCAAGCGGGTCGCTGACGTCGCTCCTGCGAGCTCCGGCACCCCCCAAGGGGGCCGCTGACGTCACTTCACTGAGCTCCGACGTCACCAAGCGGGTCGCCAACGTCGCTCCTGCGAGCTCCGGCACCCCCAAGGGGGCCATCGACGTCACTTCTCCGAGCTTCGGCGTCCTCGAGCGGGTCACCGATGTCGCTCCTGCGAGCTCCGACGCTCCCATGGGGGCCGCCGATGTCACTTTTCCAAGCTCCGACGCCCCCCGAGGGGGCCCGCTGGTGTCACTTTTACAAGACAAGATGAAGGACCCACCCACGGGATCGTCATCTCTCCCAAGGTGGGCCCGAGGGCCACTGTCGATACCCCGCAGACCGGGTACCCCCGTGCACAAGGAGAACTTGGCTAAGGACTCGGCCCCTACTTGGAGGCCGGATCTAAGGTTGCCACGTCGTGGTGGAAAGGACCGGATCCTGCCTCCCCGCCGAGGCGGGCTCCAGGGCTGTCACATAGCCGTCGGAACCCCCGGGACCAGATCCGTCTCCCCGCAGGGAAGGGCTCCGGGGCCGCCACGTGGCCCGTAGGGCTGAGCCTCCGCCCTTCCGCGGAGGTGGGCTCCAAAGGCGCCACATGACCTGTACAGCCGGGCGCTCATCTCCCCACAGGGGCGGGCTCCAGTGCTACCACGTGACGGACGGTCAACTCAATACGGTAGGAGGCCGCAGTAAAGGTAAGAGTGTGCTGCTCAGACAGGCATTAAGTACGCACGCCTTCCCCAGGCGCGCGGAGTCGCGCATGCGCAAGTCAAGGCTCCAGTGTCCTGTCTTGTCCAAGTAGCCGGTACAGACCCACTGCGCAAGACGGACGAGTGAGCCGTGGGGACAAGAAGGGCGGGACATGCCCTGCCATCATCAACAACTATGTGTAGCCCTGGCGCACACGCGCCAGGACGGCACATTGAAGCCCCTGACAAAGGAAAGTAGATAGCATTTAATCCTAGATCTTGTACAGGATTTGGCTCTCCCTGGGACCACCTGTCGGGCCCCGGGGCCCACCTTGTGACTGCAGAGTCCTTGGACTATAAAAGGACTCAACAGACAACCTTCACAGGGGATCGAAACTCATACACGCTCAAGCAAGGCAATACACAAACACTCCCGTGGACGTAGGGTGTTACGCTCCGGTGGCCCGAACCACGTAAACCCTCTGTGTTCATCATCTCGCTGTGCTCAATCTCCTGGGACTAGCCCTCTTGAATCTAAAGAACCTCTGCGGGCTGCTCTCTAAGCAGGTCTGGGGGAAGTGTCGTTTACGACCTTCGACAGGTACGCTTGGTCCTTAGACGTTGCAACACAGGAGACGTGTGCCCTCCCAACAAGCAACATCACTGCCCTCCGGGGCTTGCCGCACTGATATGACATCGAGACTCCCGAAGCAGGACCTTTGGTCGGAGCTCGACCGCCGCTACATGAGGCAGGACAGCAACGTCCATATCGAGCGTGCTCGTGAGAGGCGAGAGGCTCGAGAAAACCCTTCTCCACTAGGATCACCGAGCGGCTGTTCGATCCTTGCCATGTGTCTTCGTGTGGATGATTGGCCACCTAAGTTCCGACCTCATTTGCCAGAGAAATACGACAGGATAGTCGACCCCGCTGAGTTTCTACATATTTACTCTACTGCCATCCTCACAGGCTGAGGCAATGAAGCCGTGATGGCCAAATATTTCCCCGTGGCTCTAACTGGGAGTGCAAGATCCTAGTTCACGAGTCTACCTCTTGACTCCATTTACATTTGGTAGGTACTCTGTCGCAAGTTCATTGCCAACTTCAGGAGCTCCTACACCTGGCCTGACATTGAGCTGGATCTGTTCACCGTGCAACAGAAGGTGGGAGAGTCGCTGCGATTGTTCACCGAGCGGTTTTCTCAGGTATGGAATATGATTTCTTCTATCTCAAATGCTTTTATCATTGTTGCATTCCGACAGGGGGTACGAGATAAGAAGATGCTGGAGAAGCTGGCAACTAAAGATGTCAGCAGCATCATGGAACTCTTCAACCTGGCAGACAAATGCGCTAGGGCTTCGAATGGCCGTGAGATGCACTCCAAACCAGCTGCAAAGGCTGGTAAATCTTCCTCCAAGACTGAAGCTACTGCCTCCGGTAGTGGAAAAAAGAAGAATAAATCCAACGGCAAGAAGAAGTCGTTTGCCAGCACGCCTACTGCTGATGCTGCTGCAGCTCCTGGTGGCCGAGGGCCACGCCTCAAAAACGACCCCGACCATTGTCTGAGGATAGCAACAGTGAGAAAATGTGGTGTCTGATCCATAAATCGAACACCCGTAACCTTGAAGACTGCCGAGAGGTCAAGCGGCTTGTTGAACACAACAACAAGCGTCGTGAAGAATCCCCTTTCCGCCAATGGGAGGGGAAACAAAAGGTTGGCGGATCTCCGCCTGATCAGGAGCTAGGCTTCCATGATGCCAAGAAGACATTGAAGGCCGTCTACAACACTGTCGACAATGACTCTGATATCTCTAACAACGAGCATCAGAAGACTCTCCATATGATATATGGAGGGTCCTGGGATATTACCTCCCGATGTATCCTCAAGACAATGCATCGGGAGATGGCTGCCACAACTCTCACCGCCAAGGCAGATCCTCATTAGAAGTAGATGGATACTGCCATCACCTTTGATGCTTCAGACTGCTCGAAGAACACGACCAGAGTTGGTCAGTTGCCTTTGATGGTCTCTCCTACTATCAACAAAATCCAGCTCTACCATGTCCTGGTGGACGGAGGTGCGACACTCAACCTCCTCAGCTTCACAACTTTTGTGAAGCTCTAGCTTAGCCTATTGGACCTTAGGCCTTCACTCCCTTTCTCCGCAGTGGGTCCAGGAGCCATCACTCCTCTCGGATCAGTTACACTCCCGGTGACCTTCGAGACTCGGTACAACTATAGGTCTGAGAAGTTGGTGTTTGATGTAGCACACATCAGCCTTCCCTTCAACGGCATCCTAGGTAGGCCAACCCTGTATAGGTTCATGGTCGTAGCCCATTACAACTATTTGGTGTTGAAGATGTCGACTGCTTCAGGCATACTTTGGATCCGTGCGGATCGCACTTCTGGAGTCACTGCGCTGCAAGAACTTCATGCGCTCGCAATGGCGCAAGAAGAAGAATCTGGCAAGGAGCGACCAGCTCAACCACCTTCGAGCTGGCGTCAGCGTGTCTCAACCTCTGCACCACGTGTGCATCCAAATGGCAACACCGATGTCCCCATCAAAGTCCGCAAATTAGTTTAGATGCTGCCCAAACCACTCGTATATCGGAAGGTCTGGATGACAAATAGAAACTCGCGCTCGTCACTTTCCTCCAGGCAAATGTCAACTTGTTTGCATGTCAACCGTCACAAATGCCTAATATCCCTATGGAGGTGATCGATCACAACCTAAAGATATACCTTGATGCACGACCAGTACATTAGAAGCCCCGAAAGCAATCTGTCGAGCGAGAGAACTTCATCAGACAAGAAATCAAGAAGTTGCTTGATGCTGGTTTTATCTGGGAGGTTCATCATCCTCGATGGCTGGCAAACCCAGTCGTTGTACCAAAGGCCGGCGAGAACCTTTGGATGTGCATTGAATACACCACCTTGAATAAGGCATGCCTAAAAGACCCATTTCCACTACCCAGAATAGATCAGATAGTGGATTCTACTTTCGGATGTGAATTACTATGTTTCCTAGACGCATATTCTGGATATCATCAGATTCAAATGTCTAGGGAAGATGAAGAGCATACTGCTTTCATTACAGTAGATGGGTTGTATTGTTACACTGCCATGCCTTTCGGTCTCAAAAACGCTGCTTCAACGTTTGTGCGACCCATGCATAAAATGTTTGGAGAACTCATCGGACTTGGTGGAGGTATATGTCGATGAAATCTTCGTCAAGGTGAAGAACAAGGAATCACTCCTTGACAATCTGCAAGCTGTCTTCGACAAGCTGCGCTTGACGCGTACGAAGCTCAACCTGGAAGTGCTTCTTCAGGGTTAACTCCGTAAAGTTCCTTGGTTTCTTGGTGACTCACCGAGGAATTAAGGCAAATCCTACCAAAATCAAAGTTGAAGAGATGCGGCCTCCAACCCGCATCAAGGACATCTAGAATCTAACTGGGTGTCTAGCTACGCTCAGCTAGTTCATCTCAAGGCTAGCAGAGCTGGCACTTCCATTTTTCAATTTATTGAGGAAGTCTGGACCATAAGTGTGGTCTTAAGAAGTGGAGAAGGCATTCTGGGAGCTCAAGCAGCTCCTCACCACACTACCAATTTTGGTAGCTCCAAAACCCGGTGAGCCTCTTTTGCTTTATATTTCGGCAACTACGGAGGTTGTCAGCATGGTTCTGGTTGCGGTGGGACCAGAGTCATCATCAGCTCAGAAGCCTAGACCCCTCCGGGAGGGTCTGGGGTTACCTGAAGGCGAGTCTGGGTTTCAGCCCCCAAGCACAGATCCTAAAGGCAAAATGCATGTTGATCAACCTCTCTCAACCGAGAGAGTTCCTGTAGTTCAATAAGAACGTATGGACTCCTCCGGGAAGGTCCGGGCTGAACAAGAAGAAGCTATGGACCCTTCTGGGAGGATCCAGGTTGATGAAGAGGAAGCTTAGGGCCCCTCCGAAAAGGTCCGGACTGTCCAGTGGCCGGTGTACTTCATCAGTGAAGTACTCCACAATGCCAAGACTCGGTACATTGAGGTGCATAAGCCGCTATATGCAGTTCTTATTGCCTCAAGGAAGATTTGTCACTACTTCCAAGCCCACAAGATATAAGTGGTAACCTCTTATCCACTGCGCGCTATTTTACACAATCCCAATTCTACGGGAAATGTCGCCAAGTGGGCAATAGAGTTGGTAGAATTCGATCTCGAATTCTTGCCGCGACATGCGATCAAGACTCAAGCGCTGGCAGACTTTATGCCGGAATGGACTCCATCTTCATCAAGTCTAGAGGGTCCCAGTGAGCATAAGCCAGAAGTCAAGGTCCCGGTCTTCACAGAGCCTCACTGTACTCTCACTTGGACGGCCCCGTGCAGAAGTAGGGGGCCGGAGCTAGAATACTTCTCCTTGCTCTAACCGGGGAGAAAGTCAAGTACATGGTGCGTATTGACTTCAAGTCAACCAACAACATGGCATAGTATGAAGCTCTCATCTTCGGACTCAAGGTGGCGCTATCATATGGCATCTGGTAGCTCCTGGTGAAGGGTGATTCGCAACTCATCATCAAGCAAGTCAAAGGTGAATGCAGTTGCAACAACCCTCAACTTGCTGCTTATTTACTTGAAGTCCAGGAGCTGCAGAAGGACTTCCACATCCTCAATCTCCGCCATGTCCAACGTCTCAACAACGCTGAAGCCGACGATCTCTCGATGAAGGCTTCAACTGGGGCCCATGCACTCGATGGGGGGTTTTTGTCAGGAGATTGTCACCACCTGTCGCTTAGCCAGCCAAACTGAGTGATGGGGGCAAGACCAACACCTCAAAGCTGGCGGTCCTGATGGCTCTATTACCATGGTGCCCACCAAGGATCGTAGGCGCTGTAGGAAGCTCCAAGCAACCCAGCGCGCAAGATCCAGAAGCTCAAGTTGGCTTCGATGCATGGATATCGGAGATCCAGAGCTACTTGAAGGATAACATCCTTCCTAAAGACGGTGCTTCCGCTAAGCGAGTTGTCAGATTGGCTAAAAGATACACGTTAGTAGAAGGGGATCTCTACCGATGTGGTGCCAATGGCGTTCTAATGCAATGCATTTCCCGGGAAGAAGGCTGCGAGCTACTCGTAGAGATCCATGGAGGTGAGTGTGGGAATCACGCATCATCCCACACGTTGGTCAGTAAGGCCTTTCGACATGATTTTTATTGGCCTACATTACTCCAGGATGCAGTCGAGTTGGTAAAGAAGTGTGAAGCATGTCAGTTTCATGCAAAGCAGATTCACACACTAGCTCAGTCGCTGCAGATGATACCTCCCACATGGCCATGCGTTGTGTGGGGGATGGAAATTTTGGGACCTTTCCCAAAACCGTCAGAGGTTAAGGTTCTTGTATATCGCCATCGACAAGTTCACAAAGTGGCCAGAAGCTACTCCAGTTGTGACAATCAACAGGCAATATGCGATCAAGTTCTTGAAGTCCTCGTCTGCAGATTTGGAGTTCCGAACAGAGTCATCACTAATAACGGAATCCAATTCACAAGTGCAGCCTTTCAAGAGTACTGTTAAGATCTCAACATACAAGTAAGCTATGCATCAGTAGCTCACCCGACAAGCAATGACCAAGCTGAGAGAGCTAATGCAGAGATACTCAAGGGACTCAAGACGCGCACATACGAACGTTTGAAGAAACATGGCGCCAACTGGATTGAAGAACTTCCGTCCGCTCTATGGGCAAGCAGTACAACACCTAGTCGGGCTACTAGAGAGACACCTTTCTTTTTGGTGTACGGAGCTGAAATAGTCCTTCCTCCAGAGATCACCATGGGGTCCCTCCTTGTCCGGACCTTCGACAAAGCCACGCAGGACAAGCTCCGGCATGAAGACTTGGACCTCGTCGATGAGGGAAGGTGCCAAGCAGCTGTTTGGAATGCACGATATCGCGAGGCGCTCCAGCGCTATCACCAAAGGCATGTGCGCAACCTGCAGCTAGAAGAATGCGATATGGTGCTGCGGAGAATATTAACTCGTGAAGGGATGAACAAACTCTCCCTTGCTGGGAAGGTTCCTTCCGAGTGATTAAAATTTCCCGTCCCGGATGTGTCCGCTTGGCAACAGAGGATGAGACACTGCTTCCCAATCCATGGAACATCGAGCACCTCCGTAAGTTTTACGCTTAGTTTTGCATAGGTGAGTCTGTATTTACACATAATGTATCCTATAGAGTCTATAAACAGTGTCGGGTAGGTCCTAATTAAAAAACACACTTAACCTGGTCATTGTACTTTAAGTGTGTCTTTACCTTCCCTAGGTTAGAACAAGATGAATATCACACTTAACTTGGTTCTGTACTTTAAGTGTGTCCTTGTCTCCCTTATTATTAGGACCTATAATACATTTTTGTGTGAAAGCACACTCTACGTGCATTACTTTTGTGTAAGCTCGTTACTTTTATCATCTTTTCCTTCTTGTCTATAGCAATGTTGTGCAGTTCCTTTGAAAGTAGTCCTGGATATTCGTGTGATATATAAGTTGTATTGGTAATCTCCTTGTGGGTCCTAGTACTGCTAGATGGTCTACTCGCCTGAAAACCAAAAGCCAATGACAGGTCTGGAGTGCGCTATCGACTTAGCCTAGTCAGGTACCCTAAGTACGCCACTCTACCTATATCCTGGCAGGTCTAAGTAGGGCGGGTTTGGAAGGCATTTGGACTTAAAGGGATTTAACCAGTACACGTATGTTCTCCCGTTGAGCTCCTTAGGACCTAAACTTCAAAGAAGGATAATAAGCCGCAATAAGTTATAGACAAGATGCCAGATTTTATTGCTTTTCTTGTTTCTTATGCGTAGGAAAAATGAATATTCGATGGTGATTTGCTCGGTGATGGTGGATGCTGCCGGAGCACTTAGCTCCGACAACCCTTAGGGGGCCCGCCGTCGACGTCCCAAATGTTGACAGTGAGCACCGTCGAAGCTACCAAGCTTTGACAACTCCCAGGGGGCCCGCCGTCGACATTCCAAACATTGACAGTGGGCACCGTCGAAGCTACGAAGTTCCGACACCTCCCGGAGTGCCCGCCGTCGATGTTCTAAGCATTGATAGTGGGCGCCATTGAAGTTATGAAGCTCCGACACCTCCCAGGGGGCCCACTGTTGACATTCTACGCATTGACAGTGGGCGCCGTCGAAGCAAGCTCCGGCAACCCCCAGGGGGCCCGCTGTTGACGTTCTACACGTTGATAGTGGGTGCCGTCGAAGCTACGAATCCCTGGCAACCCCCAGGGGGCCCTCTGTCGATGTTGTAACCATTGACAATGGGTGATGTCGAAGCTAAAAAGATCTAAGAACTCCTAGGGGGCCGTCATTGACATTCTAAATGTTGACAGTAGGTGTCGTTGAAGCTATGAAGCTCCGACAACTCCCAGGGGGCCCGCCGTCGACATAACAAAGGGTCCTCGGAGATGTCGAAGGTAAACTTCGGACCTTGGAGCTATTATTTTAGCTACGAGTTCGAAGTTAAGTCTTTAAGACATTGTCAACTCCTTTTGGTACATGTTCACAATCAAATTGTGCGCATCTATTAGGGGGCCAATAAGACAAAGGGAAATGCATTGAAGACACACAAAAAATGGAATCCAAAAAGATTTCATTCATTCAAAATAAGAGGATTATAAGATGAAGGCAAAAAAAGGAGAGGTCCTAACTACTGGAGTTCCTATTGAAGAATGAGGCAACTGTCTGGGCAGCTTCTTGAACGCTAGCCCGAGCGGCTTCTTCCTCCTCGACAACGGGTCCTTGGAACAATGGAGTTTAAGACATCTGGGGGTCCTAGATTTTGAAACACGTCAGCACATACTCGACAACGTTCTTGGCCAGGGACCTTCCTTCCGTCTCCAGTTGGTCAACGATCACACATCTCCCATATCATCCAGCGTGTTGCTGGCGGAGTTCAATGCCGCCAGTGCCTTGTCCATCTCTGGCTCCGGGTCAGTCGGACGTACCGAGCTGAAACCAAATGGCACCAGAGCTTCATTGGCTTTCCCCGAAAAATCCCAAACTTGTTGGGACTCCGTTGATCTCAAGCTCTTAAGCTCCTCCAGTGATCTCCTAGTAGCCGATAGTTCTGTAGAACCCTCATTGGAGAAGCGCTCAACTTTTTTAGCATGCTGCTGGATCATTTCAGCCACCTGCTTCTCTTGGTCACTGAGCTGCCTCTCTCAGAGGTGAATGCGGTTCCACCGATCTGCCAAGTCCTTCTCCTTGGCCTTCACCCTCTCCTCCTTGGTGGAGATGTCAGTCTCTCTTTTGGAGACGTTTACCCCCGCTTGCCACAACCGGTGCTTCTCTTGTTCGCACCAAGCCTTAAATTCTTTCACACGTTTAGCCAAGTCTTGCACACCATGTGCCAGCTTCTGGGAGAGCTCATCCCCCCTTTGCTGGATATTATTTTCTTTTTCTTGGAGGTCAACCTTCTTATTATCTATCTCCTCCCGGTGCTTGAGGAGAGTTTCCCTCAACTCTTGGAGACTCTCTGAGCGGATGTTAGCCATTTCACGGGCCCTCTGCGCATGCTCATAGATCTCTTGAGTCTTCTTGTTGAGGGCCTTAATAGCGGCCTCTCGTTTATCCAACGCCTTGTTCAGGCGCGATTGTTGGGCCTTCTTCGAAGCCACCCACTCCATCTAGTTGGCGAGCTTGGACTACGTTAGCTTCGCCTCGAAGAAGAGCTTTTGGCGCCAATGCCCTAGCATGGTGCACTCCTCTTCAAGAGACCTCCACTCGTAGTCGAAGGCAAGATGGACCTGTCGGAGGCTGGAGCAAGCGTTGTCAATTGACAACTCCAGGGGGATTGGCTCCCGACTTGCTTGAGGGTCGTCCTCCGGTTCCTCCAAGTCGTCTGGGATGGACGTTGGAGCCCATGGCATGAGCATGTACTCTAGCAACTCGATGTCGGTGGAGGCAGTCTCCGGCGGTTCATCCATCTTCGGTGCGGGTGAGGAAGGTCCTGCAACCGTATCTTCTGCCTCGAGAGTGGATGAGGATGGTCCTACAGCTGGAACTTCATTCATCAGCGCAGAAGTCGAAGGTCCCGCAACCGGATCCCATTGTGTAGGATCAGGAAGGGTCACCTCTGGTGTTGCCACGTCCGGGGCTGGCATTGGTACTTCCACCAGAGCTTCATCAATTTCCGGCATTAATACTAGAACCTCAACAGTCGGCTCCGAGACAGTCGGAGTTTGCTCGAGCATTTTTTCCTAGTGGTCCGGTGCTACCACGGGCTCTTCGGTCGTTGGCATAGGAGTAGTCTCCACAACAGTTGGCGCCATAGTTGTCGTGTCGTCTGCCACAACCACAACAGGAGGCGCGGGAGCTTCAGCCTATGCAACCACTAGAGCTGTTGTATTTGCTCTCGACGTTCTGGAAGCAGAGAGTAGGGAATTCAAGACAAAGCAAGAAATAAAATCAAGACAAAAGCTAAAGAGACAACCCTTACCTAGGGGTATTACCGCTCCAATTGGCACATATCTTCTTCCTCGGGTGCTTGGAGCTAGAGCCCACCGTCGTCGGTGTGGCGGATGCTCCAGGCCCCGAACCAGGTGTTGAGGCAGCCGCCGATGTTGCCACATCTGGTACCTCCATCGAAGGTGGAATTGCTCCGGACCCAGAGCCCTCTGTTGGCACTTGGGTTGGAGTCAACTTGCCCGAGCCAGCGCCCTTTGTGGGCACTGGAGCCGAAGGACCAGCCAGAGCTGGGGGCACGACCACCACAGACCTAAGCCGAGGCTGAGGGGTCACTCCTTTCAGAGCTTCCCTCACACTGCTCCCATCACTCCTTGTAAGCTTCCGCTTGCAACTCGGAACTTCGACGTGAGCTTTCTCTTTGCCTCGGCTGGAGGATGATATCTTGTGAGGTGAAGATATATTGGGAGATGAAGCTGCGGGACCTTTGCTTTTGCCACTAACTGGCGTAGGTCTGGAGCCTTCATGGGAGAAAGGAGCTCCGGGGATCACAATCCCCGCCGGAGGAGTGCTCCGATGCTTATCCACGAGGCCTAGATCATCAAGTGGTGGCATCTTCTTTCGCAGCTCCCTCCTAAACTCTGGCACCATGTTCAGGGGCAGGAACTCCACCGGTGGTGTCAGATCATCAGGGCGAATGGCTTTGTGGTGCAGCTTTTAGAGATGAATCTTCAAAGCCTTCTCATCCAAATTGGACCTGATACCAGCCTCAATCCAGTATGGTTCCATCTCACCACCGAATGCCCACGCATGCCATTCCCTCTTCTTCAGCGGAGCCCACCGGTTGGTTAGGAAGTTGGCGATGACCATCAAAGGAGTTACCCCTCCTTCAACGCACTCCCGTATCCTTGTCAAGATTGGGTTGTACTCCTTCGACAGCGTCAGAACTACCTCCCAAGTGTCGGTGTCAACCGCCAAAAGGCTATCAGGCAGCTCTAGCATGTCGTGGCGATCCACCGTGATGACCACCCAATCCTTCTTCCAGCCGTCCCATTTCTCCGAAGGGAATGTCTTCAAATACTTTAAGGGTGAGTTCTTGCGCTTCACGAAGTAGTAGAAGCCAACAAACTCATTGCTCTTCCCGGTTGTGTGGACCGCGAAGAAGGTCCGGAAAAGCTCAATGCAGAGTGGCACACCAACCCACATCTCGCAAAAGTGGACGAATGTCGCCACTAGCAAGAAGGAGTGGGGGCCAAAGTGGTGGAGTTGCAAGCTGTAAAAGTCCAGCAGCATCAGCAAGAAGTTGGAGAACGGCAGAATGAGCCCCAACATGGCAAACGCCGTGAAGTACACGATCTTGTCGGGGTTCTCCTTCTTGAAGGAGATGTTGCCGAGGCGAATCAAGTTGTTGAAGGAGTCACTTGACCATCCCATGTAGGTGTGGAGCCTCGACAAATCTTCATCTTTCTTGGTCCGGCTGCGAGGAAGACCCAAGTCCATCGTCGCAAAGTGGAGCAGAAGTGGAAGAAAGGTTGCAAGGGCGGAGAGCTCTAAGCACAAGATCAGATGAAGGCGTAAAGAGTTTTCTCCCCATGCGGACTTTCTCCCTTTAGAAAGCCTCCACAGCGCTTCGATGGAACTACCTCCGGACCAAAATCTCAAATGACCACGTCAATGACAAGGGGGCCTGGGTCCACTTTGTTAAAAAAGTCACACCAGACGAACCGTTGTCATGATGGGAAGTTGGAAACCCAAGGGTGGTAGCCTGAGAGGGCTACAAAGATTACACTAGGAACCGATACGAATTTCGTATTGGAACCGACGACCTTCAATTGCGTGAGATCCGCACGCCATGATCCCACTCACCATATCAAGTAGGGCCACACGGCGACGACATAACTGTGTGCTGCCATCCCAACTGCCTAGGAAAAGACCTTTGAAGTAGAAACGCGGGAATCGATGATGTCCCCACGTCTGTTAGCGAGACCTCTCCCAGAGATGTGCCCAAAGGCCACTGTCGGTACCCTGGATACCAGGTACCCCCTGATACTGTGGATAAATTCATGGAGTTCTGCCCTCCAATGTTGAAGACAGAAGTCTTCAACACGTGTCCCGCAGCACTGGGTCCGCATCCCTCGTTCGGCTAGCTCTGGAGCTACCATGTGTCCTGCAGGGCTGGACCTACCTCCCTTCATAGGGAAGCTCCAGTGCTGCCACGTGTCCAGTAGCTCCAGACCTAACCTCTAGTAGAGGGAAGCTCCGGTGCTGCCACGTATCAAGTAGCTCCGGACCTGCCTCCCTGCAGAGGGAAGCTCCAGAGCTGCCACGTGTCAGACCTTTGGAACTAAGCCTGCAACAAGAAAATAGCTGGATCTCCAATGACACGATCATTCAAGAGGCTATTAAGCAGCTGTTACAAGACCTAGTTAAGGCATCATTAATGTAGTATTAATGATGCTTGACCAGAGAGCTATCAAGACTGGTAACACTGCCATTAAGGAATGTTATCAGTCTGTTAATCACCCATAACATTAGTAGACTGTGTATAGGGTGTTTATGACAGCCAGGCCCACTTGTCGGGCCAGGCATGCACTATAATGGTCAGTCCTTAGCATATAAAAAGGTTGCACCATACGATAGAGGAGAAGCAATCTCAGACACTCGCAAGGCATACACACTTATACAATCAACAACCACTCCGTAAAATATGTTATTACGCTTAGGCGGCCCGAACCACGTAAAAACCGTCGGCATTCACCTCTTGTTCTTGATCTTACGCGCGCCCCGCCTAAATACGAACCTCCACAAACTATGCTTTAGTGGTACCGGGGAAGTGTTGTTGTTACACTTCGACACACACACACACACACACACACACACACACACATATATATATATATATATATATATATATATATATATATATATATATATATATATATATATATATATATGGCAAGTATATTTTATAGCTAGGTGTAGAATAATGATTCTGTGGCCAGATCCAAGTTGCGTGAGCGCACACTAAAACTGTCAGCGATAGTTATCGGAGGGAGAAACTGATGCACGAGACCAGTGAAAGAGATTGGACACAAAATGATGTATTCTGTAGCTAGGTATATAATAATGAAGTTATTCTCTATGGTTGTCCTGCAAGTTGGTCTCTATTACTCCCTCCGTCCCATTCCATCTCTATTTCTGGAATTGGTCAAAGTCAAATTAATCTAACTTTGACCAAATCTACACGAAAAAATATTATCTTTCGTAACACCATATTAGTACTATTGGATTCACCATGAATTATATTTTCACAACATATTTATTTTATATCTTAGAGACTTATATATTTTTATATAAACTTGGTCAAACTTAAATGAGTTTGACTTTGACCGTTTCCAGAAATAGAGTTGGAATGGGACGGAGGGAGTACTAATTTTATATTGGATCAATAATGACGTTATGGTTTGTGTTAGAAAAATCTTTTAAAATATTTGGCCCATTTTTCATGCAATTTTGTCCCCCGCCGTTCAAATAATAAGGAATGCTCCCACCCAGTGAAAATAAACTAACTCTAATTTTTATGAAATGTAGAATTAAACACGACATTATGAGGAGAAACAAAACATGAAAGGTAAATGAACCAATAAGTTAATGATAAGGGTAGTAAAATGATTCCAAATTCTACTTATAGGCTCAAATATAACAAAGTGGACTGTTAATGATAGTGAAATGAATTTGTAAAAAGGATAGTGAAATGAGTTTTATTCCTATATTTTAGTACCATACATGCATACACAACCAGTCCCTGTGGTTCATTTCTATTTATTTCCTGCATATATTTGATTCTTGCATATACGTGATGGTTGTAATCCCCCAGTCATAAAGTCTTTCACCTTTCGGCCAAGGACAAGTATACCACCACATTTATATTTTTTTAATGTAACTTACCCTGTCTTTCTTTTTCATATTAGTTACATATTTTTTTTTTTCAAACTGACTTTACACTTGTTTGATGGAACGAACACTTTTGTGATGGTTTCGACCTGGTAACAGAATACAGAACCTTTTTTTAGAAACCTGTTAATTGTATTAAGATGAAATAAATTGTCTTAGTTACAAGTGATGCGACAAGGTGTCGCTACACTGAAGAAGACTGACTACAGAACATGAATGTCTAAGGCTATCCGCAGAGGCACCCTCTAAAGCATACTTTAAAGACCTATATTCCTCTATTTTTCCAGTATCTTCCTCTAAATCCTCTAAATTTACACCTATCCAGTAAGCTTTAAAGTAATGCCTCTGCGGACGGTCTAACCACTCCTGAAACGTGGAGCAAGAGGAGAGCAGCTTCGGTGAACCACGATTTGTTGGAGAGAACTAAATATGACGATGTTCTAAGCTTATATTAGTTTGTATATGAGAACATAACTAATATACTTCCTCCATCTTTGAAAAATTGTCACTTTGTAGTTAAAAATAAATTATAAAGCAATAAACTTTCAAAGACGAAGGGTGTATTTTCTTTTGCTTTTGTACAGTTTATTTTACGTAACTTTTTTTTAGAAAACTCAGCAAAACCGGTGCAATATTTTGAGACGAGCCGGATTAAAGTTCTCAGTTACAAAACACCCAGCGACCAAGCTGGCGACTGGGAAATAAATTTTATGGATACGGTATGCAAATACAAAGCTGTGCATACCGTTCCAGATGTGTGACATGTGTCCACATGAACGGACGGATGAAGCAATTGTATAACTCTGATTTTTTTTCTCTTCAATGAAGTGCTTGGAGATTGGTAAAAGATGATGTGGCATCAATCTAAATGGGTATGCACCAGTGTTTTGGTGCATAAAAATTCGGTTTGGGCGACTGTGCCTCCCGCCCACTCCGATGGCGGGGAGGCCGCCGGAACCGACCCCTCCCAAGCCAACTCCACCCAAGCCAGCACCCTTACGTAGTGCACACCCACTCCCGTGACCCAGCCCAACCTCAAATCGACTACTGCCAAAGACCAAATCGTGAGCCTCGAAGACCCAGCTGTTGAGCCGGAGGAGCTAGTCCTCTCAGACTCAGAGGAGGAGGAGGAGGAGCCGGAATAGAAGGAGGACTCGACGGACCTGCAAACGCAAGCCGAGATTCGCCACGATCTGGCGCAAAATCTCCCCCAACAAGGAGATCGTAGGGCGCTCGTTATCGAGGGTGGCAAGCCTCAGTGTAAGGAAGACCAGTAGATCCGGCCTGTGACATCACCAGTTGAGGAGCAGCTCCCATCACCATGCCGAAAGCTGCAAGATGTTGGGGCAAAAGATTCTGCCGCAGCTCAGACTTGCCTCAACAGACCGGTCAGGCAGGAAGATTCATCCTTCTTGCAAGTAGAAAGAAGATTGCCCTTCCCGTTGCACAAGAGAATTCATTGGAAGTGGTGAGCAAGGACATATCCCCAGCAGGGAGAGATTTGGTGCGCGATTCGGTTGTCCTGTCCAGTCGGCTCAAGAACAGCCATGGTACACCTCGCCCCTCCACAAAATCCCCCTATGCCGTCGCAGCTGTGGGGAGATCCTACCGGGAGGCCCTGCTCCAAGATCCTCCGCAGAGCCAATGGTACTCAGAAAAGAGAGGAAAGGACAGTGGAGTTTTGGCTTCCCAGGCTCCCGCTCTCGAAGCAGCCCGCCCTGAAGCATGGAGCTCAAGATCCTCTGTTGACGCGCGGGGATCCAAGCTACCACCATTGGACGAGGGCTGGCAACAAGTTGTTAGAAAATCATGGAGGAGACATGCGGAGAGGACGTCGGTACAAAGTTCACAGGGAAGACGACCGATGGCCTCTGATGCTAGAAGAAGAGCCATCTATTTAAGCAAGATGAGGGGGAGATGCTTCAACTGTCTAGCTAGAGACCACCAGATTGCCTACTGCAGAGATCCCACCAAGTGCTGGAAATGCTTGAACTCAGGGCACACCTCATTTAACTGCCCTGAGCTCAACAAATCCCCACCTCTGCATCCCCATACCATCCTGAAGAATCAAGCAGCTGAGAGAACAAGAACCATGGCTGGACTTGGACTGCATGCCCGCCCTGACCTGGAGCGATGCATCTTTCCGATGTCGAAGGAGATTCAGGGGCGTGTCAACTTTTTCCAGTCGCGATCTCTGCTTGTCTGGTTGGGGATGAACAGACCTCGCTGCCTTTGCTCGTTCCTTTGGGTTTGATCCAGATATGATGATGGCCTCCCGACACACTCCAAAGGATTTCCTGGTGACCTTCACTTCCAGGGAGGACTACAATGCTTTGCAGGGCATCCACTATTTCACCAGTGGCGGGCGCTAGTTCAGACTTATGAATTGAGTGCCGAAGATGCGAGCTGCCAAGGAAGGTCTTAGGTACAGAGTTCAACTCTGTCTGGAAAGCCTACCTCTCCATCTCTGGTCCGAGCATTTCGTGGCCCAAGCTTTGTGCAAGTCTTGCGCGTTCCAATGCGCGGATGATTCCAGCCTTCGAAGGAGGGACACCAGGGGTTTGTGTGTTGGGCCTTCACCGCGGACCCTCAGCGCATTCCCAGAAACTTGCGGCTAACCATCACTGACGCCGACTTGGAGGATATCGGGGCGACCTAATGGGTAATGCCTTTGATGTCCTTGTGCACCAGTGGCAGGTAATTGACCTCTAGGACCGGGGGTCTGACGGTCGCCCCATGGACATTCCACCTCCATGGGCACTGGGGCGGGCGGATGTGCACGAGCACGCCGAGCTGCCGCTGGGACACTGGGACAGGAGGAGCAGCACCGTCAAAATCCACCTCATGACAGGGTGGCGCCACCAAGAAGGTCCTGTAGCGCCTCCATCTGGATTGAGCGCGCTACAGGAGATACGATGAGGATGATCAGGACCCGGATGGGCAGAGGCACCGTGAGGCGCCAAAGCGCTGCAGTCTATTCCAAAGGCCACAAGGCCTTGGGGATGGGAGTAGAGGGCGTGAGAACTCCCCCAAAAGGCGCCACAGCGATGGACACACCAAGAACGCTGGGTCTGGCATGGGCCGCTCCCTCAGCCCTGACGTGCGTCACTCTAGGGGCTGGTCCCTGGAACGGCTCTTGCACCGCTACTGCAAGAGTACTACTAAGGACGTGAAGGAAAACAGTGGCGTCGAGGCTAGCAAAAAGGCCAAGACATGCCATTGGAAGTAAGCCCAAAGGCATACAAGACGGCAAGTGTGCAAAGGATTGCTGCTCATGGCAAGCTGATAGGAGATGACAGCCTCCTTCTGATCATGAGCAGTTTTCAGACGATTGAGGAAAAGGAGGCATACCCGATGCTTGACGATTCCCATCCGATTGCCCCTGCCTCTGTTGGGGGGGAGAGGCACCACTCTTTGAGCATCAACCTCTAGTCGAGGTTTAAGGGCCTCTGGATGATGACCCTCAGGTTTGTCAGGTTACTGTTCCTCCTTTGCAGGGCCACCAGGAGATGAACGAAGACCAGCAAAATGGAAGCTCGGGGGATGCTCAAGTGGCAGGATCGGGTGATGCTCAACAGTCCTCCTTTCTAGACCTCCTTGTCACCAAGACACCGTCACCAATCCTCGTCACTCCTCGCCCTCGTAAGCCTAAGGCTGCTGAGACGATGGGCAAATCAACAAGGAGGAACGGCAGGATTGCTGGCAAGAAGATGGCGAAGCAAGCATGAAGAAGAAGGCACAAACTATATTGGAAAAGAAGTTGGGGCAGCTGGGAAAGACGAAAGGGGGTGCTAAGAAGCTGGTGACTCTAGCACAACTTTTCCAGGAAACTCTACCTCCGGAGGCCATGAAGGCGATGGAAGCGCTGCTCACAGCAATGAACATTGACGGCGCCGGAGCTAAGCCACACGCCCGGTCATCATAAAGATGAACAGACGTTAATTGTAACACCCGTTATTTTCCCTTCTCTCTCTCTGCATGCGGGCCCCAACTGTCATCCCTTTCTTCCTCCAACCGCACGCCTTGCGGGTATTTCATCGAGCACATCGCGTGCAAGTCGCATTCCGACAACCGCTGCGCCAATTCTTGCCCATCCCGCGCCCCTTCCCACATAGCCCACGTTCCATAGCAACCACACAACATCAAGCAACCATTTCTCTTTCAAATACTCGTTCACTCCTCTTCCCATATTCCTTCCACGGTGAAAACCAACCGCCACCACTAGTGTCGCCATCGTTCTCGTGTTTCCACTCGATCTCCTCTTCCGATGATGCATCAATAGTGTTTCTTGTGCCCCAGAACATGCCCTGGGCAAGGAGGCGCCGAAGAATCGCCACCGAGGCACCACCGTGACATCCACCATAGCAACCGTCAACCTTCAACGTTGCTGCTCCCTTGCAGCGCCATTTTGGTGTCTACAACCTTGCTAGGTGAGTTCTAGGCATGCTCCTCCTTCAATTTTGGTAGCAAGGGACTAGTTTAGGCGTTTTTTTCTCTTGGATTGCGTGCTCCCGCGTGCTATGGCCGGTGGCCATGGCGGCACAGACGTCCTGGCTAGAGGTAGAAGAAGACTATTGCTTCTTTTGTTTCGTAGCCATTGGATCTTGCCTCAATGGTCCAGATTAGATTGAACATACCCCTTCGTTTCATAACATCAGGATCTCCCATTTTAAATCCAACGGCCACGATTAGATCTATCCCATACCCCTTCGTTCATAAAATCCTAGCCACCCACTTTAAATCCAACGATCCTCATTATTTTGCAGCACACCCCTTCGTCTTTTTGCAGTCTAGCCCCTGGAATCTTTCAGACTAGCCCCTAAACATTATTTTAATACCATTTAAGTTTCTGTATTAATAATTTAAACCTTAAGTTTCTCTGGAATTATGTTAAATTGAAGAAATAATGATTTAGACCCCTGAAATTTAATTTAATTGGTGAATTAGCCTCTGTTCAATAATAGAAATAATATTTAAACCCTGAAATTAATATTTAGTTGCTGAATATTGTTTAAAAATGCATTTAGAGGTGGAAAATATTTATAAGTGGTAAAATAAATATAGAAAATAGTAGAAAAATTTGTATTAAATCTTTTTAGGCTGAAATAAAATTGTAGATGTATATAAAATATATTTTGACCATTGAAAAACTTAATAAAAATGTTTTTTAGCTATAAATAAATACTAAAAATGGTTAATAAATATGGAAATAGTAGGAAAATTATTTATAAAATCTTTTATGCTGAAATAAAATTTATAAAATGCATATAAAAGATACTTTGGATATGGAAGACTAATTAAAAATGTTTTAGCTTGTAAATAAATTATAAAAATGGAAAATAAATGGTAAATGCATTTCTTTGACTAAGAAAAATAATAAATACTTTGTAGGGACATATTAATATAGGATTTTATGCTTATGTGTATGTTTGGTGTATTGTTTTTTAATGTTTTGTTTGTCTTTTAACGGTAGTGTACACACATTCGTATCTCGATCAAGAAGCTACATGAAGAGGTGAAGACAAAGAGTTCACTCAAGAAGACTGAGCAGCTATTTAATAAAAGGCAAGTGCCCTTGACCATCTTGCACCTTTTTAAGGGTTTAGCTAGTCGCATGCTAATTAATATGAATCCTATGTTATGCCCTGTTGTTTTACCTTATTACCTTGTCGTTTGGGTTATGGGAAAGGTGGTACTTGGGGATTACTTTACGCTTAGCCACGCATAATAGTTGGGTGGGAAAACATTGACCATATTTATTACTCATGACTTATTATTATGATTATGATGTTGGAAATGGATTGTAGTAAATAGGAATCTGGCGGGTTGGTTTGATTGGTATGGTGCAGTATGCACGAGACCCGGGAATCGGGGATTGAACCTTGCCGGATTCTAAGGACCGGTTTATGGAGGAAGCCACTAAGCTTTATAGTACCACCACGAGACTGAGATGGGGCGGCTTGGTCAAATAATTAGGTTTCTCCCGATGAAATGCTAGTAGTTGGATGGTGCGGGGAATGATGCAGGGGTACTGCTCTGGGAACCGCAAGGCTCAAGAGGGGGCTCTGAGGCGGAGGGTTACTCCGGGAATGCCTCAGTGGTGGAAACCTTAGAGGGCTAGCACTAGTCGGGAGAACCTTTGTAAAGACCATGTAGTGATCTCCTGGCCACGCACCTATGGAAGTGTGAAATGTGGTTGGCCGCCACTGGCATCAGGGAGGTTTAATCAGTCCACCTGGCAACAGGGGATGAAATCACTGCTTGTGGGTAAAGGGTACACTCTCTGCAGAGATTTGGTAAAACTGTCATGACAGCCGTGCTCACGGACAAGAGCGGCTTGGTGTCCAATTCATAATTAGACGATGGTTGGGATGATGGTTGAGATGATGGTTTGGGAATGATGTTGGTATTGATTCATTATTATTGTTATTCTATAATGATTGGGAATATACACTTAGATGTAGGTGCTTATGAAAGCTAAGGTTAGGTTTAATGCATAGTGCTTAAACCATTATCAGCCTTTCCTTTTTGATTGGCCTACATGTCATTTATTTCCCACACTTGCGGAGTACCACGGGATGGTACTCACACTTGCTTTGTTGTACTTTTGATACGCTGCTCAGTGAAGAGAAGATCTAATGAAGACAGTGACAAGTGAAGACGGTGCATAGGTCGCGTTGCTGCCAGTCAATTTGCCTGTGGTTGTTATAGAGTTTTTCCTCTCCCGCTGCTATTCAAAACTCTTTTGAAAGGTATAAATGTTGTTTTCATGCGATATAGAACTGTTTATCACTACTTGTCGTACATGTATGGTGAAACTGATCCTGGCATACATGTATTTTGCAGCTAGTTTTATGCTTAATAAAACCGGGTGTGACATTAATCACATGTACGTCAGGATCAGTTGAATCGTACATGCGTCGACGAAAGTGAAATATCATACATTGCCATGTTCGAATACATAAATAGTCTTACAGTACGACCCGAAGGTCTACAAATACACACCACAAATATTTACATCAACAACAAGGTTAACAAAGTTCAAACTACAGCAGAAGGCTAATAGGTAAGAGCAGCTCCAACTCCACAGGCAGCCGTTGCGCGTGAGGTCGCCAGCCTAGACCAAGTCCTCCGGATTGACGTAGAAGTCTTCTGGTGCCGCCTCTTCCTCTTCATATTCTAAAGGAGAATTAAACGCTTGAGTACATAGAGTACTCAGCAAGTGCGGGAAGAGATGACATGAATGGCTAAAGCAAGGAAAGGTCAAATATGGCTTAGCACTATGCTTAGAACCTATCCTTAGCTTCCAATTATCAATATCATAAATCAATAAATATTCAACACATGATTAATGATAATGAAAGTACTTGAAATAATGATCCATAATTTCCCAACCATAGACTAATTATGAATTGGCCCCAAGCCGCTCTTGTCCGTGAGCACGGCTGTCATGACAGTTTTACCAAATCTCTGCAGAGAGTGTACCCTTTTCCCACAAGCAGTGATTTCATCCCCTGTTGTCAGGTGGACTAAGTGAACCTCCCTGAATGCCCGTGGTAGCTAACCACATTACACACTTCCTTTGGTGTGAGGCCAGGAGATCACAACATGGTCTTTACAAAGGTACTCCCGATTAGTGCTAGCCCTCTAAGGTTTCCACCACTGAGGATTCTCGGAGTAACCCTCCGCCCCAGAGCCCCCTCTTGAGCCTCGCGGTTCCAAGAGCAGATCACCCGCCTCATTCCCCGCACCATCCAACCACTAGCAGTTCATCGGGAGAAACATAATTAATTAACCAAGCTGCCCCATCTCAGTCTCGTGGTGGTACTATAAAGCTTAGTGGCTTCCTCCATAAACCGGTCCTTAGAATCCGGTGGTAACAAACCCCAATCCCGGGTCTCGTGCAAAATGCACCATACCAAAACTAACCAACCACCAGATTCCTATCCACTAACATTATGTATATTCATCACCAAATTAAAGTAACCATAAAGTTGAGCATAGAACATTTGTATGAAATCCCAATCCCAACATCTAAGCATGGCTAAGCATAAATAAAGCCTATCTACTTCCCAACCCATTTCAGGTAACAAGGAATTATATGGAACAGGGCATGTAAACATGAAGTAGGACATCAAATTAATTAGCATGCAACTAGCTAAATTCCTAAAATAGGTACAAGATGGTCAAGGGCACTTGCCTTCGTTGAAGACTTGAGTGTTATCGAAGTCCTGGTCTTGGAGGTTAAGATTAGGGTCGTAATACGACTCTAGACATATGCCCAAGCATGGCAAGAATAGAATAAAGCTAAATAAGTAAAGGCACGCAATACAATACATCACACATACACATAAGCACAAAATCCTACACTAATGCGTCCCTACGAGGTATTTATCATTTATCATGGCCAAAGTATGCATTTTATATTTTTCCTACAATTTTGGGATTTTGTTATAGCCTAAAACCATTTTTATTGAATTTTCTATAGCAAAAATGTATTTTAAAACCTTTATAATAAATATTCCAGGGACCAAATATATTTTATCTGAACACTACAATTAATTCACAGCATAAAATAGTTTATAACAATTTTTCATAACATTCCTACACTTAATTACCATTTTTATCTAATTTCTACACCTCAAATACCATTAAAAACCATATTCAGCAAATAAATAAAAGTCCAGGGGCTAAATAAATAGTTTTCTACACTGTACAAGGTCTAAATACATTATTCTACAAAATTACAGGGGTTAGAATGCTTAATTAAATGATTAAAACCAATTTTTAGGGTTCCAGGGGCTAGTCTGTGAATTCTGGGGGCTAGATTCGAATTACCGAGAAGCACAGGGGGTAGCAACTAAGTTTCCAGGGGCCTGGGTGCAAATCTGGCGGCGGGAAAAGAGATTCAAACGTGGGCCGTTGAATCTTAAATGGATGGCTGGGATTTTATTAATCGAAACATTATGATCTTCTAATCATGGCCGTTGGCCGGAAATGGACGGCAGGGAAGCGGCCACGTCGACCCTCGGCCGGCGCCAGCGCCCTGCGCGGCGTCGCACGGCGGCGAGGTCGCCGGGGCTAACCCGATAACACGAAATAGTGCACAATTCACGGATTTAAGCGCATGGAAATGAAGGGGGAGATCGAGGGAGCTCACCGGAGGGCTTGATTGGACTTGGGGAAGAGTGGAGAGCGTCGGCGACGGTCGGAGGCGGGTGAGCTCGCCGGAGTTCGACGAAGATGCCGATGCAGTGGTGATCTACCCAAGCCAACACGTCCAACGTGTCCCTGGTGAAGCGGCGATCACGTCAGGCCAAGAAAATGGGGAGGAGGGGGGCTACGGCGACGGGAACGCGAGCGCCGAGGTGACTCACCGACGATGAAGGTCTAGGGTTCCGGGGAGGCTCGGGTGAAAGTGCATCTAGGACTCCCTTGTGGGTTTTGGATGATTTATGACAAGCAATTGGGATCCTAATTCTGTTGTTGAGATGAATGCAGAAAAATGATGAAAGATGAGCAAAGTGCCAAAAAGAGGAAATTGAGAAGGAAAATGGATTTGAGCTCAAGGAGAAGAAACTAGTAGTTTAGTATGTGTGGAGTGTGTTAAGGAAACACACCCAAGAGCTCAATCTCATTTAATCACACACACACATGCACAAAGCTATACAGGACCGGACTAGTCCGATGTTCACCGGACTAGTCCGATATCACATTCTGCACAAGATCGGACAAGTCCGGTCATCACCGGACTAGTCCGATAATTCTTCTGTTCCACTTCGGACTAGTCCTCCCCAGTGCGGACTAGTCCTCAACACAATGCACAGGTCACTAGATCGGACAAGTCCGGTCTCCACCGGACTAGTCCGATATCCTTTCTGATCCACTTCGGACAAGTCCGGTGTTTACACGGACTAGTCCGATATACACACTGATCTAAATCGGACAAGTCCTCCAAGTGCGGACTTGTCATCCTAAACACTAAAGGTTTCACAGGTCCGGACCAGTCCGATGACAATCGGACTAGTCCGAAGTTTTCCAGCAGTGAAATCGGACAAGTCCGTTTTCAAACGGACTAGTCCGATATTCCTGGACACTTAGGGTTTGCTTCTCACAGCACACCGGACTAGTCCGGTCACCACCACGGACTAGTCCGAATTTTCTGAACCCTAACGGTAACTTCCAGAAACCCCTTATAAATAGAGGTGCACGGCCCACTTTCAAACTCTCTCGAACCCTAGCGCCGTCACACCTCCCAAGAGCCTCAAAAACTACCTCTCTCCACAAAACCAAGTGCTAAATTGATCACTACATTGAAGATCACTTGTAGATCATTGGAGAGGGCACTTGATACGCGATTGAGCTCTTGGTTTGAATCTCTAACACACTCTTGCATCTCAGTTTGTATATTTTGAAGTGTGTTATTGGTGGTCTTGAATCTTGTAATCAAGGGAGCGCTCAACTTGTGAGATCGCCCCTTAAACTCGGTGATTTACCCCTGTGTGATTAGTGGAAGAGGATTGGCCTTCGTGGCGATCCGAACGAGGGAAGGGTTAGTGAAGACCCGGCCCTTTTGTGGGCTCCTCAACGTGGACGTAGGCTGCCTTCGTGGTAACCGAACCACGGGATAAATCTTGTGTCTTTCATTTGTGTTCTTTATTCTAGTTGATCAACATTATCTAGGGTTTGATTAGATTTGTTGAATACAAAGTTAATAGTTGAAATAAAGTCATATTCTTAATAGAATCTGTTACACAACTATTGAACTGATCACAAAGTTTATATTTCCGCTGCAAAAGTCAACAAACAATCAAATTGACCTAACTTGATCAACCTAGCCCGTAAAATCCGGACTAGTCCGCACTTTACCGGACTAGTCCGTTACATCTGTTTTTGATCTCGTTGTTGAAGTGATACAGGAACCGATAAAATTCAAGAAGGCCTATTCACCCCCCCTCTAGGCCAACATTCAATTGGTATCAGAGCAAGGTTCTTCAAGAAAGAGTGCAACCGCTCGAAGAGATCATGTCGGACATGAAGGAAGTCCAAAAGATCAACAACCAGGAAGAGATGAACAATGACAAGCATCAAAAGCTTGAGAAGTATCTCGAAGCCATTCAAGACTTTGACGATGATGATGAGGAGACATTGGAGCTGAAAGCTCTCCTTAGAAAGAAAGCGCTTTCCAAAGGGAAAGCCAAAGTTGAAGAAAAGAAGAAGGGGAGTAGTCACACCGACTACTCCCGATATCCTTTTAATTATGACCGTTTAAATTCTAACAGCAATCACTATCTATCCATTCCCCTTGGAAAAGCCCCACACTTCGATGGGAGTGACTACTCTATGTGGAGGCAAAACATGAAGATGCACTTGATTTCCCTTAACCCAAGTTTATGGCATATTGTGTGCACAGGAATCAATATCCCAGATGACGACGAAGAGCTCACGCCAAGTCAAGAGCAAGCCATCCACAGGAATGCACAAGCCGCAGCCGTCATCACCTCATCTCTAAGTCGAGATGAATTCACAAAGGTGGACGGATTAGAAATTGCCAAAGAAATCTGGGATACCCTACAAACAGCGCATGAAGGTGACAGACATGTGAGGGAAGCCAAGATTGAAATGATTGAGGGCGAACTAGGAAGGTTCGCGATTGAGGAAGATGAGTCACCCCAGGACATGTACAACAGACTGAAGACTCTCGTGAACAAGGTTCGATCATATGGGAGCAGAAAGTGGAATGATCACGAGGTTGTAAAGCTCATCCTTAGAGCTTTCATGCCTCGCAATGTTACACTTTGCTCTATGATCCGAGAGAGTCCGGGGTACAAGAAAATGACTCCTGATGAACTGCTTGGCAAGATCATTAACTTTGAGATGATGGAGAAGCAAGCCAAGCACGTAAAAGAAATAGCCGACCTCACATCGGCCAAGAAGAAGGGAGTTGCCCTAAAGTCCTCACTCAAGCCTTTATCCAAAGAAGCAAGAGAAGCACAGCTTGAGGAGGACAGCGATGATGAAAGCAGCGAGCTAGATGAAGAAGATATGATTTTGTTCATGAAGAAGTTTAAGAGAATTATGAAGAAAAGACAAGGAACAAAATCAAATGAAGCAAAATACAAAGAAAGGACGAAGCCAAAGATGAGGCGGGCGTGCTATAACTGTGGTGAATACAACCACTTTATAGTCGACTGCCCGTATGAGGACAATAAGAAGAAGAACAAAGAGTCCAAGCCTCAGGCAAAGAAGTTCTTCAAGAAGAAGAAACAAGCTGAACAAGCACACATTGGAAAGGAATGGGACTCAAACGATGAGTCTTCATCGTCCGATGAAGAAGAATTGGCTAGCATAGCCATCGAGAGCGTGTCCAAGAAACCCACACTCTTTCCCACGCTCGGTGCAAAGAAGGCAAATGGGACTTGCCTCATGGCTAAGGAAGGTAAACGCAAGGTAAATATCAAAACTCCTTCCTTACATTCTTATTCAAGTGATGATGATTTAGATAGTGATGAAGATATGCTAGCTGGCTTAGATAGAAAAACTGCTGCAAAAATGAAATTCTTGCTTAACCAACTTGTTGAGAAGGAAGAGCTAATCGATCGTCAAGAAGACATGATTATCTCCCAAAAGGAGAAGCATGTGGAACTTGACAATCTTCTAGTTCATGAAAAGGAAAGAAGCCACTCACTAGAGCTTGAGCTAGCTTCAAGCAAGAAAACTTGCTTGGAGCTAACCAACTCAAATGTAGCAATCAAGGACCAACTTGATGACCTGATCAAGGTCAACAAGATCCTTGAAGTGCAAATTGAGTCACTCAAGCTTAGTGAACCCTCCTCCTCTTCAAGCCTACCTTCTCAATCCACTTCAAGTAATAATACTCATATCTGCAAATGTGAAAAGATAAACACCAGGTTGAAAGAGAAGTCCACCTCCACAAAGGACAAAAACCCTACCCAATGTGTAATATTTGACAAGAAAAGGATCAACTATGCACGTAGTGCATATTTGGTCCAAAGACCTCCAAATGTCAAGTATGGCATTGGTTATTCCTATGATGGAAAGCAGAGAGCTGGAAATCATAAGAATAACAAGGGAAAGATTACCTTTGTGAAAGGAGGACCCTCACAACCCGGCAGCACGAAAACTAAAAATCTGAACTCTCATGAAAACCGGACTAGTCCGGTTGTGGTCCGGACAAGTCCGGTCATCCGGACAAGTCCGGTCACACAGACTAGTCCGACCAATAATCAGCAACAACTCCTGTTTAAAACCTTCGATGCTTCATATGTATTAATGAGAAACAATATTGGTAAAGTGTATGCTTATTATGCTGGGCCACGCCATGGGAACACAAAATCCCATGTGTGGGTGCCCAAATGTATTGTCACTAACCTCCAAGGACCCAAGCAAGCTTGGGTACCTAAAACCAAGGCGTAACTTGTTTCTGCAGGCCTACTCCTCCGGTGGATCCAAATGGGTGCTAGACAGTGGATGCACAAACCACATGACCGGAGAAAGGAGGATGTTTGTGGAGTATGAAGTGAACGAGGACCCAAATGAAGGGATCTACTTTGGAGACAACAGTCAAGGGAGGGTCCTCGGTACCGGTAAAATAGCCATATCCTCTGAACATACTCTTTCACATGTTTTGCACGTTGAATCTTTAGATTATAACCTGCTGTCCATATCTCAATTGTGCGACAAGGGTTATAATTGCCTGTTTACTAACGAGGGTGTGATCGTCTCAAGAAGGAGCGATGGTTCTATTGCATTCAAGGGTATGTTGAAGGGAAAGCTTTACCTTGTTGACTTCAACAAGGATAAAGCCGAACTCGACACATGCTTGATTGCAAAGACCAACATGGGTTGGCTGTGGCATAGACGGCTGGCACATGTTGGTATGAGGAACCTTCAAAAACTCCTCAAGGGCGATCACATCCGAGGTTTGAAAGATGTTGTGTTTGAGAAAAACAGGCCATGTAGCGCGTGCCAAGCAGGGAAACAAGTTGGAGCACAGCATCCTGCGAAGAACATCATGACCACAACAAGACCGCTCGAACTACTTCATATGGACTTGTTTGGTCCAATTGCTTACATAAGCATCGGCGGTAACAAGTATGGTTTAGTTGTTGTTGATGATTTTTCCCGCTTCACTTGGGTGTTCTTTTTGCATGAAAAATCAGAAACACAAGGGACACTCAAGAAGTTCTTCAAGCGAGCACAAAACGAATTTTCATTACAAATCAAGAGTATTCGAAGTGACAATGGCACGGAGTTCAAAAACATACAAGTGGAGGAGTACCTTGATGAAGAAGGAATCAGGCACGAATTTTCAGCACCATACTCCCCACAACAAAATGGAGTTGCCGAAAGGAAGAACCGCACGCTCATAGAAATGGCAAGAACTATGCTCGATGAATACAAGACTTCAGACCGATTTTGGGCGGAAGCAATCAACACAGCTTGCCACGCCACAAATCGCCTCTATCTTCATCGACTACTAAAGAAGACCCCCTATGAGCTACTCACCGGTAACAAACCGAACATTTCATATTTTCGAGTTTTTGGTTCTCCTTGCTATATTTTAAACAAGAAGCCCAGGACTTCAAAGTTCGCTTCGAAGTCCGATGAAGGTTTCTTGCTTGGCTATGATTCGAACACTTACGCCTATCGTGTCTTCAACAAGTCCTCCGGACTTGTTGAAGTAGCACGTGACGTAGTGTTCGATGAAACTAATGGCTCCCAAAAGGAGCAAGTTGATCAATGTGAATTAGGTAAAGAAGAAGCCCCCTATCAAGCATTGAAGAGAATGGCTCTAGGCGAAGTACGACCACAAGAGTCAACGTCACAAATACAAGATGAAAGTGAACCACAAGATGAAATCAACCATCAAGGGGGAGCCTCAATACAAGATCAACCACAGGAGTACGAACGTAATGAACAAATCAACGAGGACAACAACTCAGGGGGAGAAGAAGATGATCACCAACACACGACTCCCCAAGTACCACACCCAAGAGTACACCAATGCATTCAAAGGGATCACCCGATCGACAACATCATCGGCGACATCCAAAAGGGAGTAACCACTAGATCTCGCATAGCAAATTTTTGTGAACATTACTCGTTTGTCTCCTTTTTGGAACCCCGCAGGACTGAGGATGCATTGAAGGATCCGGACTGGGTAGTGGCGATGCAAGAAGAGTTGAACAATTTCAAGAGAAACGAGGTCTGGGAACTTGTGGCAAGACCCAATGCAAATGTTGTAGGCACCAAGTGGGTCTTCCGCAACAAGCAAGACGAACACGGTGTGGTAACAAGAAACAAGGCACGACTTGTGGCCAAAGGTTACTCACAAGTCGAAGGTTTGGATTTCGATGAAACTTTTGCTCCAGTAGCTAGGCTTGAATCAATTAGAATATTACTTGCATATGCTACTCACCATGATTTCAAGCTGTATCAAATGGACGTGAAAAGCGCCTTCCTCAACGGACCGATCAAGGAGGAGGTGTACGTGGAGCAACCACCCGGGTTTGAAGACGAAGAGTTCCCCGATCACGTGTATAAACTGCGTAAGGCTCTCTATGGCCTCAAACAAGCTCCTAGAGCTTGGTATGAGTGCCTTAGAGATTTTTTAATAGATAATGGTTTTCAAATTGGCAAAGTAGACTATACGTTATTCACAAAAAATCTGGATAATGATCTTTTTATTTGCCAAATATATGTTGATGATATAATTTTTGGGTCAACTAACCAATCCTTCTGTGAAGAGTTTAGCAAAATTATGACAGAGAGATTCGAAATGTCGATGATGGGAGAATTGAAGTACTTCTTGGGATTCCAAGTGCGACAACAAAGGGAAGGAACTTTTATAAGCCAAACCAAGTACACGCAGGACATCCTCAAGAAGTTTGGCATGGACAAAGCAAAGCCGATAAAGACTCCCATGGCAACGAATGGGCACTTGGACCTCAATGAAGATGGAACGAGCGTCGACCAAAAGGTATATCGCTCCATGATTGGATCTTTACTATATTTATGTGCATCTAGGCCAGACATCATGTTGAGTGTTTGCTTGTGTGCAAGATTTCAAGCCAACCCCAAGGAATGTCATTTGACAGCCGTTAAGAGAATCTTAAGATATTTAGTTCATACACCCAACCTTGGTCTTTGGTACCCAAAAGGCTCAAAATTCAATCTCATTGGGTATTCCGATGCAGATTATGCCGGGTGCAAAGTAGATAGAAAAAGTACTTCCGGCACTTGCCAATTTCTAGGAAGATCCTTAGTTTCTTGGTCATCCAAGAAACAGAATTCCATTGCATTATCCACAGCCGAAGCGGAGTATGTTGCAGCCGGGAGTTGTTGTGCACAACTTCTTTGGATGCGACAAACTCTAAGGGATTATGGTTACAATATGAACCATATTCCTCTCCTTTGTGATAATGAGAGTGCCATTAAAATAGCACACAATCCAGTTGAGCACTCTAGAACAAAACATATAGACATAAGACACCACTTCTTGAGAGACCATTCCATGAAAGGAGACATATCCATCTCTCATGTCAACACCCAAAAACAATTAGCCGACATATTCACCAAGCCACTTGATGAAAAACGCTTTTGTGAACTCCGAAATGAGCTAAATGTTCTTGATTCTCGGAGTGTGGCTTGAAAAGTTGCATACCTGTATGTTTCTTCAAAATTTTGATTGAATTGTGAAAATCATCCCTCTTCACTTTTCTCTCGAAAACTATGTCAATTATTAGATCTTGATGAATTTTGATCATAGTATGATTGTTGTTTGCTTACTGGTCAAATTCATCAAGATTATTTGAATTGTTTTGTCTCTCTAATCTCTAATATTGAACCTTCAAATATATATGAATGGGCTATGCATTTCTCTCCTGGTGACCACGGACAAGTCCGTGGTTACCCGGACTAGTCCGCCCATTGCAGACTTGTCCGCAGAGTGCCGGTTAGGCCGGACTAGTCCGACAAACCACGGACTAGTCCGATATAAGTCTCTGGACGACTTCGGACTAGTCCGGTCATGTCCGGACTTGTCCGATTTTTCGTGTCCTTAACCCTAGCCGCCACCAAACCCTAATTCATTCACTCTCACACTCGCCCCAAGCATTCTCTCTCTTGCGCTCGAGCTCCCAAGGCAAATACTCGATTCCTCCGTCGAAAAGCCTCAAACTTGGGCGGAGATCAAGCTTGAAGACTCGGGGATTGAAGTTAGCGGACAAGTCCGGCCTCCAACCCCCAAAATCTCAAGCCTCCTTCGATTTCTTGGTAAATTTTCTTCAAACCCTAAGAAATCGCAAATTTCTCCATTGCTTATCGTTTGGCCTAGCATTCTTCACTAGTTACATGTCTAATAGATGTACTACGTGTATGCTAGACTATTTTTGGCTTAGGGATCAAATTTTACCCAATCTGTTAGGTTTTTGCGGATGAACACCGGACTAGTCCGGTCCAGGTACGGACAAGTCCGGTCCACCGGACTAGTCCGTGCCTGTGCACCGGACAAGTCCGTTGTTTCTGAACCAAAACCTAATTCCTTCATTCCCTAATGCCTTCCATTGCCATATTATCTCACCAATACCTTGTATAACCTGTATTTTACCTTGATCACTCATTCTCAGATCATGTCGAGCTCTGACTACGAAATGTCCGATTTTGAGTCCGAGGTGGCACCTCGGCCCTCGGCGGGTCTTGGCAAGAAACGCCAAGAGAAACCCTCCGAGCCAGCTCCCTCACCTCCCCAAGTCAGAAGGAAAGTGTGTGTGAAGAAAGCTGCATCGAAGGCCGGCACCTCCTCAAGTGGCCCTCGACAAACCAAAGGAAAGGGCAAAGGAATTGCCACAGGGCCAGTTGGGCCCCTCAAGCTGCATGCCCCCAGAGAAGGGGCCCGGGACCCAAATGAAGAGAAGTTCACTGGCAAGGGCAGCGAGGTGGCTGCTAAGCTGAGAGGGGTAGACTGCTATGCAAGATCCAAGCAAGCAGCAGATGGCAGATTTTGGTCCAATTTCCACTCGGACTTCTACAAATTGGTCTATTTGCCTATGAAGACCCCAGTGGTGCGCAGTCAATGGATTGACTGGGCCCACCTGGAGAAGAAGAAGTGTGCAGCCTTTGATGAGGTTACTGCAGCTGCTGAGAGACACGGACTGAAGGACTTGTTTGCCTTCAGATATAACTGGAATGATGAAGTGATTGCACAGTTTTATGCAACGTGCCACTTCTCCAGTGAAGACGAGGAAAGTGTGACTTGGATGACTCATGGATCCAAGTACTCAATTACTCAAGAAGAGTTTGCCAGTTTGCTGCACCTTGAGTCTGGAGGACATGACCATCTCATTATCCACAACATAGGGGTCATTGAGAGGGACAGGATGAAGTTCATGTATGAGCCCAACTCCAAGTATGTCCCTCCCTCTACCAAGAATATGAAGCCTTTCTTTGTTGTGCTCAATAGAGTCCTCCGGAAGACAATAGCCCCCAAGGATGGGGATGCAGGGAGTGTACAAGGCTACCTCCGGACCCTGATGAGGGTCATAAGCAAGGACAGAAAATTTGATGTGGCTGACTATATCTGGAATGATATGGTCAATATCTCAAGCACCCCCAACCGATCCTGTGGCTATGCCCCCTACTTGATGTTTATGATCGAGAAGGTCACAGGGATCGAGTTCGTGAAGGATGTGGAGCACACTCCACTGAGGCCTCAGAAGCCTCAGCCAGTAATTGTCCAAGCTCCTCCATCGCCGGCCTCAAGCCCCGAGGCACCGGCAAGACAAGAAGAAGCTGCTAGGGAAGCCCCTAAGAAAGGATCCGCCAGTGGGATCCTGAAGTACTTGGTGTCTCTTCTCTCCTCCTGCAAGAAAACTGAAGTGAAGCTTCATAAGCTCAACCAGAAGAGGAAAGAAGACATGAGGTACATAAAAGCAAATGTGAAGCAGCTGAGTGAGAAACTGGAGATCAACCCAATAGGGTCTCCAGTCATTTCTGAAGACTCTGATCTGGACGTCACTGAACTCAGCCCCTTGACTTCATCCGAGCTTGCCTATTTTGGCATTGGGGGCTCGAGCAGCTCCGTTCCTCCTCCTCCCTCTCAACCTCGCCAAGAAGAAAGCGATGAAGATGATGAAGACGATGAGAGGACTGACAGCGAAGAGTGAAGCCCTAGGACCTCCCTCTCTCTCTTTTTGGTGTCTTGATGCCAAAGGGGGAGAGATTGAGGGGGAGCTTCTAGACTTAGCTTTAGCTGCATAGAATGCGAGGAGAGAGTCTCCATGTATTTTCTATTTGTGATTGTAATTGTTTAACGCTATTTTCATATCATGTTTGGTCCTATGTTAAATTGCTCAGTTAATTTGCAAGTGTGTGATGAAATCTGAATTTTTGCTCCTGAAATGCTATATTCACTTGATATTAGTTGATCAATGCAAATTCTGTCATTCTTAATGCATTCATGCTCTTAGTATGCATCCCACCATAAAGAATGCACATATGAATGATTCTCCTGTTGCTTGATGCATTTTTGAGTCATATGTGCACACTTTATGAAAAATCTCATTTTATACCTCATTTTGTGAAATCTCAATTGGTTGTCATCAATCACCAAAAAGGGGGAGATTGAAAGTGCATCTAGGACTCCCTTGTGGGTTTTGGATGATTTATGACAAGCAATTGGGATCCTAATTCTGTTGTTGAGATGAATGCAGAAAAATGATGAAAGATGAGCAAAGTGCCAAAAAGAGGAAATTGAGAAGGAAAATGGATTTGAGCTCAAGGAGAAGAAACTAGTAGTTTAGTATGTGTGGAGTGTGTTAAGGAAACACACCCAAGAGCTCAATCTCATTTAATCACACACACACATGCACAAAGCTATACAGGACCGGACTAGTCCGATGTTCACCGGACTAGTCCGATATCACATTCTGCACAAGATCGGACAAGTCCGGTCATCACCGGACTAGTCCGATAATTCTTCTGTTCCACTTCGGACTAGTCCTCCCCAGTGCGGACTAGTCCTCAACACAATGCACAGGTCACTAGATCGGACAAGTCCGGTCTCCACCGGACTAGTCCGATATCCTTTCTGATCCACTTCGGACAAGTCCGGTGTTTACACGGACTAGTCCGATATACACACTGATCTAAATCGGACAAGTCCTCCAAGTGCGGACTTGTCATCCTAAACACTAAAGGTTTCACAGGTCCGGACCAGTCCGATGACAATCGGACTAGTCCGAAGTTTTCCAGCAGTGAAATCGGACAAGTCCGTTTTCAAACGGACTAGTCCGATATTCCTGGACACTTAGGGTTTGCTTCTCACAGCACACCGGACTAGTCCGGTCACCACCACGGACTAGTCCGAATTTTCTGAACCCTAACGGTAACTTCCAGAAACCCCTTATAAATAGAGGTGCACGGCCCACTTTCAAACTCTCTCGAACCCTAGCGCCGTCACACCTCCCAAGAGCCTCAAAAACTACCTCTCTCCACAAAACCAAGTGCTAAATTGATCACTACATTGAAGATCACTTGTAGATCATTGGAGAGGGCACTTGATACGCGATTGAGCTCTTGGTTTGAATCTCTAACACACTCTTGCATCTCAGTTTGTATATTTTGAAGTGTGTTATTGGTGGTCTTGAATCTTGTAATCAAGGGAGCGCTCAACTTGTGAGATCGCCCCTTAAACTCGGTGATTTACCCCTGTGTGATTAGTGGAAGAGGATTGACCTTCGTGGCGATCCGAACGAGGGAAGGGTTAGTGAAGACCCGGCCCTTTTGTGGGCTCCTCAACGTGGACGTAGGCTGCCTTCGTGGTAACCGAACCACGGGATAAATCTTGTGTCTTTCATTTGTGTTCTTTATTCTAGTTGATCAACATTATCTAGGGTTTGATTAGATTTGTTGAATACAAAGTTAATAGTTGAAATAAAGTCATATTCTTAATAGAATCTGTTACACAACTATTGAACTGATCACAAAGTTTATATTTCCGCTGCAAAAGTCAACAAACAATCAAATTGACCTAACTTGATCAACCTAGCCCGTAAAATCCGGACTAGTCCGCACTTTACCGGACTAGTCCGTTACATCTGTTTTTGATCTCGTTGTTGAAGTGATACAGGAACCGATAAAATTCAAGAAGGCCTATTCACCCCCCCTCTAGGCCAACATTCATCGGGTGAGGGGGAAAAATGGGGCGCCGGCTCCTCTTAAGCGTGTAGGGGGGGTGTGCGGTTGTGGCGCTCGACCGAAGGTGGAGCGGGAGAGTGGTTCCGAGGGAGGGGGAAGAAGTGGGCGCGGGGTGGCGGTTGCACGCGCGACGCGGGAAGAGAGGAGGCGACGGTTGCGCCCTGGAGGTGATGACAGGCGGGCCCCGCCCGGCAGAGAGAGGGAGAGAGGGGAGATTCGGCTGGGCCGGCAGGAGAGGGGAGGGGAATTCGGCCAGGGGAGGGAAATTCGGCCCAGGGGGGTTTAATTCCTTTTCCTTTTCTATTTCATTTCTCTTCTTTGATTTGAATTCAAATTCAAATTTGAACGTTTTCTACTCGTTTGAACATCAAAATTCACCCAAAAATGCATGCTACAATGATCAAGGGTTTGAGCAAATTTTTGTACATAAAATATGGGTGTTACAACTCTACCCCCCTTAAAAGGAATCTCGCCCTCGAGATTCGGACGTTCTAAGGGAATAAATGAGGGAAATCCGTCTTGAGAGTTTCTTCTCTTTCCCATGTTGCTTCTGCCTCCGAATGATGCTTCCACTGCACTTTACACATGCGAATGACTTTGTTTCTTGTGACCTTTTCTAGTGTTTCAAGTATCTTGACAGACTGCTCCACATAAGACAAGTCTTCCTGTACATCCACGGCTTCCATAGGCAATTGCTCTTCAGGCACTCTTAAGCACTTCTTAAGCTGTGATACATGGAACACATTATGCACATCTGACAGGTGTGGCGGAAGCTCGAGTTGATATGCCACTTCACCTCGTCTTTCGAGTATCTTGAACGGACCAATGTAGCGTGGTGACAACTTGCCTCTTACTTTAAATCTTCTCAATCCTCTCATAGGTGACACCTTCAAGTATACATAATCACCAACTTCAAATGTGAGATCACGTCTTCGTGTATCCGCGTAACTCTTCTGTCTCGTTTGAGCTGCCTTTAGATTCTTCCGAATTTCTTGTACTTGTCTTTCAGCCTCTTGTAACACGTCAGGCCCAAAGACTTGACTTTCCCCAGTTTGATTCCAAAACAACGGTGTTCTACATTTTCGCCCATACAATGCTTCAAAAGGAGACATCTTCAAACTGGCTTGATAACTGTTGTTGTAAGAAAATTCGGCATACGGCAGATTCTTGTCCCAACTCTTGCTATTCTTCAAAGCACATGCTCTCAACATGTCTTCTAATATCTGGTTGGTGCGTTCTGTCTGACCATCAGTTTGAGGATGATACGCCGAACTAAAATTTAGACGGGTATCCATTGATTCATGCAACTTCTGCCAGAATCTTGAGGTGAATTGAGTGCCTCTGTCCGAGATGATCTTCTTTGGAACTCCATGAAAACATACAATCCTGGAGATGTACAGTTCCGCCAACTTGAGGCCATTATATATTTCTTTCACGGGAATAAAGTGAGCCACTTTAGTTAGACGGTCCACAATAACCCATATAGAATCATATCCAGACTGTGTTCTTGGTAGTCCCACAATGAAATCCATACTAATTTCTTCCCATTTCCATTCTGGCACTTTGATTGGTTGCAATAACCCTGCTGGTCTTTGATGTTCCGCCTTAATCAATTGACATGTATCACATATGGCCACATATTCGGCTACATCCCGTTTCATTCCATGCCACCAATATCGATCTTTAAGATCTTGATACATCTTTGTGCTTCCGGGATGAATGGAGTAGGATGAGTCATGAGCTTCTCTTAATATCAACTCTTTAATCTCCTTGACATCTGGAACACAAATCCGCTTTCCAAGCCATAAGGTTCCTTGTTCATCCTCTCTAAAGTTTGGAGCTTTCCCTTTCTTCATCAATTGCTTGATCTCCTTGACCTTCTCATCATTCTTTTGCCCTTCTCGTATATCACGTTCAAGGGTTGTGTCCACTTCCATAGCAATTGCTTCAGTGCTAGACACTAGACATAGGTTTAACCTTGCAAACTCTTCACATAGCTGGGGTTGAAGAGCTTGTACTGACAAATTATTGCTTTGTCCCTTCCTACTTAGAGCATCTGCGACCATATTAGCCTTTCCTGGATGGTAATTGATTCCCACATCAAAATCATTTATTAACTTCAACCAACGACGTTGCCTGAGATTAAGATCCGGTTGTGTGAATATGTATTTCAAGCTCTTGTGATCTGTGAATATCTCAGTCCTTTTTCCCATCAAGTAGTGTCTCCATATCTTCAAAGCATGGACAACAGCTGCCAATTCCAAATCATGTGTTGGATAGTTCCGCTCATATTTCCGAAGCTGTCTTGAAGCGTAGGCCACAACATGTCCTCCTTGCATTAAGACACATCCTAAACCATGACCAGATGCATCACAATAGACCACAAACTCCTTCTGCATATCAGGCATCACCAATACCGGTGCACTGGTCAACCTCTTCTTCAATTCGGCGAAGCTTACTTCACATTCGGGGGTCCATTTGAAAGCAACTCCTTTCTCAAGCAACTTGGTTAGTGGTCGAGAGATCTTTGAAAATCCCTCAATGAATCGCCAATAGTAACCAGCCATACCCAAGAATCTTCGTATATCATGCACACTCTCGGGTGTTTCCCACTTAAGAACATCTGTCACTTTGCCTGGATCTACTGCTATACCTCCTTCGGATATGACATGTCCCAAAAACGATACCTCCTTTAGCCAAAACTCACACTTACTAAGTTTGGCATACAGTTGATGTTGGCGAAGCTTCTGTAGAGCCATCCTGAGGTGCTCCTCATGCTCTTCTTCAGTCTTGGAGTAGATGAGTATGTCATCGATGAATACCACTACAAACTTGTCCAAGTACTCCATGAATACCTTGTTCATAAGATACATAAAATATGCCGGAGCATTGGTCAATCCAAACGACATAACTGTATACTCATATAATCCATACCGAGAGACAAATGCCATCTTGGGAATATCCGACGGTCTAATCTTCAGTTGATGGTAGCCCGAACGGAGATCAATCTTGGAAAACACACATGCTCCTCTCAACTGATCAAACAAATCTTCATTCCTTGGTAGTGGGTATTTATTCTTGATTGTTACCTCATTTAAGGCACGATAATCCACACACAACCTTTGGGTTCCATCCTTCTTAGGTACAAATATAACTGGTGCTCCCCAAGGCGATGAGCTAGGACGAATATATCCTTTTGCCAATAGTTCCTCAATATGATCCTTTAGTTCAGCTAATTGTTTAGCATCCATTCTATATGGCCTCTTATATATTGGGGCCGTTCCAGGTACTAGTTCAATGATAAATTCAATCTCTCGATCAGGGGGCATACCTGGTAAGTCATCTGGGAATACATCCGGAAATTCTTTCACAACCCTGATGTCTTTGGTAGTCTCAAGATGATTGAGTTGTACTACTGCCTCTTGTGTCTGATCTGGCTTGAACTCCACTATAGTGCCATCCGGGTGTGTTAAGCAGACTGTTCTGGTTGCACAATGAATTACTCCTTGATTCTTCGTCAACCAGTCCATTCCCAGAATGATATCTAATCCTTGTGAGTCCAACACTATTAGGTTGGCCCAAAAGACTACCCCCCTTATGTTTATACTCACTTTTCGGCATAGATGCCTTGCCACCATCTCTCCTCCAGGAGAGTTTATCAATAATGGCCCATTCAAGAATGTAACTACCATGTCATGTTTCTTTATGAAATCCTTGGATATAAATGAATGTGTAGCACCCGAATCAAACAATATGGTGGCTGGGTGGGAGTTAACAGAAAACATATCGATCACCACATCAGGCGCTTCCTGTGCTTGTTCCAGAGTCACATGGTTGACACGACCAGATGGGTTCTGTTGCTTCTTTGGACAACTGCTGGCATAGTTTCCCCATTCTCCACACTTGTAACATTGTACCCCCGCAGCATTATTTGGGCCCTTGTTGCCTCCTGATTGGTTTCTTGGGGGTTGGCCACTTGGACGATTAGCTGGAGCTGAAGGGCGGGGTGGCTGCATCTGCTGACGTGGGGGTTGCATTGGCTGGCGTGGTGGCTGCTGCTGTTGCTGCTGCTGCTGGCGCATTTGGTGGTTGTAGGGAGTGGGTGGCCTGTAGTTGGAGTTTGGAAACCTCTGTCCCGAGTAGTTCATGGGACGAGTCATTTGGTTTACAGGCGGAGGGTTAAGACGGGGGCGCACATTGCTGCTAGAGGCATGTGCCATAGTCAACTTCCTTTTTATTTCTTCATCATCTAGTTCCTTCTTAGTCCTCTCCACTTCAAAGGCTTTGTCAACCAGCTTATGGAAGTCGCCGTAGTCGCTGGAAGACATGGAGAACTTTAACTCCTTGTCCAACCCATTCTTGAAGCGGAATTGTTTCTTGGAGTCAGTGTCCACATCGGTTGGAGCATAGCGAGACAACTGGGTAAATGCATTCAAATAGGCCCTCACAGTCATACGGCCCCGCTTTAGCATCAGGAACTCTTCACGCCTGGCTTGTATCTCTCCTTCAGGTACGAAGTGATTACGGAAGTTGGTTCGGAATTCTTCCCATGTAATATTTTCCGGGTCCTGGTGGGCTTCGGTGAAGGCGGTCCACCAGTCAGCTGCTGGCCCTTGGAGTTGATGGGAGGCCAACAATACCTTCTCTCTTCCTTCGCAGTGAATGAGCCTCAGTTTGCTTTCAACAGTTCGGAGCCAATCCTCGGCCTCCATCGGTTCAGTAACGGTGGCAAAAGTGGGTGGGTGAGTGTTGAGGAAGTCCCTTAGAAAGGACCTAGGCGGGAAAGGTGGTGGTGGTGGAAGATTGTATTGAGGGGGTGGTGGTGGTGGGGCTTGCTGCAGGTTGGTGACAATTTGGGTGAGGTTGTTAAGTAATTGATTTTGAAGAGCCATCATCTGTTGCATTTGTTGAGAGGCTGGGGCTCCTCGAGCACCCCTTGCATTCCATCCCGGCACACCTCCAAGTCCTTCATCTTGGGGCGCAGCACCCCTTCCACGACCTCTACCTCTACCTCTTCCAGACATCTGTGTAGGGAAGAATTGAAATTTTAGAACAATAGATAAGATATAGAAGGGTACGCTATGGCAACGGTCCCAACTACATGCATCAAGGGAGACACATATATATAAAGCAAGCAAATTCATTAACCAACTAGTGCGGATGTGGACAAGATGCTAATGCATTCCACAACTCGCACGACACACTAACAAGCCTATATACAAAGGACATGGATGTGGACAGGATGCCGAAGCATTCCACAACTCATGTCGCACACACACACAACATAAAGCAAACTACTAGATAACATCATAAACGACACAACTCAAGACTAGGGAGGGCGTAGCTACACGCTCCTACAAACTAAGGATAACTGCCCTGAGTCGTCCAGCGGGAAAACGAGTCCACTCCTACTCGTCGGAGTCCTCCTCAACCTCCATCTCCGGGTCTTCTTCTTCTGAGTCTTCTCTTGAATTCTCGGGGGAGTTCATGCGACGGTCTGGAGAGTTCCGGTCCCAAGGCTCCACGTCCGAAGCGTACTAAGAAGAGTTAGGATCAGCTGCAGTGATCCTCGCGTAGCGTCGGCGAAGTCGCTCGTAGCGGTCAACCAGGTCCCTGCTGTCCTGCAGCTCCTGCTGACAACGCTGGAGTCGGGAAGACAACTCCACAACGTCGTCCACTAGCCTCTCGCACTGAGGGTGAGTCAAGTGCCCCTCGACGTCACGTCCAGTGAAGGCGGCCGTGCCACTAGGGCGCTGAGGGGTGTACGCGTGCTCCGTGCACCCAAGAAGGAACCTGTGGGCGTGGCTCCAGTAGGTAGTCGCCTCCCACGTGGCGTCCTCCTCAGCCGCACGCTGGGAGCTCCTCCAAGCCGGAGAGAAGTGAGAGTGCAGCAGCTCCGAGTCGTAGTAGACGGCCAGCTGAGAACTCCACTCTAGTCCACCAGTGTAGGGTGCAAAGACCCTAGTAGTGTGGTAGACCAGACGAACACGGTACTCACGGTACCCCGCAGCTCGAAGAAGAGAGCGAAGACGGACACGCATCCTCGAAGCAGCACTCCCAGTGGAGAACAGTGTCGTCTCCCGCCTGGGGGTGTAAGGTGCGGAGCGACTGGCTAGGGCGTGGCATGGAACATGACCCCCAGTCGACTTACGAGCCGTCTGCTTGGTTCGCGCCATCTACAAACATTTGAAAAGAAGAGAGTGAGATTAATAATCCATAAATTAAATTAGAATAAAGCAAATAGCACAGCAAGATAAGAAGCACAAGGTTTGAGATAGAGAGCACAAAATTTTGGAAATACTATTTCATAAGAAAATAGTATAGTCCTTAATTTTCGGCCATTTCTAACTAGGCTTGCGTCCTACGGGCAACACGGCTCTGATACCACTTTGTCACGCCCGGTCATCATAAAGATGAACAGACGCTAATCACATGTACGCCAGGATCAGTTGAATCGTACATGCGTCGACGAAAGTGAAATATCATACATTGCCATGTTCGAATACATAAATAGTCTTACAGTACGACCCGAAGGTCTACAAATACACACCACAAATATTTACATCAACAACAAGGTTAACAAAGTTCAAACTACAGTAGAAGGCTAATAGGTAAGAGCAGCTCCAACTCCACAGGCAGCCATTGCGCGTGAGGTCGCCAGCCTAGACCAAGTCCTCCGGATTGACGTAGAAGTCTTCTGGTGCCGCCTCTTCCTCTTCATATTCTAAAGGAGAATTAAACGCTTGAGTACATAGAGTACTCAACAAGTGCGGGAAGAGATGACATGAATGGCTAAAGCAAGGAAAGGCCAAATATGGCTTAGCACTATGCTTAGAACCTATCCTTAGCTTCCAATTATCAATATCATAAATCAATAAATATTCAACATATGATTAATGATAATGAAAGTACTTGAACCATAATGATCCATAATTTCCCAACCATAGACTAATTATGAACTGGCCCCAAGCCGCTCTTGTCCGTGAGCACGGCTGTCATGACAGTTTTACCAAATCTCTGCAGAGAGTGTACCCTTTCCCCACAAGCAGTGATTTCATCCCCTGTTGCTAGGTGGACTAAGTGAACCTCCCTGAATGCCCGTGGTAGCTAACCACATTACACACTTCCTTTGGTGTGAGGCCAGGAGATCACAACATGGTCTTTACAAAGGTACTCCCGATTAGTGCTAGCCCTCTAAGGTTTCCACCACTGAGGATTCTCGGAGTAACCCTCCGCCCCAGAGCCCCCTCTTGAGCCTTGCGGTTCCAAGAGCAGATCACCCGCCTCATTCCCCGCACCATCCAACCACTAGCAGTTCATCGGGAGAAACCTAATTAATTGACCAAGCTGCCCCATCTCAGTCTCGTGGTGGTACTATAAAGCTTAGTGGCTTCCTCCATAAACCGGTCCTTAGAATCCGGTGGTAACAAACCCCAATCCCGGGTCTCGTGCAAAATGCACCATACCAAAACTAACCAACCACCAGATTCCTATCCACTAACATTATGTATATTCATCACCAAATTAAAGTAACCATGAAGTTGAGCATAGAACATTTGTATGAAATCCCAATCCCAACATCTAAGCATGGCTAAGCATAAATAAAGCCTATCTACTTCCCAACCCATTTCAGGTAACAAGGAATTATATGGAACAGGGCATGTAAACATGAAGTAGGACATCAAATTAATTAGCATGCAACTAGCTAAATTCCTAAAATAGGTACAAGATGGTCAAGGGCACTTGCCTTCGTTGAAGACTTGAGTGTTATCGAAGTCCTGGTCTTGGAGGTTAAGATTAGGGTCGTAATACGACTCTAGACATATGTCCAAGCATGGCAAGAATAGAATAAAGCTAAATAAGTAAAGGCACGCAAAACAATACATCACACATACACATAAGCACAAAATCCTACACTAATGCGTCCCTACGAGGTATTTATCATCTATCATGGCCAAAGTATGCATTTTATATTTTTCCTACAATTTTGGGATTTTGTTATAGCCTAAAACCATTTTTATTGAATTTTCTATAGCAAAAATGTATTTTAAAACCTTTATAATAAATATTCCAGGGACCAAATATATTTTATCTGAACACTACAATTAATTCACAGCATAAAATAGTTTATAACAATTTTTCATAACATTCCTACACTTAATTACCATTTTTATCTAATTTCTACACCTCAAATACCATTAAAAACCCTATTCAGCAAATAAATAAAAGTCCAGGGGCTAAATAAATAGTTTTCTACACTGTACAAGGTCTAAATACATTATTCTACAAAATTATAGGGGTTAGAATGCTTAATTAAATGATTAAACCAATTTTTAGGGTTCCAGGGGCTAGTCTGTGAATTCTGGGGGCTAGATTCGAATTACCGAGAAGCACAGGGGGTAGCAACTAAGTTTCCAGGGGCTTGGGTGCAAATCTAGCGGCGGGAAAAGAGATTCAAACGTGGGTCGTTGGATCTTAAATGGATGGCTGGGATTTTATTAATCGAAACGTTATGATCTTCTAATCGTGGCCGTTGGCCGGAAATGGACGGCAGGGAAGCGGCCACGTCGACCCTCGGCCGGCGCCAGCGCCCTGCGCGGCGTCGCACGGCGGCGCACGGCGGCGAGGTCGCCGGGGCTAACCCGATAACACGAAATAGTGCACAATTCACGGATTTAAGCGCATGGAAATGAAGGGGGAGATCGAGGGAGCTCACCGGAGGGCTTGATTGGACTTGGGGAAGAGTGGAGAGCGTCGGCGACGGTCGGAGGCGGGTGAGCTCGCCGGAGTTCGACGAAGATGCCGATGCAGTGGTGATCTACCCAAGCCAACACGTCCAACGTGTCCCTGGTGAAGCGGCGATCACGTCAGGCCAAGAAAATGGAGAGGAGGGGGGCTACGGCGACGGGAACGCGAGCGCCGAGGTGACTCACCGACGATGAAGGTCTAGGGTTCCGGGGAGGCTCGGGTGAGGGGGAAAAATGGGGCGCCGGCTCCTCTTAAGCGTGTAGGGGGGGTGTGCGGTTGTGGCGCTCGGCCGAAGGTGGAGCGGGAGAGTGGTTCCGAGGGAGGGGGAAGAAGTGGGCGCGGGGGTGGCGGTTGCACGCGCGACGCGGGAAGAGAGGAGGCGACGGATGCGCCCTGGAGGTGATGACAGGCGGGCCCCGCCCGGCAGAGAGAGGGAGAGAGGGGAGATTCGGCTGGGCCGGCGGGAGAGGGGAGGGGAATTGGGCCAGAGGAGGGAAATTCGGCCCAGGGGGGGGTTTAATTCCTTTTCTTTTTCTATTTCATTTCTCTTCTTTGATTTGAATTCAAATTCAAATTTGAACGTTTGCTACTCGTTTGAACATCAAAATTCACCCAAAAATGCATGCTACAATGATCAAGGGTTTGAGCAAATTTTTGTACATAAAATATGGGTGTTACAGGCAGGCTGAAGAAGGTCAAGTAAGCAGCAAAGTCAATGTTGTTGTCATCTAGTTGAAGATAGTGCTTTCAATGGGGTTATATTGTGTTTTTTTTATGTAAGTTCATGTGCTCTGGTTGTACGAGTTGTTTCTCCCTTCCTCAAGGAGAAGGAGGCCCCCTGTGGAGTGTTGCAGGTAGTGTGTGTACTTGGTGGACTATTCACCTAAAGCTATCAGTCTGCTACTTGAGAGTTGGCTGGCCGTAGTGCCATTGTTTGGTTGTCATCCCTACCCTGGAAGCTTTGTAGCATGTCAACCATCTCCTTTGCAAGATATTGCAGGTTGTCATCAGTGTGTAATCATGAGTAAGCACAACTTACACCTCATTAGCTGGAATGTGAGAGGACTCAACAATCTAGTAAAATGCCTCACAGTCAGAAACCTCACACAATCAGTAAGAGCCACGGTGATTTGTCTACAAGAAACAAAGTTGCAAGTGATAGACGATTCCATCGTCAAAAAGATGCTCGGGAACGACTTGGTAGCTAACTACTCCTTCCTAGCAGCTGAGGGCACTCGGGACGGCATTATTGTGGCCGTTTTAGAATCCTATTACTGCCTCATAGCCTCCACCAGCACGTCCAGTACGCTCACTGTGCTGCTCCAAAACCAGGACGATGGGCGAGAATGGTCGCTGGCAACTGTGTATGGACCATAATCGCACCAGCAAAAATTGCAGTTCCTGGAAGAGTTTGAAAGCAATCATATCCTGGATCCAGAGAGAGCCCACCTCATAGCAGGAGATTTTAACCTCAATTACAAGACGGAAGACAAGAATAATGGCAGGCTAAATAGGGGACTGATGAACAAATTCAGAGAGGTAATTGACCATTTGCACTGGCGAGAATTAAAGCTCCATGGCCGAAAGTATACGTGTTGCAACGAGCAAGCTAACCCAGCCATGACCAGAATCGACAGGGTATTATGTCTTCCCAATGGGAGGACGATTATCCTACTGCTCATCTGCAAGCTCCTCCATCAACATTGTCAGATCATTATCCTTTATGTTTAACTGGCGCAACAGAGCACAGAAGGTTCACAGACTTTCACTTTGAAAGCTTCTGGATCCATATGCCGAACTTCCATGCGGTGCTTCATGACGCATGGGGGAGGATGGTGCAGGACTCGAACCCCTTGAGAAGGCTGCACATCAAGCTGTGCCAAACGGCCAAAGCCCTTAAGAGATGGAGCAGGGAAAGTATAGGGAACACCAAGCTGCAACTAGAGTTAGCAAAAATCATCATCGGCGAAATGGACAAGGTCCAAGAGGCTAGGACTCTCAGCCGCGAGGAATTGCAATTCAGGCAGAGGGTTCAGTTAAAATTCCAGGGCCTTCTAACAATAAAGAAGATCAAGGCCAAGCAAAGAGCCAACCTGTCGCACATTCAGACGGCAGATGCAAATACAAAACTGTTTTTCATGAGAGCCAACGGCAGAAGAAGGAAGAAATTTGAAGATAGTGCTTTCAATGGGGTTATATTGTGTTTTTTTATGTAAGTTCATGTGCTCTGGTTGTACGAGTTGTTTCTCCCTTCCTCAAGGAGAAGGAGGCCCCCTGTGGAGTGTTGCAGGTAGTGTGTGTACTTGGTGGACTATTCACCTAAAGCTATCAGTCTGCTCCTTGAGAGTTGGCTGGCCGTAGTGCCATTGTTTGGTTGTCATCCCTACCCTGGAAGCTTTGTAGCATGTCAACCATCTCCTTTGCAAGATATTGCAGGTTGTCATCAGTGTGTAATCATGAGTAAGCACAACTTACACCTCATTAGCTGGAATGTGAGAGCACTCAACAATCTAGTAAAATGCCTCACAGTCATAAACCTCACACAATCAGTAAGAGCCACGGTGATTTGTCTACAAGAAACAAAGTTGCAAGTGATAGACGATTCCATCGTCAAAAAGATGCTCGGGAACGACTTGGTAGCTAACTACTCCTTCCTAGCAGCTGAGGGCACTCGGGACGGCATTATTGTGGCCGTTTTAGAATCCTATTACTGCCTCATAGCCTCCACCAGCACGTCCAGTACGCTCACTGTGCTGCTCCAAAACCAGGACGATGGGCGAGAATGGTCGCTGGCAACTGTGTATGGACCATAATCGCACCAGCAAAAATTGCAGTTCCTGGAAGAGTTTGAAAGCAATCATATCCTGGATCCAGAGAGAGCCCACCTCATAGCAGGAGATTTTAACCTCAATTACAAGACGGAAGACAAGAATAATGGCAGGCTAAATAGGGGACTGATGAACAAATTCAGAGAGGTAATTGACCATTTGCACTGGCGAGAATTAAAGCTCCATGGCCGAAAGTATACGTGTTGCAACGAGCAAGCTAACCCAGCCATGACCAGAATCGACAGGGTATTATGTCTTCCCAATGGGAGGACGATTATCCTACTGCTCATCTGCAAGCTCCTCCATCAACATTGTCAGATCATTATCCTTTATGTTTAACTGGCGCAACAGAGCACAGAAGGTTCACAGACTTTCACTTTGAAAGCTTCTGGATCCATATGCCGAACTTCCATGCGGTGCTTCATGACGCATGGGGGAGGATGGTGCAGGACTCGAACCCCTTGAGAAGGCTGCACATCAAGCTGTGCCAAACGGCCAAAGCCCTTAAGAGATGGAGCAGGGAAAGTATAGGGAACACCAAGCTGCAACTAGAGTTAGCAAAAATCATCATCGGCGAAATGGACAAGGTCCAAGAGGCTAGGACTCTCAGCCGCGAGGAATTGCAATTCAGGCAGAGGGTTCAGTTAAAATTCCAGGGCCTTCTAACAATAAAGAAGATCAAGGCCAAGCAAAGAGCCAAACTGTCGCACATTCAGACGGCAGATGCAAATACAAAACTGTTTTTCATGAGAGCCAACGGCAGAAGAAGGAAGAAATTTGAAGATAGTGCTTGCAATGGGGTTATATTGTGTTTTTTTATGTAAGTTCATGTGCTCTGGTTGTACGAGTTGTTTCTCCCTTCCTCAAGGAGAAGGAGGCCCCCTGTGGAGTGTTGCAGGTAGTGTGTGTACTTGGTGGACTATTCACCTAAAGCTATCAGTCTGCTCCTTGAGAGTTGGCTGGCCGTAGTGCCATTGTTTGGTTGTCATCCCTACCCTGGAAGCTTTGTAGCATGTCAACCATCTCCTTTGCAAGATATTGCAAGTGTGTAATCATGAGTAAGCACAACTTACACCTCATTAGCTGGAATGTGAGAGCACTCAACAATCTAGTAAAATGCCTCACAGTCATAAACCTCACACAATCAGTAAGAGCCACGGTGATTTGTCTACAAGAAACAAAGTTGCAAGTGATAGACGATTCCATCGTCAAAAAGATGCTCGGGAACGACTTGGTAGCTAACTACTCCTTCCTAGCAGCTGAGGGCACTCGGGACGGCATTATTGTGGCCGTTTTAGAATCCTATTACTGCCTCATAGCCTCCACCAGCACGTCCAGTACGCTCACTGTGCTGCTCCAAAACCAGGACGATGGGCGAGAATGGTCGCTGGCAACTGTGTATGGACCATAATCGCACCAGCAAAAATTGCAGTTCCTGGAAGAGTTTGAAAGCAATCATATCCTGGATCCAGAGAGAGCCCACCTCATAGCAGGAGATTTTAACCTCAATTACAAGACGGAAGACAAGAATAATGGCAGGCTAAATAGGGGACTGATGAACAAATTCAGAGAGGTAATTGACCATTTGCACTGGCGAGAATTAAAGCTCCATGGCCGAAAGTATACGTGTTGCAACGAGCAAGCTAACCCAGCCATGACGAGAATCGACAGGGTATTATGTCTTCCCAATGGGAGGACGATTATCCTACTGCTCATCTGCAAGCTCCTCCATCAACATTGTCAGATCATTATCCTTTATGTTTAACTGGCGCAACAGAGCACAGAAGGTTCACAGACTTTCACTTTGAAAGCTTCTGGATCCATATGCCGAACTTCCATGCGGTGCTTCATGACGCATGGGGGAGGATGGTGCAGGACTCGAACCCCTTGAGAAGGCTGCACATCAAGCTGTGCCAAACGGCCAAAGCCCTTAAGAGATGGAGCAGGGAAAGTATAGGGAACACCAAGCTGCAACTAGAGTTAGCAAAAATCATCATCGGCGAAATGGACAAGGTCCAAGAGGCTAGGACTCTCAGCCGCGAGGAATTGCAATTCAGGCAGAGGGTTCAGTTAAAATTCCAGGGCCTTCTAACAATAAAGAAGATCAAGGCCAAGCAAAGAGCCAAACTGTCGCACATTCAGACGGCAGATGCAAATACAAAACTGTTTTTCATGAGAGCCAACGTCAGAAGAAGGAAGAAATTTATCCAATCACTACAGACGGATTCAGGACCTATATTCACTCATGAGGACAAGGCAGCGCACATTCATCAGCATTACAACAACTTGTACGGGGTGCACACGGCTCGTCATATAACTCTGGATTGGCACGCCGTAGGGTTGCAAAACTTTGAGTTACACAATCTGGAACAGGAGAATAGTGAAGTGGAAATAAGGAGAGCTGTCTTCGAAATGCCTAAAGATAAATCCTCGGGGCCAGACGGGTTCAATGGCCTGTTTTTCTCTACCTGTTGGGATATAATTAAGTTCGACTTGCTGCAGGTGCTGCACTATCTATCCCAAACTGCGAGGGAGTTGCTTCGACCTACCGAACTCAGCGCACCTCGTTCTACTGCCCAAAAAGGAAGTAGTATCCTGTATTGGGGACTACCGGCCAGATGGTTTGATTCACAGCATCATGAAAATCTTCTCCAAGATACTCGTGAATAGGCTGGCACCAAAACTCCATGACATGATCTCGATTAATCAGAGTGCATATGTGAAAGGCTGTTGCATCCATGATAGCTTTCTATATGTGCAAAGCTTAGTCAAGGACCTGCTGAAAAAAGGGAAACCCTCCTTATTCCTCAAACTTGATATCAAAAAAGCTTTCAACTCAGTTCACTGGGGCTATTTACTGTTGGAAAATTGCATATTATTCTAAATCCAGATTCAACATTGAGGCAAGTTTCACAGATATTCAATACTGCAACGCATACTCTACAGAGCAGTAGGTAGATCAACACAATAAAAACTAGCGAAAACATATGAACTCACTTGGGTTCGTCGATGTAGCAGTGCAAATCGATATCAAAAATAGCTTCGAGCGGTCGCACAGATGCGCTGCCCAGAAACCTTATTGCCGTCCCTCGTGCAGGCTTCACGACAACAAAGGTTTGGAGATACCGCTCACCCTTCTCCTCGGTGCACGCCAAGGAAGAGGGTCGGTGAAGGTTTGAAAACTCAAACACCACAGCACAGCTTTCCAAAAGGAAGACGAATGGATGGAAGAGAGTATTGTGTGTATTGGAAACCTGAATATCTTCAGGGCCTGATATAGGCACGACTGCCCTCTAGGAGCCGTTTCCTTGTTAATGGTGTCCACTAATTGCTCGTCAATTAATGGCGTTTATGGCAATAAATCGCGCACTAATTCCCTATTAGTGCAAAACAGTTCAAATTTCATAAAGGATACAGGTGGAAAAATACTCAATGCAGCCATGCCACGGTCGCGCGTTGCAAGTCACAAGTCACGCGGACTAACACGCGAAAAATCGCGAAAACGTGCGTGCGCGTGCGTGTTTGTGAGTACATATAGTCAGACCCCTCATTATTGCTTTCTCTATTCAGCCATAGGTATGAGGATTATTATATATGTTGGTTTGCACCACCTTGCACTAGCAGTATGAGACTATAACCAATAGCCACATTGCTTTGGAATTTCAGCTGAATGGGTCACACTCAAATGGGCCAAATTCCATTAACCCCCCACCAATTTCAAAGCAAGGAACAAAGAATAAAAGATCACTGTGCTGAAGTATTGTTTTATATATCAGTCTTTCGGTATGAGTCCCGTACGGGTTGAACTTATACCTAGAATAACAAGATTCATCTTTCCACAGCTGAAGAATGGACCATGCCTTGAATTCTCAGCCTTGTGTGAAAAGATTTCACTTGAAATCAAAACTGATACTAGGCTGTCAGACAACCTCACCTATCTAGAGCGTTAATGGTCTGCTCCCGTATCTTCTCATGAGCATTTATGAGAACGACCTATTCTCACGAACTGCGACCTACAGTTAAGCTCAAGTAGGTGTTTTCCTTCAATATATCCTATAGGCTAATATCTTTACAACGGAAAACATTAAGTCTTAATTTATGCCAACCTTCCATACAGTAAAGAGTACTTGGTGTCATTTGAACATGGGTACAATTTTTTTTATTTATAATGTACTCTTTGGTTACATCAGTCAACTTGTTTTTCCTAGTACCTAAATCACGGGATCTCCGATCAAAAGGACATGTTACCGTTGTGATGTAACTTCAGGTGGGCCTCATACCCATGTTCTTGGACATCACAGAAATCACATTCTGTGATAATCCTTTTGTGAAGGAGTCTGCCAGATTATTAGCACTTTTCACATAGCTTGCAGCTATAACTCCAGAGTTTTTCATCTTTCTGACAGATTTCAGTCTGTTTGATGTGCTTGTTGGACTTTGAATTATCCTTTGTATTCATAACCTGAGCTAGCATTGATTGGTTATCGCAATACATTAGGATAGGCAGTAACCGACTTTTCAACAAAAGGTAAGTCCATCAATAGCTCTCTTAGCCATTCAGCCTCATTGCTAGCTGTTTCTAGTGCTACAAGTTCAGCCTCTGTAGTAGACTTTGTTAATACAATATGTTTACAAGACCTCCATGAAACTGCAGCACCAGCAAGCGTAAACACATAGCCACTCGTGGCCTTCAACTCATCCACATCTGAGATCCAATTGGAATCACTATATCCCTCCAACACTGGTGGATATCTTGTGTAGTGAATTCCAAGCGAGGCTGTGATTCTCAAATAGTGCAACACTCGTTCAAGTGCCTTCCAATGATCATCTCCCAGGTTTGATGTAAACCGACTGAGTTTGCTCACAGCATAGGAGATATCAGGTCGCGTGGCACCAGCTAGATACATAAGGGAACCGATTATTTGTGAATATCTCAGTTGATCTTTTTTCTCTCCCATAAATTTTTGAAGCTTGATGCTTGCATCATAGGGAGTTGGAGAAACATTGCAGTTATCAAAGCCAAAGCGAGAAAGAATTTTCTCTGCATAGTAGGATTGATTTAGAGTGATTCCATCCTCACTTCTAATCAACTTTATATTCAGAATTACATCTGCCAGTCCCAAGTATTTCATGTCAAAACAACCAGACAAGAAAGATTTGATCTCATCAATCACACTTGTGCTTGTTCCAAAAATTAATATGTCATCGACATACAAGCACAATATTACTCCTTTACCCCCACCACAACGATAGTACACACACTTGTCCGCCTCATTCACGCTGAATCCGGCTGATGTTAGAGTATTATCAAATTTTTCATGCCATTTTTTGGGTGCTTGCTTAAGACCATATATGGATTTTATTAATTTACACACTTTATTCTCTTGCCCAGGAATTTTATAACCATCTGGTTGCTCCATATATATTTCTTCCTCTAACTCTCCATAAAGGAAAGCCGTTTTTACATCCATTTGATGGACAAGTAAACCATAGGAAGAAGCTATCGCCAGCAACACTCTTGGTGGTAATTCGGGCAACAGGAGAGTATGTGTCAAAGAAATCCTCTTCTTCTTTTTGTGTAAATCCCTGGCCACAAGCCTAGCTTGTACTTCTCAATAGTACCATTCGACTTCAATTTATTTTTGAAGATCCACTTACAGCCAATAGATTTACACCCACTTGGACAATCAGTGATCTCCCAAGTCCCATTTGACATGATGGAGTCCATCTCACTACGGACTACCTCTTTCCAATACTCTGCATCTGAAGATGCATATACCTCTTCAAGAGTATTGGGCACATCATCAACAAGATAAATAATAAAGTCATCTCCAAAAGATTTCACAATCTTTTGTCTCTTACTCCTACGAGGAGATTCAGGATCTACTAAATTGTTATCTTCTCTGGATGGTGTGAGTATTTCGTCGTTTGTTTGAAGTGGTGTATAATCCTCAGGAGCAGTTGTATGAGTATGATTTTTCTCATCATAAGATGTGCTACCTACTGCTCTCATAGGAAATATATTTTCAAAGAATGAAACATCTCTTGACTCCATAATAGTATTCACATTTTGCTCTGGAGTATCAGATTTAACTACTAAAAATCTATAGGCCGTACTGTTGTGTGCATATCCCAAGAATACACAATCTACTGTTTTGGGTCCAAGCTTTCTCTTTTTTGGCTCAGGTAGATTGACCTTTGCCAAACAGCCCCAAGTCCTAAAAAATTTGACATTGGGTTTTCTTTCATTCCATCCCTCATATGGAGTAACTTCTCTGTTTTTAGTCACTACCCTATTCAGGACAAAATTTTCTGTCAAAATAGCTTCCCCCCACCATTCATAGGACATGCTGGCGCTCTCTAACATAGTGTTAACCAAATCTGTTAGAGTTTTGTTTTTCCTTTCAGCTACCCCATTAGATTGAGGTGAATATGGTGGTGTCACTTCATGGATAATACCATGTTCGGTACAAAATTGAGAGAAATCATTTGAGGTATACTCTGCTCCACGATTGTCACGCCCGGTCATCGTAAAGATGAACAGTCGCCAATCACATGTACGCCAGGATCAGTTGAATCGTACATGCATTGACGAAAGTGAAATATCATTACATAGCCATGTTCGAGTCCATAAATAGTCTTACAATACGACCCAAAGGTCTACAAATACACACCACAAACCTATTTACAACATCTAAACAGTTCACAAAGATTATACTACAGCGGAAGGCTAAATAGATAAGAACGGCTACATCTCCACAGGCAGTCGTGCGAAGGATCGCCAGCCTAGCCCAAGTCTTCCGGGTTGACGAAGAAGTCTTCTGGTGCCACTTCTTCTTCATATTCTAATGGAAAAGTAAACGCTTGAGTACATAGAGTACTCAACAAGTGCGGGAAGAGAATGACATGATTGGCTAAAGCAAGGGAAGGACAATTATGGCTTAAGCACTATGCTTAGAACCTAACCTTAGCTTTCAATTATCAATATTATAATTCAAGAAATATTTCAACACAAAATTAAAGATGATGAATGTAACTTGAATCATAAATAACCACCATTTCCCAACCATAAGCTAATTATGAACTGGCCTCAAGCCGCTCTTGTCCGTGAGCACGGCTGTCATGACAGTTTTTCCAAATCTCTGCAGAGAGTGTACCCTTTCCCCACAAGCAGTGATTTCATCCCCTGTTGCCAGGTGGACTAAGTGAACCTCCCTGAATGCCCGTGGTAGCTAACCACATTACACACTTCCTTTGGTGTGAGGCCAGGAGATCACAACATGGTCTTTACAAAAGTACTCCCGACTAGTGCTAGCCCTCTAAGGTTTCCACCACTGAGGCATTCCCGGAGTAACCCTCCGCCTCAGAGCCCCCTCTTGAGCCTTGCGGTTCCCAGAGCAGTACCCCTGCATCATTCTCCGCACCAACCAACTACTAGCATTTCATCGGGAGAAACCTAATTAATTGACCAAGCTGCCCCATCTCAGTCTCGTGGTGGTACTATAAAGCTTAGTGGCTTCCTCCATAAACCGGTCCTTAGAAACCGGTGGTACCAAACCCAATCCCGGGTCTCGTGCAAACTGCACCATACCAAATCTATCCAACCACCAGATTCCTATCCACTACTATTGTCTATCCACCACAATTAAAGTAATCATAAAGTTTAACATGTCACAATTGTATGAAAACCTATTCCCAATGTCTAAGCTTGGATAAGCATAATTAATACCTATCTAATTCCCAACCCACATCAGGTGACAAGGAATTATATGGAACAAGGCATGAAACGTAAAATAGGACATCAATTTAATTAGCATGCATCTAACTAGAATCCTAAAATTGGTACAAGATGGTCAAGGGCACTTGCCTTCTTCGAAGACTTGATTGTTGTTGAAGTCTTGGTCTTGGAGATTGAAGTTGGGGTCGTAGTACGACTCTAAATATATTACCCAAGCATGGCAAAAAGAAATAAAAGCTAAATATGCAAAGAGCACACAATACAATGCATCACACATAAACATAAGCATAAAATTCTATTCTAATACGTCCCTACGTAGTATTTATTATTTTACATAGCCAAGAATATTCATTTTATATTTATCTCACATTTTTAGGATTTATTTATGGCCTAAAATCATTTTTATTGAATTTTCTATGGCCAAAATGTATTATAAACATTTTTACTGAATTTTCCATGGTGAAAATATATTTTATTTGTACTCTACAATTTAATCACAGCAATAAAATATTTTATTCCAATTTTTCCTACTGTCTTTACACTTAATTACCATTTTTATCTATTTTCTACACATCAAATACTCCTAAAAACAATATTCAGCAATTAAATAAAAGTCCAGGGGCTGGTTAATAAGTTTCCTACACTGTACAGGGGCTAAATCCATAATTCTACAATTTTCCAGGGGCCAGATTGATTAATTAAGTGATTAAATCCAATTCCAGAGAATCCAGGGGTTAGATTGTTAAATCTAGGGGCTAGATCTGAATTCCAGAGGAATCCCGGGGGTAGCTGGCAAAATTCCGGGGGCCTGGGTGCAAATCCGGCGGCGGGAAAGGAAGATTCAACGTGGGCCGTTGGATCTTAAATGGATGCACGGGATTTTAAATAACCAAAATGATACGCGCTTCTAATCTCGGCCGTTGGCTCCCATCCAAAGGCCAAGATAGGGCCACGTCGCCCCGGCGGCCCTGACTACACGCGCGCGCGGCGGCGCACGGCGCCCGCGGCGGCGACCTCACCGGCGTTTGGCCAAATCGGCCAAACGTCGCCTAATCTCAAGCGTGCTATACACTAAACGCAAGAGGGGAGAGAGTGGAGCATACCTCGGGGGTTTTCGGGGCGCGAAATCGGTCGGAGAGGAGTCGGCAACGAGTGGTGGTGGCGGTTGGCGTCGGCACCCATCGATTCCGGCGAAACCTCGATGATGTCTCCACTAGACCTTGCCCGGCGTGCACCTGGTGACACGGCAAAGAGATGAGAGGGGGTGGAAGGGTGAGATGATCGCCGGCAAGTCGGGAACGCGCACGACTTACCGAGGTCGACGGTTGGCTAGGGTTTGGCGCGGAGGAGAGGAAAGAGAGGGGGAGAGGGGTATTTTATAGAGGGGAAGGCGGCGACGGTTGCTGGCGCGTGCAGAGGAGAGGAAAGAGAGGGGGAGAGGGGGATTTTACAGAGGGGAAGGCGACGGCGATTGCTGGCGCGCGCGAAGGGGGGTTCCCCAGGGTGGATCGGCGTGGGGTGAGGCAGTTGGAGGAGGTGGGTGTGCGGCGTGGGCGCGGCGCGGGAAAAGGGAGGCGGCGGTTTCCCAGTGAAGATGATGACATGTGGGCCCTAGGCGGCAGAGAGAGGGAGAGAGGGAGGGGCTGGCTGGGCCGCAGGTGAGGGGAGGGAGAATTGGGCCAATGGTGGGAAGTTGGCTCAGCAGGGGGTTTTATTTGTTTTTCTTTTTCTTTTTCCAATCCTTTTCTTTTGTTTTGATTTCAAATTCGATTTCAACGTTTGCTACTCGTTTGAACTTCAAAATTCACACAAAAATGCACACTAGAATGCACTATGGTTTGATCAAATTTTATTACATAAAATATGGGTGTTACAACTCTACCCCCCATAAAAGGAATCTCGCCCTCGATATTCGGATGTCCTAAGAGAAAAGATGAGGGAAATCAGCCTTGAGATCTTCTTCTCTTTCCCATGTTACTTCTGCCTCCGAGTGATGTTTCCACTGCACCTTACACATGCGAATGACTTTGTTTCTGGTGACCTTTTCTAATGTCTCAAGTATCTTGACGGGTTGTTCCACATAAGACAAATCTTCTTGTACATCGACTGCTTCCATAGGCAATTGTTCCTCAGGCACTCTCAGACACTTCTTAAGCTGCGATACATGGAACACATTATGTACCTCTAACAAGTGCGGTGGAAGCTCAAGCTGATAAGCCACTTCACCTCGTCGTTCTAATATCTTGAACGGACCAATGTAGCGGGGTGACAACTTGCCTCTTACTTTAAATCTTCTCAACCCTCTCATAGGTGACACCTTCAAGTACACATAATCACCAACCTCAAATGTTAGATCACGTCTTCGAGTATCCGCATAACTCTTCTGTCTTGTTTGGGTTGCCTTTAGGTTCTTCTGAATTTCTTGCACTTGTCCTTCAGCCTCTTTTAATACATCAGTCCCAAAGACTTTAATTTCCCCAGTTTGATTCCAAAACAACGGTGTCCTACATTTCCGCCCATACAATGCTTCAAAAGGAGACATCTTCAAACTAGCTTGGTAACTGTTGTTGTAAGAAAATTCGGCATATGGCAGATTCTTATCCCAACTTTGGCTATTCTTTAGAGCACACGCTCTTAACATGTCTTCTAATATCTGGTTGGTGCGTTCTGCTGCTTCTTTGGACAATTGTTGGAGTAGTGTCCCCATTCTCCGCATTTGTAACACTGAACTCCCGCAGCATTATTCTAGCCCTTGTTACCTCTTGATTGATTTCTTGGGGTTTGACCATTGGGACGATTAGCTGGAGTTGAAGGGCGAGGTGGTTGCATCTGCTGGAGAGGGGGTTGCATTGGCTGGTGTGGAGGCTGTTGTTGCTGGCGCATTTGCTGATTGTAGGGAGTGGGTGGCCTGTAGTTGGAGTTTGGAAATCTCTATCCCGAGTAGTTCATAGGACGAGTCATCTGAGTTGCAGGCTGAGGGTTGAGACGAGGGCGTACATTGCTACTAGAGGCATGGACCAGAGCCAACTTCCTCTTCCTTCCATCATCATCCAGTTCCTTCTTAGTCCTCTCCACTTCAAAAGCCTTATCAACCAATTTCTAAAAGTTGCTGTAATCACTGGAAGACATGGCGAACTTCAACTCCTTGTCCAATCCATTCTTGAAACGGAATTGTTTCTTGGAATCAATATCCACATTTGTCGGCGCATAGCGAGATAACTGGGTGAATGCATTCAAGTAGGCTCTCACAGTCATACGGCCCTGCTTTAACATAAGGAACTCCTCACGTCTTGCTTGTATTTCTCCCTCAGGCACAAAGTGATTGCGGAAATTTGTCCTGAATTCTTCCCAAGTGATGTTCTCCGGACTTTAGTGGGCTTCAGTAAAGGCAGTCCACCAGTCGGCTGCAGGTCCCTGGAGTTGATGAGAGGCTAGTAACACCTTCTCACTTCCTTCACAATGTATGAGCCTCAACTTGCTTTCAACCGTTCGAAGCCAATCATCGGCATCCATTGGTTCACTGACTGTGGCAAAGGTGGGTGGATGAGTGTTAAGGAAGTCCCTTAGAAAGGACCTGGGTGGAAAAGGTGGTGGTGGTGGAAGGTTGTATTGTGGTGGTGGTGGGGGTGGGGCTTGCTGCATATTGGTAACAATTTGGGTGAGGTTGGTGAGTAATTGGGTTTGTATGGCCATCATCTGCTGCATCTATTGCGCTGCTGGTGCTCCTCGAGCACCCCTACCATTCCATCCTGGCACACCTCGAAGTCCTTCCTCTTGGGGCACAACACCCCTTCCACGACCTCTACCTCTACCTCTTCCAGCCATGTGTATAGGGAATAATTGAAACTTTAGGATAATAGATAAGATATAGAAGGGTACACTATGGTAAACTGTCCACCGAAGCATTCCACAACTCACGTCGCACACACACACACAACATGAAGCAAACTAATACAATACCATAGATAATACAACTCAACTCTAGAGAGGACGCAGCTACACGCTCCTACATACTAAGGGTAGGTGTCTTGAGTCGTCCAACAGGGTAACAAGTCTACCCCTACTCGTCGGAGTCCTCCTCGGTCTCCTCCTCGGGTCCTCCTCCTCCGTGTCCTCCTCTGATCTCACGGGTGAGTTCTCACGACGATTCGGAGAGTTTGGGTCCCACGGCTCAATGTCTGAAGCGTACTGGGGAGAGTTCGGGTCAGCTGCAGTGATCCTCGCATAGCATCGGTGAAGTCGCTCGTAGCTGTCAACAAGGTCCCTGCTGTCCTGAAGCTCCTGCTGACAACGCTGGAGTCGTGAAGACAACTCCACAACGTCGTACACAAGCCTCTCGCTCTGAGCGAGGTGCAGAGGCCCCTCGACATCACATCCAGTGAAGTCGGCTGTGCCACTAGGGCGCTGAGGGGTGTACGCGTGCTCCGTGCAAATGAGGCAGAACCTGTGGGCGTGACTCCAGTAGGTAGTCGCCTCCCACGTAGCATCCTCCTCAGCTGCACGCTGGGAGCTCCTCCAAGCCGGAGAGAAGTATAAGTGCAGCAGCTCCGAGTCGTAGTAGACGAACAGCTGGGAAGTCCACTCCAGTCCACCAGTAGAGGGTACAGAGACCCTGGTGGTGTGGTAGACGAAGCGAACACGATACTCACGGTACCCCGCAGCACGAAGAAGGGAACGAAGACGGGCACGCATCCTCGGGACAACACGTCCAGAAGAGATCAGCACTGTCTCCCTCCTGGGTGTGTGAGGTGCGGAGCGGCTATCTAGGGCGTGGGTAGGAACACGACCCCCAGTCGACTTACGCGCCGTCTGCTTGGTGCACGCCATCTACAAACATTTGAAAACAAGAGAGAGTAAGATCAATAATCAATAAATTAAGTTAGAATCAAAACAATAAGCACAACAAGATAAGAAGCACAAGGGTTGAGATGGGAAGCACAAAGTTTTGGAAATACTATTTTATAAGAAAATAGTATAGTCCTTATTTTCGACCATTTCTAACTAGGCTTGCGTCCTACGGGCAACACGGCTCTGATACCACTTTGTCACGCCCGGTCATCGTAAAGATGAACAGACGCTAATCACATGTACGCCAGGATCAGTTGAATCGTACATGCGTTAACGAAAGTGAAATATCATTACATAGCCATGTTTGAGTACATAAATAGTCTTACAATACGACCCGAAGGTCTACAAATACACACCACAAACCTATTTACAACATCTAAACAGTTCACAAAGATTATACTACAGCAGAAGGATAAATAGATAAGAACGGCTCCATCTCCACAGGCAGTCGCGCGAAGGATCGCCAGCCTAGCCCAAGTCTTCCGGGTTGACGAGGAAGTCTTCTGGTGCCGCTTCTTGTTCATATTCAAATGGAAAAGTAAACGCTTGAGTACATAGAGTACTCAGCAAGTGCGGGAAGAGAATGACATGATTGGCTAAAGCAAGGGAAGTCCAATTATGGCTTAAGCACTATGCTTAGAACCTAACCTTAGCTTTCAATTATCAATATTATAATTCAAGAAATATTTCAACACATAATTAAATATGATGAATGTAACTTGAATCATAAATAACCACCATTTCCCAACCATAAGCTAATTATGAACTGGCCCCAAGCCGCTCTTGTCCGTGAGCACGGCTGTCATGACAGTTTTTCAAAATCTCTGCAGAGAGTGTACCCGTTCCCCACAAGCATTGATTTCATCCCCTGTTGCCAGGTGGACTAAGTGAACCTCCCTGAATGCTCGTGGTAGCTAACCACATTACACACTTCCTTTGGTGTGAGGCCAGGAGATCACAACATGGTCTTTACAAAGGTACTCCTGACTAGTGCTAGCCCTCTAAGGTTTCCACCACTGAGGCATTCCCGGAGTAACCCTCCGCCTCAGAGCCCCCTCTTGAGCCTTGTGGTTCCCAGAGCAGTACCCCTGCATCATTCCCCGCACCAACCAACTACTAGCATTTCATCAGGAGAAACCTAATTAATTGACCAAGCTGCCCCATCTCAGTCTCATGGTGGTACTATAAATCTTAGTGGCTTCCTCCATAAACCGTTCCTTAGAATCCGGTGGTACCAACCCCAATCCCGGGTCTCGTGCAAACTGCATCATACCAAATCTATCCAACCACCAGATTCCTATCCACTACTATTGTGTATCCACCACAATTAAAGTAATCATAAAGTTTAACATGTCACAATTGTATGAAAACCTACTCCCAATGTCTAAGCATGGCTAAGCATAATTAATACCTATCTAATTCCCAACCCACATCAGGTGACTAAGAATTATATGGAACAAGGCATGAAACATAAAATAGGACATCAATTTAATTAGCATGCATCTAACTAAAATCCTAAAATTGGTACAAGATGGTCAAGGGCACTTGCCTTCTTTGAAGACTTGATTGTTGGTGAAGTCTTGGTCTTGGAGATTGAAGTTGGGGTCGTAGTACGACTCTAAATATATTACCCAAGCATGGCAAAGAGAAATAAAAGCTAAATAAGCAAAGAGCACATAATACAATGCATCACACATACACATAAGCATAAAATTCTATTCTAATGCGTCCCTACGTAGTATTTATTATTTTACGTAGCCAAGAATATTCATTTTATATTTATCTCACATTTTTAGGATTTATTTATGGCCTAAAATCATTTCTATTATATTCTATGACCAAAATGTATTATAAATATTTTTACTGAATTTTCCATGGTGAAAATATATTTTATTTGTACTCTAAAATTTAATCACAGCAATAAAATATTTTATTCCAATTTTTCCTACTGTCTTTACACTTAATTACCATTTTTATCTATTTTCTACACATCAAATACTCCTAAAAAAATATTCAGCAATTAAATAAAAGTCCAGGGGCTAGTTAATAAGTTTCCTACACTGTACAGGGGCTAAATCCATAATTCTACAATTTTCCAGGGGCCAGATTGATTAATTAAGTGATTAAATCCAAATCCAGAGAATTCAGGGGTTAGATATTTAAATCTAGGGGCTAGATCTGAATTCCAGAGGAATCCCGGGGTAGCTGGCAAAATTCCAGGGGCCTGGGTGTAAATCCGGCGGCGGGAAAGGAAGATTCAACGTGGGCCGTTGGATCTTAAATGGATGCACGAGATTTTAAATAACCGAAACATTACGTGCTTCTAATCTCGGCCGTTGGCTCCCATCCAAAGGCCAGGATAGGGCCACGTCACCCCGGAGGCGCTGACCTCGCGCGCGCGCGGCTGCGCACGGCACCCGCGGCGGCGACCACGCCAGCGTTTGGCCAAATCGGCCAAACGTCGCCTAATCTCAAGCGTGCTATACACTAAATGCAAGAGGGGAGAGAGTGGAGCATACCTCGGGGGTTTTCGGGGCGCGAAATCGGCCAGAGAGGAGTCGGCGATGAGAGGTGGCGGCGGTTGGCGTCGGCACCCTTCGATTCCGACGAAACCTCGATGATCTCTCTGCTAGACCTTGCCCGGCGTGCTCCTGGTGACACGGCGAAGAGATGAGAGGGGGTGGAAGGGTGAGATGATCGCCGGCAAGTCGGGAACGCGCACGACTTACCGAGGTCGACGGTTGGCTAGGGTTTGGTGCGGAGGAGAGGAAAGAGAGGGGGAGAGGGGAATTTTATAGAGGGGAAGGCGGCGGCGGTTGCTGGCGCGCGCGAAGGGGGGTTCCCCGGGGTGGATCAGCGTGGGGTGAGGCGGTTGGAGGAGGTGGGTGTGCAGCGTGGGCGCGGCGCGGGAAAAGGGAGGCGGTGGTTTCCCAGTGAAGATGATGACAGGTGGGCCCTAGGCGGCAGAGAGAGGGAGAGAGGGAGGGGCTGGCTGGGCCGCGGGTGAGGGGAGGGAGAATTGGGCCAAGGGTGGGAAGTTGGCCCAGCAGGGGGTTTTATTTGTTTTTCTTTTTCTTTTTCCAATCCTTTTCTTTTGTTTTGATTTTAAATTCGAATTTCAACGTTTGCTACTCTTTTGAACTTCAAAATTCACACAAAAATGCACACTAGAATGCACTATGGTTTGATCAAATTTTATTACATAAAATATGGGTGTTACACCGATCATCGCGTAACCGTTTAATTTTCCTCTCAAGTTGGTTCTCAACCTCGGCCTTATAAATTTTAAAGTAATGTAGAGCTTCATATTTAGTTTTTAGAAGATAAATATAACAAAAACGAGTAGCATCATCTATAAAAGACATAAAATATCTCTTGCCTCCTCTAGTCAATATTCCATTCATCTCACACAAATCAGAATGAATAAGATCTAATGGTGCCAAGTCTCTCTTTTCCTCTAAACTTTTAAATGGTTTTCGAGGTTGTTTTACTTGCACACAAGATTGACACTTTGATCCTTTGACAATATTAAACTTAGGAATAAAATCTAATCTGGACACCCTAGCAATGGTGTCAAAACCAATATGACAAAAATGTGAGTGCCATACATCAACTTCATAAGCTTTATTAATCCCGGATGCAAAATTCAAATGATAATTCATATCAAGATTACTTAGGCGGAACAAGCCTCCGCTCACATAAACTTTGCCAATAAAATTTCCAAACTTGGAAATTACAACTTTATTTGACTCAAATACTAACTTATAACCATCTTGACATAACAAGGAAACACTAATCAGATTCCTGTTTATTGTTGGTGCATGCTGTACGTTCTTCAAATGGACAGTCTTTCCTGAAGTGAGCTTCAGTTCGACCGTACCAACACCAAGAACGGAAGCAACTAATCCGTTTTCCATCAAGATGGTGGAAGATCGCGTTCCCTGGTAAGAAGAAAATAAAGACAAATCAGGACACACATGAACGTTAGCACCTGTATCAACCCACCAATTTGTGGATTGTACAGCTGAAAAAACAAATGGTAAATTACCATACCCAGAAGGATCGGCTTCACTGCCGTTGTTTTTGCCAATGGTCACATTCATGGCCTTTTTTTTTCTGTTCATCATCTTTGATTTTGTGGTAGCGGCAGTCTTTTGGAATATGCCCTTCTTTGCCACACACAAAATATGCCCTGTTGTCTTTCTCATTTTTCTTCCTTTTGAAGTTAGTAGTTTTCTTGGCTTTACCACCATTTTGCATCTTACCCTTGTTATTATTTTTGTGGTTGGCCTTTTTCTGCATCATGTTTACACTAGCACCATTCTCTGCAGCAGCAGATGTGTGAGGAGCGTCTTTTGCCCTTGCTTTTTCTTCCACATCGAGGGCTATAATCAGATTCTCCATAGAGATATCTTCCCTCTTGTGTTTTAGGCTCGTGGCAAAATCCCTCCATGAAGAAGGGAGTTTAGCAATAATACCCACTGCCACAAATCCGTCAGGCAAGGAACATCCCAAACTTGCAATCTCTCCAGCCAGCAGCTGTATCTCGTGAGCTTGGCCAACAACAGACTTTGCAGCATCAATGCTGAAATCAAAGAATTGCTCACAAGTATACAGCAAGCGACCAACTTCAGAGACGGTATATTTGTGCTCTAGTGCATCCCACAACTCTGTGGGGTCTGTGTAATTCATATACACATCATAGAGATTATCAGCCAAAAGGGTTAAGATGCAGCCAAGTGCGGAGTCACGCGCCGTTGGATATGTGGTAGTCTGGTCAACCGTGAATGGCATTACTGGATGAATCGCCAACCACAGTCCTATCTACATAAGACAAAATTTGACTTTAGTCTGCCATTTACGGAAATTTTCGCCACCTCCAAACCTCTCAGGTTTCATTGCATCCGAAGCACCAGTCATTGCTAGAATAGTAGAATAAACGCGACAATAAGGTTTCTAGAACTTGGAAAATTGCATATTATTCTAAATCCAGATTCAACATTGAGGCAAGTTTCACAGATATTCAATACTGCAATGCGTACTCTACAGAGCAGTAGGTATATCAACACAATAATAACTAGCGAAAACATATGAACTCACTTGGGTTCGTCGATGTAGCAGCGCATATCGATATCAAAAATAGCTTCGAGCGGTCGCGCAGATGCGCTGCCCAGAAACCTTATTGCCGTCCCTCGTGCAGGCTTCACGACAATAAAGGTTCGGAGATAACGCTCACCCTTCTCCTCGGTGCACGCCAAGGAAGAGGGTCGGTGAAGGTTTGACAGCTCAAACACCACAGCACAACTTTCCAAAAGGAAGACAAATGGATGGAAGAGAGTATTGTGTGTATTGGAAACCTGAATATCTTCAGGGCCTAATATAGGCACGACTGCCCTCTAGGAGCCATTTCCTTGTTAATGGCGTCCACTAATTGCTCGTCAATTAATGCCATTTATGGCAATAAATCGCGCACTAATTCTCTATTAGTGCAGAACGGTTCAAATTTCGTAAAGGATACAAGTGGAAAAAATACTCAATGCAGCCATGCCACGGTCGCGCGTTGCAAGCCACAAGTCACGCGGACTAACACGCGAAAAATCGTGAAAACGCGTGCACGCGTGCGTGTGTGTGAGTACATATAGCCAGTCACCTCATTATTGCTTTCTCTATTCAGCCATAGGTATGAGGGCTACTATATATATTGGTTTGCACCACCTTGCACTAGCAGTATGGGACTATAACCAACAATCACATTGCTTTGGAATTTCAGCTGAATGGGCCACACTCAAATGGGCCAAATTCCAACATTTACTGGAACTTCTGCAGAATCTGGGTTTCGGACCTAGATGGCAAGAGTGGATACCAATCCTCCTCTCTACCTCATCTTCTAGAGCTTTACTGAACGGGTCTCCGGGATAGCGGATTAAGCACGGAAGGGGCTTGCAGCAAGGGGACCCACTATCGCCGCTTTTGTTGGCATGGACCCACTCCAAAAAGAATTACAACTTGCTGGTGACAATGGCATCATGCGTCCTATGCATAACATCGCAGGTGGGATACCTGTGTCCATGTATGCTGACGATGTCGCTATTTTTCTTAATCCAAAACGAGAGAAACTCCACTTGGTACAACAGATTCTACAACTCTTACAGGAGGCCACGGGCATGAAAATAAATTTCAACAAGTCAGATATGTATATCATCATGTGTGAGCAGATCGACAAACAGCAGCTCGTAGAGGTGTTCCCAGCTAATTTCAAGGAGTTTCCATGTAAGTATTTAGGTTTGCCCATGCACATCAAGAAACTACGGAGGTTGACTATCAACCGTTAATCGAGAAAGTGGGAGGCAGGTTGGCTGCTTGAAAAGGAAAACATCTAACCAAGGCCGGAAGAGCAACATTTGCGAAAGCAGTGTTGACGTCCACTGTGATGCACCATGCTGCAGTCATCAGCCTTCCCAAGTGGACCATAAAGAAAATCGACCGCATCAGACGAGGTTTCATTTGGGCAAGTGACGAATGGGATCAAGACTTGGGAGGCCGCTGCTTGGTAAACTGGAACACGATGTGCCTACCCAAGTAGCTAGGGGCCTTGGGCATTCTTGACTTAAGAAAGCACGGGGTCACCTTGCGACTGAAGTGGCTCTGGCTTTCATCGACTGGTGCGGTGAGAAACTGGTCAGGGTTGACCCTCACCTTCTCATCACAGGAGTAAAAACTCTTTGTAAAGTCAACCTATTTCATGCTTGGTAATGGTCAAAGAGCTCGGTTTTGGACTGACCGATGGACTGGAGGCCCCCCATTGCAAGACCTTTTCCCTTTACTCTTCGCGGTGGCCAAACACAAAACTCCGTGTCAGTGGAATTGAACAATAATTCACGGATCAGGGCATTGATCACAATTTCGATGCTGTAGGAAATCACATAATACATCAAGCTTTGGGAACTCATGGCTTATGTGACGATACACCAAGACCGGATGATGTCGTCATCTGGGAGCACATTGATCACTTGTCCTACACAGCCAGCTCGGCGTATAAGTGTCAATTCGCGGGGGTGTCAAGTAAGCTGCAGGGGACAACGTTATGGAAATCGAAGGCGGAGCCCAATGTGGTGTGGTTTGCTTGACTTGCCTTTGCATGAGAGGCTGCATACATCAGACTACTTAGAAAATAAAGTATGGGGTAATAACATCATTTGTCCTCTTTGCCTGAACGCAGCCGAGACAGTAACCCATTTACTCACCTGGTGCTACTTTGCCACTCAGGTAATGGAGAACGTATTCGGATGGTTTAATTTGCAATTTCAACCGCGATAGATGACTCCCCATGAGAGCACACAAGGCTGGCTCAAAAAGGCAACGAGGAGCATGAACGTCAGGGAGAGAAATTGGAGCGCGGGTCAAATCTTTTACGCATGGTGGAATATCTGGAAGGAGCACAACCGGAGAATTTTCCAGGAACAAGAGAATAACAAACTACAAGTCGCGCTGCTCGCAAAAGAGGAGGCGAACCTCTTTAGATGGGCAACAACCACATTTCATAGTACACTTGCCGTTTGAAGATCTGTTGGTTTTTTCTTATATTTTCCTTTCCATTGTGACCTCCCCGAGGCAACATAAGCTGCCTAGGCATGTGTAATCGAACACTATTTCTCTTCTTCTATAATGAATTAACAGTGCACCTGCTTTAACTGTAAAAAAAACACCCAGCAAGCTCATTAGAGATGGACTCAGGGGTGGAAAAAGAGAGAAGGGAAACAAAGAAACAAACAACAAGAGGGATTATACACCCAGATGTAGAAGGCCTTTTGCTTCGGTTGGGGACCAGAGCCTGAATTCCTCTTGAATGACCTCCTTCAACTACCCTACACTTCGTTCCTTGCCTAAAAAGATTATTGAATTGTGCTCTGTCCAAATGCACTAGCACATTAGATAAGATGATGATCGACATGCTTTGATATTTTTTTTGAACCGTCTGAGATAAGCTGATGAACCGTTCTGCCAGGCAGAAACTTGACAGCCAAGCAGATGGGATGAGGGAGGGCAGATGTAAAATGTTGGAGCACCAATTTCAGAGATCTTGCAAAATGGGGCAATCCTTGAACGGGTGCCCTGTTGTTTTCGAGGTTCCGCAGACACAGGCAGCAGAAATATGAATTTGCCCATCCGCGGCATTGTAGGCATGCTGCTGATCAGATTTTATCATGGATAAAGAGCCGGGTGACAAACTTGTACTTTGATGGTGCCCATTGGTACCATATGTAGGGGGCAACACGAGACGAGGTGCTCCTATGGAACTGGGCCCTATAAGATGTTTTTTGTCACACCCGGTTTTATTAAATATAAAACCTGCTGCATAATACATGTATGCCAGAATCAGTTTCATCATACATGCATGACAAAAAGTGGTAATCAATTCTATATCGAATGCAAATAGCAGTTATAGCTTCGAAAAGAGTTTGGAATAGCAGCAGAAGAGGAAAACTATAGGGCAACCACAGGTAAAATCGACTGGCAGCAATGCGGCCTTCAGACGCACTGACTTCAATTTGCACTTGTCTTCATTTGGTCTTCTTTTTATTGAGCAGCATTTGTGAAAAATAATGGCAAGCGCATGATTACATAGAGTACTTAGCATGTGTCAGAAATATATGACATGAAGGCCAATTAAATAGGAAAGGCTGATAGTGATTTAAACAGTATGCATTAAAGCTAACCTTAGCTTTTATTAGCAACCTATATCTAGGTGAATAATCCCAACCATAACGAAATAATAAATAAAGAACCAATACCAAATGTCCATTCCCAACCACTATTCCAACCACTGACTAATTATGAGTTTGACACCAAGTCGCTCTTGTCCGTGAGCACGACTATCATGAAAATTTTCCAATCTCTGCAGAGAATGTATCTTTTACCCACAATCCATGATTTCATCCCTTTTTGCCAGGTGGACTAAGTAAACCTCCCTGATGCTCGTGACCCGTCAGTCACATTACACACTTTCGTAGGTGTGCGACCAGGAGATCACTACGAGGTCTTTACACCTCCCGACTAGTAACCGGCCATCTGAGGTTTCACCGCTCCGACTCCTAGAGTCCATTTTACCTCCGCCAGGAGAAGCCCCCTCTTGAGTCATGCAGATTCCAAGGCAATTTCTCTAAACCAATTCCCCACACCGTCCAACTACCAGCACTAAGCCAGGAGAGACCTAATTAATTGACCAAGCTGCCCCATACTCAGTCTTGTGGCGACACTGTATAGCTTAGTAGCTTGCTCCATAGATCGGTCCTTAGAATCTGGCAAGGTTCAAACCCCAATCCCGAGTCTCTTGCGTACTGCACCATACCATACAAACCAACCCGCCGGATTCCTATTTACTACAATTAATTTTCCAACATCATAATAGTAATCATAATTCATAAATGGTAAATGTAATAAATGTTGCCCCCCATCTAATATGCATGGCTAAGCGTACATGAATTCCCAAATATACTACCCTTCTATACCCCAAGCAACAAGGGAATAAGGTAAAGCAACAGGGTAATTCATAACATAGGGTTCATATTAAATTAACATGCAACTAACTAAATCCTTAGAAAAGGTGCAAGATGGTCAAGGGCACTTGCCTTATATTATTTAGCTGCTCAGTCTTCTTGATGGAACTCTTAATCTTCGGAGTCCGCATGTTGCTTCTTCATCCTAATATGAATGCGTATAAACTACCGCCAAAAGAGAAATAAAAACATTCAAAAATAATACAACAAAATATTCACATAAACATAAAATCATATGCTAATACGTCCATAAGAAGAATTTATTGTTTTTCATAGCCAAAGAAATGCATTTACCATTTATTTTCCATTTTAGTATATATTTATAAGCTAAAAACATTTTTAATGAATTTTCCATAATCAAAATATATTTTATATGCACTTTATAATTTTATTTTAGTTTAAAAGGTTTTATAAATAATTTTCCTACTATTTCTATATTTATTCTCCATTTTTTGTATTTATTTGTAGCTAAAAACATTTTAATTAAACTTTTCCATGGTCAAAATATATTTTATATACATCTAAAATTTTATTTTAGACTAAAATGATTTATAATATATTTTCCTACATTTCCTATATTTATTCTATCATTTATAAACATATCCCATGCATTAAATATATTTTTAAGCAATTTAATTCTATTTACGGGTATTTTCAAATAAAACAAAAAATAATAAAAGTATAACTAAATTATATAAGGTCCAGGGGTTGCTTTGGTAAATTTTCCTAATGAACAGAGGTTAAAAGTAATATTTTATAGAGTTTCAGCGGCCTAAATAATATTTCCTTAATTACTCCTAGTTCCGGAGGAATTCAATGGTTTAAATGCTAATATAGAGGATAAAACGGTATTAAATTAAAATTCAGGGGCTAGTCTGAAAGAAGCCAAGAGCCTCGGTGTAAAAATCATGGCGGAAAGGCGATTTCAAATGTGGTCGTTGGATTTAATTTGAAGGGCTACGATTTTATGCTACGAAGGGGTAAGTTGTGATCTAATCGTGGCCGTCCAAAACGATCTGAGGGTCATGAATTGGTCACGTCACCACCAGTAAGGGGGGCGGCGCCGGCAGCTAAGAAGACGACAATGCCATTGACAGCTCGTTGGAAAATCACCAAAACGCGCTACGTGGCTCCATTCTAAGGTGGATTTGATGCAAAATGGAGAGGAGGATTAGGGGAACTCAGTCCGAGGCGCGACACGTGTAGGAAGAGGGCCGGAAATGGGCGTTTGCCGATGGGGAGCAGCGCTAGTGCATCGGCGATGCTGGGATTGGACCTCGGCCGCCGATTCTTGCCGTGGATGATGCCTATAGGGGTGGTGCGGCATAGAGGTGCTCGGCATCCCGTCGGAGGTGGCTCGACAGCCTCCATGCGGCAGAACGCCGAGCTTAGGAAGGGTGTGGCCATGGTGGCGGTTGGGCTAGGGTTTCGGTGTGGGAATGAGGAGTAGGGAGAGAGTGGGAGGCGCGACCGGGAATTTATAGGGGGGCGACGGTGGCGGTTTGGATGGGCATTGCGAGGATGGGCGCGAATCATGGGCGTAGATGCCGGCGGTTGTCGTGCGGGAGTGCGGGAAGGAGGAGGGTGAAGGTTGGGGATGTAAGGAGATGACAAGTGGGCCCCGTGTGGAAGTGAGAGAAGGGGAGGCAAGGAGGGATGCGGGTGGGCTTGGGCCGAGGATGCGAGTTGGGCCGGCGGGAGAGAAGTAGAAAAAGAGGGGAAGGAAGAGATGGGTCGGGAATGGTTTTGGCCTGTTGAGGTTTTCTTTTTATTTATTAATCTTTTCTTATTTTCTCTCTTTGTATTTTGTAAGTTTCAATTCAAAGAATTTTCTAAGGCATTTTCAAATTAAAGTTTTCACAGACTATCACATAAAATGAAGTTATTTTAAATGATTTCTATGTATTTTACACATTATTTTCCTTTCGTTTTTATTTATTTATTAGTTAATTATATTTAACTTGGTTTTTCTTTTACTTTGAAAATTACGGGTGTGACATTTTTACCGAGTACCTTCCATTGGCAGACCAGTGTCAGACAATCTGGTCATCCCCCTCCACTAGGTTGTCGAACTGCTGTGTGACTGGAGTAGCCACCAGAGGTTGATGAAGTCCGGCAGCAGTTTTGCTTGCAGGCCATTGACAATGCCGAGGAACCATATATTACCGTTCAGTGCTTGGGCCACCGATCTTTTCTTACGCGCCTAGTGAGCTGATAAAGGTCCGGGAAGGTGGTAGGAAGAGGTCACTGCAAGCGCTAATTTTCTAGCTCGTTATGGATTACTTTCTCCATACGCAAATAAATGATGTTTATTAAACTAATTTACCCATCGATGGAGTGGGTATATTCTTTGATAGCAGCAGGACATCTGGTCCATTTCGCAAGGACAAAACTGTTGACTTTCTAGACTATGAGATTGAAGCCGAATGCGCCCCACGTCTGACTGACATGAATAAAAATCTTGCCGTTGACTCTTGAATTTCCCGCCAACGATGCTCTGCAGTTCGTTATACAATACTCATGAGTAAGCTCACAGCATGATCATATATGCTTCCATTTGCTCATCTAGATATACCCATCTCCCTGGATTATTAGGAAAAAGCACGATTTGATATGGGAACCACAGATGTAGCAGATCATCATGGCCGTTGTTCCCAACCCAGGAAGCTTCTCGGTTGTTCTCTGTGTGCTCTCTTCACCTTGTCTATCATCTACTTTGTCTTCTACTACCCTCCATCTTCTTTCATGTCCTACACCGATCTGTTTGCGGCTCAATTCCAAACGCGTCGACCAACCAAGAACAACCCTTCTCGCCCACCTCCGCAAGGTATTTTTGCCATTATGTGTGTATCTTCTCGCCTCAGTGCAAGTCGATCGTTTGACGAGCTAATTAACCTGCCGTTGCGTTCTTGATCGATTGCCCTGGGCAGAGTGGCTGCGATGCGACTACGGCGACGGGAGGTGGGTGTGGGACGGCAACGTCACCGGTCCGCGGTACGACAGCGAGCACTGCGACATGAAGAGCACGGAGAAATGTGTCATCAACGGCAAGCCGGACAATGGCTACCTGCACTGGCGGTGGCAGCCGGCGGGGTGCGACCTCCGGGCGCTCGACCCGGCGGCGTTCCTCCGCCTGGTGCGGGGCAAGCGTCTGGCCTTCGTGGGCGACTCCACGGCGCGGAACCAGGCGGAGTCTCTCGTCTGCTTCCTCTCCACGGCGGCGCGGCCGGAGACGGCGCACCGGTACGAGGAGCGCCTGGGCCGCAAGTTCTGGCGGTGGGCCTTCGCGGCGCCGCACGGGGTCCACGTGTCCACGTACTGGTCGCCGTTCCTCGTGCGCGCCGCGGGGCACTCCGAGGACTACGCCATGAGGGGACGACACGGTGGTCTTGGACGCGCTCACCGAGCCGTGGACGGCGGACCTAGGCGCCATGGACGTCGTGGTGGTCTCCGTCGGACACTGGTTCCCGCGCCCGGCCATGTACTACGACGACGGCGTGGTCGTCGGCGTCAACAACCGTCCCGACGTCGCCGTCAACAATACCAACATCGGGTACCTCGACGTGTACCGCAAGGTGATGCGGAGGACGCTCGAGTTCATCAACGCCAAGTCCACCGGAGACATGCTCGTGGTGGTGGCCACCATCGCGCCGTCGCATTTTGACCCCAAGTACAGCTGGAACCACCGCGACGCGTGCTCGCGGTCGAAGCCGTTCGAGGAAGGGGAGGCGGAGGTGGCGGCCGCCGACGCCGAGCTGAGGAAGGCCGTCCTGGAAGAGGTTGCATCAGCGGCGACGAGACGGCGGTCATCAGGGGTGGTTCGGTTCGAGGTGCTCGACGTGACGAAGTTGGCCACGATGCGGCCCGACGGGCATCCTGGACCCTACCTTTTCGCGTACTCGTACTACAACCGCCCGGTTCCGGAGACGGTGTCGAATGACTGCCTGCACTGGTGCGCGCCGGGGCCGGTTGACACGTTCAATGACATACTGGCGCAGATGATAGCTGCCGGCGGCTGAACGGACGTTGGTCCTGTGCCGGCGTGAAGTCCTCACGAACGCGTTGTAGGGGCGTGGTTGAGCGTCCGGGTGGGATGGAATAGGATCATCTATATTGTTAATGAGACCATTCACCATTGTATTTGCATATATGGATATGGTCATCGATCGAGATATGGACGTTTTTTAAACTTTTTGTTTGTGAAAATATCCCCTATCCCAGTTCAAGAACTTAATGGGTCCCCCCCCCCCCCCCCCCCCCCCCCCCCCCCCGAAACGAAATGATTTTAGCATTCCACTACAGAAAAACCATAAACCAACAGCTGCTCAATTTATTTATGACCGTCAAAAGGTCAACAATACTAAACAACCTCATTTACAACTCTAGACCTGACCGTCGTAAATAACATGTTAACTTACAACGCTAAGGTGTGGTCCATCGTAATTAACAGTAACTTACAACGGACCAAACCTAGTCGTTGAAATCAAGGAACCCTAAACCTCTCGATCCCTCTCCTCACGCCTCTCTCTCTCTCTCTCTCTCTCTCTCTCACTCCTTCTCACTCGCGATGTCACCGCTATAACGCTCGCGCCACCATCGTAGCCGCCACCGCTCCCGCTCGAACGCCGCTCTGTGGTCGCCATCAACGCCGACACCCTGCCATCTCAGGCCACTGCTGCCCCATCGGTCGCCGTCTGAAGGTATCCCCCACCCCCTCCCCTGTCACCCCTGTTGCCCCCCACCCTGCCCAAACCCCTCCCTCCTGCAGCCTCCAATCCCAGCCCTACCCAAGCCCACCCACCCCCTGCCCCCCCTCGACCCTCCATTCTTAATTGAAATGGGATTGTTGGTACCTGACATACTAGGTACCCTCGTGCACAGGCTAAAACTGCCTAGGTATCCTGCCCCCAACCAAGGCAGGGTCTGAGGGCGCCACGTATCCAGAAGGCCCGGACCCCTCTACCTCGGATACGGGGTACGGAGTACCCACATGAACCTCAAGGAGGACTCCAGCTCCTCCTCAGGGACGAGCTCCCAAGCGGCCATGTGTCCAGCAGGACGGGATCCTGCTCCACCCATGGGGGTGGGCTCCAGAGCTGCCACGTGACTCGAGACAACAAATAGGCCACCTCCCCAAAGAGGCGAGCTCCGGCTCCGCCACGTGTCCCGCAGCCCTCGAGCCATTGCTCTACTCAGGAGCAGGCACCAGAGCTGCCACGTGGTCAGCGGGTCGGGACCCGACCTCCCTAGAAGAGGCTAGCTCCTGAGCTGCCATGTACCCTGCAACTTGCCCTGGGCAGTGGGTTGCGGGAGTTAAGAGGGTGGTGCGCCTTGTCCGGATCAGGCATTGAAGACTCGCGTCTTCCCCAGGCGAGTGACACGGCGCACGCCTACTGTCAGGTACCCCTGCGCCCAATCGCATCGCAGTGAAGGTGCAACAGGCCTACCCCACTCCGCCAGGTGGGTAGCTTACAGCGTCAAGAACAGATGAATGGGACATTCTCTGCTATCATCAATGACTATGCATGGTCCACTGGCGACTAAGGCGGCAAGACAGCGAGTCTTCAAGCTACGACTAGAGGAAGCTTATGCGAGAAGCCATAAAATCTTTAGGATAAGATCGCCCCGAGGCCACCTGTCAGACCCTAGACCCCACTTGTAAGGCGTCTAGCCTTGTCTATAAAAGGACCAGACTGTCACCGTTACACGCGACGACCAATCGATACCACACACACACACACACACACACACACACACACACACACACACACACACACACACACACACACACACACACACACACACACACACACACACACACACACACACCAGCAATACAATCTCACCGTAGTGTAGAGTGGTATGCTCTTGCGGCCCGAATCACATAAAAACCACCATCTCATACCCTCATACACGCGATCATTAGATTGAGAACTAAGCCCTGCCGATCAAAGAACCTCCGCGGGCTGCTCCTTAGCAGATCCGGGGGAAGTGTCGTATTAACACTTCAACATTTAGCGTGCCAGGTAGGGACTTTTTCTCTCAAAAAAGTGATTGCGTTTTCACCACTATGGTGTTCATCAAACCCGTAGATGGCGGTTTCCGAGGCCGTCGTCCGGCGACCAAATCCATTGTTCGAGCAGTGCACTCTGGTCCATCGCACCTCCGCGCAGATGCAACTGGCAGGGTGGCGCCTCCAGGCACATTCCGGCCCAGTCAGTGCCCCCACAACCGCCGACTGCGAGTCTGGAGAGCGCTCTGGCAGCAGCCAGGGCCCTGCTCCACCACCCACTGTCAATGAACGCTTCTCAGGGAGCTCCTCAGCAGTGGGTCCACGACATCGACCACTTAGTTGTGGCGGCCCTCAACTCTCCCAACAGAGGGAGACGCCACATGTTGCTATGGCGCACGCTGTCCCTCGACCGTCACACTGCCGACTCCAGATCCACCAGGCTTACTAGAGCTGGCAAGATCCCCATGGAGGATATGAGGGCTGAGCTTGACCGACGTCAAGCTTAGATAGATGGTCGTGTCATCATCGAGCGGCAGCAGGAGAGACGGTGCAACCTCGACGCCGGGTACGTCCCTAGAGGTCCTAAGCAAGAGGAGTCCTCCGTGCGAGGAGCACCTCAGGTAAACCCTCTGCCGCCACCATCAAACCAGAACTACAGTGGGTCGACTGCACCCCTGCACTGCTCTGTGCACCTGGTGACGCAGTAGTACTTGTCACAAAGCCAGGTTCAACAGCAGCCGCACGTGGCGCAACAAACCCCCCGGTGTATGCTGTCCCGTACGCCTCTTCGGCGAAGCCCATCGGAGGGTGCATGGCCTTGGTGCCATACCTTCGCCTGATGAAATGGCCGCGTAAGTTCCGGCCACACATGTCGGAGAAGTTCGACAGGAGTGTCAACCCAGCGGAGTTCCTGCAGATCTACACCACGACGCTCCTTGCTGCAGGAGCAGATGAGTTTGTCCTGGCGAACTACTTCCCCGTCGCCCTGATCGGCTCATCTCGGTCGTGGCTGATGAACCTACCCGAGGGGTCCATAACCTCTTGGGATGAGCATTGCTGGTAGTTCATGGCGAACTTCGGCAGCTCCTACACGCACCTCGGCACTGAGCTTGACCTCCACGCTGTGCGCCAGCAACCCAAGGAGACGATGCGATCAATCATCCAACGCTTCTCCCAGGTATGCAACTCCATCCCCAACATCCTGAATGCTTCTGTCATAGTAGTATTCCGGCAAGGAGTGCGTGACCAGAAGATGCCTGAGAAGTTAGCCATGCACAACGTGCAAGATGTCTCCGAGCTCTTCTCCATCGCCGACTGGTGCACTCGGGCGGCGGAAGGTTGTGACTGGCGCACCCAACCCGCCCCTGCAGTGGGCGAAGTTGGCCAGACCATCGAAGGTGCCGCTACCCCGGGTAGCGGCAAAAAGAAGAACAAGAACCAGAGCGGCGGCCAGAACAAGTCGCTGCATGGGTTACCTGTCGCCACAGCAGCGGCGATCGGTGGTGGAAGCCCCCCACGCTCTAACAAGTACCCACGTCAGCCACCTACAGCTAACGATGACGTTGAGCCCTGCTCGGTACACAAGACTATCGACCACACCGCGAGAGGGTGCGAGGAGTCTAAGAGATACGCCGAGCGATACCAAGAGTGGGTGCCACAACAACAGCATCCAGACAGTGCCCCCTTCCACCAGCGGGAGGGCAAGCAGAAGGTCGACGCCAAGGTCGACGACGACGAGGAAATGGAGTACCAGAAGCATTAACGTGCCTTCAAGGTGGTCCACCAAGACGAGGAATCCGACGCCAGCAGCAACCACAAGCGTCACAATACTCTCCACATCATCTTCGGGGGGTCTTGGGATCCCATGTCCCAAAATGAGGTCAAAACCCTGCGCCAAGCAGTGGCTTTGATAGCCCTTGCTCCCACTCCGGTGCTGCACCACAAGTGGAAGGAGACGCTCTTCAGCTTCGACGCCTCCGACTGCCCCAGGAACATGGCGGGAGCCGAGATCCTGCCTCTCCTGGTTGCCCCCACCATTGCCAACGTCAAGCTCCACTATGACTTGATAGATGGCGGAGCCGGCCTCAACCTCATCGGTCGTGCGGAATTCAACCAGCTGCGGATCCCGGTGTTGAAGCTCACCCCCTCGAACCCATTCTCGTGGGTGGGGCTAGGGAACATCATCCCATATGGCAACATCAACCTTCAGGTGACCTTTGGGAGGCCTGACAACTACAGGACCGAGAGCATCCTGTTCGACATCGCAGACATCAACCTCCCCTTCAACGCCATCATCAGCAGGCCAGCTCTATATCGATTCATGGTCATAGCCCACTATGACTACCTTGTCCTGAAGATGCCGACCCCCTCCGGCATCCTCAGGATCCGTGGAGACCACACTGCAGTGGTGTTAGCCTTGGAGAAGCTCCAAGCCCTCACAGCAGACCCAACATCGGCCCCGGGTGGGGCTGGGCTGAGTTAGCCCCCGTCGAGCTCGCGTCAGCGTGACTCACCTGTAGCACCCCGTCTGCAGCCTTCCGACAGCACCGACACTCTCGTCAAAGCTGGCAAGATCAATTCCGCTCTGCTTTGACCCTTCACAAGGCGGGGGGCCAAGGCAGAAAGTAGGAACACCTGTTTAATGCCCCACCGGTAGCCATCAACGAGAAGTTGCCTGACAACCGTCACAGCTATCCTCGTAGCTTTGGACACCTTGTATATATTAGCTTAATAGGATAGTGTGAAGGTGTTCATAATGTCTAGAAGTAGCATTTAGGACAACCAAGCTCTGGGAGGGTCAGGTCCAGAGTGCACAATCAGCTTAGCTTGGTCCCGAACCTAAGCCGGTGCACCCTGCCTCCCTCGGCATCCACAAGCAGGCAGTTGCCCTCTTTTGTAAAAGTCTGTCTCCTCCTATGAATACTAATATAAAAGAATCACTGTCTTACTTCATGTTTCCCTAAACAATGTTCATTTAAATTACGCGCTAATTTTATGATCAACCATGCTAGTCTTGTTTATTGTATTTCCTTCATATACACAGTTGTACACTCTGTATCTCTCACCCTTGCTAGAGCTGTGGAATCCTACTGCAGGCGGACTTGCTTGAGGTACTTGCGATGTGTGAAGGGTTCTCGCGGGTGCCCCCATCCTTGGAGTTCTGTGGAGCCGGATGGCCTCCTAGGAAAGGCCTAGGTCATGCCGGAGGTCCAGGGCGTGTGAACTCCTTAGCCTGGTCCTGTACCCTAAGCATGCACACCCTGTCTCTCAGCGCTGCGGCCAAGTACTAGGGGCTGGAAGGATCGCACCCTAAGGACGGCGGGAGCCGGACCCCGTAGCTGTAACATGTTGAATTACCCAAGCCCAGTGTGTAAACTTAGGACAGTAAAACATGACAAAGCTAAGGAAGAGAAGCAGGTAAAACCGACGAGAAAACTAGTCTCTCCTTTAACCTGTGCAGGACAGCCAGCTCCGGCACCACCAAGGGGGCCTGCCATCGATGTCTTAGCATGTTGATGACAGCAAAAGTGCTGATAAGTGAGTATACTCTCCTGCTCAACTCTTGTTGCTAACAGGGTTCTCTTGTGGTACCTGTGCACCAGGGGCCCGTCGTCGACGTCTCTACGATGATGGTGGCCGACGCCGGAGCATCCAGCTCTGGCACCTCCTAGGGGGCCTGCCATCGACATCTCTACGACGATGGTAGGCGACGCTGGAGCATCCGGCTTTGGCACCTCCCAGGGGGTCTGCCGTCGACGAATCCACGACGATGGTGGGCGACACCAGAGCATCCAGCTCTAGTGTGACACCCGGTTCCGAAAATGAACCAAGTGAACGCATATGTGTTCCCAGGACATTCAACACACATACACAAGAGCATTCACAAAAAGATATACAGAAAATTACCACAAAACAAAATTAATTAACCACTTTTATTACACAATTCATAATATCCTCAAATACAAGCTCTAATGAATATCAATGACAAGTTTGAACTAAAGCAGCGGAAATAAACTAATTAAAGCAAACTAAGCAGCTAAGCAAATAAGCATAAGGGATAGCGCAGCTCCAATCAACACCACAGGCAAAGCCGACGGCGGACACAGCCTAGAACTCTGCATTATCATCGTTATACTCCCAATCTTGACCTGCAACTGTTGGTTGGGGAATTTCAAGGGTGAGTACATGTCGTACTCATCAATTGTGGAAAGTATGACATGTAGCTGATTCAAATGACGAATATAATAAAGGCTAAGTGCTGAAAAGTACTTTAAAACATTTGAAAAGCAATATATTAAATGTATGTGAGGTAAACATATCATAAACCATGTAATTACCATAATACCAGTCCATATTAAATATCCATCATCCATATTCCAGATTATTACCATCAGCATCATCCATGTACAATTATCGTAATTCAATTCACAACCATAACTAGTACCAAACCATCCCAATACCAAAGTCCCTCTAATCATGTGAGGGTCCAGGTTGCTCATAACTGGGAGCACGGCTATCATGGTAGTTTTTAGACACTGTGCAGAGGTTGTACAACTTTACCCACATGTTTGTGATGTCATCACCTTGCGGTGACTAAGAAATCTCAATTATGCTGTCTCACACTTCCTTAGGTGTGTGTCCAAGAGATCACAAAATAGCCTTTACAAAGGGACTGCTAGCATGTACGGACCCACTGAGGTTTCACCGGTGGCGATGTCTCCAACTGAGCACATCTTCAACCAAGGGCCCCCTTTTATGCCATTCGGATCCTAGGGAATGCTGCCAACCATATCCAAACCCAATACGACTCCCCTTCCTCAGCGTGCCAAATTATCCGCTCAATACTAGCAATACCCTAATTATTCAGCTACGTCGCACCCATACTTGGCCTCGTGGTGGCACTGTAAATCCTTGATGGTCGCTCCACGAACCAGTTCTTAGATCTAAAGCAAGCCAAACCACCATAGCATCCAACCCATCCACATAACATGCTTGCTTAGATCATCCATTACCATGTCATATTAACCAGTTCATATTAACCATAATCTCATTAATACATAATCAAATGATATAGTTGTTTTCCCATCCCAATTAATTAAGTGAAGCAAAAAAGGTAAAAAGCCCTTCACGACTCTCTACCATGTATTCCAACAGGTGACAAGGGTGGTTAACAAAGCTAGTAAACTTCCTACCATAGGATTCCCATCAAATTGACACAAGTATGCAATTTTGCAAACAAAACATTTATTGTCAAAACAGGATCAATATGTTCAAGGATGCTTGTCTTGCTCTTGGGCTTGATTGGGATCTCAGATTTCAAAATTCTGGTACTGGAGGTCCTTCGCAACATTCTCTAGCGCAAAACCTTCTATTCCGCGCAACGAACATACGAAACAATAGTTACAATCCAATAAAGCTCAGATAGTACTCAATATGTCATGACATGCATGATTAATGCAATTATAAAGTGAAACTTGTTAATGAGTTGCTATTAATGTTCATTAACTGGTGCTAATAGTTTTTAACAAGTTTGGATAGGTCTGGAATTGATTCGAATCAATTTAGAATTAATTCAGCACAATTCAGATTCAGAGGCCGGACAAGTCCGGTTTCAGGGGCTGGACTAGTCCGCCCTGGACAGACTGCAAATTAGGGTTTTCTTGATCTACGAGAATTTGGAGAATTGGGGTTGAATTGACGTGGAAAAAGAGAAAGTAGAAGGTATACCATCTGTTTAGAACTCCAAAGATCAAGAATTGAAGATGGAACTTGGATCTTGATGATCTAGGGTTGATGATGAAGAGTTGAAGGCGAATTGGCGATGAAGAGCGAAAACTCGATGAAGATCTTGATTACTTGATCCTCTTTCGTTTCCTCCTCTTCTTCTTCTTGCTCGAGATCTCCTTCTCCCTCCTTGATGGCGGCTCTCCACGAACTAGGGTTTGTGGTCTTTCAATTGAAGCAAAAGGATGTAAAGTCAAGAGGTGGGGTTGTTTATATAGGGGTGGAGGGCTAGGGTTTGATGGATTTCGAGTTTGGGGTCGGTGGAGGCTGTATAGGGGTCCCACATGAGCACCACAGGGGTTAAGCACGACTTCCTTGAGCCCAATTAAGGTAAATACTCAAACACAAGTCATGAAGGAAAAGATTGAATCCGAGTCGGGCACACCGGACAAGTCCGCTAGGGGACCGGACTAGTCTGATGTTGGACAGAGGCAAAAATGGATAAGTTCGATAGGGTGTCCGGACAAGTCTGGTCTTGTCCGAGAGGAAAACGGACAAGTCCGGGGATTTGGTAACTTATTCGAAAACCGGACCAAATATGGGACTAGTCTGCACTCAATCATGGACAAGTACATAACGGAACATAGACTCACTCGGACTAGTCCGCAGCAAAAACGAACAAGTCCGGAGGGCAACAGAGAGGGAAATCGGACTAGTCCGGGGTACAAACCGGACAAGTCCGTACTTCTACAGACTTTTAAGTGCCGTTTTGCTTCTAATTCATTTTAAACTTGTTCCTTTTTATGTGGATTGATGTTAAACATGTATTAGAATGTATGCAATGCATGACAGATGAAAATGAGGGTGTTACATGTAGCACCTCCCAAGGGGCCTGCCATCGATGTTCCAGCATGTTGACGACACAACAAGCGCTGATAAGTGAGTACACTCTCCTACCCCGCTCTTGTTGCTAACAAGATTCTCCTCTGATAGCCTGTACACCAGGGGCCCGCCGTCGAAGTGCCACACATCGGTGGTGGACGACGCTTGAGAAGCCAGCTCTGGCACCTCCCAGGGGGCCTGCTGTCGACGTCTCTGCGATGATGGTGGGCGACGCTGGAGCATCCAGCTCCAGCACCTCCCAAGGGGCCCGCCATCGACAACTCAACAACAATGGTGGCTGACACCGGAGCAGCCAACTCCGACACCTCCCATGGGGCTTGCCAACAACAAATCTACGATGATGGTGGGCGACACCAAAGCATCCAACTCCGGCACCTCCCAAGGGGCCCGCCGTACGTCCCAGCATGTTCATGACATCAACAAGCGTTGATAAGGGCCTGCCGTCGACGAATCCCTGATGATGTTGGACGATACCGGAGCATTCAGCTCCGGCACCTCCCAAGGGGCCTGCCGTCGACGAATCCACGACGATGGTGGGTGACACCGGAGCATCTAGCTCCGACACCTCCTAGGGGGCCTGCCGTTGATGAATCTACAACAATGGTGGGCGACGTCAGAGCATACAACTCCGACACCTCCTAAGGGGCCTGCATTCAATGTCCCAGCATGTTGACGATAGCAACAAGCGCTGATAAGTGAGTACACTCTCCATCCCCGCTCTTGTTGCTAACAGGGTTCTCTTGTGATAGCCTGTACACTAGGGGCCTTCCATCGAAGTGCTAGACATCGGTGGTGGACGACGCTGGAGAAGCCAGCTCTGGCAACTCCCAGGGGGCCTGTCATCGATGTCTCTGCGACGATGGTGGGCGACGCAGGAGCATTCAGCTCTGGCACCTCCCAAGGGGCCTGCCGTCGACAAATCAACAACGATGGTGGCTGATGCCGGAGCAATTAGCTCCGGCACCACCCAGGGGGCCTGCCATCGATGTTTCTGTGATGATGGTGGGCGACACTCTAGCAGTCAGCTCCGAAACCACCTAGGGGGCCTACCGTCGACGTCTCCACTCAAACAAATCTTAGTGGCCCTGGAAGGGCCACACCGAGGTCAACCACTCATACTCCCCCGCTCCACTGGGGCCCGTCGAAGACATCCTGTGATCAAGTGGTAGGCGTGCCAAGCCACCCAGCCACACCTACCAGGGGGCCTCTAAGGGGATTCCATAGGCAGGACGTCAACTGATGACAAATCGGCCATGTCATCTGTGCAAGCAAGCATTGGTCCATCAAAAGCTAGCGAACTCGACACAAGTTCTTCAATACCTTACGCATCTAAGGACTTGGGGCGACAATTTTAGAAGCACAAGACAAGCCAAGAAAACAAACACAAAGTAAAATTCATTGAAGAATATTTACAAAGGGGTGAACCCCAGATACAAATACAGGACGCCAGCCTCAATCCCTCACAAATTGTGTGACGACATGTTTGGCGACATCCTTGACCTCCGCTGTTGCCGTTTCCTCATGCTCCTCGACAGGACCTTCGAAAACCGGCTCCAGTGGCAGCTCAGGGTTCTGTTCTGACTCTGGTAGCACACCAGGACATGGGATGCCATTGTCTCTGCCACCTCTCTATGCTCGGCTTCCAAACGTTGAGCCAGCTGATGCACCTTCAGATCGAGCTCCCAGGCGCGGTGCTCTGTCGTGTGCTCCCGAGCCTGGACGTCGAGATCATGTAGGAGGAGTTCCTGACGCTCAGCTAAGTGCTGCGCCCGATCGCGCACCAAATCGCTCTCCCGAAGCTCAAGGTCTTCGAGGTGGGACTGCAGCCTGTCCTGATCTACCTCAGCCCGAACAATCATCGCATGCGTCACTACTTCTTGCTTGGCGACAGCAGCTTCCCACTCAGCAACAGCAGCTTCGCGATGACCCAGGGCCTCTCGACCCTCTTCAAGGGAACGCAAGCGGGCGTCATCCGTGTCATTGGCTACCTTAGCATCAGCCAGAATATTCTGATATATTGCGTCCATGGACTTCGCCAAGCGGTGCCTCAACTTCAGCTCCTCACTCTCCTTCTGGTACTTCGCCATCGCCTCGGTGATCCTGGACCTTAGAAGATCCTCCCAGGCTTGGAGGTGCTCGCCCTCGGCATGCAACTTCTCCCACTCTGCGGCGAGAGCCCCCTATGCCCGGTGGAGGTTGGATTGCATCAGGTTGGATCTAGACTGTGTCGCGTCCATGATGTCGAAGAGGCACTCTGGCTACGCTGAAGTTATGGAAGGCCGCCCGATGATCATCTTGGGGACCTCTTCCTCCCGTGGCGGCGAAGGCGAGACCACCAGTATCAGGGACCTCGTCCCCTGGGACTGAGCGGGAGTTGCGACGCTACCTGAAGCGGCAACACCATCGTCACCCAAGAAGCCACCCGCTGGATCAGCAGCCGCAGAGGCCATGCCCTCAGCCCGCTGAGCCGACTCCGACATTTCCTCTAGCGCGATGGTCGGAGGTGCCTTCGACACGTCAGCCGGAGATGCTTCACTACCCATGCGTGGTACGGATGTTGGAGCAATGCTCTACTGTACAGGCTTGGCAGTCTGCTCCGTCGGTACAGCCATAGCCTCCTGGGTCAACTTCGCAGCACTCCGGGACACTACCCCTGGCGGTAGAGGCGTCATGACAGCTGACATAGACCTGTAGGTTAAAATCAGAATCTACCCAAGCTATAAGAACGAGCGAGATAATGAAGCAAGTGTTGGTAAGAATGCCTTACTGACGTCCCCAGAAGCTCCAGCGGGCCTCAACCTTCAGTGGCCCTGAAGCTGCGGGCGTTGTCGATGGTATGGTAGGCGAGGTCATCCCGGCCGGCTCTCAATCGAAACCACCAACGATGCCGCCACCCTACATCCGCATATCTCCACCGACTCAATAGGTTCCATTCTCGGATCCTCCACCCGAGCTGCCACCAATGTCGCCCAAGGCCTCTTGCCTTGAGGCTTTGTAGGCATAACGCTCCCAGAGCCCCCAGTGGCGCCTTGGACTGTGTGCCATCCGCAGACAATAGCGGAGCCACTGCTTGATGGACTGGGCCTCCCTCCGAAGAACCACCAACACCTGATGCTGAGGAGGGGCGTGCCAGTGGACATTGTCTTGGAGCGAGGACCGCCTGCGACGGTGCCTTTGGCGGCGACCAAGGGTGTTTCTCCTTCACAACTTTGATCACCTGCGACTTCCCCTTTCCAGTGTCGGGGACTGGCGCTTTTCCCTTCCCTGCGTCAAGGACCAACACCTGGCCCTTCCTTCGTCGGAGGCCACATCCACCCTTGACCCCATAGAGCTTGGGGCAGGTGTAGTCTCTTGTGGTGGATCGACGATGGCCAATCCACGATCCACATTGCTGACTTGCCGCGGCGCAAGACTGAGTGCGTCCAGGTTTGGCATCTTCCTCAGGATCTTCACCCGAAGGTTCTGATCCGAGCAAAGTGGCAGACAGGGCCCTGAAAGGTTGAAGACATCGGAGGTCAGCGGACCGTCACACGTCTTGGTCATTACGTTGAGCACCTCTTGCGGGGTCATCTCGGTGTCGTGACCCAACACCAGCCGGGTGCCGTCCTGTGGCCCGAAGTAAAGACATGCAAGGCAACTATGATGTTGGAGGTGGACCGGGCGTCAACGCATGAAGCCCGCCATCACCATCAGCTCCGACAGACCATGATCCGGCAAGAATCGGATCCTCCTGATCATCGGTGTGTATGCCTGCTCAAACGTCAGGTGCTCCTCCCAGGTATTCTTCTTGAGTACCAGCCAATCGATGGGCAGGACCATGCGATCATGGGCATGGACCTGTACGATCACCCAATCGCTCCTCCAGTCGGCCCATTTCATTGTGGAGAGAGGGGTGATGTATTTGAAGGAGTTGTTGACCCAATGTTGGAAGTAGTAGCCACCGAGGAATCTTGTCTTGTTCTTCTTCCGGGTCCGCCTCAGCACGAAGAACTGCCGGAACACTAGCACGGATGGGTGCACCCCGACAAACATCCCGGAGAAGTGCGAGAACAGCGCCGCCACCACCAGAGAGTTCTACGACAAGTGGTGAAGATGGAGCCTGAGGACCTCTAGGAGCGTCACCAAGAAGGAGAAAACGGGAGGAACAAACTCGAAGTACGCATACGCCTTGAAGAAGACGATCTCTCTCTCCCCCAACTCTAGAGGCACAGTGCCAGGATGGAACAGATCCCGATGCTCCTCGTCCTCCCAGCTGACTAGCTGCCTCACAAATGCTACGTCCTCTATGCGAGAAGAAGGCAAGGCTGAGTCCATTGGAGCAGGAGTCGAGAACCTTGAAGGTGGGGAGAGAGTGGGTGCTCAAGGAGGAAGACGAAGGCTCGAACGTTGAGGTATGCGTAAGGAGGAACCACCTTTGCCCACAAAGGTTTCCTTTTAACACCCTGTTAGGCGTTTGAGCGCGCCAAGAAAATCGCTTGGGGTTGAAACCCGCCGCTCAACCCATAGCATCCTTGTCAGCTGGGCCCAGGTCTCCTGTCAAAGAGATTTGCCTGATGGGGCTTCGACTCGAGAAGGCAACTCGGCGGTTCCCGTAAAGGCGGGAGTGGAAGCAGCAGAAGCGCATCAGCCGCATTGGGAACTGTCATAGTGAAGAAGCTGCAGCAAGCAAAGATCATGTCGCCACGAGCCCTCGACCAGAGAGGGAGGCGTGGACACGATGGCAGAGACGCACACTATTTTGGCTGATCAAGAAAAAAATCAAAAGGCAGCGCAGGAAAGCAGGGATAGGACTCCACCCTCGGGCTCATCACCTCCCCCCTAGGTGGACCCAGAGGCCACTGTCGGTACCCGACATACCGGGTACCCTCGTGCAAGGCTAAAGTGCCTAGGTACCATGCCCCCAGCCAAGGCGGGGTCCCAGGGCGCCACGTATCCAAAAGGCCCAGACCACTCTAACCTAGATACATGATCCAGAGTACCCACATAAACCTAAAGGAGGAGTCTAGCTCCCCCTCAGAGATGAGCTCCCAAGCGGCCACGTTTCCAGCAGGACGGGATCCCGCTCCCCCCAGGGGGTGGGCTCCGGAGCTACCACATGGCTCGAGACAATAGACAGACCACCTCCCCAAAGAGGCGGGCTCCAACTCTACCACGTGTCCCGCGGCCTTGGAGTCCCCGTTCTACTCAGGAGCAGGCACTGGAGCTGCCACGTGGTCAGCGGGTCGGGACCCGGCCTCCCCAGAAGAGGCTAGTTCCCGAGCTGCCACGTACCCTGCAACTTGTACTGGGTGGTGGGTTGCAGGAGTTTAGAGGTTGGTGTGCCTTGTCCAAATTAGGCATTGAAGACTCGCGTCTTCCCCAGGCGTGTGACATAGTGCACACCTACTGTCAAGTATCACCGCGCCCAATCACATCACAGTGAAGGCGCAACAGGCCTTCCCTACTCCGTGGAGTGGGTAGCTTACGACGCCAGGGACAGATGGATGGGACATTCCCTGCCATCATCAGCGACTACGCATGGGTCATTGGTGACTAAGGCGGCAAGACGGCGAGTCTTCAAGCCGCAGCTAGAGGAAGCTTATGCGAGAAGCCATAGATCTTTAGGATAAGATCGCCCTGGAGCCACCTATCGGTCCTTGGACCCCACTTGTAAGGCATGTGTCCTTGTCTATAAAAGGACCATACCGTCACTGTTACACACGACGACCAACTGATACCACACACGCGCGCGCGCGCGCACACACACACACACACACACACCAGCAATACAATCTCATCATGGAGTAGGGTGTTACGCTCTTGCGGTCTGAACCACATAAAAACCACCATCTCATACTCTCATACACGCAATCACTAGATTGAGAACTAAGCCCTGCCGATCAAAGAACCTCCGCGAGCTGCTCCTTAGCAGATCCGGGGGAAGTGTCACATTAACACTTTGACAGAGATTATCATAAATCGAAATATGAATGTGATCATCTCATAATTGCATGCTTACTTGAAGTTGCGGGCTTAGTTATTAATGAGGCTGATCGGTGCGTGTACTATCGTCATGGTGGGAGCGACAACATTATATTATGTTTGTAGGTGCATGATATACTCATTTTTGTATGACCATTAATATAATTTCCGAGGTCAAGTCTTTTCTATCAAACTGTTTTGATATGAAAGATCTGAGAGAAAACAATGTTATTTTGAATATTAAGTTGAATAAGGATGAGAGTAGAATTATTTTAACACAATCTCACTATGTTGAGAGAATCTTGAGCTGGTTCGGCTTTATGAATAGCAAGATTTCTCCAACACCTTATGATCCCAGTGTGATACTTAGAAAAGAGAAGAGAGAGCCAAGAGATGAACTTAAATATCGAGTTAAATGCACCAATGGTACATGAACTTGTGAGACTGTGTCACTTATTAGGTTCATAGACTTCTAAAACGTGTTTAGGGATCCCTAAACTTATTAAGTTGTTCAATAGAGGTCCAACACATACGTGGCATTCCTATGTGGCATACACGTCAGATGCTTGGATCCAACTTTTTGCAATTTGGCCCTCATGGATCCAACTATTGTCATTAACATTGGTCTATTCTATTCTTGATACAGAGAACGCGGCCGGGTTCGTTGCTCGTCGGCCAGGGGTGGTGGATCGGCCCCATTCTTCAATCTAGCCCGGAGCAGGGACGTGTTCTCAGGAAGCTGCTGGTTCGTGGGGAGAGGGAGAGTGGCCCACGCAGGCCTCGTTTGGCAATTAGGAAAAGCAACCCACGTGTGATGCAACCCTCCCGGGATTGGGTTGACACCAGATCCTGGCAGGGTTTATTCCACACTTGGTTCAATTCTTTATGCATTTGAAAACAGGAGAGTATTCTTGAAAGGTGGCCCCGTGCTAGGTACAGACGAGAACGGCATGAGTTCATCATTGCTATTTCCTTCTGTTTTGTTCTTGAACTGTACCATAAAATTGTAGGATTTATTTTTAAAAAATGAAGAAAATAACAAAAAAGATTCTTGAACATGCTACAACACATAATTTACAAGGAAACTGTGACATAAAACTGAGACATAAAAATAGAGCTAGAATTAAAAAAATGATAAAAAAATAAAAATTCTTGAATATGCCATAGCACTTTGTAATGCATCACTTCTCAGACACACAAGGATTCACACTGATTGAAAGAAACTACAACTCAACATTGCTTCATACTGACAGATGAAGCACTAGTATGATGAAACTGCAACTTTGTAGACTCAAAGAGCATACACATAATAAAAAATTACCAACAAACAAAGGATCACAATGAAGAAAGATGTAAAAGCATTGCTGACAAATTGTGGTCTCGGATCACTATCTAACTTGAGTTGATCAGCCTCTGCAACAAAATGGACAACTACATGGTTAAATTTTTACTATCATATATTTCAGATTACACACTCTTCAACAGTTCTTATGCAATCAGACAACAAATACTCCCTCCGTCCCGAAAAGCTTGTCGCTTTGTAGTTCAAAAATGAACTACAAAGCGACAAGCTTTTCGGGATGGAGGGAGTATTAAATTTCAAGCTAAGCAATTAGTAAGGCAAAAACTAGTCAATAATATAGGTTTCAGCTAGCAGTGAGTTTGAAACGATCTATTCATCAAGAATAATGGCCACACCCCTTGATAAGATTTCAGACTACCACAAGTATGTACAACTATGATTTTTTTTTTCAAAACTGTTTAACTTATTGGGAATATGACCAGGCAACAAGTATGCATGACTTCAAATACAAACATCTCATAAAGATGCAAGGTAACACCATGGCACGACAAGCAAGCAAACACAGGCATGCATGAGTCATTAAATATTAAAACCAGTAATATTTTTGCGCATTCACTGACAAAGTCAACCAGTAAAATTGTTGACCAAAATTGTCTCGGACCAAACTGGAATGATCAGATGCAATTATGCGGCTATGCAATCCGGGCAACTAAAATAGTGAAGCATTACCGCATTGCAATCAAAACCACCTGTCACACGTGGGAGTTACTTACAAAGCACAGAGATCAATGTTCAAAAATCCTAGTTTTTATTTTCTTGAGGGGAAGGAATCCCAGTTATTAGAAAACTAGTAGAAGCTGAAATATTAAGCCTAACTATACTGAAACCAGGAAGCTAGGAAAGCTTAAATCACAGAGGAAAAAAGGAGAAAGCAGTTATCAAGTGGGAACCAGGAAAATATGCTTAGGTGACAGGTAAGAGCGAATAAGGAAACAGTCTATTTCTGATAATCAAGTGAACCAGACTGCAGCTGAAGGACACGAAGGTCTACTTCGTGAACCCCCCCCCCCCCCCCCCCCCCCCCCTCCCTGAACCTGCACCTCATAATCCAGTACCATGTACACCTCGCTCGACAGGTTGCTACACACAACAATAGCATAGTAACAGGCACAACCACACATCAAATGCCAAGACTAGCTTATAACAAGCACAAGCTCTGTAGCAACATTTATTCTCGAATCACTGGTATTAAGGAGATAACACATAAATGTTGGTAAACATATACACAGAAAAAGAACTCTGAATGCCATTTTAGATATCTAAGTTATACTCTCAATCGTCAAAAGCAACACATGACACTGTATGGTTGTTCGATTGAACTATGTCTAAAATTCCAACTCGCATAAGGAAGGAAATTAGAAGAAATCGAGTCTTTTTAAGCTGGTTTACTCTACTCCTGTCAACTCTTCTTTTCAAACGGTTGAGCAACCACTTAATACTCCTGCTGAGTTCAAAGCTTGTTCATGGTGCATGATAGGCCAGGGGTCAAGATTAGCAGGTTTTTCCTTCTTACAAACTGGCTTCCCTTGTTAAACAGAGGGGATTGGTGCTTTAAGCCAACGGCAGTGTCAGTGTGTTGGTGGGAGTTCGAAGCCTCCTGGTGCTTTAACCTCAAGTTAAGGCTTCCTAGACAAGTCCTCCATTTCTCTGAAGATGTGGTGATGAGGCCAGCAGATTGGAATCAAATGAAAAAGGCAACCAAAGTCCCTTTTTCTTCCAGAAAAGTAGGTTCGTTTCTGATTAATAATCTTTCAGGAAACATCTTGAGATGAGCTTGGCGGTGGCAAAGCAACAATATGATGATGATGGGCTATGGATGAATAATTTAGCTTTTTCCTTGTCTTGTCATTTACCAACAATCAATCACTTTACAGTGTGTCTGTAAATTAACCTTGGACACAAAAAAGGAAAGAAGAATGAATCTTGCCACAAGAAAGATGAAAAGAGAAACCAAAATGAGTGTGAATCTGCTGACACGATGAGATGAAGCTACTATCTACTATCCCTTCTTGGCTCCCATCCCAATCAACGAGATGAGATGAGGATGCTCAATTACAATGCAACAAGGGTACTCAACTACAATAGAAAAGTAAATGCCAAATGAACAAAATCTTCCAGTTCAGCATGCAAGCAACAAAGAACTTCTGAACTTATGAACTAAGCATGTTACTATGAATGGTCTTAAGAGTTAGCAGGATTTGCATGAGAGTTTAAGCTCTTAACCAAAAACCTAAGAGAACATCTATGCGTGCACATTTGCAGATAATGTGTCGGGCACCAAATCAAGATGCAGAGAGAGGGAAAGGGGGGGGGGGGGGGGCTGGAGCAGGCTCACCGGCTGCCTTCCTGGTCGAAGGGAACCACCGCCACCGCCGATCTGCTGAAGGGAACCGCCACCACCGATTCGCTGAAGGGAACCGCCACCGATCTGCCGAAGGGAACGCTGCTGCCGCCGATCTGATGAATGGGAAGCGCCGCCTTCACCAGAAAGGACCTGGAACAGCGTCAAGAGAGGAGGAGGGTGGGCGGCGGCGAGTCGCTGCAGAGGAGGATGGGCGGCGGCAGAGCCGTCGGGAGATGAGGACGGGCGGCGGCGGACGAGTTGTCGACAGAGGAGGACTCGCGATGGCAGCGGGAGAGGAAGATGAGTGATGGCGGCGGGAGAGGAGGCTGGGCGATGGCGGCAGAGACGCGAGTCGCGTTGCGCGAGGGCGGCAGAGACGAGGTTGGGCGATGGCGCCGGAGACGCGAGTCGCGTTGCGCGAGGGTTCCCGTCCCGATGGGACGAGGAGTCGGTGGATTTTCACTCGTATCGGCGTGGATCGAGAGTCAATCTGATGGATCAACTCTCTACCCAAATGAAATTTCGGCCCATGACGAATATTTTCGGTAAGTGTGTATTTTAACCCACCCCCTACCCAAATGAAATTTCGGCCCATGACGAATATTTCCGGTAAGTGTGTATTTTAACTCACCAGTAGAGTGGATTGAGCTTAAATCCACTCTCATCCACTCTTTCTCAAATGAAGCCGCAGAGTTTTTATAGGCAGACACAGGTGGTTCGTCGCCCAGGTGCGGCTGCAGCCAAGAAAAAAATACTGGAGCCAAAAAAAGTGCACCCTTCGGTCATTGAGAGTTGAAACCGCACCACCTACACAACAATCAACAACCTAAACCACTACACCAATAGCACTTTTTCTGTAGGCAAAATAAAGTAATCTTTATTATACGGTATTGCAATATCTCTGCGGTCATCATTCACTTCGACTTCCACTACTACAATAAGCCTCATCACAGGCGGCTCCAAACCTATTATCACAGACGGCTTTTAAAACCGCCTGAAACGAAGAGTCTGTGATAATCCGCAATTTCACAGGCGGAGAAGTGAAACCGCCTGTGAAGACTAATTATCATAGGCGGTTCTTCACTAAGGATAGCCGCCTGTGAAGACAGATTATCATAGGCGGTTCTTTACTTAGGCTAGCCGTCTGTGAAAATACTTTATCACAGACGGGTCGTGCAGCATATATAACCGTCTGTGATAAACGTCTTATCACAGACGGTTATTGAAGAATAACTAACCGTCTATGATAAGAAGTCTTCACAGACGGGTATTGAAGCATTACTAACCGTCTATGATAATTTGTATTCACAGGCGGATTTTGAAGCATAACTAACCGCCTATGATAATATGTCTTCACAGGCGGGTTTTGAAGCATAACTAACCGTCAATGATAATGTGTCTTTACAGACGGTTATTGAAGCATAACTAACCCGTCTATGATAATGGTGTTATCACAGACGGAGTTTACCTATACCAGCCGTCTGTGAAGACCCTTTAACGCAGCCGGTTTCTACCATAACAGACACCGCCTGTGAAAATTAGGTTATCACAGATGTTTCTTTACTTGTATCTAGCCGCCTGTGATAATTGTTTTTCACAGTCATGCAGTACTACTGCTGTTATTTCTAGTTTCCAGGTCAATTCAATATAATCACAGAACAAAAAACAACAATCATCACAGAACAAAAGACAACAATATTATCATCACAGAAGTCAATTTCACTAAAACAATATACATACACACAAGTTACAGATACAATTTCATCTCAAAGTTTACAAGTTTTCACTAAAAACTGTTTAGATTGGTATAGTCGCAAAGTTCTGGCACATCAGCTGCTGAACCTCTCTTATCAAAGAACTTCCCCGTTTTGTGCAAAATTTCGCGACGAATGAACTGACAGAGTTCAGAAGCAATCCTGTCGGCTCCTCCATCAGGAATACTTCTACAAACCGGCCATTCTTCGTTCAGATTCTTCTTGTGCTGCAATATAACACATAACAAGGTTTAGAATGTGTTGGTTTGAACAATCTCAAAGTATAGATCAAAGTGAGAGTATACAAGAATTTAGTAGGTATTTTTGGAGCAGTTGTACTATGAGCAATTGAATTTTGAAGTTGGAATCAAAATATGAAAATAATGTTTCTGGTAATATTGAACAGCAGAGAATATAAGCATTAAACTATGCTAGTTACAATGAAAATGAAACACAAAAGTAAGAAAATAAGGTATCGACATTAAGGATAACTTACATCCTCACGATTGACTCTATATACGGCGGCTGTCCGAAGATGCTCGCATACATAATACCCGCATAAGAGACTCCCAGCAGGCTGCTTCGGACAAGCATAATACGTTTTAATGTCCAATGCATTCGTATTAGGAGGTCTCTGACCGCCAAGCTGTTCCGCGTAAAACCGCCAAGCGCTGTAATACAAGAAATGTCATATAAAACTTGTCAACACATTCTAAATGTGCGTAAATTAAAATTATTGAATAAACGTACTTTTTCAAAATGGAAAGGAAATCTTTGTAACGATCTGGTGGGTAATCGGCCGAGTCCAAGACTGTTGCCATTCCCTGCGTTGGCTTGATGAAGATCATTATGTAGTGATTACTGCAAACATACAAACACACGTGTTAACAATTACCAATAATTGCTATTTCAATGCCATGTGTCGAACTTACTCGAAGTGGTACGGAGCCTTTACGAGGTCCTGGCCGTCTCTGACAAAGTTAAACATCGCATGTCCTATGTAAGCTGCAACTTCTGCCTTTCTATCCTTCTTAAGTTTTGCAATTGCTCTTTCAAAATCTTTTTTTTTCATGTGTTTGTACTGGCTTGATTCTCGATTTGCCTGGACGTCGAATAGCGACTTTGCAATCCTAGTAGGGTCAAGGATACCTGTCTTGTGCACCAACTTTTCATTATCCATGTATTGCATCCTATTGAAGAAGTCCAGAATTGTTATAATCTCATGAAATGCGTATGCGTGTAGTAAGAAAAGCAAATACAAAATATTAGAGCACTTACAAGCACCAGACGAGCAGCAGGTTGATTTCGAGCATGCCCCGATGGAAAAGGGAAAGCAGCTCTTCAAATAAAATGACTCGTTTATCTACTCCAGTGCTCCAGAATGCTTCTTTTGGAATACGAAATGTGACGCACTGAAGACCATATTTTGTGCTGGCAGTGATGTACCACTCATGCATTCTTCTGAGCGCGACGGGTTGTTTGCTAAGTTGTACGGATGTCATTAACGGCTTCCCATTCTCAAATTTAGGAGGAACATCCTCAAGCTTGTATATTGGAACTCCTGGTTTAACTAAAGCCGTCCGCCGATTATACATGACACCGTCTTCTTCCCACTCCTCGATATCTTCTAATGCTGGCTCATGAGAAGAACGAGATGCACTCGATTTTCTAATATTTTCCTTCATAGCTTCCAAATACTTTGTCACTTCTGATGAAGGTTTCTTATTTTCGTATGAGCTAACTTTGACAGGCACTGATGATCGAGGAGTAGTCGTCGGAAGTTGGACACTGGCTTGTTGTTGAACCTGTTGTTCAACTGATTGCTCTTTACTCCCAGCAGCTGGCTCTAGTACTACTTCAAGCTGTTGCTCAACTAGTTGCTCTTTACTAGCAACAGCTTGCTCTGGTACTGCTTGAAGTTGTTGTCCAACTTGTTGCTCTTGGATATCATCATCCTTGCTCAGACATAGGGGGAGTGGATCTTCCCGGACTGGGAGTGGATCTTCATGCACTTATTGAAGTGGCAGTGCATCGTCCCCGGTAAAGAAGGGGTAAGTCATGAAGAACAAGCACAATATGAGTTTAACTATCGTCCTCCTATTAATAAATTTCTTTTGCAGACTGAATGGGAAGATGGTTACTACCCCCTGACAATCTCCTTCTCTGAGGACTATCCCTTGGTGCCTCCAAGATGCTCCTTTCCAATTGGGTTCTTCCACCCAAATGCCCATCGTTCGGGAACACTCTGCATCGGGATTCTTGATCAAGAGACTGTAAGATAGACCTATTTTGTTCATGTAATTATTACTTATAATTTTTGTCGAATTTATTTGAACTGGTTTCTTATATTGCTTAAATTATATTTCGTAGGGGTGGTGCAGTGCTTTTACAATCAAAACTATACTACTTGAAGTTCAGCGTTTGCTGCATCAGCCAAATGTGCCTGATGTTGAAAATGATTGCTATAATCTACTTATCAAGGTTAGATGACACTTTGACTTAGTGACCAATGTAGGTTATTCATTCCTCCTTCGACATTTGTTAATATAAATAATGTCAATATTTTCAGGATCCAGCGGAATATAAGAGACGTGTTCGGGAGCAAGCAGGACAGTACAATTTAGATTGATCGATGGGAGCTTCATCGTCGATCTACAATGAATGTAGCATGATTTTTGTTCAGTGTGTAAAGAAATTATCTTTGAACAATTGTAAAACCTCTAATGGTGTATTATCACAATTAAGCCAGCCTCACTGGTGATCGAGCATTTCCTATAATGCATTACTGTACTAGTATCCGCTAGCTCATCTGTGTTTTTTTCCTGATACAATTTTGCCTGCACGACTACATGCGGCTGTGATATATAATTGCAACTACATCCCTGTAATTTCAATGAAAACCGCTTATGATAATTAAACAATGACCGCCACTGAAAATACATGATCTTCTTAGGCCGTTGTTAATCAAGAACCGGCTATGAAGTTCATTGCATTACAGACGGTTATTAATTAAGAACCGCCAACGAAGATCATGTATTTACTCAGACGGTTGTTCCTTAAAATCCATCTGTGAAGTTCATTGCATTACAGACGGTTATTAATCAAGAACCGCCAACGAAGATCATGTATTTACCCAGACGGTTGTTTCTTAAAATCCGTCTGTGAAGTTCATGGCATTGCAGGCGGTTAATAATTAATAACCGTCTGTGAAGATCATGTATTTACCCAGACGGTTGTTTCTTAAAATCCGTCTGTGAAGTTCGTTGCATTACAGGCGGTTCTTAATTAAGAACCGATTCTGAAGATCATGTATTTACCCAGACGGTTGTTCTTTAAAATCCGCCTGTGTTGTTCTTTCATCACAGACGGTTATTATATCATTCGTCATCACAGTCGCATATTTTTAAGGACCGCCTGTGTTTGAAAAATTGAGGCGCCTGTAAAAATGCTTTTTGTAGTAGTGTTCCCACCCGCGCCGGATCTCCATAAGAGCCAGACGAGATGTCTCCCGCTGCGGCTGATATGTGGGTCCCATGTCTCACAGACCCACATGTCAGCCGCAGTAACCACAATGCAGTTACTGTAGACGATGTGGATGCCCCGAGGAACCAGCCGCGCTCTGCGCCCAACGTCCGGTCAGATTGACACCCACTCACCCAAATCTCCATCGGCACCACTCCGGGCTGGATCTAGAAACGGGGCAGATCGATGCCCCTGACCGACGCATTTTCTGGATCACAAACAGAACAAACCAATATTAATGACAATAGTTGGATCCATGAGGGCCAAATTGCAAAAAGACGGATCCAACATGTCATCTAATGTGTATGCCACGTAGTCGTGCCACGTATGCGTTAGAGATCTAATGAACCACCTAATAAGTTTAAGGGTCCCTAAATGCATTTTAGAAGTTTATGAACCTAAGTGACACAGTCTCACAGTTCATAGACTATTAGTGCATTTAACTCTTAAATTTTCTCAGATGATTGATTCACTCATGTACTTAGCAAGCGCAATCAATCTTGATATCTCGTTTGCTGTGAGTGAAAGTAGGCTAGAGGGTGATGAACAGGCAATTAAAACTAATATGCAGTTAATTAAACTATGTCTTGATCCTAGATCTCAGATAATTCTGAGTTGGGTTCAGACTTGTCCGACAGTACTCAGACAAGTCTGACAGCAAGTCAGATTTGTCCGACTTCCTGCGCAGGACGGGCCAAAAATGTGATTTTCTCACTCCAAAGAGGTAAATTGCACCCTAGCAGTTCTAGAAGCAATATAGAAGATGAAACAAGAACTACAACGTGTTAGAACAAGTGAATAACAACAAAACTCTGGATGATCACTAGAAAGGTAAATACATTGCGAAAATCAAAAGAGACAATGAACACGAGATTTTTTACCGAGGTTCAATTTTACGAAGAAACCTATGTTCCCATTGAGGATTCCACAAAGGATCGGGCTTTCAGTAGCCCTTCACCAAGAGACCACAAAAAGGTCGTGCCTTGGTTCTTCCACTATCTGAACAAGGGTGACAAACTTTCTGAACACCAAAATCACAAACGAAATCACCGGGCGATGCCTAATCGTCTAGGGTTTTCATCCAAGAGTAACAAACACGAAAACTCAGGCAAATAAAGTGAATCGAATCAAAGCTCAACCCCAAAGCCACTTCTTCTAAAATCTCGCGACCACTCTTTCACTCTTCCCAAAATTCTCAAGTCTTGGCTCTAGAAGCTGAAAGCTAGGTGTAGAAGTGCCCTTGAGGCTTCTCTGGGCCCAGGTAAATGTTTGAAAGGTTAGGGTATGGATGAGAGAGGATTTGGTCCCCTATTTATAGCTAAAAATTTATTTTGATCGTTGTTAGGCTCTCCACATCGGACAAGCCCGAAAATGTTTCGGACATGTCCGGGCTAATGGGTCTAGTGATGGTACAGCTAAGTGTTTATTTTGAATTAGTGTGTAAAAGTTGATTCGAAAATGTACGACATGCAACGGACAAGTCCGAGATACCATGGTGGGGTTTTTATCTGACTTATCCATCTTTGCACCTCTCGGACAAGTCTGCATCGGACAAGTCTGAAGAACTTCGGATATGTCTAGGTTTATGCAGGGAGAATTCGGACATGTCTTGTCAAAATCGGACAAGTTCGAGTGGCCATAGGACTTAGAATTTTTTCGAAGTCCTGGCTATTCAAAGACATCTCGAACATGTCTGGCGCAATTCGGACAAGTGTAATAGGTCAGAATGACTTAGAACTTTTCTAAGTCTTGGTGCGCCAGACAAGTCTGACACACCTCAGACATGTCTAGACTTATGCAGGGGCAACTCAGACTTATCTGGCCAAACTCAAACAGGTCCGAGTGGCCAGAAAGACTTAGAATTTTTCTAAGTCAGGGCAGATCGGACAAGTTCGGCCTAACCCGGACAAGTCCCGTTTTGTGCAGGGAGAATTCAGACATATTTGAGCCCATTACTCGGGCAAGTCCGAACCTTAGGTTAATGGACCTACTTAAAAACCTAGGGGTTGAGCTCTCATTTGATTCCCTAAGTTTACAAGAGTCGTGTCCCTCTTGATAGTACAGTGTTTCCTACGACTCAAGAAAAACAAAACCTTAATTCTACGAGTCCTTTTTGTGTCTTTTCTAACTTTTCAAAGTGTTTTCAAAAAAGGCATTCCATACTTTTAATTTCTACGAGAACTCAAAAAAATTCATTTGTTATTTAATTGTATGTCATTAATCATTTAAAACTCACAAGGGATCTAGATGCACTTTCAATGAGCAAACTAAGCAGATCCATGTCAAACCCGGGCACAGGTTATTCGCATGCACTTGAAAGGATTATGCGCTACCTGAGGGGTAAAATGAGTTATAGAATTCACAATACCGGAAATTTGGTCGTGCTTGAGGGTTATAATGGTTTAAACTGGAGCTCTGATGTTGATTAGCTCTATGCCATGAGTGGATATGTGTTCACTCTAGCTGGTGGCACTATATCATGAAGATCTTGCAAATATACCATATTAACGAGATCAACCATGAAAGCAAAACTCACTGCTTTCGAGACAACAACTATAGAGGCGGAATGGTTGCGAGAGCTCTTTGGGGATTTGATCGTGGTTGAGAAATCATTGTTGGCAATCCTTATGAATTGTGACTATCACACGATGATTGCTAAAGTGAACAGTTCTAAGGATAATGCAAAATCATCAAGACACATCAAGAGACGATTAACATCTGTCAGGAAAATGAGGAACTTCAGAGTTATAACTGTTTCATACATACAAACAGGTAAAAACCTGGTAAATTCCTTTACGAAGACACTATCACGTAATGTGATTGAAAGTGCATCGAGAAAGATGAGCTTGAGACCCATGAATATGACACGATAGTGAAAACTTAACCTATGTGATTGAAGATTCTGCAAATTAGGACACAGGAAAAACAAGCTAGTGGTTCACTGAGGAGAATATTTCATTTAAACTCCCTCTATGTGAAGATTCACACTTATACTCTCAAATTGTAAGGTAGGTTGGTGTTATGCCTTAATGTGTTTTTGTTGGCTATGTGTAGCAAAGATGTTGTTCTACGAGGCAATCTTGAAAGAAACACACTATGAGCTCCAATAGTCTATGTAGGATCGAAGAGCACGTGCAAAAGCTACCAGAGGGGGAGTGAATGGTAGATTTAAAAAATCTTACAAAACGGAAACAATCAAATCCCAGCCCCTTCAACAGAAAAACGATCTGTTAAAGAAATCGTGTGTGAGATTAATCTAAACATGTTTCACTGTGACAAAAGTGATAGATATAAGAGAGAATCAAATCACTAAGACAACACAACAAAAATCACTCAAATCCGTCAAGAGAAACTCAAGTTACGATTGAAAGATCGAACAAAGGTCAATCTGTCCTACCCGAGAAAAACAGTTCTGGAATGCTGCAAAGAAACTCGTGTAGATCAGAAACCACAAATCCAATGACCTTGAAATTTTGACAGAATGATAGATAATCAAACTTTGAATACAACTCAAAAATAATCACGTCAATTGGATCTGTAAAACTCGAGTTATGATAAAACCACCGAAGAAAGGTAGTGCTGTGCAGAAACTCGATGAGAAAAACTTGTCTAGAACAAGTCGGACGAACAAGGCACAAAAGTTCCTTTAAACTACGAATTTTATTCAATAGAACACAAGAGGAACAACCCCAAAGTCGTCACCCACAAGGTCTGACCACCCTTGCTTATATAACCAGCCCTTAGGCCAACCCAATCTCAACTAGGACCCTAATCCTACTCAAATCACGAATCGAAACTTTCCATAACTGCTTAGGACTCTTCTATACGCAAATAGAAGCAATCTTAAGACTTCCAAACGTATCCCACATTTCTAAAACAACTCAAATTCGTGACCCACACGAAATCCTATCATAACCAACTCAAATCTTTCCATATTTGAGTCAAAACTGACTCAACCGCAGCCTGAGTCCATAACCTAGTCGGTTGGACCTTTCCGACCAATTCTTTATGTCCACATCTCTTCATCACGCCTCAGAACCATGTAGACACGTCCATGCACTCCTTGCATACGTGCAAACATCTTCCAACGATGTCCATGATACCTTCATATGCATTGTTCTTGATTCAAACATGCTGTGCAACCTCCCGATCAACTCAACCACAATTCCTCTCGAACTTGGTTGTTGAACCTCATCTTCTTCCTAAGACTAGTTCAATGGATCCCATCACCAGCCATGTCTTGAAATCAAGCAACACCTGCACATGAATAAACAACCAATACGTACGATCCCAAGTCCGCGACTTGACTCAAATTAGTTCCGAACAGAACACCTTACGTGAGCACCTCACATAAGCATGTTGCAAAACCACAGTAAAATGATATCATCCATATCAACCAAAATGCAACAAAAAATTAGCAAATGAATACTAAGCAATCTTTCCAACAATGTAAAGCAAATTCGAAACAATTCACAGAAAAAGCAGGAACATTGCGATCAAGCTCCGAATCTTGCCAAAACTAACCGGAGCTTGAGCGGAGCTTACCAAAGCTAGTACAACCTAGCGCCGGAGCTTATCAAAGCTAGTACAACCTAGCGCCAGAGCTAGAAAAACATGTCGGAGCTAACCAACATAAGTCGGACCTAGCAAAAACATATCGGATCTTAACAAAGACATGCCGGAGCTATCAAAGACATGCTAGAGCTAAAGACAAAGCTCACCGGAGCTACCAAAAACATGTTGGACCTTGACAAAGCAAGTCGGACCTATTGTCGGACCTTACATAAGCTCGGAGCTAGAGTAGGAACTTGCTACAAAAATGTTACAGCAACATTCAAAACTTTTATTGTCAAAACAAATGTATTCAGCACACATAGGTCTCACAGTCTAACATCGTAGTATGTGAGATTTGGGTGATCTTTAGAAAGCTCTTGAAGAGAACAGAGAGTACAACACATATGCACCACTGGCGGGTAGAATATTGGTGGTCAAGTACTACTAATGGTCTTTGAGTGAGTTGGTTTGCACAAAACTTCTAATTCAAGGCGTAGTCCATTGTTCGAGTTATGAACTGATATAACTTAAGGATCTAGGCAGAATGTTGTTGACGGCTATTATATCCCAATTTCACCCGTCAATATAACTCAATTATGTGAAGGATATGTCATTTCTTGCACACACCACCTTTCTACTTAACCTATTTCCACTTGCCTTTGAAAAAAACAGTGCATGCAAACTTTTTTATGCAAAAGTTGAGGTGAAAGAGGGGAAGCAATCCTAAAAATTGAGACGGTTCAGTCGACCTCTTATTTGCAGCAAACCTGATCTTCTTCCATGTGTCGACTCCCTGTGGTGTCCTGATAACGATGAAGACTGATTTGTGCGCTAATTGTGGCAAAAGCCGACCTTTATCCATCTATAAATAGGACCTGCTACCCCTCACTTCAACACACACCAGTTGAGCTTCATTCTATTGTATCCACTACTTTCCATAGTTTTAGAGGAGTTTAGGGTGTAGAGAGCAGAGTCTCTAGTCCCAAGTCCAAATTGAGAAAGGAGTAGAGGGAGTCTCTCTTCTCAATTCCAAATTGGGAAAGGTATGGCTCATGTATTCCTTCTTCCTTCTTGTATTTGTGACTCTATTCATAATGATATTGTTTCTAATACCTAGTTGGTACTGCCATTGTTTTCACTTTTGTGTTTAGCTGATCAACCATTCCCCTGGTCTGCGTGAGTAAAAGATGTTATCTTTAGTCTTTTGTTATACGTATGCTTGGATGAAGTGTTTCTTGTTTGATTGTGGAGTCCATGTATGTGGTAGGTATAGTCTTTATGATTGCATTATAATAATCTCATCTTATCATCATAAACACTATAAATCCCTACTATAGTCTAACTAATTATGATATGACTATGTTAATATGAGTAACTATGCTTTGTATCAACGTTGGTTACAATGATGATTTAGTTCATTGCCTTAGGATGGCTTGTGCCTAGGCTCTTAAGGTATTTACTAAATATGCTAGCATGTTGCTATGATAGTTAAGTAGTGTTAAATGTCTTGTAGACCCTCGGATTGAAGAGGTAGGCAGTAGGTGGTGACAGCCCTATCTGTCCTTTGTAATCCTCCACGTTCGGCTATGCCACAAACTCTTGGCAGGAATCGTCCTAGTGTTGCCAGGGGTAAACCTGTGCCCGATGTGTTGAACAACGTAGCATAGGAATTCAACATTAACATAATTCATTAGTAATTGACTTCGGCTATGTATATGTACAATAGAAGCATTTTAGGAGTAATTCACTATCTCTTAGTCTAATCTCCCTCTAGGATCCATTTACCCCCCTTACAATAGAATGCTCCTGTGTGTGTCACACTACCTCCAATTACCTATTATCCATCCTCACTAGAACCCTACCTAGACCATTCTACACCTTCTATTTGATGATTGCTACACTTCAACCTAGCCTTCATTTGGGATAAAATAAATGACACCCTTGGAATACTCTTTTAAGGGAAAATGCTACATCGATAGTTTCCTTGCGCTTGCAGAATTCATTCTATGATCCTAAGGAACCATCAACAAGCATTTCTGGCACACTAACCGAAGATGAATTGTTAGTGGTGCGTAGGAAATATCAACAAGCATTTCTAGCGCCGTTGCCGAGGAGGGCAGTTGAAGTATTGCATGATTGAGTGAATTGGATAGGACCCTGGCTAGGTTGTTAGTAGGATAACTGAAAGTGCATCTAGGCACACCCTTGTGGGTTTTGGATGATTGATGACAAACAAGTGATATCCTAATGAAATTTGTTAAGATGAGAGCAAGTTTCAGAGAATGAAACAAAAGGTGCAAAAAGGTGAAAAGATGAGAATTAAGAAAGGGAAGAGAACAAGTGAAGAAAAGATGCAAAAAGAAGTCCTAAGTGTGTAGGGTGTGTGTGAGAGACACACCCCCAAGAAATCAAGTCGTTGCGGAAATTTTAAGGGCTAAAACTAAATTCAAGTCGCAAGAAAAGAGAACTAGTCCGGTTTTTGAGAGGACTAGTCCATTTTCTCACAGTTCCATAAGAGGACTAGCCTGGTTGTTGAGAAGACTAGTCCGATTTCTTCTCTGGACAAAAATGTACTAGTCTGGTTCTATACGGACTAGTCCGATACACTCACAAAAATTAGGGGTTTTATAATATGCTGCACTTCTCCACACATAAATCACTCAGCACCCCAGACTAGTCCGAGCTCTAGCGGACTAGTCCGGTCGTCGAGATCCAAACGGTAACTTTTCTAAATATCTATAAATAGGTGATCCATGACCCCATAACAACCAACCAAGAACCCTAGCGCCACCACCGCATCCAAGAGTACAAAAACACTTCTCTCCACACGCTCTAAGGCCCTAAGAGTCAAATTTTGGGAGTTGGCAATTGGAAAAGGGAGAGTGACGATCTCATCGACATTGAGCTCTTGGGTTTAACTTCTCACACACCCCTGTTGATTATTGTGTCATTATTTGAGTGTGTTGATCTCTCTTTTTGTTTGTAATCTTGTGGGAGACCTCAACCTGTGAGAAAGCCCCAAAACTCGGTGATTACCCTTTGTGATAGTGAGAACCAAGTTGGCCTTTGTGGTGACTTGGTGAGGGAAGGGTTGTTGAAGACGCGACTCTGTGTGAGCTGCTCAACGAGGAAGCAGATCCCTTGTGAGGGATTGAATCTCGGAAAATCGCTTGTCTCGTGTGTCTTGATTCATACTTTTCATTATCATAACTGTCTAGGACATAAACTTGATTATATTTACAACTTGTGTTAATATTGTATTCCACGTGCAAATTACTCACCCAAAATACTTGCTAGAGTTGTTAGGACAGTTTACTACATTCCGCTGCGAGAGTTTCAAAGACAATATCAAAAAGATCTAAATTTGATTGTTGTGCTAACTCACATCGGACTAGTCCTCACACACACCGGACTAGTCCGGCCTTCTTGGTTTTTAACAGTTTTGCTAAGTGTTTCAGGAAAATATTCAAAGGCCTATTCACCCCCCTCTAGGCCACATTCAATTAGTATCAGAGTCAGGTTCTCCACAAAGAGACTAATCGCTCGGAGAGACAATAGCTAGCGAGAAGGAAACACAAACCTCTGGGAAGCCCATCAATGAAGAATCTCAAGACACTTCAAAAATGCTTGATGTGCTAAAAGACTACGAGCATGACGATGAAGAAGTGCGCCAACTCAAGGAACTTCTAAGAAAGAAGCTAATGAACTAAAAGTGTAAGAAAGAAGATGGGAAGCTGATGGGGAGTGGTCATCAAGACTACTCTCGATATCCTTTTAACTATGAGCGTCTTAATTCTAACGATCACTATCTTTCTATTCCCATGGAGAGACCTCCAAATTTTTGTGGCAATGATTATACAATGTGGAAGTACAACATGAAAATGCATCTCTTTCCTTAAATCCCAGTCTTTGGCAATTTGTGTGCACAGGCATAGATATCCCAAACACCAACAATGAACTCACCCCAGAGCAAGTTCAAGCTATCCACCGCAATGCACAAGCTGCCGTTGTGATGACCTCATCACTAAGCCGAGAGGAGTTTAACAAGGTTGATGGACTCGAGGTAGCCAAAGACATATGGGATACCCTCAAGACTACGCATGAAGGAAATCGCTCCGTATGAGAAGCGAAGATTGAAATGATTGAGGGGGAGCTAGGGAGGTTTGCTATCAAGGATGGTGAAACTCCTCACGAGATGTACAATCGAATGAAGATGCTAATCAACAATATTAGAGCATACGGAAACAAGAAGTGGACAAAACATGAAGTGGTCAAAAGAATGATTAGATCCTTTATGCCAAGGAATGTCACTTTGTGCTCCATGATCCATGAAAGTCCGGGGTTTAACAGAATGACTTCGAATGAACTTCTGGGAAAAATCTTAAATCACGAGATGATAGAAAGAGAAGCTAAATATGTGAAGAATCTTGCCGAGTTCACCTCATCAAAGAAGAAGGATGTCGCCCTCAAGGTGACTTGCAAGCCAAGAGGCAAGAAAGTCCGTGAGGTGCAAGACGATGAAGATAGTGATGATGTGGACACTGACATGGATGACGAAGAGATGGTCCTCTTCAAAAAGTTTAAAAAAATGATGAGAAGGAGAAAAGGTGACACCTACACTGAAGGCAAGAGCAAGGACAAAGACAAGTCTAGGACTAGATGGTCTTGCTACAACTGTGGTGAATATGGGCACTTTATAGTTGATTGCCCATCTGAAGAAGATGACAAGAAAAAGAAGGAAGCAAAGCCACATGAAAATAAAATATTCAAGAAGAATAAGCAAGTCGGACAAGCACATCTCGGCAAGGAGTGGGACTCAAACAATGAGTCCTCCTCCGAAGATGAAGATAAAGTGGCAACAATTACTGTCAGGAGACCTTTCATGAAGACCACCCTCTTTACAAATTTGGGAGGATGGAGGAACTCGAACGACACTTGCCTTATGGCTAAGGAAGGAAGGCAATAAAAAGGTTAAATCTAGACCTTCATCTTTACCTTCCTTTAGTGATGATGATTTCGATGGCAGTGACGAAAATGAACACATGTTTAAGGGCTTAAGTAAAAGTGCATTAGCTAAAATGAAAAAGTTGTCGGATGAAATATTTGAGAAGGAAGACCTTATAAACCAACAATAAGATATGCTCATCCTTCAAAAGGAGAGATATTTTGAGGTTGAAAGGCTCTCGAGCTTGAAAAGGAAAAGAGAGAAGCACTAGAGCGTGAGCTAGCTTCGAGCAAGGAAACTTGCTCAAATCTAAGTGAGTTAAATGTTGTACTTAAGGATGATATTGTTAACTTGTCAAAAGTTAACAAGAACCTTCAAGTACAAGTTGAATAACTCAAGCAAAGTGCTCCCTCCTTCTCTAAGAGCTCACCTTCTTCAAATGTTGATTCCATTCCACTTAAGACATGTAAGTGTGCTAATTTGGTTCTTTATCCAAAAAATGAGCTTAAAGTGGCACAAAGCAAACATTAACCACAAGGTGGCATTTTTCACAAGGATAAAAGCAAGTATGCGCGAAGTGCATACTCGGTTACTAGATCTCCAAATGTCAAGGATGACCTTGTATATTCTCGTGGTGAAAAGCGAAATGCTAGAAACCCCAAGAATAACAAGGAATCGATTGCTTTTGTCAAGGGAGGCTCAAATCAAGTTGAGAACATCAAGCATGTTCCTTCCTTTCATGAAAAAGCTAAAAATGGACCAAACATTATGTTTCATGACTTTAATACCTCATATGCTCTTATGAAGGATGAATTTAACCATGTTTGTGCCAAGTATGTTGGGCCACTCCTCAAGAGTACAAAATCTTGTGTGTGGGTGCTCAAATGACTTATTACTAACATCAAAGGACCCAAGCAAGCTTGGGTACCTAGAACCAAGGCATAATTCTCTTTTGTAGTTGTACCCCCTCCGGTGGATCCAAAGTGGTGCTTGATAGGTATCAACCACATCACTGGTGGAAAGATAATATTCATGGGGTACAATAAAAAAACCAAGTTCATCTCCACCCGAACCATGATCACAAGACTCAAAGTATACAACAACCAGAGAGCAATGATCAAGGGGGAGCCTCTACACGAGAAAAACCTCAATATGTACAAGATCAACCTCAACAAGATTGAGATAATCAATATAACAATGGAGGCAATGATCAAAGGGGAGCCGAAGAAAATAAAGAAGAAAAGGAGGTATACCGTTCTATTTTTGGCTCTATTGTATCTTGGTGCATCTAGGCCATATTAAACTAGTATTTCGCCCTTTGTTCGGTAATTTATTGTATTTGTGTGCATCTAGGCCTAATATTATGTCAAGTATATGTTTTGTATGCAAGGCTTCATGATGCTCTGACATGTGGCTTGAAACATTGCATATTTGATTGCTAGGAGTATAAAACTTCAAAATACCAGCATGATTGCAAAAAATTATCTTCTATCTAATTTTCACTCTAAAACCATTTCAAATATTAATTCTTGGTGAATTATTATCATAGTATGATTGTTGTTTGCTTACTGACCATATTTATCAAGAATATTTGCTAAAACTATGTCCTTATGACCAACATTAGGCCTCCTCTCAAATCCACTTCGAAATTCTTACCTACATTCTCTGTTTGATTGGACAAGTCTGACTTTCTACCGGACTAGTCCAGTGTCCTGTCAATCTTGAGCATTTGGCTGTAGTTTAATGATTAAGTGTTTGTTGATCATATCCTTTAAGGGTATCTTCTACAATCATGTACTAATCATCATCCAAAATTCAAATCTGAAGTTTACCCTGTTAATCTTACCTCAACTCTCTGTTTGATCTGAACTAGTCCGTGGGTCACACCGGACATGTTCGGTATCTTGACTAGTCCGTCCTTGATCCGCTATTCTGGACAAGTCCGAGTTACACCAGACTAGTCCGGTGTTCTCGTGACTTAACCATTGGATTTGCCTCTGGTCTCTCTTCTTCTTCCTCTCTCCAAAATCGACTCTCCCTTTCCTCACTTGAGCTCTCAAGGTGATTTTTTGCCCTCTTCACCAAAAACATTGATTCTTTCAAGGAGGAGGCTTGAAAGCACTTTGAGAGGTCCACCTAGGACTTCTCCGCACTCGAGATTCGTTGTACTCCAAGCATTGATCAACGATTGGTAAACCTAGCCAAAACCCTATGTTTCAACTTTTCTACGGTTTAGGTCAAATATTTTTTGCGCTAGGACTTCCTTATCACTCAACATCCTATACATTATCACTATCCTGGACATTGATCTATGTTCCCAGAGATTTGATGAATTTCAAATACCTAGGGTTCATGCTGATGAACATTGGACTGGTCCGGGTTTCCTTGCTAAAAAATCCAGTCCACCGGACTAGTCCGCAGCAGCCACAGACAAGTTCAGATGTTAACAGCATTAAGACTACTATGTCGATTTCATGAAATTATTTGAATCAACCTTGTCTCTCCATTCTCATTCACCTCTACTGTGTCAGGAATCATGTCAGGCTCAAACGAGAGCATGTTTAGTGAACCGCAGCTTGAGGCGGCACGTCTCGCCTCAAAACACCAATTAGAGATTGAAAAACAACGAAGGACACATTTTTGACATGATAAGGATGTTGGAGCATCATGCACGAGCTATCGACGGAAAGTCCCAACAAAGAAGCCTACTGAAAAAGGCAAGCCAGTGGTCACTCAATCACCAAAGCCAGAAAAAGTAAGGACAAGGGCGGTCTTGCAAGGTCCTTGGGCCCAATTGGGCCACTCAAAATGGCCGCCCCAATGCATGATCGTAACCGTCATCCCAATGACGACACTTTTATTGGGAAGGGATCCGACAAAGCCAAAAAGCTGAGGGAGGTTGATGTATAAAATCACAAGAAGGTGGCTGCAGATCCACAATTTTTGAGTGAGTTTCATTGTGATTATTACCAAACTGTGTACCTTCGCATGAACACTCCAGTAGCTAAGAATCAATGGATTGATTGGGAGTACATTGTAAGACCCTCATTTTCATTCATCATGCATTGCATAAGTTGATATATACATGTCTAACATTAATCCACATAAAAAGGAACATGTTTAAAATGAATTTAGAGTAAAACCGCACTTAAGAATTATGGGAAGTGCGGACTAGTCTAGTTTTCGAGCAGTCTAGTCTGATATCTCTCTGACATTTGTCAGACTTGTCCGTTTTGCTGCGGACTGGTCTGTTTTTGTCTCTGGACACTTTCGGACTTGTCCGATCCATTGCGGACTAGTCCAGTGTACTGAATCCTTGGAAATTTTGCTAAGTCCTTGGACTTGTCCAGACTTGTCTGGTAATCTAGCAGACTTTTCCATTTTCCCTCTGACTAAAATCAGACTTGTTCGATTTTGGTCGGACTTGTCTATTCTTCTTCTGACCAAGCTCGGACTTGTCCGATATAGTCCAGACATGTCCGATATCTCTTTGTCCAACTTCGGACTAGTCCGACCTTTTGCGGACTTGTCCGATAAATCGTGACTCGAGTTGATCCTCTGTTTCACGACTTGTTTTTGAGTTTTACTTTAAGTGGGCCTAAGGACGTCGTGTCTAACTCTTTTTGGAGCCCATGTGGGACCCCAAACCGGCCTCTACCCATCTCAAACTCGAATTCATTGAAACCCTAGCCTCCACCTCTATATAAACAACCCCACCCCTTCACTTTGCATCCTTTTGCCTCAATTGAAAGACCACCCAATCCTAGTTTGTGGGAGCCACCGTCAAGGAGGGAGAAGGAGATTCCGAACAAGAAGAAGAAGAGGAGGAAATGAAAGAGGATCAAGAACTCCATAAAGCTTTCGTTCTCCATCAACAAGTCACCATCAAGTTCTTCATCAACCCTAGATCATCAAGATCGAAGTGTTACCTCCAAGACCCTTGATTCATTGGAGTACTAAACACCTGGTATACCTTCTATTCTCTTTTTCTCATGTGAATTCGACCCCGTTTCTCCAAATTCACGTCGATCTAGATAACCCTAATCCGCTGTTTCTGCGCAGTGCGGACTATTCCAGCCCTGCTGCGGACTTGTTCGATCTTGCAATCTGAATTATGTTAAATTAAATTCTAAATTGATTCGAATCAATTCCAAACCTGTATAAACTTGTTTAAACTATTAGAACTAGTTATTAAACATTATTAACAACTTATTAACTAGTTTTGCTTCGCATTTGCATTAATCATGCATGTCATGTCATATTGAGTAATATTTGTGCACTCTTTGATTGTGTTTCTTGTCTTGTATGTTTGTTGCGCAGATTAGACGGATTTGTGCTAGAGAGTGCTGTAGAGGATCTTCAGCACCATGAGTTTGATGTCTTTGATCCTAATCAAGCCCAAGAGCAAGGCAAGTGTCCTTGAACATATTGATCCTGTTTTTGACAATAAATATTTTGGTTTCGAAACTGCATGCTTGTGTCAATTTGATGGGAAATCCTATGATAGGAAGTTTACTAGCTTTGTTTAACCACCATTTTCACCTGGAATATATGGTAGAGAGTCGGGAAGGGATTTTTACTCCTTTTGCTTTGCTTAATTAATTGGGATGGAAAAACAACACTACACATTTAATTATGCATTGATGAGATTATGGTTAATATGAACTGGTCAATATGATATGGTAATGGGTGATGTAAGCAAGCCTAGTATGTGGATGTGTTGGAAGATATGGTGGTCGCTTGCTTTAGATCTAAGGACCAGTTCATGCGAGAATAAGCTAGGACAACAGTGCCACCACGAGGCCAAGTATGGGTGCGACATAGCTGATTAATTAGCATATTGCTAGTATTGCATGGATCATTTGGCGCACCGGGGAAGGGGAGTCGGATTGTGTTTGGATATGGTTGGTGGGACTCCCTGGGATCCGAATGGCACAAGAGGGGGACCTTGGTTGAAGATGTGATCAGATGGAGACATCACCACCGGTGAAACCTCAGTGAGTCTGTACATGCTAGTAGTCCCTTTGTAAAGGCTATTTTGTGATCTCTTGGCTATACACCAATGGTAATGTTTTGGCATAATGGAGGTTTTATTTAGTCGCCGATGGGTGACGAAATCAGAAACACGTGGCTAAAGTGGTACAAACTCTGCAGAGTTTATTAAAAACTATCATGATAGCCGTGCTCCCGGTTATGAGCACCTGAATGACCTACATGATTAGAGGGAAATTGGAATTTGGGATGGTTTGGTAATGGCTATGGGATGGTATTATGGTTTATGACAATGGGTATGGTTTATGGTAATGAGGAATCTGGTATATGGATGATGGTAATGAAATTTGGACTTGTATTCTGATAAATACATGGTTTATGATGGGTTTACTTCATATACATATAATATATTGCTTTTCAAATGTTTTAATGTACTTTTCAGCACTAAGCCTTATTCATTATCGTCATTTGTATCAGCTACATGTCATACTTTCCACACTTGCTGAGTACGACATGTACTCACCCTTGCAATTCCCCCACCAACGGTTGCAGGTCAGTATTGGGAGTATATCGATGATAATGCGGAGTTCTAGGCCGTGTCTACCGTCAGCTTTGCCTGTGGTGTTGATTGGAGCTGCGCTATACCCTTTTGCTTAGTTTGCTCAATTTAGTTTATTTTTGCTGCATTAGTTCGAACTTGTCATTAAGAATCATTAGAGATTGTATTTGATGATGTTATAAATTTTGTAATAAAAGTGCTTAATTAATCTTGTTCTGTTGAAATTTTTTGTATATCCTTTTGTGAATGCACTCGTGTATGTGTGTTGAACGTCCTGGGCACACATATGCGTTCACTTGGTTCATTTTCGGAACCGGGTGTCACAAATTGGTATCAGAGCCACAGGTTGACCGTAGGACGCAACCTAGATAGAATGAACGCTTTAGAGCATATAGGAGCACTCAAGAATCGAGGTGTTTTTGTTTGGTGTGCTGTTTGCTATATATTGGTTGCTTGTGTGCTTAGTAGAGGATTTTGGGATGCTTTAGCATTGTCATGTCCATGTAGGCTAATATAGGTTGTTGTGTAGTTTTGTAGGATCAAAGAGCACGTGAAAAGCTACCAGAGGGGGGGGGGGGTGAATGGTAGATTTAAAAATCTTACGCAGCGGAAACAATTAAACCCCAAACCCTTTCGGCAGAAAAATAATCTGTTAAAGAAATCGTGTGTGAGACTAATCTAAACGTTTTTCACCATGACAAAAGTGATAGATATCAGAGAGAATCAAGTCACGAAGACAACACAAAAAGAATCACTCAAATCTGACGAGAAAAACTCAAGTTATGATCGAAAGATCAAACAATGGTCAATCTGTCCTACCCGAGAAAAAACAGTTCTGGAACGCTGCAAAGAAACTCGTGTAGATCATATAACACAAATCCAATGACCGTGAAATTTTTACATATGATAAACAATCAAGTTGTGAAGACAACCCAAAAAGAATCACGTCAATTGGATCTGTAAAACTCTAGTTATGATAAAACCACCGACGAAAGGTAGTGCTGTCCAGAAACTCGACGAGTAAAACTTGTCTGGAACAAGTCTGACGAACAAGGCACAAAAGTTCCTTCAAACTACGAATTTTATTCAATAGAACATAAGAGGAACAGACCCAAAGTCGTCTACCACGAGCTCTGGGCTCCCTTGCTTATATAACCAGCCCTTAGGCCAACCCAATATCAACTAGGACTCCAATCCTACTCAGATCACGAATTCTAACTTTCCATAACTACTCAAGATTCTTCTATACGCAGATAGAAGCAATCTTAAGACTTCCAAACACCTTAGGAACGTATCCTACATTCCTAAACAACTCAAATTCGTGATCCACACGAAATCCTAACATAACCAACTCGATACTTTCCATACCGAGCCATAACCGACTCCGCCGCAGCCAAAGTCATCAACCGATACGATCCGGTCCTTCCAACCAGATCTTTCCTTCCTTATCCCATCTTCGGAACCATGTTGCCACGTCATGCACCGCATGCATACGTGCGAACACCTTCCTTCGATGTCCAGTAACCTTCATATGCACTGCCCTTGATTCAATCACCCTGCACGACCTCCTGATCAGCTCAACCACAGTTCCTCCCGAACTTGGTTGTTGGAACCTCATCTCCTCCCTAGTAACACGATAAGCATGTTGCAAAACCATAGTAACACGATATCATCCATATCATCCAAAACGCACCAAAAACTTAGCAAATGAATACTAAGAAATCTTTCCAACAATGTAAAGCAAGTACGAAACATTGCAAATGAAAAGCAGAAGCACTTAGGTCAAGTTCCGGACCTTGCCTGAGCAACCCGGAGCTTGAGCCGGAGCTAAGAAAAGCTAGTAGAACCTAGCGCTGGAGCTTACCAAAACTAGTAGATCCTAGCACCGGAGCTTACCAAAAACTAGTCAAAACTAGTCAACCCAAAACCGGAGCTAGACAAAGTACATCGGAGCTTAACAAAAGCATGCTAGAGCTATCAAGTATATGCCGGAGCTATCAAAGACATGCCGGAGCTAACAAAGACATGCCGGAGCTAACAAAGACATGCCGGAGCTAAAGATAAAGCTCACCGGAGCTAACCAAAGCTAGTCGGAGCTTACCAAGAAGCCGGACCTAGCATCTAACGTAACCGGAGCTATCCCAAAACAAGCCGGACCTACCGTCGGACCTTGCTGTAGCTCAGAGCTAGAGTCGGACCTTGACAAAAAGGTGTTTTGGTGATATTTAAAACTTTTATCATCAAAACCAAGTGTATTCACTACAAGCCAATGTATTCAGCACACATAGGTCTTACAATCTCCCCCTTGATGAATGCATTGGCAACACCATTTAAAATCCGAACATTGGCTTATTCTCATTAAAAGTTTTGAAAGCAATTTCTCCCCATTTTGTAAATCGGAAATAAAATGAGAAAAGAGAAAATTCCCATATTATCTCTCCCCCTTTATTATCTCTCCCCCTTTATTATCTCTCCTTATGCACATATTTTCTTTCTCTTTATGCTTATCTCTCCCCCTTTGACAATGTATTCAGCAAGTTATGAGCATATAAACAAATTTTCTCTCCAACTTTAGTTGTTATGAGCATATTATAACATATACATATAAACAAAGCTCATCCAAGTTATACTATCAAATACCTTACATTATCACATCAATGAAACACATAAGGTAGTGTAAGCCATGCTAGAGATCAAATGCAATTTTTCAATTTAAGAAAGTCATGATCTAACAAAGTTAACTATTTCAAAACCTGAAAGCATGACACTTGTTGCTGCATTTTATTATTTTTCAAAGCATAAATTTAGATCATATGATATTTGCAAGAGATTATATTCGCATCTGCCTTATTCTAACCAGCCAAGCCAAGCCTATGTCATTTGACAATCAGAAGCTTAAGGACATGGTTTTAGTCATACACAACTTCTTCTAAGTTCATATCTAAGTGCAATGACAAGCCATCTCAAAAGAACAAGTGCGATGCATGCATATTCTCTTGATCTTTTCTCAATTTATATTTGTTCATAGAAACTCAACATGTGAGTTGATTACTTGATTAATTCTTTATGATTAAAAGCATTTGTGAGCATGCAACAAGTTCAAAATAGCAAGAAAGTTCGACCATGACCAGATTTAGTATAAGTAATTATTCCAATTACTAGACATGGCAAAAACTACAAAATGTATAACATGAGTAATGTAGTAAGAACTTTCAGTATGTAAAAGGAATCACAAAGTCATATATGTATGAAATACTATACTCATATTATTTTAATTTCAGGTTCACACATAGACTTCCAAGTTTCAAAAACTCCCCCTCAATTTAAGCCATGAGGATGCATAATCCCTATTTCACTACGAATGTAACAAAAACGAGTGAAATCCAAAGGTTTTGTAAAAATGTCAGCCAATTGTTGTTCGGTATCTATATGGTGAAGCACAATGTTTCCTTTTTCAACATTATCTCTGAGAAAGTGATACCTAATATCAATGTGCTTAGTTCTAGAATGTTGCACGGGGTTTTTAGCAATGCAAATGGCACTACTGTTATCACAAAACAGTGGAACACTATCTAGATCAACCCCATAGTCCTTAAGTGTTTGAACAATCCAAAGAATTTGTGAGCAAGCACTAGCAGCAGCTACATATTCAGATTCGGCTGTGGATTGTGCAACTGAATTTTTGTTTTCTAGAGGACCAAGCAACAAGAGAATTACCAAGAAAATGACAAGCACCGAAAGTACTTTTCCTATCAATCCTACAACCCCCAAAATCAGCATCCGAAAAAGCTTTCAAAGTAACGGTTGAGGAAGAAGGAAGAAAAATGCCAAATTCTTGAGTTCCATGTAAGTACCTGAGAATCCTTTTGACGGCTTGACGATGTGAAGCACGTGGGGAAGCTTGAAACCGTGCACAAAGACATACGCTGAATTGTATGTCCGGTCTTGAAGCCGTGAGGTACAAAAGTGATCCGATCATGCTTCTATATTCTTTTTGATCCACGGGTTCACCATCTTCATCAAGTTCAAGTGTTGTTGCTGTTCCCATTGGTGTCCAAAGAGTCTTTCTTTTGTCCATGTTGAAGCGCCTTCGGAGGTCTTTGGTATACTTCGTTTGATGCACAAAGGTACCCTCCTTGGTTTGCTTGATTTGCAGCCCCCAAAAGTAAGTGAGTTCACCCATCATACTCATTTCAAATTCGGAACTCATCATTGCTGAAAACTTGGACACAAGATCATGAAAAACACAACCAAAGATAATATCATCCACATACACTTGAACAAATAATGAGTCATTGCCATGTTTAAGCACAAAAAGAGTTTTATCAACCTTGCCCATGGTAAACCCCTTTTCAAGTAAGAATGTTTTTAACCTGTCATACCATGCTCTAGGGGCTTGTTTGAGACCGTATAAGGCTTTGGACAGTTTGTAAACATGATTAGGAAAATATGGATTTTCAAAACCTGGTGGTTGTTTGACATAAACCTCCTCATCTATGTAGCCATTAAGAAAAGCACTTTTAACATCCATTTGAAATAGCTTAAAACCTTTAGATGCTGCAAAAGCTAACAAAATTCTTATGGCTTCTAATCTAGCGACAGGAGCAAAAGTTTCATCAAAATCTAGACCTTCAACTTGAGTGAAACCTTGAGCAACCAACCTAGCCTTATTCCTAACCACAACCCCATCCTCACTTTGTTTATTTTTATATACCCATTTAGTTCCAATTAAAGTGTGACCTTGAGGTGAAGGTACAAGTTTCCAAACATTATTTCTTTCAAAATTTTCTAACTCTTCTTGCATGGCAATAATCCAAGATTCATTAGTGAGTGCGTGTGATATATCTTTGGGTTCAAAAGAAGCAACAAAAGCAGAATGAGCATGAGAGTTTGGATCGCAAAACCTGGACCGTGTGACTCGTTCGTGCAAGCTTCCAATCATCTGAAGTGGGGGATGATCTTTGTAAAAACGTAGTGGAACAGATGTCTCACAAGCTTCTTCTTCATTAGGTTCATCGTAGATTGATGAGCTTGTGACTTGTGGACAATCAGGATCAGCATAGGTGATAGCTGGAGCTTGTTCAATGTCCGGAGCTGGACACGTGTCAACTTCGGAACTACCAGGAAGTATCACCGGCTCTTCTTCATCTTTGAAAATACCCTCCCCCTGAGGATACAGATCTGGTCCTGCAACACCGGAGCTAGTACCTGGGCTAGTTTCATCAAAAGACACTTCACAAGTCTCCACAATTTTGTTAGTGTCAAATAAAAGCACACGGTAGCCTCTAGTATGAGATGGATAACAAAGAAACATGCCATCAATGGATCTAGGTTCAAATTTATCAAGATTACCATATTTCTTAACAAAGCATTTTCAACCAAAGACCCGAAAGTGTGTAACACTAGGCCTATGTCCAAACCGAAGCTCATATGGTGTTTTACCTAGCTTAGCACGCAAGAAAACACGATTTGAGACATAACAAGCGGTTGCTAACGCATCAGCCCAAAATTTCCTAGGAGTTTGATATTCATCAAGCATAGTCCTAGCCATCTCAACTAAGGTTCTGTTCTTTCTTTCTACAACACCGTTTTGTTGAGGTACATATGGTGAAGAGAATTGATGATCTATTCTATTTTCAGCACAAAAGTGATGAAAAGATTGATTTTTAAATTCAGTTCCGTTATCACTTCTAATTGCCTTTAAAGATCCTGGGTGATCAATTGATAATCTAAGAAATAAAGTCCTAAAGTGACTAAAAGCTTCATTCTTAGACGCCATAAAATAAACCCAAGAGTATCTAGAATAATCATCAACGATAACAAGAACATACCATTTACCTCCGAAGGATTGAACACGTTAAGGTCCTACGGTGTCAAGGTGCAAAAGTTGACATGGTTCAGTTTTCATGATCATTGTGAGAGGAGTATGTGATCCTGCAACCATCTTAGCATGTCTACAAGAAGAGCACACAATTTCTTTGTCCCCTTTAAGCTTAGGAGTCCACGTATGCGATCAAGAGCACTAACTCGCGTTAGGTGATCAAAGCCTACGTGGCCAAGTCTACGATGCCAAAAATATAAGTCCTTTGAATCATTAGCAACTAGACACCTATGCTTAGAGGAAGACATATCAAAATCAGCTTTAAAAACTCTTCCAAACCGAGACATGTTAAAAATAAGCTCACTATTTGAACCTATAACTTTGCAGTAGTTTTTATTGAAAATAATTTCTAGATTTTCATCTAGTAATTGTGAAACAGAAAGCAAGTTGTATTTTAAATTTTTGACAAGTGCCACATCCTTCAAAGTGTAGTGATCATTTACTCTAACCGAACCCTTAGCAATTATAGGAGTTGAAGAATTATCGGCAAAAGTAACATTCTCTACACGTGACACAAAAGAGAGGGAGGAGAACCAATCTTTGTTACCGGTCATGTGGCGTGAGCAACCTGAATCCACAATCCAAATGTTCTCCTTCCTCAAACATGTAACCTACATAGAAGCACAATACGTCGATGACTCAATACTGGGGTTAGTCAAAAAGCATTTAGGTATCCAGTACTGAGTCACACGACGTGCAGTAGGAAAAACACGCGAAAGCTGAGATAAAACAACAGGTTTATGAGTCGAAGTTTGAGGTTTTCTATTCTTAACTCTTTTAGCACAAGAACCAGTAGCTCCGGAGGTAAAAGCAGCAGTTCCAAAAGACAAGGCTGAAGCTCCGGAAACAAAAGCTGAAGTTCTGAAGGTAACAACAGAAGGTCCGGGAGCTCTCGGAGCTATCGGAACTATCGGAGCTGCTTTTGCGGATTTCTTACCAGAAGGTCCGGAAGCTACCTTTTCAAATTTCTGACTCACTAAAGCAGGTTGTGTTTTTCTAATTGCATGAAAGTTATAAGATCTAGCAATTTTTCTTTCCTTTTTCTGTTGTTTAGCTAGTCTATAACAAAAATCTATGACATGACCATATCTACCACAGAAGGTACAATGAAATTTAACTTTGTGTTCATGTCTAGATGAGCAAGCAATATTTTTATTTGAAACCGAATTAGACAACACTCCTGCAGATTTGAAAACCACTCCTTTTTGTTTAGGAACTGTCTGAATCAAACCACTTCCTAATGACTTTACAATTTTAGGTGGATGTGCCTTAGCATGAGCATGAGAATCAAAACCTAAACCAGTTTTCTTATTGCAAGACTTGGAAGAATTCAGCAGCAAGTTTAGGTTCTTATTCCCATTACAAAACCGATCTAATGTCCTATGCATGTCATCAAGTTTATTGGACAGATCAAGGCAATTTTCACATGAAGTTTTTCCTTTTAATTTGCAATTGGAACAAAATTTAACTTCATGAGAACGTAAAGCATTGTTCAATATAGAAATTTCATTCATAGCATCGTGTAGTTTCTTATCAAGATCATCACAAGTAGAACAATGCAAGTCAATTGTAGAACAGCCAGCATCTTTCAAGTTTTTATCATTAAGTGCAACAAGCTCTTTGTTCTTTTTAATTTCTTCATCAAGTCTATCTAGAGTGGAGGAGTGTGCACTTCTTAATGTGGACAATTGTTCATAGATTAAGTCACATGAGGGACAGGCATCATCACTAGGAATCAAAGTTTTTAAACGGTTAATTTCAGATTCTAGTGATTCAATTTTAGCAGCATTATCCCTAAGCTTTTTGTCCTTTTTCTTGACAATAATAGTTGCACAAGAAATAGCATCACACATTTCATTGCAGGTAGAACATACCTCATCGTCTTCACTGTTGTGTTCTTCATCCTCCTGACTTGATCTTGATCTTGTTTTGCCCGCCATGAAGCATAAGTTGGCCAGATCGTCATCATCTTCATCACTTTCAAAGTCTACATCACTTGAACTAAGTTCTTGAAGTGCGGTGATGAAGCTGTTAATCATCTTGCGTCCTATGGTACCCTTCTTTTTCTTGTTGGAATTTCCAGAGGAGGTCCGAACCTTGCTTTGTTTTTCTTCCCGGGTGGTCGGACCTGAAAGTTTAGGGCATTCTGTATGAAAGTGTCCTGTTTTACCACATTCAAAACAGCGTTGAGGTCCGGAGCTTCCTCTCCTTCTAGTTCTCACATTTTGCAATGCTTTTGAGAATCTAGTAGAGATGAGTGCCAACTCCTCTTCTGGAAATTCTTCGATCTGCTCCAGGGTTAGTGAGGACAACAAAGCAAGAGTATTGGAAGATGATGATTGGCCGGAGCTAGACATATCACGTTGTGAAACAAATGCAATAGACTTATTTGGGTTCTTACGTGCTAGGATGTCAATTTCATGAGTTTTTAGTTTAGAATAAAGTACATCTAATGTAAGAGAACTCATGACAGTTGATTCACGAATAGATGTTACTTTCATCTCCCAAATTGACATGTCTAATGCACTAAGAAGTTGCCTAGCATTCTCAGCATTAGAAAAATTTACATTGACACTACGTAAGTTGCTGAGAATTTTATTGAAACGAACAAAGAGGTCATCGATAGACTCACCTGGTTGCATCTCAAAACGCATATATTCCTTTTTGAACATATCTTGTTTTACCTCCTTGATTGTGTTGGAGCCTTCATGATAATCACAGAGAGCTCTCCAAACATCGTATGCTGATCGGAGGTGCGCGACACGATCAAAGTCGCTTTGAGTGAGTCCTTGGATGATCAAGTTTCGGGTTTTGTTGTTGTTGTCGACGTTCCGTAGGTTTGTGGCCGTGACTTGATCATTGGGTGGCACTTCATAAGGCTTATACACCTTATCCCATATTGCAAAGCCTTGTGCCTGGATGAAAGCCTCCATGCGTGCCTTCCAAACCTGGAAATCAATACCAGCAAACACACAAGGTTTGGTGGAGTACTTCTCCATGATGATTAGTCAAAAACACGTGCAAATCATAAAGATTAGAGCACCGTGGCTCTGATACCAATTGTAGGATCAAAGAGCACGTGAAAAGCTACCAGAGGGGGAGTGAATGGTAGATTTAAAAATCTTACGCAGTGGAAACAATTAAACCCCAAACCCTTTTGGCAGAAAAATGATCTGTTAAAGAAATCGTGTGTGATACTAATATAAACGTGTTTCACCGTGACAAAAGTGATAGATATCAGAGAGAATCAAGTCACGAAGACAACACAAAAATAATCACTCAAATCCAACGAGAAAAACTCAAGTTATGATCGAAAGATCAAACAATGGTCAATCTGTCCTACCCGAGAAAAAACAGTTCTGGAACGCTGCAAAGAAACTCGTGTAGATCATAGACCACAAATTCAATGACCGTGAAATTTTGACATATGATAAACAATCAAGTTGTGAACACAACCCAAAAAGAATCACGTCAATTTTATCTGTAAAACTCGAGTTATGATAAAACCACCGACGAAAGGTAGTGCTGTCCAGAAACTCGACGAGTAAAACTTGTCTGGAACAAGTCTGACGAACAAGGCACAAAAGTTACTTCAAACTACGAATTTTATTCAATAGAACATAAGAGGAACAGCCCCAAAGTCGTCTACCACGAGCTCTGGACTCCCTTGCTTATATAACCAGCCCTTAGGCCAACCCAATATCAACTAGGACTCCAATCCTACTCAGATCACGAATTCTAACTTTCCATAACTGCTCAAAATTCTTCTATACGCAGATAGAAGCAATCTTAAGACTTCAAAACACCTTAGGAACGTATCCCAAATTCCTAAACAACTCAAATTCGTGACCCACACGAAATCCTAACATAACCAACTCGATACTTTCCATACCGAGCCATAACCGACTTCGCCGCAGCCAAAGTCATCAACCGATACGATCCGATCCTTCCAACCAGATCTTTACTTCCTTATCCCATCTTTGGAACCATGTTGCCACATCATGCACCGCATGCATACGTGCGAACACCTTCCTTCGACGTCCAGTAACCTTCATATGCACTGCCCTTGATTCAATCACCCTGCGCGACCTCCTGATCAGCTCAACTACTGTTCCTCCCGAACTTGGTTGTTGGAACCTCATCTCCTCCCTGAGACTAGTCCAATGGATCCCGTCACCAGCCATGAGTTGAACTCAAGCAACACCTGCACATGAATAAACAACCAATCCATACGAGCCCAAGTCCTCAACTTGACTCACGTTAGTTCCGAACACAACACCGTACGTGAGAACCTCACATAAGCATGTTGCAAAACCATAGTAACACGATATCATCCATATCATCCAAAACACACCAAAAACATAGCAAATGAATACTAAGCAATCTTTTCAACAATGTAAAGCAAGTACGAAACATTGCAAATGAAAAGCAGAAGCACTTAGGTCAAGTTCCGGACCTTGCCTGAGCAACCCGGAGCTTGAGCCGGAGCTAAGAAAAGCTAGTAGAACCTAGCGTCGGAGCTTACCAAAACTAGTGGATCTAGCACCGGAGCTTACCAAAAACTAGTCAAAACTAGTCAACCCAAAACCGGAGCTAGACAAAGTACGTCGGAGCTTAACAAAAGCATGCCGGAGCTATCAAGTATATGCCGGAGCTATCAAAGACATGCCAGAGCTAACAAAGACATGCCGGAGCTAACAAAGACATGCCAGAGCTAATGATAAAGCTCACCGGAGCTAACCAAAGCTAATCGGACCTTACCAAGAAGCCGGACCTAGCATCTAACGTAACCGGAGCTACCCAAAACAAGCCGGACCTACCGTCGGACCTTGCTGTAGCTCAGAGCTAGAGTCGGACCTTGACAAAAAGGTGTTTTGGTGATATTTAAAACTTTTATCATCAAAGCCAAGTGTATTCACTACAAGCCAATGTATTCAGCACACATAGGTCTTACAAGTTTCATATCCCTTGATGCATATAGTTGGGGACATTTTCTAAATTCTTATCTCTTGCTTTTCTTCAGATGGTGAGGACTCGTAACCAGAGGGATGACAATTATGAGGAGGAGAAAAATGGAGCACCTCATAACAACAATGGACAAGGACCTGCTGAGGGAGCTATCAATATTGAGCAACTATTGGCCGTGCAAAACCAGCTCATGCAGACCATGATACAGACTATGGGACAGCTGCAGGCTAGTAACATCAACAATCAACCCAACATTCCCCCACTGCCACCCCCACCCCCTCATAACCGATTGGGAGAGTTCATGAGGAATAGGCCCCCGACCTTTGCTCAAGCCGCTGAACCTATGGATGTCGATGATTGGCTCAAGCCTGTGGAGAAGAAGCTAGCTGTAGTCCAATGCAGTGACCGAGAGAAGGTGTTGTTTGCATCTCATCAACTTGTTGGAGCAGCTGCCGATTGGTGGGATTCTCTATGCAACGCCCATGAGAACAAGGAGAGGATTACTTGGGCTGAGTTCAAGGAGAGATTCCTTTCTCATTATGTGCCGGAAGGAGTTACGATTTTGAAGAGGCAAGAATTTGAGAACTTAAGGCAAGGAAGATCGAGTGTGGGTGAATATCTCAACAAATTCACTCAACTCTCAAGATATGTGCCCGAGGATGTGAGCCGGGACAGCCGGAAGCAATACATGTTCATCAGAGGCTTGAACAATTAAATCCAAGTACAATTGCTGAATTGTGATTACGCAAACTTCCAGAAGCTTGTGGACAAAGCAATTGTGGTTGAGAACAAGGTCCGTGAGATGGAGCAAGACAACAAGAGGAAGGCGCCATATCAATGAAGACAACAAGGAAGCAATGTGCGTCCTCATTTTGCGCCACCTAATGCGCCATATTACAACACTTCTACTCCTACTCAGGGCCCTGGTTATGCACCACGCCAACTCAGTTTGTGCAGCAGTGCCCTGTCATGCAAGCACCTAGGCCTCCAATGCCTTTTGCACCTCGTGCCAACTTTCCTGGTGCCAATGCGCAGAATCAAGTCTGTCCAAATTCTGGTGCAGCAAGGAAGTTCTATGCATGTGGAGAAGCTAGACACTTTGCACATCAATGTCCTAAGTCAGGCCCTGGTCAAGGAAGCAATGCGCCGAGACAAAACCTAAGAACCAATGTAGGACAGCAGCAAGGAAATCATGGACAACAGAATTTTGCTCGAGGAAACGTGAACCATGTCTCTACAGAGGATGCACAACAAGTGGATGACGTGGTGATTGGTATGTTCCTCGCAAACTCCAACCCAACGACTATGTTATTTGATTCTGGAGCATCACATTCATTCATTGCATCGAAATATGTTGCCAAGTATATTTTGCCTATCTCTCATATGAAGTTTACTCTATTGGTTAAGTCTCCTGGAGGAGAGATGAGGACAAATATAGTATGTCCAAAAGTAAGCCTTAGAATAAGGGGGATAGACTTCTTTGCCAACCTCATTGTCTTGGATTCTCAAGGATTGGATATTATACTTGGTATGGACTGGTTGAGGAAGCACAATGGAGTCATTGAATGTGCTACGAAGACGGTGAAGCTGACCAATGAGGAATGGATCACCATAGAGTTTGAAGCATCTCAACACGCACCAAAGCAATTGGAGCTGAATCACATGGACGGTGCCGCAATTGAGGAGATCCCAGCGGTGTGCGGATTTTTGGACGTGTTTTAGAACGAGTTGCCAGGTATGCCACCTGATCGAGACATTGAGTTTGTTATTGATTTAATACCCGGAACTGCACCTATAGATAAGAGGCCATATAGGATGCCTTCTAAGGAGTTAGAGGAGCTCAAGAAGCAGATTCAAGAGCATCTAGAGAAGGGTTTTATTCGCCCAAGCTCTTCACCTTGGGGAGCGCCCGTGCTCTTTGTGGATAAGAAGGATGGGTCCCAAAGGATGTGTGTGGATTACCGAGCTCTCAACAAGGTAACAATCAAGAACAAATACACCTTGACATGCATAGAAGACTTGTTTGATCAGATGAAGGGTGCTTGTGTCTTCTCTAAGATCGATTTGAGGTCAGGTTACTTTCAAATGAAGATTAGGCCATCGGATATACCCAAGACAGCTTTCAGGACACGGTATGGATCCTATGAGTACACCGTGATGTCCTTTGGATTGACAAATGCGCGTGCCTACTTTATGTACCTCATGAATAAGGTCTTCATGGAGTGCTTGGATAAGTTTGTTGTGGTGTTAATTGATGACATTATGATCTACTCGAAGGATGAGAAGGAACACGAGGAACACTTGAAGCTTACTTTGCAGAAATTGAGGGGGCATCAATTGTACGCCAAATTCAGCAAGTGTCAGTTTTGGTTGAAAGAGGATTCGTTTTTGGGTCATGTCATCTCGGGAGGAGGAGTATCGGTCGACCCCGAAAAAGTGAGGGATGTGCTAAAGTGGGAGCCACCGCAAAACGTAAAGGAAATAAGGAGTTTCCTTGGGATGACTGGATATTACCGTCAATTCATCAAGGACTTTTCCAAAATAGCCAAACCAATGACAGAATTGTTGATGAAGGGGAAAGCTCTCCAATGGACCCAAGCTTGTCAAGAGAGTTTTGAGGAGTTGAAGAAAATATTAACAACAACGCCAATTTTAGTTTTTCCGGATGTAAGCAAGAGTTTTGATATATATTGTGATGCATCAAGACAAGGACTTGGATGTGTGCTTATGCAAGAAGGTCACGTAGTTGCCTACACATCGAGGCAATTGAAGAAACATGAGCAGAATTATCCAACACATGATTTGGAAGTTGCAGCCATGGTACGCGCATTGAAAATTTGGAGACACTACATTCTTGGTCACAGGTGTGAAATTTACATGGATCATAAGATCTGAAGTACATATTCACACAAATGGATCTAAATTTGAGGCAGCGAAGATGGTTGGAGCTCATCAAGGATTATGATGTGGGAATTAATTACCATCCAGGGAAGGCCAATGTAGTGGCCGATGCTTTGAGTAGGAAAGGAGTAAGTCACCAACTCACGATTCGAGAGCTGCCATCCGAGTTATGTAAGGAGTTTGAACGGTTGAATCTCGAATTTGTGAATGAGATGGGGATAATGGAGTTAAATCCGACCTTGGACTAGGAGATTCGAGAGGGACAAACAAAAGATGAGGAAATCCAAGAAATCAAGGAAAGGACCCAAGAGGGAAGAGAATTCAGATTCGATGAGGATGATCATGGTACCCTATGGCTTGGAAAAAGGATCGTCGTTCCCAACGTGAAGCATATTCGGGAGACAATACTAAAAGAGGCACATGACTTGCCATACTCAATTCATCCCGGTTGTACGAAGATGTACAGGGACTCTAAGACATGTTATTGGTGGGCTAGCATGAAAAAGGACATAGTTGAATATGTAGCGTTGTGTGATGTGTGTCAACGAGTCAAGGCGGAACATCAAAGGCCAGCGGGATTATTGCATCCATTGAAGATCCCAGAATGGAAGTGGGAAGAGATCGGTATGGACTTTATAGTTGTACTGCCACGTACACAGTCCGGTTATGACTCAATTTGGGTAATCGTGGATCGATTGACCAAGTCAACTCATTTTGTTCCTGTCAAGACCACCTATACCACCGCGAAGCTAGCAGAGCTATACATTGGAGCACATTGTGTGCCAACATGGGGTTTCGCAGAAGATAGTCTCGGATAGAGGTTCTCAATTTACCTCCAGGTTCTGGCAAAAATTGCATGAAGCATTGAGTACAAGGTTGAACTTCAGCTCAGCATATCACCCTCAAACAGATGGACAAACTAAGGGGACCAATCAGATTTTGGAGGACATGTTAAGAGCTTGTTCTTTGAAGCATGGAAGGAGTTGGGACAAAAGCTTGCCATACGTGGAATTATCATATAACAATAGTTACCAAGCAAGTTTGAAAATGTTGCCTTATGAAGCACTATATGGGAGGAAGTGTTGGACACCCTTGTTCTGGAATGAGACAGGAGAAACTCAAGTATTTGGCCCGGATGTGTTGCTAGAAGCTGAAAAACAAGTTCAGGTTATCCGCGAGAACTTGAGGGCTGCTCAATAAAGGCAAAAAGGCTATGCGGACAATAGGAGAAGGAAACTAGCCTTTAAAGTGAGAGATTTTTTTTACCTTAAGGTGTCACCAATGAGAGGTCATACGAGGTTTAACATAGGAGGCAAGCTAGCACCTCACTATATTGGACCATTCAAGATTTTGGACAAAAGAGGAGAAGTAGCCTATAAGTTGGAGATGCCGGCTCACTTAGCAGATGTTCATGATGTCTTTCATGTTTCCTAGCTCAAGAAGTGCTTGAGAGTAACGGAAGAACAAGTGCCAATGGAAGAATTGGAATTAGAGGGAGATTTGACCTATGCCGAGCAACTGGTCAAAATCTTGGAAAACAAGGAGAGGGTCACAAGAAACAAGATCATCATATGGTGTAAAGTTCAATGGAAGCATCATACAGAATTAGAGGCAACATGGGAGCTGGAGGATGATCTCAAGAAGGAATTTCCCTATCTCTTCTCTTCCGCGTCGAATCTCGAGGGCAAGATTCATTTTAAGGGGGTAGGTTTGTAACACCCTCATTTTCATCTATCATGCATTGCATAAGTTCATATATACATGTCTAACATTAATCCACATAAAAAGGAACAAGTTTAAAATGAATTTGGAGTAAAACAACACTTAAGAATTCTGGGAAGTGCGGACTAGTCCAGTTTTCATGCGGACTAGTACGATATCTCTCTGACCTTCGTCGAACTTGTCCGTTTTGCTGCGGACTGGTCTGTTTTTGCCTCCGGACAGTTTCGGACTTGTCTGGTCCATTGCGGACTAGTGCGGTGTACAGAATCCTTGGAAATTTTGCTAAGTCCCTAGACTTGTCTGGTAATCCAGCGGACTTGCCCGTTTCCCCTCCGACCAAAATTGGACTCGTCTTGTTTTGGTCAGACTTGTCTGTTTTTCTTCTGACCAAGCTCGGACTTGTCCGATATAGTCCGGACTTATCCGATATCTCTCTGTCCAACTCCGGAATAGTTCAGCCTTATTCGGACTTGTCCAATAAATCGTGACTCCGAGTTGATCCTCTGTTTCACAACTTGTTTTTGGGTTTTACTTTAAGTGGGCCTAAGGATGTCGTGTCTAACTTTTTTTGGAGCCCACGTGGGACCCCAAACCGGCCTCTACCCATCTCAAACTCGAATTCATTGAAACCCTAGCCTCCACCTCTATATAAACAACCCCACCCTTTCACTTTGCATCCTTTTGCCTCAATTGAAAGACCACCCAACCCTAGTTCATGGGAGCCACCATCAAGGAGGGAGAAGGAGATTCCGAACAAGAATAAGAAAATGAGGAAACAAAAGAGGATCAAGATCTCCATCAATCTTTCGTTCTCCATCAACAAGTCACCATCAAGTTCTTCATCAACCCTAGGTCATCAAGATCCAAGTGTTACCTCCAAGACCCTTGATTCATTGGAGTCCTAAACACCTGGTATACCTTCTATTCTCTTTTTCTCACGTGAATTAGACCCTGTTTCTCAAAATTCACGTCAATCTAGATAACCCTAATCCGCTGTTCCTGCGCAATGCGGACTAGTCCGGCCCTGCTACGGACTTCTCCGATCTTGCAATCTGAATTCTGTTAAATTAAATTCTAATTTGATTCGAATAAATTACAAACCTGTATAAACTTGTTTAAACTATTAGAACTAGTTATTAAACATTATTAACAACTTATTAACTAGTTTTGCTTCGCATTTGCATTAATCATGCATATCATGTCATATTGAGTAGTATTTGTGCACTCTTTGATTGTGTTTCTTGTCTTGTATGTTTATTGCACGGATTAGACGGATTTGTGCAAGAGAGTGCTGTGGAGGATCTTCAACACCAGGAATTTTAAGTCTTTGATCCTAATCAAGCCCAAGAGCAAGTCAAGCGTCCTTGAACATATTGATCTTGTTTTTGACAATAAATGTTTTGGTTTCAAAACTGCATGCTTGTGTCAATTTGATGGGAAATCCTATGATAGGAAGTTTACTAGCTTTGTTTAACCACCCTTGTCACCTGAATATATGGTAGAGAGTCGGGAAGGGCTTTTTACACCTTTTGCTTTGCTTAATTAATTGGGATGGGAAAACAACACTACACATATAATTATGCATTGATGAGATTATTGTAAATATGAACTGGTGAATATGATATGGTAATGGGTGATCTAAGGAAGCATGGTATGTGGATGGGTTGGAAGATATGGTGGTTGCTTGCTTTAGATCTAAGGACCGGTTCATGCGAGAATAAGCGAGGACAACAACGTCACCACGAGGCCAAGTATGGGTGTGGCGTAGCTGATTAATTAGGGTATTGCTATTATTGCATGGATCATTTGGCACACCGGGGAAGGGGAGTCAGATTGGCTTTGGATATGGTTGGTGGGACTCCCTGGGATCTGAATGGCACAAGAGGGGGCCCTTGGTTGAAGATGTGCTCAGATGGAGACATCACCACTGGTGAAACCTTAGTGGGTCCGTACATGCTAGTAGTCCCTTTGTAAAGGCTATTTTGTGATCTCTTGGCCATACACCATGGTAGTGTTTTGGCATAATGGAGGTTTTCTTTAGTCGTCGACGGGTGACGAAATCACAAACACGTGGGTAAAGTGGTACAAACTCCGCAGAGTCTATTAAAAACTATCATGATAACCGTGCTCCCGGTTATGAGCACCTGTATGACTTACATGATTAGAGGGAATTTGGAATTTGGGATGGTTTGGTAATGGCTATGGGATGGTATTGTGGTTTATGACAATTGATATGGTTTATGGTAATGAGGAATCTGGTATATGGACGATGGTAATGAAATATGGACTTGTATTATGATAACTACATGGTTTATGATGGGTTTACTTCACATGCATATAATATATTGCTTTTCAAATGTTTTAATGTACTTTTCAGCACTTAACCTTATTTATTATCGTCATTTGTATCAGCTACATGTCATACTTTTCACACTTGCTGAGTACGACATGTACTCACCCTTGCAATTCCTCACCAACAGTTGCAGGTCAGGATTGGGAGTATATCGATGATAATGCGGTGTTCTAGGCCGTGCCTACCGTCAGCTTTGCCTGTGGTGTTGATTGGAGCTGCGCTATACCCTTTTGCTTAGTTTGCTCAGTTTAGTTTATTTCTGCTACATTAGTTCAAACTTGTCATTAATAATCATTAAAGCTTGTATTTGAGGATGTTATAAATTGTGTAATAAAAGTGATTAATTAATCTTGTTCTCAAGAATTTTTTTGTATATCCTTTTGTAAATGCACTCGTGTACGTGTGTTGAACGTCCTGGGCACACATATGCGTTCACTTGGTTCATTTTCGGAACCGGGTGTCACATACATGGAGGGCAAAGGGAATGCGGCATTTCATCAAGTGATTGCTGCAATTGACAGAAATGGCTTGAAAGACCTTCTAGCCTTCAGATATGATTGGAACAATGAAGTCATAGCCCAATTCTATGCCAAGTCTGGAGCTGATGAGATCGCATTGATGACTCATGGAAGAAGTACTCAGTTGGTTATGAGGAATTTGCTGAGATGCTTGAATTGGGATGGTCTCTTAACAACCGACTCAAAGTTCACAATGTCAAGGCGCTAGACAAGGATGAGATGAACTTCCTCTACGACACTACCTATGCGTTCAAGGCTCCCTCCACCAACTATCTGAAGCTTTTCTTTGCTATTTTGAACCGGGTGCTAAGGAAGAATATTGCACCCAAATATGGCGATGCGGGAAGCATTCAGAACTTCCCCCGCAACTCGATGTAGATCATAAGTGGAGATGAAGGATTCGATGTGTTTGATTATATCTACAATGGTATATTCAACATTGGTCACACTCCAAATCGGTCCTGTAGATATGCCCCCTACATTATGTTCATGATTGAGAAAGTCACATGATTGGATTTTCTCAAGGATGTTCCTCACAACATGCTCTGACCTTAGGTTCCTACAGCTCCTCCACTATCCTCGTCTACAACACAGTGATCCACTCCCAGCAGGTGCCTCATCTACTGCAGTGCACTCGTCCTCCAAAGGCTCTAACAGCAGCATTTTGGAGATGCTACATACCAAATTAACCTCATGTTGCAAAGTGGAGGTGAAGCAACATGATGAGAGGCAGGCAAGGAAGAGGCACTGTTGATACATGAAGGAGAATGTGACTGCCATATGTCAGAAGCTTGAAATCTCACCTATTGGCTCTCTAGAAGTTCCAGAAGACTCAGATGAAGATTTCACTGAGATGCCAACACTTACAGATGATGAGCTAGCATTCTTTGGTATTGGTCCCTCCATTCGATCTACTACTCCTCAAGCAAGTGACAATGATGATAATAATGATGAGGAGCAAGATAGTGAGAAGAAACATAGTGAGGGAAATGTGGAACAAGAAGATGAAGATGACAAGTAGATTTTCTTAGATTTTCCCTTTTTGGTGTCTTGATGCCAAAGGGGTAGAGATTTAGGGGCAGTAGGTCGTCATAGTCATTATCCCTAGTTATGTTTGGTCATGGAGGACTATTTTTAAAAATTTGTAACGTTTTATGTTTGAGACCCATATTATCTCATTGTTATGTTTATGTTTATGTTTAACTATCATAATGTGATATTCTTATACTTATAAACTTGGTCATCTTAATTTTCATGCCTATGTCTTAATGTGTAATGCTTATTATCATGTCTCCATGATGATTGTCGATTATGCTCATCATATTGTTATTTATGTTCATCACAATTATTGCTCACACACACTTGATAGGAACCCCACCATAAAGAGTGCATATATGAGAAGTGATTCATGCTTATAATTTTGCATCATAACTTCCTATACTCATATGTGCACATATTATGAAAATCAAGTTTTTACTCTTATTTGTGTAATCTCAAAATGGTTGTCATCAATCACCAAAAAGGGAGAGATTGAAAGTGCATCTAGGCACACCCTTGTGGGTTTTGGATGATTGATGACAAACAAGTGAGATCCTAATGAAATTTGTTGAGATGAGAGCAGGTTTCGGAGAATGAAACAAAAGGTGCAAAAAGGTGAAAAGATGAGAATGAAGAAATGGAAGAGAACAAGTGAAGAAAATATGCAAAAAGTAGTCCTAAGTGTGTAGGATGTGTGTGAGAGACACACCCCAAAAGCTCAAGTCGTTGCGGAAAAATTAAGGGCTAAAACTTAATTCAAGTCGCACGAAAAAAGGACTAGTCCGGTTTCTGAGAGGACTAGTCTGTATTTTCATAGTGCCATAAGAAGACTAGTCCGGTTGTTGAGAGGACTAGTCTGATTTCTTCTCTGGACAAAAAACGGACTAGTTCGGTTCTATGCGGATGTTGACGGCTGTTATATATCAATTTCACTCGTCAAAATAACTCAATTATGTGAAGGAAATATCATTTCTTGCACACATCACCTTCGATTTAACCTATTTCCACTTGTACTTAGAGAAATTGGTGCATGCAGGTATTTTATATAGAATTGAAGTGAAACAAGAGGATGGATCCTATAAAATATCATCCCAGCCAATCAAGCGCTAACATGTGGCAACACATGGGTCAAATGGCCCACAAACAGAAGTATCTGAGTCCATCCAATGGTGTAGCACCCATATCAAGGGATGGAACCGACCTGGCAGTGACCTGGAGAAAGCACACGCGAAACGGTGCAAAGACCAGGTCGGCCGAACCCCCTAGTCGGACGACCTGGTCCTGTCACCAAACTTGGTCAGCTTCCACGTGTTGACTCCTCCCGGCTTGAAGAAGTTAGTGGTGATTGATTCACGCGCTTTTGGTGGCAGGAACCGACCCTTCTCCACCTATAAATAGGACCCCTCACCCCTCACTTCAGCACACACCACTTGAGCATCATTCTATTGTATACATTAGTTCTCTTAGTCCTTAGTGGAGTTAGGCTATAGAGAGGAGAGCCTCTAGTCCCAAGTCCAAGTTAGGAAAGGTATGGCTCATGCATCTTTTCTTATATTTGTCACTTTATGCATAATAAAGATATTATCTTTAGTCTTCTTCTATTCATATACTTGGATGAAGCGTTTCTTGTTTGATTGTGGATTCCATATATGTGGTAGGAATAGTCTTTATGGTCATGCCTTAATGTCATTATACTATCATCATAAACACTATAAACCCCAACTATAGTTTAAGTAGTTATGATATGGTCATGTTAATATGAATAACTTATGCTATGTCTCGACATTGGTTCAATGATATTTAGGTTAGCCATTGCCTTAGGATGGCGTATGCCATGGCTCCTAAGGTATTTACTTAATATGCTATCATGGTGCTAGGGTAGTTAAGTAATGTTGAATGTCTCATAGACCCACAGATTGAAGAGGTAGGCAGTAGGTGGTGACAGTCCTATCTGTTCTTTATAATCCTCTACGTCCGGCTATGCCACAGACTCTTGGCGGGAGTCGTCCTAGTATTGTTAGGGGTAAGCCCATGCCCGATGTGTTAAACAACTTAGCATAAGTATTCACCATTGACATGCTCATTAGTATCTAACCTAGCCTATGTATATGTATATTAGAAGCATTGTAGGAGCAACTCCTTAGCTCTTAGTCTAACCTCCATTAGGACTAATCTACCCTTTAGAATTGATTGCTTAGGTGTGTGTCACACTACCCATATACTATCAACTTACCCCTGTCTTGATAGTTGATTAGTATCTCATAGCTTGATCATAAGAGTACTGTTTATTTACTCCATTGCCTTCCCTTGGAAAAAATACGATACCCTTGGGAATACTCTTGGGTGAAATGCTACACGATAGTTTCCGTGCGCTTGCGGACCTTATCTCTTTAGAGAGATGATCTGTGATGTAAGAAATGTCAACAAGCATTTTTGGCTCCATTGCTGGGGAAGGCAAAGGAAGTGAAGGATAGCTATCACTTGTGATTAAGTTATAGGTACTAATAATTATTAGACGAGATTACCCTTTTTTGTTTTCTCCTTTTGTGGTGAAAATAGGTTAGTGTTGGCTGACCCATTTAATGGGATGGCCAACGAGGATGCAAGTGCTCAACTACAAGATGATTCAAGGCATACCTCAACAAATATCCGCTAAGCAACACCATTGCCTTTCGCGGAAGAATTTCAACTTCAAGTAGGAGCCAAAGTCATCCATCCCTAAGCTTGGGGGAGGTTCGAAGAGTTCTTCTTGGTTTGCCTCCATCATGAGGTGGATAGTTGGCTCCTTATCCAACATTCATGTCATGGGTTGGCTCCACCAATCCATGACCACATTCATGTTGGAGCTGAAGGAATCCTATTCTCATTCATCATGGATGAGAATATGATATCCACTCAAAGAGTTGATTGAAGAGTGCTCTAGTTCCATTAGCTTGGCATGCACACCACTTAACAAGGTGGACATGCTAGCTAAAGAACTACACCCCCATTGAAGTATCATGAAGATCAAGCCAATGGAGAAGTGTTTGGATGATCCAACCCATGGATATTCACATGATTTGTGAAAATCCATGTCAACATGGGACACTTAGGGAATCATTCCCCTAATACCCATGGGGATTCTTCCTTCCAAACACAACTCCAATGGCTATCACCAACAAGTAGATCAAGGGTGGAATCAAGGAAGCTATGAGGATTTCAAGGGATTTAAGTTCAACTAGCTTACCTTGAAGTATCTTGTCCATGGTCAAGCAAGAAATGAAGACAACATGAAGCCCTTGGCCAAGGACAAGAAAATTAAAGAGCATTCAAGATCCAAGATGCCCCACAATTACTTGTTGGGATTCCTACTCTTCGACCAAGCCCATGCAACCTAGGGCAAGTGACATTGTGGATGAAGCATTTGTTGTTTGATTGTGGAGTTCACATGTCATCATGTCCAAGGAAGTTTTTGATCCATGATCGAAATATGGGTTAACCTTAAGGAATATCAAGAAGGTCGAAGTGGAACCCCTAAGGAAGGACAAGCCTCACCATGCTCTCAAAAGAATATCTTCAGGAAGGAAAAGACGTCACTACATCAACAAGTCTTCATCAAGACGACGGAGAGGCTAGGGCCACCATGTGGCCCACATGTCCAACTAACATGCCAAAGGATATTTGGCATGTCAATCAAGAGAAGTTGTCCACATCTTCAACTCCGAGATTGGACAACAAATCATCAAATAGGACGGAGGTAAGTCCTACTCATCGGACTTCAAAAATTTGGTGAGTCTTTGCCAATAGGTTAATTGGTAGTATTGCATATTTGGATTTCCCGCCAAATCTTGCATTTGTATTTAGCATGTTTGAATTTCCACACTTGCATGTTGGAAAGTAAAATTTCCAACCAACATAAAACTAAAAATTTGAATTAGAAATAAATTTATTTGGATATGAACCTTGGACGTAACCACTTGAATTCATATTCCTTATTCAAACCAAAAATATTTCTGTTAATATTCATTGCATTTGCAAGTTGTTTCAAGTTGGGAAAAACAATTTGACAAACGGTACAACATGCTTTTGAGCTAACGTAACCCGTTTTCGAGTTGTTCTGTTTGTTCTTGATTTTAGTGCTGCCAGGACAAAATATGCAAAGAGGTTAGAAGGCCCCATCAAGCGCATATTCCTCCATTGATCTCATTTTAAGTTCATTAGGAATGCTCAAGATGGTGGCCCAATGGAGGAACAAGATGAAGCTCATTCAACTCCAACCTCAACTTGGCAGAAGACATTGAAAATGAAGGCTACACCAAAATTCATGATCGTAAGTTTCTCACACAACAACCTTCAACCAAGAATACTCTTCAATTGAGGTACAAGTTCAAATTTTCTGTCATTTGAATTGCACTAGGATTGAATGATTTTTTCTTACATTGGTAAGGAAGATTTAGAACTTCTCATCATTCAATTCTTAAGCATCCTTATGAGAGTAAGTGTTGACATTACTGCTTTTGATTCTTCAAAAATAATGTCACCTTACTTAGGAACAAATTTAAACAAGTACCTAGAATTTCATAAGCATTGCTAAAATTGACTTAGACATATTCTGCCTAGGTAATGCCTATATAATGACTTAATAGTTGAATTGGTATGTAGCAACCTAGGAATAGTGATGTCCATAATTTTGATTTAGAAGTCATTCATGCATGGATCACTAAATTTCAAATTCCTAGGCATGAAATTAAAAATATTCAGGGGGATCAAATTGAGAATCTTGTTTGCCATGACCCAAATGATAAATATATGCTTTTGTAAAAAACTATGATGGTTAGAAATTTTACAAGATGAAGGGATCCATATAGTGTATTTATATCTCTTGCATTGCTATGAGTATGAGCTTGAGAAAATGTTCAACTTAATTTATCCATAAAGCCCCACTCCTAGCAATGATTCATGCATTATTCATGGATACACTGGAAATTGGACCCAATGCATCTTTGGTCTTGTTCTTCCCCGTGCGTACAAATGAAAATTCGGTTACCTAACCCAAAAATTCATTTGTACAAGTATCGTGAGTTAACCATCCCTCTCTATCATAGAGAGGAAGTTTGCAGGAGTAAAATAACTATGCAGGCATTCAAAGATCCGATTGTTGGGAGTCCTAAGAGCATTCCATTTCAATATCTCTTGGCCAAGGAGTAAATTAGGATGGTTTCTACCTATTGGAAATTAAGCCCGAATGTTAATCATAACTATACGAGGCTGGAGATTTGACATGGAAATCCTCTATGAGCAACCAATGGGCTGCTACGAATATGTGAGAGCATTACGCTCTCAACTATTATAAGCACTCATTCAAGCTCAAGGGAATTGTCACCATCATTGGGTGTAAGTTATTCCTTTGTGGCCAAAAGGTATGATGCACCTTAACCAAGGAATGACAAGATCACATTCAATGTATATTGGATGCAAGTTATTCCTATATGGGTAGAAGGTATTTGATACCTTAGTCAAGGAACAACGGATCACACTCAACCTATGTTGAGCGCACGTCATCCCTTTGTGGTTATAGGTATGTTGTACCTTAGCCAATGAAAAACAGATCATAGTCAACACATGTTGGGCACATGTCACTCCTTTGTGTCTAAAGGTTATCATTACCTTAGCTAAGGAATGACAGATCACACCCAATGCATGAGGGGTACAAGTTATCTTTTTATGGGAAGAAGGAGTTATCTTTTTATGGGAAGAAGGTATGATACACCTTAGTCAAAGAATGACGGAACACACTCAACGCATGTTGAGTGCACGTCGTTTCTTTGTAGCCAAGGGTTATCATTACCTTAGCCAAGGAATAACAAGGTACATCCAACCTATGAAAACCTTGAAGTGTAGATGAGCGACATAGACAACACTCTCCTCGACCACACTAGGCAACCCAACACCAACACTCAAGTGCCCAATGCCAAAGGCATGCTGCAACAAGGTTAGGCCAACCTCATAGTCTACATCAGTCGTTAGGGTTTCAGTCCCCTAGCACAGACCTTGAAAAAGAACAAGCTTGGGGGAGGACCCCCCACTTGAGGTAACTTGTATCACACCCCTTGCATATTTATTTCTATTCACCCATCATACACCTTGCATATAAAAAAAACTTAAAAGTAAGTAGAGTAGATTTGCTTTCCAAATAAAATAAAGATGTGCGGTAAGAATGATTTGGAATCCACATAGATGAAATGATGAATAGTTGCTCTGTTTTAATTTTCCTAAGTCCCTAGTTTACAACTTACTACTCTCCAAAATATTGCTTTCATTGGCTTGAATTACTTTTGCCTTGATGTAGAAAATGTGGGTAGCAAAAGCTTAATCAAATTCTAAGATGTTGTGAGATATGATATACTGATAGGGCTGCTATTCCTAGTTTGAAAGGGAAACTTAGATTTCCGGAGAAATTCTAAAAAAAATTTAAGTTACTCTCATTTAATTGTAAATACCTACCAAAGCCATATGATACATTACATTGATAGACCTTATGCATATGCTATTTGTCTTTACATTGAGCTTTGTCAAACTAGTATAGACCTATGTGAGATTTCATTCATTACTTTTTTGAATTCAAGATTTCACTTGCACATGCTATACTTCTACACCAGAAGTAAGAAAATTCCCATCATACCACCATTCCACAATAAAAAGAGAAACTTCATACCATTCATGCTTAGTACTCTCTCCAAGCTTATTGAATAAAAAGGAAGTAGAAGACATGACTACAAGAAAAAGAAAAAAAAGAAAATGCATGCTTACATCATAAGCATGAGAAAAAAGAAGAAAAAGAAAAGTAGCCATGTTTCATCCCTGCAAAATAAGAGTGTCCACTAAAAAATGAGTCATTTCAAATATCCACATCCATCTCCATTCTATCACACATGACAAGTCTTGAATCAAATAGTTTTGAATTGATTTCTCCTAAGGCTTGCTTTTTTGACTTAGCAATATTATTTGTTGCAAATATGCCTACTATATTCCCTATCAAGCTCTACATACAAGCCTTATTTAATGGTAGAATGAATTTAGGCGAAATGCCTTGGTGAGGACATATTTCCACTACACAGAAAGGAGAGACCAAGAGAATCAAATTGAGATACTTAAAATCTAAATTGAACTCCCCGGAATTTGAGTGGAACTTGATTTCTAGGGTATGTGTGCTCCAATTGTTGTTCTATCTTTCAACCACCCATGAATAGGAGAAGGCATAAGCCCCATAATGACTTGAGATGGGTGAAGTACAATGCCAATTTTTGCAATACTAGGTAGAGTATTTTGTTGTGCATATGGTACTTGTGAAAAATAGAGCATTGTAGCAACTCCTCATGATCAAACTAAAGTCTTGACTTTGCTCAAGACGAGCAAAGGATAAGTTTGTGGAGTTTGTTGACGGCTGTTATATACCAATTTCATCCGTCAAAATAACTCAATTATGTGAGGGAAATATCATTTCTTGCACACATCACCTTTTTATTTAACCTATTTCCACTTGTACTTGGAGAAATTGGTGCATACAGGTATTTTATAGAGAATTGGAGTGAAACAAGGGGATGAATCCTATAAAATGTCATCACAGTCAATTAAGCACCGACATGTGGCACCACATAAATCAAATGGCCCACAAACAGAAGTACCCAAGGCCATCCAACGGTGTAGAACCCATATCAAGAGATGAGACCTACCTGGCAGTGACCTGGAGAAAGCACACGTGAAGTGGTGCAAAGACCAGGTTGGTCGACCCCTCTAGTCGGATGACCTGGTCCTGGCACCAAATTCGGTTATCTTCCACGTGTTGACTCCTACCGGCTTGAAGAAGTCAGTGGTTACTGATTCACACACTTTTGGTGGTGTGAAACGACCCTTCTCCACCTATAAATAGGACCCCTCACCCCTCACTTCAACACACACTACTTGAGCATCATTCTATTGTATACACTAGTTCTCTTAGTCCTTAGTGGAGTTAGACTATAGAGAGGAGAGCCTCTAGTCCCAAGTCCAAGTTAGGAAAGGTATGGCTCATGTATCTTTTCTTATATTTGTAACTTTATGCATAATAAACATATTATCTTTAGTCTTCTTTTATTCATATACTTGGATGAAGCGTTTCTTGTTCGATTGTGGATTCCATGTATGTGGTAGGAATAGTCTTTATGATCATGCCTTAATGTCATTATACTATCATCATAAACACTATAAACCTCCACTATAGTCTAAGTAGTTATGATATGGTCATGTTAATATGAATAACTTATGCTATGTCTCAACAATGGCTCAACGATGTTTAGGTTAGTCATTGCCTTAGGATGGCTTGTGCCATTGCTCCTAAGATATTTACTTAATATGCTAGCATGGTGCTAGGGTAGTTAAGTAACGTTGGATGTCTCGTAGACCCACGGATTGAAGAGGTAGGCTGTAGGTGGTGACATCCCTATATGTCCTTTGTAATCCTCCACGTTCGGCTCTACCACAGGCTTTTGGCGGGAGTCGTCCTAGTATTGCTAGGGGTAAACCCAAGCCTAATGTGTTGATCAACTTAGCATAAGTATTCACCATTGACATGCTCATTAGTATCTAACCTAGGCTATGTATATGTATATTAGAAGCATTGTAGGAGCAGCTCCTCAACTCTTAGTCTAACCTCCATTAGGACTCATCTACCCTTTAGAATTGATTGCTTAGGTGTGTGTCACACTACCCATATACTATCAACTTACCCCTGTCTTGATAATTGATTTGTATCTCATAGCTTGATCATAATAGTAGTGTTTACTTTACTCCATTGCCTTCCCTTGAGAAAAATACGATACCCTTGGGTGAAATGCTACACGACAGTTTCCGTGTGCTTGCAGACCTCATCTCTTCCGAGAGATGATCTGTGATGTAAGAAACGTCAACAGCGGACTAGTCCGGTACACTCACAAAAATTAGGGGTTTCATAGTGTGTTGCACTTCTCCACACATAAATGACTCAGCACACCGGACTAGCCCGGTCCCTAGCAAACTAGTCCATTTGTTGGGATTTAAACGGTAACTTTTCTAAATGTCTATAAATATGTGATCCACGACAACATAACAACCAACCAAGAACCCTAGCGCCGCCACTGCATCCAAGTGCACAAAAACACTCCTATCCACACATTCTAAGGCCCTAAGAGTCAAATCTTTGGGAGTTGGCAATTGGGAAAGAGAGAGTGATGATCTCATCGACAGTGAGCTCTTGCATTTGATTTCTCAAACAGTTCTATTGATTATTGTGTAGTTATTCGTGTGTGTTGATCTCTCTTTTTGTTTGTAATCTTGTGGGAGCCCTCAACCTGTAAGAAAGCACCAAAACTCGGTGATTACCCTTTTGTGATAGTGAGAATCAAGTTGGCCTTTGTGGTGACTTGGTGAGGGAAGGGTTGGTGAAGACCCGTCTTTGTGTGAGCTCCTCAACGAGGACGTAGATCCCTTGTGTGGGATTGAACCTCGATAAAATCGCTTGTCTCATGTGTCTTGATTCATACTTTTCATTATCATAACTATCTAGGGCATATACTTTATTATATTTGTAACTTTTGTTAATCTTGTATTCCACATGCAAATTACTCACCCTAAATACTTGCTAGAGTTATTAGGACAATTTAGTACATTCCGCTGCGAGAGATTCAAAGAAAATATAAAAAAGATCAGAATTTGATCATTGTGCTAACTCACATCGGACTAGTCCTCACACACACCGGACTAGTCTGGCCTTCCCGGTTTTTTAACAGTTTTGCTAAGTGTTTCAGGAAAATATTCAAAGGCCTATTCACCCCCCTCTAGGCCACATTCAATAACCCTTCTTTGTTTTTGCATTTATTTTAATGTGAAAACAGGTAGTATATGTCTGGTTTCTGCTTGCCAAAAAACATTATTAAAGATCCAGAATCCCTTCTGAGAGATCAACCTCGTGTCGTTACTCCTCAGAAGCTTCGTGTAGCAAAGCAAGCAAGCGTTCCTGCACCAACAATCAAAACGCCAATGGCCCATAAGACCATTCGTAAGTTTTTGGCTCCCTCTGCTAACAATGTGCATGTTGGGCCCACTGTTAATTCAGGAGATGCAAACTTTGAAATCAAGAAACACCTAATCACTATGGTGAAAGCCAACCCTGATGAGGACATCACAATAGCAGAGACACACATTGAAATGCAAGGACCAATCACAAGAGCACGAGCACGGTTAATAAATCAGTAGGTGATTTTGCTCCTAACTTCTTTTGCATGTGAGTTTGAGAATAGATTGCTATGTGATGATTTAATTGTTATTAGGAATAATGGAGAAGATCAACAAGTGAAGGAATGAGGCCTTGGGAGCATGGAGAACCAGCTGGGACGTCCACAAGTTGATGAAAACAGTTTACAACTCGGACTCGAGTTCAACTCGAAGTCCAGGAGCAGTCCACCTTAAAACAGACGCCCAGGTAGCATATGGACTCCGTTTTCGATGTTCTACATATGCACGGAAAGAGGAGAAGATAAAATTTCCAATGGTTCTGGTCCCACATCAAAATTCCTCTCGAGTCATTGGAAATAGTCAAAACAATTCGAGTCTAGATTTCTATCTGGTGCTGCGCCACCGAATCGGGCCTTTGGGCCTTGTATCCCATAAGAGTCCATTAGGGACGCGTCTAATCGTGTTTTGGCCGAACCCTAGCCTTTAAATACTGCATACGCCGGTCATATTCGGTGCGTTTTGCTTAGAATAACAATTCCGCCGTTCTACGGTTTGTGAGACCCTAACTTCTCAATTCCAGATCGTGTCTTCTACGTTCTTGCTTGTGTTCTCGGTTCACTTGTAGGGATTAGCCTTCTTGGCAAGGTCAAGCGTGTGCCGCATGGTTGATAACCAACAGAGCAGTGGTGTAGTAATTACAGGGGTATTTGAACTGCTCGAGTGCCGCGGACATCAACGCCGAGTTCTCCACTCCAATCGACTTACCTTTCGGAAGATCGGGACTCATTCTACTCATCAATTGGTATCAAATTTCCAGGTTGCCCCTGAGGTATCTTTGCTTTCCCTCCATTAGATCAATTTTTTTGTACCTAGAGTCCACAGAAAAGCCACAAAAAATTAGATCGTTTTTACCGCTTCCTAGACTATAGTGCCCGCAGTTTCGTTTTTCAGTTTGCATTGTTGAGTTTGCATTCATGTGGTCGAGTCTTGTTGCTGGTTTAGCTTTGTGTTTTGGGTCCTAGTTATCGTGTTTCGTCCTTGGTTTCTTGCTGTTCAACACCTATTCCACAATCCCTAAATAACAAACCGATCCACCACGTTCATCGGTTTACCCTAGCTAGCCGCCTTGCGTGAACTCCCGCATCGCCATCCCTATATTAGGTGACAAACCTTTGTGCCAATAATACTTGAATCATCACACACCACCCCATTAGTTGCTGTGCAAATTCCTGATCGTTTTCATATTCGATTGCGAGTTCTGTTCTCAAACCGAGTTGGAATCAACATTCAAAAATCGTAACTCGGACAACCTACCTTAAAACGGCCATAACTTTCGCATACGAACTCGAAATCGGGCGATTTTTTTTTCAAATTCATATACGCGAAATTTTGCATCTGATTTTCCGCCGCATAGACGCGTTTGGCAAAATTAGTTTGCCCAAATTCCCCTCGGAAGATAGGCTATCCGACCTCCGAAGTTTCAGCACAAATTGTAAAGAATCTTCTTGGTTTTCTATAGGCCGCATATTACATACAATTGAGCTGAAAATTTGTGTGCTTCCTGTCTTAATGCTCCTGAGTAAAGAAAAAATATCAAAAAATATTTAAAAAAAGAAAAAATAGTGAAGAGTACGCATATTAAAGCAATTGGCCTATACCACTTGGTGCTGTTTTGTTGGCTATATCATTCTGTCTTTCTTTTGCCTTGATACTTCCTTGTGTTGTGCTAGGCCCCAGGACACTTGGTTGACCAGCAACAGTTTCCTAAATTGAATACTTATTCAACTTTGTTTACCTGTTAAAGATTTTCTGCTTATTAGCCACCATGATGTGCCATCCAAGCTCCACCTTTCTCTTGAGCATAACAAATACCTTTGCAATCACCCCACGCTTCATTGGTTCATCTCACCGTCCACACCACCTGCTATGTCGGTAAGAACACTTGTAAGAGCGTGGTAAGACGCTTGAGCGAGAGAGATTGTTTTTCTTCCACCTTTCACATTGTCACTGTAGTTGATAGGGATAACGTATTTTTGTTGTATTTTGTTTCCTACTAACAATGGCAAGAGAAGACAATGATGACGAATGTGTTCAACATGCTGAGTTACGTGATATGATGAAGACCATGACAAATATGTTCGCCAAATACAACGCATCAATGGAGGAGTCATTGGCGAACTTGACTCGCCAACTTGATGACCTTGCTCTTCGGATGAATACTTTTGAGGCTCGATTGCCTCTCGCTGGAAGACATGGAGACAATTCTTATGATGATATGGAATATCACAACAATAAGCCAAGACTCCCACTTTATCATCGAGGTATCGGAGGTAATAATCATCATAACAATTATAATCGTCCTCCTGATGATCCTTTTGCTAAAGTGAAATTTACTATACCCCCTTTTTCTAGTGCTTATGATGATGAGGCTTATCTTGATTGGGAGATGATAGTAGAGCAAAAATGTAATTCTCATCTTGTTCCTGAACAACATAGAGTTCGTCAAGCCACTAGTGAGTTTAAGGACTTTGCTATCATATGGTGGAATGAACTTGTTAAAACTAGAACTGATCCTCCAACAAGGGATAGATTAAAGGAAGCTATGCGTGTTCGATTTGTTCCTCCATCTTTTCAGCGGGACATTCACAAAAAATTGCAGCGCTTAGACCAAGGTAACATGTCTGTAGAGGAGTATTATCAAGAGTTACAAAAAGGTATGCTGCGTTGTGGGGTAGTAGAGGACATGGATGATAAAATAGCTCGTTTTTATGGGTGGTTGAGGCATGAAATTCAGGACATTGTTGATTACATGGAATATGATACTGTTAACAGATTGTTTCAGCTTGCTATGTTGGCAGCAAAAGTATTGCAGGATCGACAACAACAGCAACAACGCACGAGGAGCAACTTCACGCCGTGTTCGACGTCTACACCATCCAAAACAGCACCATCTTCGACCCCCCGTGCAGCGACTACACCATCCAATGGCAGCCAACAAACTATACTTGCTACTCCACCTTCTCGCGTGCCGGAAGGCAGCAAGGCGACATCATTCAAGCCTTCGTCGTCCACTCCTTCTACGGGTCGTACTTCCGACATTAAGTGTCACCGCTGTCAGGGACTTGGTCATATGATGAGATATTGCCTGAGCAAAAGAGCATACATAGCACGCGACGACGGCGGGTATGATAGTACTTCAGATGTTGAAGATGAATATTCTCTTGCTACTGACTTTACAAATCCAAATGAGGAACACACCAAAGAAGAGGTAACATGGTACAACGGCGACAGAGAACTATAGGAGCATCATTGTGCAGGGTGCCTTGAGCTCCAAAGTGGAGACCAACGACAAGCTACAACGACACAACTTTTTCCACATGTTTGTCGTCATCAAGGACTGCCGTGTACACACTATAATTGATGGAGTTAGCTGCAATAACTTGGTGAACAAGGACGTCGTGAAGAAACTTGGTTTGAAAACAAGAGCACACCCTCATCCATACCACATTCAATGGTTAAACAACAACGGTAAGGTTCGGGTAACACAAACAGCGATAATACATTTTTCAATTGGTTCTTACCATGATTTTGCTGATTTTGATGTCGTTCCTATGGATGCTTGTTCTCTTTTATTGGGTCGTCCTTGGGAATTTGATACAGATGCTATTCATCATGGTAGAACTAATAAGTATACTGTCATGCATAAGGGAAAGAAAATCACTTTGCTCCCCATGATTCCTACTGAAATTGTGCATTTTGAGAAGAGTAAAATTCGTGATGGCAAAGCAAAAAAATTAGAATCTGAAAAACAGCAAGTCATTAAGTTAAAATCACCATCGTTGCTCGCAACTAAATCTGACCTTGCTGATTTATTCGATGCTAAGGGGATGTGCTATGCTTTAGTTTGCAAAGAAGCCATGTTTTCACTTCATGAATTGTCTATTGCATTGCCCCTGCTGTTGCTAACCTTTTGCAGGAGTTTGAGGATGTGTTTCCCTCCGAGATACCCCTTGGTTTACCACCGATGAGAAGCATTGAACACAAGATCGATTTGATTCCAGGAGCAAGTTTGCCAATTCGTGCAGCATACATGGCGAATCCACAGGAAACTAAGGAAATTCAGCCACAAGTCCAAGATCTTTTGGACCGCGGGTACATTCGTGAAAGCCTTAGCCCTTGTTCCGTTCCTATTCTTTCGGTTCCTAAGAAAGATGGTAGTTGGCGCATGTGTGTTGATTGTCGAGCGATTAATAACATCACCAATCGATATCATTATCCCATTCCTCGCTTATATGACATGCTTTATGAATTGAGTGGTTCTATCATCTTCACAAAAATTGACTTGCGTAGTGGTTACCACCAAATTAGAATGGCACTAGGAGATGAATGGAAAACAGCATTTAAAACCAAGTTTGGACTTTATGAGTGGTTAGTCATGCCTTTTGGTTTGACTAATGCACCCAACACCTTTATGTGATTAATGAACGAGGTTTTAAGTGCTTTCATTGGACAATTTGTGGTGGTTTACTTTGATGATATCCTCATTTACAGCAAGACATATGATGAACATCTTGATCATTTACGTGCTGTTTTTACTGTTTTGAGAGATGCACATTTGTTTGGTAACCTCAAAAAGTGCGTCTTTTGCACAAATCGAGTCTCGTTTCTTGGCTATGTCGTTTCCTCATAGGGAATTGACATGGATGAGGCAAAAATTAAAGCAATCACCAGCTGGCCAACCCCAACAACCGTCACGCAAGTTCGTAGTTTTCTTGGTCTAGCATATTTTTATCGGCGTTTTGTGCGGGATTTCAGCACCATTGCAGCACCTCTACATGAGCCAATGAAGAATGGAGTGCTGTTTCAATGGGGCGAACAGCAGCAACAAGCTTTTGATGCTCTCAAATCGAAGCTTACACAAGCACCATTGCTACAACTTCCTGATTTTGACAAGACCTTTGAGCTAGAATGCGATGCAAGCGGCATTGGTATTGGAGGTGTTCTCATACAAGGAGGTAAACCCGTTGCTTTCTTTAGTGAAAAACTTCATGGTCCTTCTCTGAATCATTCCACTTATGATAAGGAATTGTATGCCTTATTGCGAGTATTCAAACTAGACAACATTATCTTTGGTCTAAGGAGTTTGTCATACATTCCGATCATGAATCATTGAAGTATCTTAAGTGTGAAACCAATCTGAATAAACTACATGCTAAATGGATTGAGTTCATAGAGTCGTTTCCATACATCATTAAGCATAAGAAAGGGAAGGAAAATGTCATTGCTGATGCATTATCTAGATGTTATACCATGCTGTCCCAACTTGATCATAAAATCTTTGGTTTGGAAACAATAAAAGCATTATATACTACTGATTTGGACTTCAAAGATGCTTTTGAAAATTGTAGAGAAGGGAAAACTTGGAATAAATATGTGCTTCGAGAGGGTCTCCTCTATCATGCTAACAATCTTTGTGTTCCAACTAGCTCCGTTCGTCTATTACTTTTGCGGGAAGCAAATGGAGGAGGTTTGATGGGACATTTTGGAGTGAAGAAAACTGAAGATGTGCTGTCCACACACTTCTTTTGGCCAAAGATGAGGCGTGATGTCGAGCGCTACGTGTCATGATGCACTACTTGCAATAAAACTAAGTCTCGCCTTAACCCACATGGTCTTTATATGCCTCTTCCTGTTCCTAGTGTACCTTGGGAGGATATTTTTATGGACTTTGTTTTGGGATTGCCTAGGACTAAGAGGGGGAGGGATAGTATTTTTGTAGTTGTTGATCATTTCTCCAAAATGACACACTTTATACCTTGTTATAAGAATGATAATGCCTCACACATTGCTGATTTATTTATGACGGAAATTGTTCGTTTACATGGTGTGCCAAATACCATTGTTTCTGATCGTGATGCAAAATTTTTAAGTCATTTTTGGAGAACTTTGTGGTATAAGTTGGGAACCAAGTTGTTGTTTTCAACTACATGTCACCCACAAACGGATGGACAAATCGAGGTAGTTAATCGTACTTTATCCACTATGTTTCGGGCTGTCTTGAAAACAAATTTGAAGTTGTAGGAGGAGTGTTTACCACATATAGAATTTGCTTACAACAGATCCGTTCACTCCACAACAAAGGTAAGTCAAATCCAGGTAGTGTATGGTTTCAATCCCCGTGCTCCTATTGATTTACTACATTTGCCTCCTTCTGAAACTATAAATTTGGATGCTACACAACGATCTGAATTCATTCTTAAGATGCATGAAACTACAAAGAAAAATATTGAAATGATGAATGAGAAGTATATGATTGCAGGTAGTAAAGGTAGAAAAGAAGTAAAACTTGAACCGGGTGATTTGGTGTGGTTACATTTGAGAAAAGAGCGATTCCCCAACTTAAGAAAATCTAAACTTATGCCAAGAGTTGTTGGTCCTTTTAATATTGTTGAAAAGATTAATGATAATGCATATAAGCTTGAATTGCCTCCCGATTTTGGGGTTAGTTCTACATTTAATATTACAGATTTGCGACCATACTTGGGAGAAGATGATGAACTTGAGTCGAGGACGACTCCAATTCAAGAGGGGGAGGATGATGAGGACATCACAACAGTGGAGACACACATTGAAATGCAAGGACCAATCACAAGAGCACGAGCACGGTTAATAAATCAGCAGGTGATTTCACTCCTAACTTCTTTTGCATGTGAGTTTGAGAATAGATTGCTATGCGATGATTTAATTTTTATTAGGAATAATGGAGAAGATCAACAAGTGAAGGAAAGAGGCCTTGGGAGCATGGAGAACCAGCTGGGATGTCCACAAGTTGATGGAAACAATTTACAACTCAGACTCGAGTTCAACTCGGAGTCCAGAAGTAGTCCACCTTAAAACGGATGCCTAGGAGGCATATAGACTCTGTTTTCGACGTTCTACATATGCACGGAAGGAGGAGAAGATAAAATTTCCAATGGTTCTGGTCCCACCTCAAAATTCCTTCGGAGTCATTGGGAATCGTCGAAACAAGTCGAGTCCAGATTTCTGTCCGGTGCTGCCCCACCGAATCGGGCCTTTGGGCCTTGTATCCCGTAAGAGTCCATTAGGGACGTGTCTAATCGTGTTTTGGCCGAACCCTAGCCTTTAAATACTGAAGCTGCCGGTCATATTCGGTGGGTTTTACTTAGAATAACAATTCCGCCGTTCTACGGTTTGTGAGACCCCAACTTCTCAATTTCAGATTGTGTCTTCTACGTTCTTGCTTGTGTTCTCGGTTCACTTGCAGGGATTAGCTTTCTTGGCGAGGTAAAGCGTGTGCCGAACGGTTGATAACCAACAGAGCAGTGGTGTAGTGATTGCAGAGGTATTCGAACTGCTCCAGGGCCGCGGATCATCAACATCGAGTTCTCCACTCCAATCGACTTACCTTTTGGAAGATCGGGACTCATTCTACTCATCAAACCCATTTTGTGAGAAGGTAACGAGGATGCAAGTGCTCACTTGCAATAGTTCCTTGAGATCTGCAGGACTTTGAAGATCAAGGACGTCTCTCCTGATGTTGTATGTCTTAGACTATTTTCGTTCTCCCTTCTTGGGAGAGCAAAGCACTGGTTCTATGTGAACCGAGGTGATGTAGACACTTGGGAGAAGTGTTCTATGGCATTCCTCGCCAAGTTATTTCCATTGGGCAAAACCAATGCCCTACGTGGAGGAATTTCCAGTTTCCTGGAAGATCCTAAGGAGTCTATTCCCGAGACATGAGAAAGGCTGCAGGAGTACATCCTGGTCTGTCTCCACCATGGGATGGATGACTGGCTCATTATTCAGAATTTATACAACAGTTCATCCCTTCTGCCGTGACCATGTGGATGGTGCTGCTGGAGGAGCCTTCTTCTCATTGATGGTGCCCAAAGCAAAAGATTTGATTGATAAGATGATGTCCAATATGGGTTGGAGTGATGAGCGTCACCAAACTCGTCAGCGAGGCATGCACACCTTGAAAGAGGTGGACATGATCGCTGCTAAATTGGACCTCCTTATGAAGAATATTGATGGACAAGCCAGTGGTGAAGTATATGACATTGCCCTGGCCTTAGACTCTCACATAACGTGTAAAGTTTGTGGAAACACGGATCACATGGGCAATGACTACTCAGAGACTTGTGAGGATGCCCTATACTTAGTCAATAATGGTAACTTCAACAACAACGACTATCATCCAGGAGGTCACGGGTGAGGCCAACCACGCCCTTTCTTTCAAGGAGGGTACAACAACAACAATGACAATAATGGCAATCAACCCAACTTGAGAGAGCTTGTCGTTAGCCAGCTGAAGATCAATGATTCCTTATCTAAGAAGCTATCTGCTAATGACAACACCCTAAAGCATCAACACAAAGATTGAAGGACTATCCTCAGCTTTCAAGAATGAGCTGAGTTTCAACAATATGTTGGAAACTTAGTTAGCTCAGCTTGCTGCAGTTGTTCCTTCGTTGGAAAGTAACAAGATTCTGTGGCAGCTAGAAGCCCCAGTGGAAAATGTGAATGCGGTGGCTACGAGAGGTGGCAAGACCACTTGTGACCCACGGTATCCTAGACAAGAGAAGAGAACAACTGGGAAGGAAAAAGAGAAAGAGGATGTCCCAGTTAGCATGAGTGAACCACTCAGTGAAAGAATGGCCAAGCAATTTGAAGACACCAACTTTATATCATTTCCTCACAGACAAAGGAAGCCAACAGTGGATGAGCAATTCAACTGCTTTGTTGAAGTAATTAAGAAGATCCACATTAATGTGCCCTTGATTGATGCGATGCAAGTACCCACTTATGCTCGCTATCTCAAGGACATACTGAATAACAAGCAATCATTGCCCACCACTGAGGTTGTCAAGCTTACAGAGGACTGCAGTGCAACCATCCTCAACGAGCTTCTGGAGAAGAAGAAGGACCCTAGATGTCCCACTATATCTTGTTCAATTGGGACTCACTACTTTGACAAGGCACTTTGTGACCTTGGAGCAAGTGTGAGTGTTATGCCCAAGGTGGTCTTCGACCAGCTGAAATTCACGAAGCTGACTCCGACACCAATGCAGCTCCAACTGGTTGACTCTTCAGATCGTTATCCAGTGGGTATTGCTAAGGATGTTTCAGTGCAAATCCAGAACTGCTTCATACCCGTGGATTTTGTAGTCCTCGACATGGATGTCGAGAAGGATACGCTGCCCATTCTTTGGCACCCATTCCTTAGCACCGCGGAAGCTCGCATAGATTGTGGGAGCTAGAGAAATACACTTACATTTCAATGGCAAGGAGGATAATTTTAACTTTTACCCAAAGTTGGAGCAATGCTCCATGATTCGGATCAAGTATGGGCTGAATGTTAAACACATTCAAGAAGTCGAAGTCACACCTCCTAAGGTGTGACGCCCGGTTCCGAAAATGAACCAAGCTAACGCATATGTGTGCCCAGGATGTTCATCACACATATACGAGTGCAATCACAAAAGAGTATACAGAAAATTACCACAAGACAAGATTAATTATCCAGATTTTATTACACAAGCTATATTATCCTCGAATACAAGCCCTAATGAATATTAATGACAAGTTCAACTAATGCAGCGGAAATAAACTAATTAAGCAACTAAGCAACTATGCAACATAAGCGACAGGGTATGTATGCGCAGCTCCAATCAACACCACAGGCAAAGCTGACGGTAGACACGGCCTAGAACTCCGCATTATCGCCATTAAACTCCCAATCCTGACCTGCAACTGTTGGGGTGGGGGATTGCAAGAGTGAGTACATGTCGTACTCAGCAAGTGTGGAAAATATGACATGTGGCTGATTCAAATGACGACAATAATAATAGTAAAGTGCTGAAAAGTACATTAAAACATTTGAAAAGCAATATATGTATTATGTGTATGTAAAATAAACCCATCATAATCATAAGTAATACCATAATACCAAACTGAATTCATTACCATCATCAATAATTCCAGATTTCACCATTGTCAATGACCATGTTCAGAAATTAATCCATAACCATCCATAACCATTACCAAACCATAACCATTACCAAATTCCAATTTGCCTCTAATCATGGAAGTTGTCCAGGCGCTCATAACCGGGAGCACGGCTATCATGATAGTTTTAGTTAATACTCTGCAGAGTTTGTACCTCTTTACCCACGTGTTCGTGATTTCATCACCTTTCGGCGACTAAGAATCTCCCTTATGCCCATGACCCGTCAGTCATATTACACACTTCCGTTGGTGTGTGGCCAAGAGATCACAAAATAGCCTTTACAAAGAGATTACTAGCCTATTTAGACCCCACTGAGGTTTCACCGGTGGCGATGTCTCCCGCAGAGCACATCTTCAACCAAGGGCCCCCTCTTGAGCCATTCGGATCCCAGGGTAGTCCCACCAATCATCAACAAACCCAATCCAACTACCCCTTCCCCGAGCATCCACAATGGTCCAAACAGTACTAGCAAAGCCCTAATTAATCAGCTACGCCGCACCCATACTTGGCCTCGTGGTGGCACTGTAGTCCTGGCTTATTCTCGCATGAACCGGTCCTTAGATCTTAAGCAAGCAAACCACCATAACATCCAACCCATCCACACACCAGGCTTGCTTAGATCATCCATTACCATACCATTTTTAACCAGTTCATGTTAACCATAATCTCATCCATGCATAATTAAATTGAGTGATATAGTTGTTTCCATCCCAGTTGATTAAACGAAGCAAAAAGGTAAAAACCCTTCCCGACTCTCTCTACCATAAATTCCAGGTGACAAGGGTGGTTTAGCAAAACTAGTAAACTTCCTACCATAGGATTCCCATCAAATTGACACAGCATGCAGTTTTGCAAACAAAACATTTATTTTAAAACAGGATCAATATGCTTCAAGGACACTTGCCTTGTTCTTGCTGTTGATTAGGGTCAAAGCCTTCAAACTCTTGATGTTGTAGATCCTCCGCGGCACTTTCTAGCGCAAATCCGTCTAATCCACATAATAAACATACAGGACAAGAAACACAATCAAAGAGTGCACAAATATTACTCAATATGTCATGACATGCATGATCGATGCAAATGCAAGGTAGAACTTGTTACTAGATTGCTTTTAAAGATCACTATCTAGTTCTAATAGCTTCTAACAAGTTTATATAGGTTTGGAGTTGATTAGATCAAATTTTAGAATCAATATAACACAATTTAACCAGAAAGATCGGACTAGTCCGCTAGGGACCGGACAAGTCCGCACTTGACGAGATCAGCAGATTAGGGTTTTCTAGATCGACGTGAATTTGGAGATTAGGGGTTGAATTCACATAAGGAAAAGAGAATAGAAGGTATACCAGGTGTTTAGAACTCCAATGAACCAAGAAACTTGGAGGTAACACTTGGATCTTGATGATCTAGGGTTGGCGATGAACTTGGAGATGAATTGGTGGTGAAAGACGAAACTTGGTGGAGATCTTGATCCTCCTTCGTTTCCTCCTCTTCTTCCTCTTGCTTGGGATCTTCTCCTCCCTCCTTGATGGTGGCTCCCCACGAACTAGGGTTTGGGTGGGTGGAAAAGTGGCAAATAGATGTCAAACCAAGGGGTGGGGCTGTTTATATAGAGGTGGAGGCTAGGGTTAGATGGATTTCGAGTTTAGGATGAGTAGAGGCCGGTTTAGAGTCCCACATGGGCTCTAAAAGAGTTGGGCACGACGTCCCTAGGCCCACTTGATGTGAAACCCAAGAAACAAGTCGTAAAACAAAAGGTCAATCTTGGAGTCACGAAATATCGGACAAGTCCGGACAGGACCGAACTAGTCCGAAGTCATCCAGAGAGAAAATCGGACAAGTCTGGCCAAAAATCGGACAAGTCCGATCTTAGTCAGAAAGGAAAACGGACAAGTCCGCTGGAACACCGGACTAGTCCGGAAAAGTCCAGGGACTTAGCAAATTTTCAAGGATTCATGGAATATCGGACTAGTCCGCACAAAATCGGACAAGTCCGTTTTTAGTCAGAGAGAAATCGGACTAGTTCTCAGTAAAATCGGACTAGTCCGCACTTTCCTGCGTTTTAAGTGCGGTTTTGTTCCAAATAAATTTTAAACTTGTTCCTCTTGTTATGGGTTAATGTTAAACATGTATATGAGTGTATGCAATGCATGATTCATGAAGATGAGGGTGTTACAAACCTACCCCCCTTAAAATGAATCTCGCCCTCGAGATTCGACGCGGAAGAGAAGAGATGGGGAAATTCCTTCTTGAGATCATCTTCTAGCTCCCAAGTTGCTTCTTTTTCTGTGTGGTGCTCCCATTGAACTTTACACCATCGAATCACCTTGTTCCTTGTGACTCTCTCCTTGGTTTCCAAGATTTTGACCGGTTTCTCGGCATACATCAAATCTTCCTCTAGTTCCAATTCTTCCATTGGCACTTGATCTTCCAGTACCCTCAAGCACTTCTTGAGCTGGGAAACATGAAACACATCATGTACATCTGAAAGATGGGCTGGCATCTCCAACTTATAGGCTACTTCTCCTCTTTTGTCCAAAATCTTGAATGGTCCAATATAACGAGGTGCGAGCTTGCCCCTTATGTTAAACCTCTTATGACCACTCATTGGTGACACCTTGAGGTAAACAAAATCTCCTATTTCAAAGGATAATTTCCTTCTCCTATTATCCGCATAGCCTTTTTGCCTTGATTGTGCAGCCCTCAAGTTTCCACGAATTATTTGGACTTGCTTTTCGGCTTCCTTGTGGCTGTCCTCCATTAGGTCTTGGGTTTTGCCTCGATGCATTGCTTCCTTGACCAAGGCCCGACTTAGGACATTGATGTGCAAAGTGTCCAGCTTCTCCACAAGTATAGCACTTCTTAACTCCACCAGAATTATTGGGACGAGCTTGGTTTTGAGCATTGGCTCCAGGAAAATCAGCACGAGGTGCATAAGGCATCGGAGGCCTAGGTGCTTGCATGGCAGGGCGCTGCTGCACAAACTGAGTTGGGCGCGGTGCATATCCAGGGCGCTGAGCAGGAATAGAGGAGCAGTAATGAGGCGCATTGGGTGGCGCAAAGCGAGGGCGCACATTACTTCCTTGTTGCTGTCCTTGATATGGTGCCTTCCTCTTGATTTCTTGCTCCATCTCACGGATCTTGTTCTCGACCACAATTTCTTTGTCCACAAGCTTCTGAAAATTGACATAATCACAGTTGAGCAATTGCACTTGGATCGTATTGTTCAATCCCCTCATGAACAAGTATTGCTTCCGGCTGTCCCGGCTAACATCCTCAGGCGCATATCTTGAGAGTTGAGTGAATTTATTGAGGTATTCACTCACGCTTGATCTTCCTTGTCTCAAGTTCTCAAATTCTTGCCTCTTCAAGAGCATAACACCTTCCGGCACATAATGAGAACGGAAACTCTCCTTGAATTCCACCCAGGTAATTCTCTCTTGGTTCTCATGAGCATTGCAATAAGAATCCCACCAATCTGCAGCTGCTCCAACGAGTTGATGAGAAGCAAATAGCACCTTCTCCCGGTCACTGCATTGGACAATGGCTAGCTTCTTCTCCACGGACTTGAGCCAATCATCAGCGTCCATAGGGTCAGCAGCTTGAGCAAAGGTTGGCGGCCTAGTCCTCATAAACTCTCCCAATCGGTTATGAGGAGGTGGGGGTGGCGGTGGAGGCATGTGGGGCTGATTGTTGATATTGCCAGCCTGCAGTTGTCCCATAGTCTGTATCATGGTCTGCATGAGCTGGTTTTGCATGGCCAAAAGCTACTCGATGTTGATAGCTCCCTGAGTAGATCCCTGCCCATTGTTGTTCTGAGGTACTCCATTGTTCTCCTCCTCATCATTGTCATCCCTCTGGTTGCGAGTCCTCGCCATTTGAAGAAAAGCAATAGGTAAGAATTAGAAAACGTCCCCAACTATATGCATCAAGGGATATGAAACTAAACAGCTAGCTACACTAGCCTAGGTGGACATGGCAATGCTAAGGCATCCCAAAATCCTCTATTAAGCACACAAGCAAGCAATATATATAGCAAACAGCACTCCAAGCAAAAAATACATCGATTCCTGAGTGCTCCTATGTGCTCTAAAGTGTCCATTCTATCTAGGCTGCATCCTACGGTCAACCTGTGGCTCTGATACCAATCTGTGACGCCCGGTTCTGAAAATGAACCAAGCTAACGCATATGTGTGCCCAGGATGTTCATCACACATATACGAGTGCAATCACAAAAGAGTATACAGAAAATTACCACAAGACAAGATTAATTATCCAGATTTTATTACACAAGCTATATTATCCTCGAATACAAGCCCTAATGAATATTAATGACAAGTTCAACTAATGCAGCGGAAATAAACTAATTAAGCAACTAAGCAACTATGCAACATAAGCGACAGGGTATGTATGCGCAGCTCCAATCAACACCACAGGCAAAGCTGACGGTAGACACGGCCTAGAACTCCGCATTATCGCCATTAAACTCCCAATCCTGACCTGCAACTGTTGGGGTGGGGGATTGCAAGAGTGAGTACATGTCGTACTCAGCAAGTGTGGAGAATATGACATGTGGCTGATTCAAATGACGACAATAATAATAGTAAAGTGCTGAAAAGTACATTAAAACATTTGAAAAGCAATATATGTATTATGTGTATGTAAAATAAACCCATCATAATCATAAGTAATACCATAATACCAAACTGAATTCATTACCATCATCAATAATTCCAGATTTCACCATTGTCAATGACCATGTTCAGAAATTAATCCATAACCATCCATAACCATTACCAAACCATAACCATTACCAAATTCCAATTTGCCTCTAATCATGGAAGTTGTCCAGGCGCTCATAACCGGGAGCACGGCTATCATGATAGTTTTAGTTAACACTCTGCAGAGTTTGTACCTCTTTACCCACGTGTTCGTGATTTCATCACCTTTCGGCGACTAAGAATCTCCCTTATGCCCATGACCCGTCAGTCATATTACACACTTCCGTTGGTGTGTGGCCAAGAGATCACAAAATAGCCTTTACAAAGAGATTACTAGCCTATTTAGACCCCACTGAGGTTTCACCGGTGGCGATGTCTCCCGCAGAGCACATCTTCAACCAAGGGCCCCCTCTTGAGCCATTCGGATCCCAGTGTAGTCCCACCAATCATCAACAAACCCAATCCGACTACCCCTTCCCCGAGCATCCACAATGGTCCAAACAGTACTAGCAAAGCCCTAATTAATCAGCTACGCTGCACCCATACTTGGCCTCGTGGTGGCACTGTAGTCCTGGCTTATTCTCGCATGAACCGGTCCTTAGATCTTAAGCAAGCAAACCACCATAACATCCAACCCATCCACACACCAGGCTTGCTTAGATCATCCATTACCATACCATGTTTAACCAGTTCATGTTAACCATAATCTCATCCATGCATAATTAAATTGAGTGATATAGTTGTTTCCATCCCAGTTGATTAAACGAAGCAAAAAGGTAAAAACCCTTCCCGACTCTCTCTACCATAAATTCCAGGTGACAAGGGTGGTTTAGCAAAACTAGTAAACTTCCTACCATAGGATTCCCATCAAATTAACACAGCATGCAGTTTTGCAAACAAAACATTTATTTTAAAACAGGATCAATATGCTTCAAGGACACTTGCCTTGCTCTTGCTGTTGATTAGGGTCAAAGCCTTCAAACTCTTGATGTTGTAGATCCACCGCGGCACTTTCTAGCGCAAATCCGTCTAATCCACACAATAAACATATAAGAAAGAAACACAATCAAAGAGTGCACAAATATTACTCAATATGTCATGACATGCATGATCGATGCAAATGCAAGGTAGAACTTGTTACTAGATTGCTTTTAAAGATCAGTATCTAGTTCTAATAGCTTCTAACAAGTTTATACAGGTTTGGAGTTGATTAGATCAAATTTTAGAATCAATATAACACAATTTAACCAGAAAGATCGGACTAGTCCGCTAGGGACCGGACAAGTCCGCACTTGACGAGATCAGCAGATTAGGGTTTTCTAGATCGGCGTGAATTTGGAGATTAGGGGTTGAATTCACATAAGGAAAAGAGAATAGAAGGTATACCAGGTGTTTAGAACTCCAATGAACCAAGAAACTTGGAGGTAACACTTGGATCTTGATGATCTAGGGTTGGCAATGAACTTGGAGATGAATTGGTGGTGAAGGACGAAACTTGGTGGAGATCTTGATCCTCCTTCGTTTCCTCCTCTTCTTCCTCTTGCTTGGGATCTTCTCCTCCCTCCTTGATGGTGGCTCCCCACGAACTAGGGTTTGGGTGGGTGGAAAAGTGGCAAATAGATGTCAAACCAAGGGGTGGGGCTGTTTATATAGAGGTGGAGGCTAGGGTTAGATGGATTTCGAGTTTAGGATGAGTAGAGGCTGGTTTAGAGTCCCACATGGGCTCTAAAAGAGTTGGGCACGACGTCCCTAGGCCCACTTGACGTGAAACCCAAGAAACAAGTCGTAAAACAAAAGGTCAATCTCGGAGTCACGAAATATCGGACAAGTCCGGACAGGACCGGACTAGTCCGAAGTTGTCCAGAGAGAAAATCGGACAAGTCTGACCAAAAATCGGACAAGTCCGATCTTAGTCAGAAAGGAAAACGGACAAGTCCGCTGGAACACCGGACTAGTCCAGAAAAGTCCAGGGACTTAGCAAATTTTCAAGGATTCATGGAATATCGGACTAGTCCGCACAAAATCGGACAAGTCCGTTTTTAGTCAGAGAGAAATCAGACTAGTCCTCAGTAAAATCGGACTAGTCCGCACTTTCCTACGTTTTAAGTGCGGTTTTGTTCCAAATAAATTTTAAACTTGTTCCTCTTGTTATGGGTTAATGTTAAACATGTATATGAGTGTATGCAAGGCATGATTCATGAAAATGAGGGTGTTACATAAGGTGGACCCTATCATTGCATTCATGAGAAAGTTAATATATGCAGAGAACTCGTCTTTTCGTCCACATCGACATCCCAAGAAGATGGAGAAGTACAAGCCCTACCAAGTGCCCAAGTCCACCAATCTGCTAAAGAAGGAGTGGCAGAGGAAGCAAGACAAGCTGTCCGAGCCCATTCCCCCGGGTCCAGATGCCAGGAAATGAATACGGAGGAAAAGTCCATCTCATCGGACTTTGGTGAGACCTTGCCAATAGGTTAATTTGTTGTTATCTTTATTTATTTTTCTTTTCCACCCCATTTGATATTCCCACTTAGTTTGATTTTTCCCACTGCATATTTCATTTTTTAGTGAGTTGGGAATCTTATATTCTCAAGCATCATTTTTATTTTCTTTCTTTTTACAAAAAGAAAAAAATGGATTTGAAGAATAGTTTTATTTGACAAAAACAATTTTCTGAGTTGCCTCTGTGGTTAATTCACCAATGTACTAATTTTATAGCCATTGGAGGACCACATGCCAAAAGTTAGACCAGGGGACCCACTTGATAGGTCGTCCGACCTCCCTGGTCGGCCGACTAGGAGATGGAGCCAATTTGGCCCCCTCTTCTCCAACGGCCATATTTTTGAACTTGGTGACTGTTGGGAGCTAAAGCACTATAAATGGTGGCCGTGAGGAGCATCCCTCTTCACACTTTACCTCATTTTACACCTCCCCAAGTCACTTTCTTGCTCACATTGTTTTCTTGCTTTTCATTGAAGCACTCTTGATCAAATCCAATCCAAAAAAAAAACATTTGCTTTCATTTGCATTTGCAATTTGCTCTCAAGTTCTTCAAGGAGAAATTCGTCGAAGGTTTTGTTTTGCTAACATCAATTCTTTTCGAGTTTTTTCCTTGTTGTGTTCTCGCTTGTTGAGTCCATGAAAGGAATGAAGAGGTTGTTCGAGAAGAAGAAGGGGGCTGCAAGCTCAAGTCATGTTCAAGTGCACACCTGTCCTCCGTTGCTACACCAAGTCCATGGAGGAGGAGTGTGTATGAAGACACCCCCGTGGGTGAGAGAAGCAACCCTCATCAACTTCTCCACGACAATGACCTCGACATACAAAGTGAAGTTGAAGATCAAGCACACAAGCTCTTCCAAGATTGTGAGTTTTATCACACTAAAGCTTATGTTCCGGATTTGATCTGCAAAATAGGTATGGATTCCGAATTCTCTTCCATTTGGTGTGCATTAGGATGGGAAATTTTTCTCACATAGAGGAGAAAGGTTCACGCCTTCTAACTATACAATTCCTTTGCACCCTCAAAATAGGATTTGATGGTATTACTTTTAGCTTACTTCAAAAAGAATACAATATCCTATGGAAAGAATTAAGTGAAATCCTAGGCTTCCATAAACGTTGTTTGATAGATTTAGACACTTTGCCTAGATTTAAAAAACAAAGTTTTTGGTAAGAATTGACTACTGAGGTCACATGTATGACTCCTAGAAATAGCCACTTGCAAAATCCTACTTTATGCTTCATGCATAGGTGGGTGGCTATGACTATGTTTCCTAGAGGAGATGTTAGAGTAATTCATGCTGATGAACTGAGAATTTTGTTTGCCATGACTAAGAAATTAAAAGGTTCTCTAGTTAAAGCCATGATGACACAATAGTTAGATTATATTTCAAAGACAGGGCCAATTGAATGCACTTCATTGATTACCCGCATTGCTACCAAAGTAGGAGCATTAGAATGTACTTCATTTGAGTACATTGAAACTGAATGCGTGTTGATATTTCCTAAGCACTACAAACAATTCATCCCTAGCAGGGGTGCTAGAAATGCTTGTTAATAGATTTTAGATTACACATGTAAATCCGCAAGCGCACGGAATCTATCGATGTAGCATATTTCCTTTTAGAGTATTCCCAAAGGGTGTCATTTATATTCTCCCAAAGAAAGGCTAGGTGGAAGCAAAGCAATCATCAAATGGAGGTTAGGATGGTCTAGTTAGAGTTCTAGCAAGGATGGATAAATGATAGTTTGGAGGTAGTGTGACACACACAAAAGCATTCTATCCTAAGGGGGGGGGGTAAATGAGGTAAAGAGGGAATAGACTAAGAGTTAGGTAGAGACTTCTGCTATGCTTCTAATGTACATATACATAGCCTGAGTTAGTTACTAATGATCATATCAATTATGAATTCTCATGCTAAGTGGATTAACACATTGGGCACGAGTTTACCCCTAGCAACACTAGGACGACAGCCGCCAAGAGCCTGTGGCATAGCTGAACATGGAGGATTACAAATGACAGATAAGGTTGTCACCACCTACTGCCTACCTCTTCAATTCATGGGTCTGTGAGACATTCAACGCTACTCATCTATCCTAGCACCATGCTAGCATATTAAGTAATTACCTTAAGAGCCTAGGCACAAGCCATCCTAAGGCAATGAACTAAATCATCGTTGAACCAATGTTAATTGATCGCATAAATGATTCACATTAACATAATCATGTCATAGCTAATTAGACTATAGTGGGGGTTTGTAGTGTTTATGATGATATAATGAGAATGGTATAGCATAATCATAAATACTACTCCTACCACATAAATGCAATCAACAATTAAACAAGAAATGCTTCATCCAAGTATATGAACAATAGAAGACTAAAGATAACATCTTTATTAAGAACAAAGTAAAAAATACAAATAGGAATATGAGAGCTATACATTTCTCAATTAGGAATTGGGAAGAGGCTCCTTCTACTCCTCTCTTACTTGGACTATGGACTAGAGGCTCTCCTCTCTACAGTCTATACTCCTCTAAACCTATGGAGGGTAGTGGATACAATGGATGAATACTAAAGTGTTGTGTGTGTAAAGTGAGGATAGGGGGTTCTATTTATAGGTGGAGAAGGGTCGGTTCCCGCCACCAAAAGCGCGCGAATCAGTGGCCACTGACTTAGGATGGAGAAGAAGCTAGCTATTGTCTAATGCAGTGACCGGGAGAAGGTACTCTTTGCATCTCATCAACTAGTTGGAGAGGTTGCAGATCGGTGGGATGCTTATTGCAATGCTCATGAGAATCAGGAGAGAATTTCTTGGGCGGAATTCAAGGAGAGCTTCCGTTCTCATTATGTGCCAGAAGGTGTTATGATTTTGAAGAGGCAAGAATTTGAGAACTTAAGGCAAGGGAGGTCAAGCGTGAATGAATATCTCAATAAATTCACTCAACTTTCAAGATATGTGCCTGAGGATGTGAGCCGGGACAACCGGAAGCAATACTTGTTCATGAGGGGCCCTAACAATGAAATCCAAGTGCAACTGCTGAATTGTGACTATGCCAACTTCCAGAAGCTTGTGAACAAGGCAATTGTTGTGGAGAACAAGGTCCGTGAGATGGAGCAAGACAACAAGAGGAAGGTGCCATATCAAGGACAACAACAAGGAAGTAATGTGCAACCTCGCTTTGCGCCTCCTAATGCACCTTATTACATCTCCTCTTCTCCTGTACAGCGCCCTGGTTATGCATCGCGCCTAGCTCAGTTTGTGCAGTAGCGCCCTGCCATGCAAGCACCTAGGCCTCCAATGCCTTTTGCACCTCGTGCTAGCTTTTCTAGTGCAAACGTTCAGAATCAAGTCCGTCCAAATTATGGTGCAGCAAAGAAGTGCTATACTTGTGGAGAAGTTGGACACTTTGCACATCAATGTCCTAAGTCAGGCCTTGGTCAAGGAAACAATGTGCCGAGACAAAACCCAAGACCCAATGGAGGACAACCGCAAGGAAACCGCGGACAGCAAAATTTTGCTCGTGGCAACGTGCACCATGTCTCTACGGAGAATGCGCAACAAGAGGATGACATGGTGATTGGTATGTTCCTCGCAAACTCCAACCCGGCGACTATGTTATTTGATTCTGAAGCATCGCATTCATTCATTTCATCAAAATATGTTGCCAAGTATAGTTTGCCTATCTCTCATATGAAGTTTACTCTATTGGTTAAGTCTTTTGGAGGAGAGATGAGGACAAATATAGTATATCCAAAAGTAAGCCTTATAATAAGGGGGTAGACTTCTTTGCCAACCTCATTGTTTTGGATTCTCAAGGATTGGACATTATACTTGGTATGGACTGGTTGAGGAAGCACAATGGAGTCATTGAATGTGCCACAAAGACGGTGAAGTTGACCAATGAGGAAGGGATCACAATAGAATTTGAAGCATCTCAGCATGCACTGAAGCAATTGGAGCTAAATCATATGGACGGTGTCGCAATTGAGGAGATACTGGTGGTGTGTGATTTTTTGGACATGTTCCCGGATGAGTTGCCAGGTATGCCACCAGATCAAGACATTGAATTCGTTATTGATTAAATACCTGGAACTGCACCTATGTCTAAGAGGCCCTATAGGATGCCTCCTAAGGAATTAGCGGAGCTCAAGAAGCAAATTCAAGAGCAATTAGAGAAGGGTTTTATTCGCCCAAGCTCTTCACCTTGGGGAGCACCCGCTCTTTTCGTGCATAAGAAGGATGGGTCACAAAGGATGTGTGTGGATTACCGAGCTCTCAACGAGGTGACCATCAAGAACAAGTACACCTTGCCTCGCATAGAAGACTTGTTTGATCGGATGAAGGGTGCTTGTGTCTTCTTCAATATTCATTTGAGGTCGGGATACTTTAAAATGAAGATTAGACCGCCGGACATACCTAAGACAGATTTCAGGACACGGTATGGGTCTTATGAGTACACCGTGATGTCCTTTGGATTGACCAATGCACCTGCCTACTTTATGTACCTCATGAATAAGGTTTTCATGGAGTACTTGGATAAGTTTGTTATGGTGTTTATTGATGACATTATGATCTACTCGAAGGATGAGAAGGAACACGAGGAACACTTGAGGCTTACGTTGCAGAAATTGAGGGAGGACCAATTGTATGCCAAATTCAGCAAGTGCCAGTTTTGGTTGAAAGAGGTGTTGTTTTTGGGTCATATCATCTCGGGAGGAGGAGTATCAGTCGACCCCAGAAAAGTGAGGGATGTGCTAAAATGGGAGCCACCACAAAACGTAAAGGAAATAAGTAGTTTTCTTGGGATGGCTGGATATTTCCGTCAATTCATCAAGGACTTTTCCAAGATAGCCAAGCCAATGACAGAATTGCTAATGATGGGAAAGGCTTTCCGGTGGACTGAAGCTTGTCAATACAGTTTTGAGGAGCTAAAGAAGAGGTTAACTACAGCCCAGTTTTGGTTTTGCCAGATGTGAGTAAAAGGTTCGATATTTATTGTGATGCATCGAGACAAGGACTTGGATGTGTATTGATGCAAGAAGGTCAAGTGGTCGCCTATGCATCAAGGCAATGAAGAAACATGAGCAGAATTACCCAACACATGATTTGGAACTCGCAGCCGTGGTACACGCATTGAAAATTTGGAGACACTACATCCTTGGACATAGGTGTGAAATTTATACGGATCATAAGAGCCTTAAGTATATTTTCACACAAACGGATCTGAATTTGAGGCAACGAAGATGGTTGGAGCTCATCAAGGATTATGATTTGGTAATTAATTATCATCCAGGAAAAGCCAATGTAGTGGCCGATGCCTTGAGTAGAAAAGGAGTAAGTCACCAACTCACGGTTCGAGAATTACCATCCGAGTTATGTAAGGAGTTTGAACGGTTGAACATTGGATTTGTGAATGAGATGGGAATGATGGAGTTAAATCGACATTGGAACAAGAAATTTGAGAAGGTCAGACTAAGGATGAGGAAATTCAGGAGATCAAAGAGAGGACCCAGGAAGGAAGGGAATTCAGGTTTGATGAGGACGAACACGGTACCCTATGGCTTGGAAAAAGGATTGTCGTGCCTAATGTGAAGCATATTCGGAAGATAATATTAAAGTAGGCACATGACTCGCCATACTCAATTCACCCCGGTTGTACAAAGATGTACAAGGACTTAAAGACTTGTTATTGGTGGGCTAGCATGAAAAAGGACATAGCCGAATATGTAGCTTTGTGTGATTTGTGCCAACGAGTCAAGGCGGAACATCAAAGGCCAACGGGATTATTGCAGCCATTAAAGATCCCGGAATGGAAGTGGGAAGAGATTGGCATGGACTTTATAGTTGGATTGCCATGTACCCAGTCGGGATACGATTCAATTTGGGTAATTGTGGATCTGTTGACCAAATCAGCTCATTTTGTTCCTGTCAAGACCACCTATACCACTGCGAAGCTAGCAGAGGTATATATATGGAGCACATTGTGTGCCGACATGGTATTCCAAAGAAGATAGTATCAAATAGAGGTTCTCAATTTACCTCCAGACTCCGGCAGAAATTGCATGAAGCATTGGGAACAAGGTTGAATTTCAGTTCGGCATATCACCCTCAAACGGATGGACAAACCGAGAGAACCAATCAGATTTTGGAGGACATGTTAAGAGCTTGTGCTTTGAAGCATGGGAAGAGTTGGGACAAGAGCTTGCCATATGCATAGTTTTCATACAACAATAGTTACCAAGCAAGTTTGAAAATGTCACCTTATGAAGCACTATATGGAAGGAAGTGTTGGAGACCCTTGTTTTGGAATGAGACAGGGGAGACTCAAGTATTTGGTCTGGATGTGTTACTACAAGCTGAAAAGCAAGTTCATATTATTCATGAAAACTTAAGGGCTGCCCAATCGAGGCAAAAGGGCTATGCGGACAATATTAGAAGGAAACTAGCATTTGAAATAGGAGACTTCTTTTACCTCAAGGTGTCACCAATGAGAGGTCATAAGAGGTTTAACATGAGAGGCAAGCTAGCACCTCGTTATATTGGGCCATTCAAGATTTTGGACAAAAGAGGAGAAGTAGCATATAAGTTAGAGATGCTAGCTCACATAGCGGATGTTCATAATGTCTTTCATGTTTCCCAGCTCAAAAAGTGTTTAAGGGTACCCGAATAATAAGTGCCAATGGAAGAATTGGAACTAGAGGAAGATTTGACTTATGCCGAGCAACCGATCAAAATCTTGGAAACCAGAGAGAGAGTTACAAGAAGCAAGGTCATCAGATGGTCTAAAGTGCAATGGAAGCATCACACAGAATCGGAAGCAACATGGGAGCAAGAAGAAGATCTCAAGACGGAATTTCCCTATCTTTTCTTTTCCGCGTCAAATCTCGAGGGTGATATTCATTTTAAGGGGGGTAGGTTCGTAACACCCTCATATTCATGCATCATGCCCTGCATCCATCATTGAAGATGTTGAACATTAATCGACATAAAAAGGAATAAGTTTAAAATGAATTAGAAACAAAACCTCACTTAAGAATTCGGGGAAGTGCGGGCTAGTCCTATTTTGTGCGGACTAGTCCGATTTCTCTCTGAATTCAATCATCTTGGCCGTTTTGCTGCGGACTAGTCTGTTTTTTGCCCCTGGACACTTTCGGATTTGCCCGGTACTGTACGGACTAGTCCGGTGTTCCAATTCCTTGGAAATTTTGCTAAGTCCCTGGACTTGTCCGGACTAGTCTGGTATTCTAGCGGACTTGTCCATTTTGCCCTATGACTAAAGTCGGACTTGTCCGATTTTCGGCCAGACTTGTCTGTTTTTCCCCTCTGGATAAGTTCGAACTTCTCCGATGTTTAGTCCGGACTTGTCCGATATATCTCTATCCAACTTCGGACTAGTCCGACCCTTTTCGTACTTGTCCGATAAATCGCGACTCTGAGTTGATCTTTTGTTTCACGACTTGTTTCTTAGGTTTTACATTAAGCGGGCCTAGGGACATCGTGCCTAACTCTTTTAGACCCCATGTGGGACTCTAAACCGACCCCTACTCATCTCAAACTCGAAATCCATCTAACCCTAGCCTCCACCTCTATATAAACAACCCCACCCCTTGGCTTGACATCTATTTGCCACTTTTCGATCACACCAAAACCCTAACTCGTGGAGAGCCGTCACCAAGGATTGAGAAGGAGATCCAGAGCAAGAAGAAGAAGAGGAGGAAATGAAAGAGGGTCAAGATCTCCATCAACTTCGTGTTCTCCATCGCCAATTCACCTCCAAGTTCATCATCAACCCTTGATCGTTGATTCATTGGAGTTCTAAACACCTAGTATGCCTTCTACTTATTTTTCCTTACGTGAATTCAATCCCAAGTCTCCAAATTCTCAATCTAGAAAATTCTAGTTTGCTAGTTCAGCGAAGTGCGGACTTGTCTGGTCCCTAGCGGGCTAATCTGATTTTCCTGGCTAAATTGTGTTGAATTACTTCCAAAATTAGATTGAATCAACTCCAAACCTGTATAAAGTTGTTAAAAGCTATTAGAACTAGTTAGTGATCATTAAAAGCAACTCATTAACAAGTTCCACCATGCATTTGCATCAATCATGCATGTCATGTCATATTGAGTATTATATGTGCTTTTTTTATTGTAATTCTTGTCTTGTATGTTTGTTGTGTGGATTAGATAGATTTGTGCTAGAGAGTGTCGCGGAGGATCTACAGCACCAAAAGTTTGAAGGCTTTGACCCGAACCAATCTCAAGAGCAAGGCAAGTGTCGTCGAAGCATATTGATCCTGTTTTGAAATAAATGTTTTGTTTTTAAAACTGCATGCTTGTGTCAATTTGATGGGAATCCTATGGTAGGAAGTTTACTAGATTTGTTTAACCACCCTTGTCACCTGGAATTCATGGTAGAGAGTCGGGATGCGCTTTTTACCTTTTTGCTCCACTTAATTAATTGGGACGGGAGCACAACTATACCACTTAACTTAATTATGCATTTATGAGATTTGATTAACATGAACTGGTTAATATGATGTGGTATTGGGTGATCTAAGCAAGCCTGGTATGTTGATGGGTTGGATGTTATGGTGGTTTGCTTGCTTTAGATCTAAGGACCGGTTCATGCGAGAATAAGCCAGGACTACAGTGCCACAATGAGGCCAAGTATGGGTGCGGCGTAGCTGATTAATTAGGGCTTTGCTAGTGCTATTTGGACCATTAAGGATGCTCGGGGAAGGGGTAGTCGGGTTGGGTTTGTTGATGATTGGTGGGACTACCCTGGGATCCGAATGGTTCAAGAGGGGGCCCTTGGTTGAAGATGTGCTCAATTGGAGGCATCGCCACCGGTGAAACCTCAGTGGGGTCTAATAGGCTAGTAATCCCTTTGTAAAGGCTATTTTGTGATCTCTTGGCCACAAACCAACGGAAGTGTGTAATGTGACCGACGGGTCACGGGCATAAGGGAGGTTCTTAGTCACCGAAAGGCGATGAAATCACAAAAATGTGGGTAAAGTGGTACAAACTCTGCAGAGTCTAATAAACTATCATGATAGCCGTGCTCCCGGTTAAGAGCACCTGGATGACCTACAGGATTAGAGGGAAATTGAGTTTTGGGATGGTTTGGTATTGGTTACGATTATGGTTGATAACATGGTTATGGTTATGGATGGTATTATGAATTATGGCAATGAATATGGTTAATGTTAATGAGAAAGTTGGAATTTGGATGATGGTAATGAAATATGGACTGGAATTATGATAATTACATGGGTTATGATGGGATTATCTCACATAGACATAGTATAATGCTCTTTACTTGTTTTAATGTACTTTTCAGCACTTATCCATTATTATTGTCAGCATTTGAATCAGCTACATGCCATACTTTCCACACTTGCTGAGTATGACATGTACTCACCCTTGCAATTCCCCCACCAACAGTTGTAGTTCAAGATTGGGAGTTTAACGATGATAATGCGGAGTTCTAGGTCGTTTCTACCGTCAGCTTTGCCTGTGGAGTGTTGGAGTTGTGCTATACCTATTTGTTTATGCTGTTTAGTTGCTTAGTTTGCTCAATTCGGTTTATTTCTGCCGCATTAGTTCAAACTTGTCATTAATATTCATTAGAGTTTGTATTCAATGATAGTATGAATTGTGTAATAAAATTGGTTAATTAATCTTGTTCTGTGGTAATTTTCTGCATATTCTTTTGTGGTTGCACTCGTGTATGTGTGTTGAACGTCCTGGGCACACATATGCGTTCACTTGGTTCATTTTTGGAACCGGGTGTCACATATTATCAATGCCTTGTTTAAGCTACATGTCATTATTTTCCACACTTGCTGAGTACGACATGTACTCACCCTTGCAATTCCCCCACCAACAGTTTCAGGTGATGTTTGGGAGTATCGTGATGATAATGCGGAGTACTAAGTTGTGTGCTGCCGTCAACTTGCTTGTGGAGTTGCTTGGAACCGCGATATCCCTTTTGCTTAGTTTAGATTATTTCCACTGCAGTATAGTCTCATTATAATTAATGATCATTAGAGTGTAACTTGAAGATTATTTGAATATTGTAATAAAAGTACTTCTTTAATCATCTGTGTCATGATAATTATCTATTTATCATTTGTAAATCACTTGTGTATGTGTGTTAAACATTCTGGGCACACGTATGCATCACGCTTGGTTCAGTTTTCGAACCGGGTATCACAAATTGGTATCAGAGCCACAGGTTGACCGTAGGATGCAGCATAGATAGAATGGACACATTAGAGCACATAGGAACACTCAGAAAATATTGTGGTCTGTTTGGTGTTGACGGCTCCTAAGATATACTAACAAATCATCCCTGGCAATGGCGCCAGAAATGCTTGTTGACGGCTCCTAAGATATACTAACAAATCATACCCAGCAACGGTGCCAGAAATGCTTGTTGGTATTTCTTATGCACCATTAACTAAACATCTCCAACTGATATGTTAGACATGCTTGTTAATGATTCTATTGGATCACATAGTGAATTCCGCAAGCGCACAGAGATATCATTGTAGCATTTCCCCTTAAGAGTATTCCCAAGGTTGTCATTTATTTGATCCGAAAGGAAGGCAGGTAAGAGATATAACAATCATCAAGTGGAAATGGTAGAAAGGTCTAGGTAACAATCTAGTAAGGATGGATAAAATAATAGTGGAGGTAGTGTGACACATACAAAAGCTTTCAAGTCTAAGGGGGGTAAGAGGATCCTAGAGGTTAGTTAAGGTTGAGAGTTATGGAGGTGCTCCTACTATGCTCTATTGTACATATACATAGTCTAAACTAATTATTCATAAGCTAGATCAATAGTGAATACTTATGCTATGTGGTTCAACACATCGGGCACGGGCTTACCCCTAGCAATACTAGGGCGACTCCCACCAAGAGCCTGTGGCATAGCCGAACTCGGAGGATTACAAAGGACAGATAGGACCGTCACCACCTACTGCCTACCTCTTCAATCCGTGGGTCTACGAGACATCCAATGCTACTTAGCTATCCTAGCACCATGCTAGCATATTAAGTAACTACCTTAAGAGCCTAGGCACAATCCATCCTAAGGCAATGAATTGAATTATCATTGAACCAATGTTGATACACAACATAATTATCCATACTAAGCTAGTTATGTTATAATTAACTAGACTATAGTGGGGGTCTATAGGTTCTATGATAATGAGATATGTTCATGATGAAACAGTCATAGAAGCTATACCTTCCACATACATGGACTCCACAATCAAACAAGAAACGCTTTGCCCAAGTATATGTATAAGTAGAGACTAAAGATACTATCTTTGTTGTGCATAAAGTCACAAATACAAGAAAGAATACATGAGCCATACCTTTCCCAATGTAGGATTGGGAAGAGAGAGACTCCTTACTTGTGACGCCCGGTTCCGAAAAATGAACCAAGCTAACGCATATGTGTGCCCAGGAAGTTCATCACACATACACGAGTGCAATCACAAACGATATACAAAAATTTACCACGGAACAAGATTAACTAACCACATTTTATTACGCAAACTAGATTATCCTCAAGTACAAGCTCTAATGAATATTAGTGACAAGTTCAACTAATGTAGCAGAAATAAACTAATTAAGCAAACTAAACAGCTGGACAGCATAAGCAATAGGGTATAGTGCAGCTCCAATAACACCACAGGCAAAGCTGACGGTAGACACGGCCTAGAACTCCGCATTATCACCATTAAACTCCCAATCTTGACCTACAACTGTTGGGGGGGATTGCAAGAGTGAGTACATGTCATACTCAGCAAGTGTGGAAAGTATGACATGTGGCTGATTCAAATGTCGACAATAATAATGGCAAAGTGCTGAAAAGTACATTAAAAACATTTGAAAAGCAATATATTATATGTATGTGAAATAAGCCCATCATAATCATACGTAATACCATAATACCAAATCTGAATTCATTACCATCATCAATAATTCCAGATTTCACCATTTGCCAATAACCATATTCAATACCATAAATAAATCCATAATCATAATACCAACCATAACCATCCCAAATACCATCCCAATACCAAGTACCCTCTAATCATGGAAGTTGTCCAAGTGCTCATAACCGGGAGCACGGCTATCATGATAGTTTATTAGACTCTGCAGAGTTTGTACCTCCTTACCCACGTGTTCGTGATTTCATCACCTTGCGATGACTAGATCCTCTATTATGCCGTCTCACACTTCCATCGGTGTGTGGCCAAGAGATCACAAAATAGCCTTTACAAAGAGATTACTAGCCTATTTAGACCCCAATGAGGTTTCACCGGTGGTGATGCCTCCAACTGAGCCCATCTTCAACCAAGGGCCCCCTCTTGAGCCATTCGGATCCTAGGGTAGTCCCACCAATCATCAACAAACCCAATCCGACTACCCCTTCCCCGAGCATCCTTAATGGTCCAAATAGCACTGGCAAATCCCTAATTAATCAGCTACGCCGCACCCATACTTGGCCTCGTGGTGGCACTGTAGTCCTGGCTTATTCTCGCATGAACTGGTCCTTAGATCTAAAGCAAGCAAACCACCATGACATCCAACCCATCCACATACCATGCTTGCTTATATCACCCATTATCATATCATTTTAACCAGTTCACATTAATTATAGTCTCATCCATGCATAATTAAATTGAGTGGTGTAGTTGTTTTCCATCCCAGTTGATTAAGCGAAGCAAAAAGGTAAAAAACCCTTCCCGACTCTCTACCATAAACTCCGGGTGACAAAGGTGGTCAAACAACGCTAGTAAACTTCCTACATAGGATTCCCATCAATTTGACACAAGCATGCAATTTTGCAATCAAACATTTATTTAAAAATAGGATCAATATGCGTCAAGGACACTTGCCTTGCTCTTGCTGTTGATTAGGGTCAAAGCCTTCAAACTCTTGGTGCTGTAGATCCTCCGTGGCACTCTCTAGCGCAAATCCGTCTAATCCGCACAATAAACATACAAGATAAGAAACACAATCAAAGAGTGCACAAATATTACTCAATATGACATGACATGCATGATTTATGCAAATGCAAGGTAAAACTTGTTACTAGATTGCTTTTAATGATCACTAACTAGTTCTAATAGCTTTTAACAACTTTATACAGGTTTGTATTCGATTAGATCAAATTTTAGAATTAATTCAACCCAATTTAACCAGGAAGATCGGACTAGTCCGCTAGGGACCGGACAAGTTCGCACTCCGCGAGATCAGCAGATTAGGGTTTTCTTGATCGATGTGAATTTGGAGATTAGGGGTTGGATTCACGTAAGGAAAATAGAATAGAAGGTATATCAGGTGTTTAAGACTCCAATGAATCAAGAAACTTGGAGGTAGCACTTGGATCTTGGTGATCTTGGGTTGGTGATGAACTTGGAGATGAATTGGTGATGAAGAACGAAAACTTGGTGGGGATCTTGATCCTCTTTCGTTTCCTCCTCTTCTTCTTCTTGCTTGGGATCTTCTCCTCCCTCCTTGATGGTGGATCCCCACGAACTAGGGTTTGGGTGGGTGGAAAAGTGGCAAATAAATGTTAATCCAAGGGGTGGGGCTGTTTATATAGAGGTGGAGGCTAGGGTTAGATGGATTTCGAGTTTGGGAGGAGTAGAGGCCGGTTTAGAGTCCCACACGGGCTCTAAAAGAGTTAGGCATGACACCCCTAGGCCCACTTAACGTGAAACCCAAGAAACAAGTCGTAAAACAAAAGATCAACTCAGAGTTGCGAAATATCGGACAAGTCCGGACAGGACCGGACTAGTCCGAAGTTGTCCAGAGAGAAAATTGGACAAGTCTGGCCAAACATCGGACGAGTCCGACTTTAAACAGAGAGGAAAACGGTCAAGTCCGCTGGAACACCGGACTAGTCCGGAAAAGTCCAAGGACTTAGCAATATTTCAAGGATTCTTGGAATATCGGACTAGTCCGCACAAAATCGGACAAGTCCGAAAGTTTCCAGAGGCAAAATCGGACTAGTCCGCAGCAAAAACGGACAAGTTCGTTTTTAGTCAGAGAGAAATCGGACTAGTCCTCAGCAAAATCGGACTAGTCTGCACTTTCCTGCATTTTAAGTGCGGTTTTGCTCCGAATCAATTTCAAACTCGTTCCTCTTTATGTGGTTTAGTGTTAAACATGTATATGAGTGTATGTAGGGCATGATGCATGAAAATTAGGGTGTTACAAACCTACCCCCCTTAAAATGAATCTCGCCCTCGAGATTCGACGCGGAAGAGAAAAGATAGGAAAAGTCCTTCTTGATATCATCCTCCAATTCCCATGTTGCTTCTTTTTCTGTGTGGTGCTTCCATTGAACCTTACACCATCTAATAACCTTGTTCCTTGTGACTCTCTCCTTAGTTTCCAAGATTTTGACCGGTTGTTCGGCATAAGTCAAATCTTCCTCTAGTTCCAATTCTTCCATTGGCACTTGTTCTTCTGGTACTCTCAAGCACTTCTTGAGCTGGGAAACCTGAAAGACATCATGCACGTCCGAAAGATGAGCTGGCATCTCCAACTTATATGCTACTTCTCCTCTTTTGTCCAAAATCTTGAATGGTCCAATATAACGAGGTGCTAGCTTTCCTCTTATGTTAAACCTCTTATGACCTCTTATTGGTGACACCTTGAGGTAAACAAAATCTCCTATTTCAAAGGCTAATTTCCTTCTCCTATTATCCGCATAGCCTTTTTGCCTTGACTGGGCAACCCTCAAGTTTTCACGAATTATTTGGACTTGCTTTTAGGCTTCTTGCAACACGTCCGGACCAAATACTTGAGTTTCTCCTGCCTCATTCTAGAACAAAGGTGTCCTACACTTCCTCCCATAAAGCGCTTCATATGGCGACATCTTCAAACTTGCTTGGTAACTATTTTTGTAAGAAAGTTCCGCGTATGGCAAGCTTTTGTCCCAACTCTTCCCATGCTTCAAAGCACAAGCTCTTAACATGTCCTCCAAAATCTGATTGGTCCTCTCGGTTTGTCCATCATTTTGAGGATGATATGCTGAACTAAAATTCAACCTCGTTCCCAAAGCTTCATGCAATTTTTGCGAAAATCTGGAGGTAAATTGAGAACCTCTATCCGACACAATCTTCTTCGGGACTCCGTGTCGACACACAATATGCTCCATGTATATTTCGACTAATCGTGCAGCTGTATATTTGGTCTTCACAGGGACAAATTGAGCCGACTTGGTTAAGCGATCCACAATTACCCAAATTGAGTCATACTCGGACTGAGTACGTGGTAACCCAACTATGAAGTCCATTCCAATTTCTTCCCACTTCCATTTCAGAATCTTCAACAGTTGCAATAATCCGGCTGGCCTTTGATGTTCCGCCTTGACTCGTTGGCACACATCACACAATGCTACGTATTCAGCTATGTCCTTTTTCATGCTATCCCACCAATAGCAAGTCTTCAAGTCTTTGTACATCTTTGTACAACCAGGGTGAATTGAGTAAGGCGAGTCATGTGCCTCCTTTAATATTGTCTCCCGAATATGCTTTACATTAGGCACAACGATCCTCTTTCCAAGCCATAAGGTACCATGTTCGTCTTCATCAAATCTGAATTCTCTCCCTTCCTCGATCCTTTCCTTGATTTCCTTGATCTCCTCATCTGCGGTTCATGCCTCTCGAATTTCTTGCTCCAAGGTTGGGTTTAACTCCATCATCTCCATCTCATTTACAGACCCGAGTTTCAACCTTTCAAACTCCTTACATAACTCGAATGGTAACTCTCGAACCGTGAGTTGATGACTTACTCCTTTTCTACTCAAAGCATCGGCCACTATGTTGGCTTTTCTCAGATGATAGTTGATCCCCAAATCATAATCTTTGATGAGCTCCAACCATCTCCGTTGCCTCAAGTTCAGATCCGTTTGTGTGAACATATACTTCAAACTCTTATGATCCATATAAATTTCACACCTATGTCCAAGAATGTAGTGTCTCCAAATTTTCAATGTGTGTACCACGGCCGCGAGTTCCAAATCGTGCGTGGGTAATTCTGCTCATGTTTCTTCAATTGTCTTGATGCATAGGCGACCACTTGACCTTCTTGCATCAATACACATCCAAGTCCTTGTATCGATGCGTTGCAATAAATGTCAAAACTCTTGCTTACATCCGGCAATACCAAAACTGGGGCTGTTGTCAACCTCTTCTTCAACTCCTCAAAACTATTTTGACAAGCTTGAGTCCATTGGAAAGCCTTTCCCTTCATTAGAACTCCGTCATTGGCTTGGCTATCTTGGAAAAGTCCTTGATGAATCGACGGTAATATCCAGCCATCCCAAGAAAACTTCTTATTTCCTTGACAGTTTGCGGTGGTTCCCACTTCAACACGTCTCTCACTTTCCCGGGTCAACCGATACTCCTCCTCCTGAGATTATATGACCCAAAAATGGCACCGCTTTCAACCAAAACTAACACTTGTTGAACTTGGCATACAATCGATGCTCCCTCAATTTCTGCAATGTAAGCCTCAAGTGTTCCTCATGTTCTTTCTCATCCTTCGAGTAGATCATAATGTCATCAATAAACACCACAACGAACTTATCCAAGTACTCCATGAAGACGTTATTCATGAGGTACATAAAGTATGCAGGTGCATTTGTCAATCCAAAGGACATCACAGTGTACTCATAAGATCCATACCGTGTCCTAAAAGCTGTCTTGGGTATGTCTGATGGTCTAATCTTCATTTGAAAGTATCCTGACCTCAAATCAATCTTAGAGAAAACACAAGCACCCCTCATCTGATCAAACAAGTCCTCTATTCGTGGCAAGGTATACGTTCTTGATGGTCACCTCGTTGAGAGCTCGGTAATCCACACACATCCTTTGGGATGCATCCTTCTTGTCCACAAATAGAACGGGCGCTCCCCAAGGCGAAGAGCTAGGGCGAATGAAACCCTTCTCTAATTGCTCTTGAATCTGCTTCTTGAGCTCCGCTAATTCCAAAGGAGGCATCCTATACGGCCTCTTAGCTATAGGTGCAGTTCCAGGTATTAAATCAATAACAAACTCAATGTCTCGATCGGGTGGCATACCTGGCAACTCATCTGGAAAAACATCCAAAAATTCACACACCACCGGAATCTCCTCAATTGAGGCACCGTCCATATGATTCAGCTCCAATTGCTTCGGTGCGGTTTGAGATGTTTCAAATTCTATGATGATCCCTTCCTCATTGGTCAACTTCACCGTCTTTGTGGCACACTCAATAACTCCATTGTGCTTCCTCAACCAGTCCATACCAAGTATAATGTCCAATCCTTGGGAATCCAGAACAATGAGGTTGGCGGAGAAGTCTACACCCCTTATCCTAAGGCTTACTTTTGGACATACTATATTTGTCCTCATCTCTCCTCCAGGAGACTTAACCAATAGAGTAAACTTCATATGAGATATAGGCAAACTAACATACTTCGATGCAATGAATGAATGTGATGCTCCAGAATCAAATAACATAGTCGCGGGGTTGGAGTTGGCGAGAAACATACCAATGACCACATCATCCGCTTGTTGAGCATCCTCCGTAGAGACATGGTTCTCGTTGCCACGAGCAAAATTCTGCTGTCCCCGGTTTCCTTGCGGCGCTCCTCCATTGGGTATTGGGTTTTGCCTCGGTGCATTGCTTCCTTGACCAAGGCCTGACTTAGGACATTGATGCGCAAAGTGTCTAGATTCTCCACAAGTATAACACTTCTTAACTCCGCCAGAGTTATTGGGACGAGCTTGGTTTTGAACACTTGCAGCAGGAAAATTAGCACGAGGTGCATAAGGTATTGGAGGCCTAGGTGCTTGCATGATAGGGCGTTGCTGCACAAACTGAGTTGGGCGCGGTGCAAATCCAGGGCGTTGAGCAGGAATAGAGGAGCTGTAATAGGGGGCATTGGGTGGTGCAAGGCGAGGGCGCACATTACTTCCTTGTTGTTGTCCTTGATATGGCGCCTTCCTCTTGATTTCTTGCACCATCTCACGGATTTTGTTATCAACCACAATTGCTTTGTCCACAAGCTTCTGAAAATTTGCATAATCGTAGTTGAGTAGTTGCACTTGGATCTCATTGTTCAAGCCCCTCATGAACAAATATTGCTTCCGGCTGTCCCGACTAACATCCTCAGGCGCGTACCTTGAGAGTTGAGTGAACTTATTGAGATATTCACTTACGCTTGACTTTCCATGCCTTAAATTCTCAAATTCTTGCCTCTTCAAGATCATAACACCCTCCGGCACATAATGAGAACGAAAATTCTCCTTGAATTTGGTCCAAGTAATTCTCTCTTGGTTCTCATGAGCATTGCAATAAGAATCCCACCAATCCGCAGCTGCTCCAACGAGTTGATGAGAAGCGAACAGGACCTTCTCCCGGTCACTGCATTGGACAATGGCTAGCTTCTTCTCCACGAACTTGAGCCAATCATCCGCATCCATAGGGTCAGCGGCTTGAGCAAAGGTTGGCGGCCTAGTCCTCATAAACTCTCCCAATCGGTTATGAAGAGGCGGGGGTGGTGGTGGAGGCATGTGGGGCTGATTGTTGATATTGCCAGCCTACAGCTGTCCCATTGTCTGTATCATGGTCTGCATGAGCTGGGTTTGCATAGCCAAAAGCTGCTCAATGGTGATAGCTCCCTGAGTAGATCCTTGTCCAATGTTGTTCTGAGGCACTCCATTGTTCTCCTCCTCATTATTGCCATCCCTCTGGTTGCGAGTCCTCACCATCTGAAGAAAAGCAATAGGTAAGAATTAGAAAACGCCCCCAACTATATGCATCAAGGGATATGAAACTAAACAGCTAGCTACACTAGCCTAGGTGGACATGGCAATGCTAAGGCATCCCAAAATCCTCTATTAAGCACACAAGCAAGCAATATATATAGCAAACAGCACTCCAAGCAAAAACACATCGATTCCTAAGTGCTCCTATGTGCTCTAAAGTGTCCATTCTATCTAGGTTGCATCCTACGGTCAACCTGTGGCTCTGATACCAATCTGTGACACCCGGTTCTGAAAAATGAACCAAGCTAACGCATATGTGTGCCCAGGATGTTAATCACACATACAAGAGTGCAATCACAAACGATATACAGAAATTTACCATGGAACAAGATTAACTAACCAAATTTTATTACACAAACCAGATTATCCTCAAATACAAGCTCTAATGAATATTAATGACAAGTTCAACTAATGCAACGGAAATAAACTAATTAAGCAAACTAAACAGCTGGACATCATAAGTAATAGGGTATAGCGCAGCTCCAATAACACCACAGGCAAAGCTGACGGTAGACACGGCCTAGAACTCCGCATTATCACCATTAAACTCCCAATCTTGACCTGCAACTGTTGGGGGGATTGCAAGAGTGAGTACATGTCATACTCAGCAAGTGTGGAAAGTATGACATGTGGCTGATTCAAATATCGACAATAATAATGGCAAAGTGCTGAAAAGTACATTAAAAACATTTGAAATGCAATATATTATATGTATGTGAAATAAACCCATCATAATCATAAGTAATACCATAATACCAAATCTAAATTCATTACCATCATCAATAATTCTAGATTTCACCATTTGCCAATAACCATATTCAATACCAGAAATAAATCCATAACCATAATACCAACCATAACCATCCCAAATACCATCCCAATACCAAGTACCCTCTAATCATGGAAGTTGTCCAGGTGCTCATAACCGGGAGCACGGCTATCATGATAGTTTATTAGACTCTGCAGAGTTTGTACCTCTTTACCCACGTGTTCGTGATTTCATCACCTTGCGATGACTAGAACCTCTATTATGTCATCTCACACTTCCATCGGTGTGTGGCCAAGAGATCACAAAATAGCCTTTACAAAGAGATTACTAGCCTATTTAGACCCCACTGAGGTTTCACCAGTGGCGATGCCTCCAACTGAGCACATCTTCAACCAAGGGCCCCCTCTTGAGCCATTCGGATCCTAGGGTAGTCCCACCAATCATCAACAAACCCAATCCGACTACCCCTTCCCCGAGCATCCTTAATGGTCCAAATAGCACTGGCAAATCCCTAATTAATCAGCTACGTCGCAACCATACTTGGCCTCGTGGTGGCACTGTAGTCCTGGCTTATTCTCGCATGAACCGGTCCTGAGATCTAAAGCAAGCAAACCACCATGACATCCAACCCATCCACATACCATGCTTGCTTAGATCACCCATTATCATATCATTTTAACCAGTTCATATTAACCATAGTATCATCCATGCATAATTAAATTGAGTGGTGTAGTTGTTTTCCATCCCAGTTGATTAAGCGAAGCAAAAAGGTAAAAAGACCTTCCCGACTCTCTACCATAAACTCCGGGTGACAAGGGTGGTCAAACAACGCTAGTAAACTTCCTACCATAGGATTCCCATCAATTTGACACAAGCATGCAATTTTGCAATCAAACATTTATTTAAAAATAGGATCAATATGCTTCAAGGACACTTGCCTTGCTCTTGCTGTTGATTAGGATCAAAGCCTTCAAACTCTTGGTGCTGTAGATCCTCCGTGGCACTCTCTAGCGCAAATCCGTCTAATCTGCACAATAAACATACAAGACAAGAAACACAATAAAAGAGTGCACAAATATTACTCAATATGACATGACATGCATGATTTATGCAAATGCAAGGTAAAACTTGTTACTAGATTGCTTTTAATGATCACTAACTAGTTCTAATAGCTTTTAACAAGTTTATACAGGTTTGGATTCGATTAGATCAAATTTTAGAATTAATTCAACCCAATTTAAACAGGAAGATTGGACTAGTCCGCTAGGGACCGGACAAGTCCGCACTCCGCGAGATCAGCAGATTAGGGTTTTCTAGATCGACGTGAATTTGGAGATTAGGGGTTGGATTCATGTAAGGAAAAGAGAATAGAAGGTATACCATGTGTTTAGGACTCCAATGAATCAAGAAACTTGGAGGTAGCACTTGGATCTTGGTGATCTAGGGTTGGTGATGAACTTGGAGATGAATTGGTGATGAAGAACGAAAAATTGGTGGAGATCTTGATCCTCTTTCGTTTCCTCCTCCTCTTCTTCTTGCTTGGGATCTTCTCCTCCCTCCTTGATGGTGGCTCCCCATGAACTAGGATTTGGGTGGGTGGAAAAGTGGCAAATAGATGTTAATCCAAGGGGTGGGGCTGTTTATATAGAGGTGGAGGCTAGGGTTAGATGGATTTCGAGTTTGGGAGGAGTAGAGGCCGGTTTAGAGTCCCACACGGGCTCTAAAAGAGTTAGTCATGACGCCCCTAGGCTCACTTAACATGAAACCCAAGAAACAAGTCGTAAAACAAAAGATTAACTCGGAGTCGCGAATTATCGGACAAGTCCGGACAGGACCGGACTAGTCCGAAGTTGTCCAGAGAGAAAATCGGACAAGTCTGGCCAAACATCGGACAAGTCCGACTTTAAACAGAGAGGAAAATGGTCAAGTCCGCTGGAACACCGGACTAGTCCGGAAAAGTCCAAGGACTTAGCAATTTTTCAAGGATTCTTGGAATATCGGACTAGTCCGCACAAAATCGGACAAGTCCGAAAGTTTCCAGAGGCAAAATCGGACTAGTCCGCAGCAAAAACGGACAAGTCCATTTTTAGTCAGAGAGAAATCGGACTAGTCCTCAGCAAAATCGGACTAGTCCGCACTTTCCTGCATTTTAAGTGTGGTTTTGCTCCGAGTCAATTTTAATCTCGTTCCTCTTTATGTGGTTTAATGTTAAACATGTATATGAGTGTATGTAGGGCATGATGCATGAAAATTAGGGTGTTACATTACTCCTTTCCCAATTTGGACTTGGGACTAGAGACTCTCCTCTCTACAACCTAACTCCTCTAAGACTATGGATGATAGTGTATACAATAGAGATGACTCAAGTGGTGTGTGTTGAAGTGAGGGGTAGGGGGTCCTATTTATACTAGTGTTGAGGTCGGTTCCCACCACCAAAAGCGCGTGAATCAGTCACCATTGACTCCTTCAAGCCAGGAGGAGCCAACACGCGTCGTTTGACCGCGTTTGGCGCCAGGAAGGGGTCGGCCGAACCCCTGGTTCGGCCGACCTGGTTAGCACTCCGAACGTGGAGTGCTTCCTCCAGGTGACTTCCAAGTGGGCCCCCTTGATGTATCTGGGTGACAGACCATTGGATCTCCTCGGATACTTCTGTTTATGGGCCATTTGATCCATGGGATGCCACGTGTCGTCGCCTGATTGGCTGGGATGATATTTTATAGGATTGGTCCCTCTATATTTCCTCATTTCCTGCATAAAATGCTGCATACACATATTTCTCCAAGTCCAAGTGGAATTGGGTTATATAGAAAGGTGATGTGTGCAAGAAATGACAAATCCTTCACATAATTGAGTTAAATTGACGGATGAAATTGGTATATAATAGCCGTCAACAAACTCCCCCAAGCTTATCCTTTGCTCGTCCCGAGCAAAGTCAAGACTTTAAGTTGATGATCAGGAGTTGCTACAATGTCTTATTTTCAAAAGTATCTAATGCACAACGAGATACTCTACCTAGTATTGTAGAAATTGGCTATGATACTCTACCTTTCTTAAGTTATCATGGGGCTTATGCTTTTTCATATTCATGAGTAGTTGAAAGGTAGAATAGCAAATGGAGCAAACATAGTCTAGAAATCAAGTTCCACTTAAATCCCAGAGAATTCAATTTAAATAATAAGTATCTCAATTTGATTCTCTCAATCACTCCTTTGTGGATAGTGGAAATATTTTCTCACCAAAGCAAGTATGTGGAGCTTGGTAAGGAAAGTAAGTAGGCATATTTGCATCACATATATTGCTAAGTCAAAAGAGTAAGCCTTAGGAGAATTCAAATCAAAACTTTATGATTCAAGACTAGTGCATGTGTGATGGAGTGGGAGTGGATGTGGAAACATTGAGATGACTCCTTTTTGATGTGGACTCTCTTTATTGCAAGGATGAAACATGGCTACCTTTTTTCTTTTATGCTTATGTAGTAAGCATATTATTTCTTCTTTTTTTTTTCTCATGCTTATGATATAAGCATGCATTTTCTTTTTCTTTTTCTTGTAGCCATGTCTTCTACTCCTTTTTATACAATAACTTGAAGAGATTGCTAACTATGAATAGCATGGAGTTTCTCTTTTTATTGTGGAATGGTGGATATAATAGAATTTTGCTTCCTTCTAGTGTAGAAGTATAGCATGTGCAAGTGAAGTCTTGAATTCAAAAAGACTTGAATGATTTCTCACATAGGTCTATACTAGTTTGACTAGGCTCAATGTGAAAGCAAATAGCATATGCATAAGGTTTTATCTATGTATGAATATCATATGGCTTTGGTAGGTATTTCCAATCAAATGAGGGAAACTTAAATCTTGATAGAATTTCTCCGGAAATCTAAGTTTTACTTTCAAACTAGGACTATCAGCCCTATTACTAATTCTAATATTGCAACAACCTAGAATTAGATTAAGCTTTTGCTACCCACAACTTCCAAATTAAGGTAAAAGTATTTCAAACCAATGAAAGCAATATTCAGAGAGTAGCAAGTTGTAAACTAGAGACTTAGGAAAATAAACAGAGCAACTATTCATCATTTCATCTATGTGAATTCTAAATAATTCTTACCGCACATCTTTATTTGATGATAGAAAATCTAACCTATTTTTATATATATTTTTTTAAGTGCAAGGTGGATGATGGATGGATGGAAAATAAATATGCAAGGAATGTGATACATGTTACCTCAAGTGGGGGTCCTCCCCCAAGCTTGTTCTTCAACTACCTCCGTGATAAGGGTTGAACCCTTGATGACGGAAGTACGCTGCAAGATCGGCTTGTTGTTGTTGTAGCACCGTGTTGAAGTTGGTGAGTTGAGCATCCATGTGTTGTTGCCAATCCTGGGTACCTTGAACATGCTCCTGGAGTGTGTTGTATATGTCACCCGTTCTCACTTCAAGTTCTCCCATACGTCTAGTGAGGTCCGTCATTCCTTGGCTATAGTAATCATGACTTCTAGCCAAAAAGGAATGATGTCCTCTCATGGACGTTGGGGGCAAGCTGCTAGAGCTTGAAGTGGATAAGGGTGGATCCCTTTGCTATTCTTGCCAAGATGATCCCCTAGTCTCATACATCGGAGGTTGAGTCCATTCGGGCGCACAACCCGTTGGGTTCTCTTCCTCTTGGTATTCATGGACCGGAGAGATTATCGGTGGCTTGTCTGTGGCTGTAGCCCTCGCACGATTCCTTGTTACCCTACCAGAGACATTACTTCTTCTTGCTTCCTCAAGGGGAAGAAGATTAATGGTTAGCCTTCGGCATTTGTACAAATGAAAATCCGGGTTAGGTAACCAAATTTCATTGACAAAGCCGGGATAGAAAAATATCAGGGAGCCATCATAATCATGCTTAAGAGTATGTCCTTGCACTAAATAGTCTTCAACAATTTATTCTCTTTCAGTTTCAATATATTCAAATGAAGAGTATTTAAGTGCTCCTACCCTATCAGCAATATGAGTAATCAATGAAGTGCATTCAATTAGTCCTGATTTTGAAATGTAATCTAACCATTGTGTCATTATGGCTTTGACTGGAGCAACTTTATCTTTTTAGTCATGGCAAACAAAATTTTCAATTCATCATCTCGCACAACCCTAACATCTCCCCTAGGGAACATAGTCATAGCCACCCATCTATGCATGAAGCGTAAGGTAGGGTTTTGGATGTGGCTACTCCTAGGAGCCCTACATGTGACCTCACTAGTTAGCTCATGCCAAAAACTTTGTTTGTTAAACTTAGGCAAATTGTCTAAATCTAGCAAACACCATTTATGGAAGCCTAGGATTCTACCTAATTCTTTCCATAGGATGTTGTATTCTTTTTGAAATAATCTAAAAGTAATACCATAAAATCCTATTCTTAGCATGCAAAGGAATTGGATAGTGAGAAGGCATGAACCTTTCTCCTCTATGTGAGCAAAGTCATCAAATCCAATTGCATGCCAAATGGAAAGAAATTCGGAGTCCATACCTATTTTGGAGATCAAATGTGGATCGTAAGCCTTGGTGTGGCGGAACTCACGATCTTGGAGAAGCATGCGTGCTTGATCTTCAACTTCGCTTCGTATGTCGAGGTCGTTGTCATAAAGAAGTTGGTGTGGGTTGCTTCTCTCTTCCATGGGAGTGTCCTCACACACACTTCTCCTCCTTGGGCTTGTACCCATGGAAGAGAGGCATGCACTAGAACCTTCACCATAGCTTGAGCTTGCAGCCTCCTTCCTCTTTCCAAACAACCTCTTCATGTCTTTTTGAGTTCAACAACCAAGAACAAAACAAGGCGAGAAAAATCCGAAAAGAAGCGATGTTTGGAAAACAAAACTCTTGACAAAATTTCTCCTCTTGAAGGCCTGAGTGTAAAATGCAAACAAAAGAAAATCTTTTTGGGGATAGATTTGAGCAAGAGTGTTGAAATGAAGAGCAAGAAAAACAAGGTGAGCTAGAGAGTAACTTGGGGAGGTGTAAAATGATGTGGTGTGTGAAGAGAGGTGCTCCTCACGACCACAATTTATAGGGTGCACCCTCCAAAGGTCACTTGGGTTTCAAAATATAGCCGTTGGAGGAAGGGGAGCCAATTTGGCTCCACTCCCTGTTCGGACGACCAGGAGGTTTGGCCGACCTGACAGGTGGCCCCCCTGGTTCCCCTTTTGGCAAGTGGCTCCCCAATGGCTATAAAGTTAGCACGTTGGTGAAATGCCACATGTGCAGCTCAGAAAAATTGTTTTTCAAATAAAAACCTTTTTTCAAATCCAATAAAATTTTTCTTTTGAAAAAAAGAAAGAAAAATGATAGTTGAGAATATAAGATTTTCAACTTGCTAGGAAAAATCAACTATGCAATGGGAAAATTCCAAATGGGGTGGAAAAAGAAAGAAAGAAAAATAAAGTGGGATAACTACCAATTTAACCTATTGGCGTAGGTCTCACCACCGTCCGATGAGATAGACATTCTTCCGTCTTCATTTCACAGCCGGGCCCGGAGGGATGGGCTTGGACGGCTTGTCTTGCTTCTTCTTCTACCATTCCTTCTTTGGCGGTTCGGTGGACTTGGGCCTTCGGGAAGGTCCAGATGATTCCATCACCTTTGGATATCGACGTGGTTGAAACGACGGATTCTCCTTCTAGATTAATCTTCTCATGAATGCGATGAGTGAGTCCACCTTTGGAGGTGTGACTTCGACCTCTCTGATGTGTTTATCATTTGGCCCATACTTGATTCGAATCATGGAGCATTGCTCTAATATTGGCCGAAAGTTAAATTTTTACTCCTTGCCATTGATATGGAAGTGGATTTCTCCAGCTCCCACATCTATGCGAGCTTTTGCAGTGCTTAGGAATGGACGCCCAAGAATGAGTGGTGTATCTTTCTCAGTGTCCATGTCTAGTACCACAAAATCCACAGGTATGAAGCAGTTCCGGATCTTCAACGGGACATCTTCAGCAATACCCGCTGGATAACGAACTGAAGATTCAGCCAGTTGTAGCTGCATTGGTGTTGGAGTCAGCTCTGTGAAGTTCAACTGGTCAAACACAACCTTGGGCATCACACTGACACTTGCTCCCAGATCACAAAGTGCCTTGTCAAAGTGGTGAGCCCCAATTGAGCATGAAATGGTAGGACATCCGAGGTCCTTCTGCCAGTTGCTCTCTCGTACGAAAATCATGTTGACATTTTTCATCGGAGGTTCTGGCTGGCCTGGCATCTTGCCATTCTCCATCGGAGGAATAGCAGCTGCCAGCTGAGCCAACTGAGTCTCGAGCGTCTTGTTGAAGCTCAGTTGATTCTTGAAGGCTGAGGATAGTCCTTCCATCTTTGCATTGATATTCTCTAGGGTCTTGTCATTAGCTAACAGCTTCTTGGATAGGGCATCATTGATCTTGAGTTGGCTAATGGCAAGTTCTCTCGAGTTGGGCTGATTTCCAGGGTTGCCATTGTTGTTGTACCCTCCTTGAAAGAATGGGCGTTCTTGACCCCACCCTTGACCTCATGGACGATAGCCATTGTTGTTGTTGAAATTTCCGTTGTTGGCGAGGTATAGGGCATCCTCATGAGTTTCTGGGCAGTCATTGCCCATATGACCCGTGTTGCCACAGACTTTACACGTGATGTGAGAGTCTAGGGCATAGGCATTGCCAGACACTTCACCACTGGCTTGTCCATCAATTTTCTTCATTAGGAGGTCTAATTTTGCAGCGATCATGTCCACCTCCTTCAAGGTGTGCATGCCTCGATGTCGGGTATGGAGACGCTCATCGTTCCATCCCATGTTGGATACCATCTTCTCAATAAGATCTTTAGCTTTTTGCACTGTCAATGAGAAGAAGGCTCCTCCAGCAGTGGCATCCAAATGGTCACGAGCTGATGGGATCATCCCGTTATAGAAATTCTGAATAAGGAGCCAGTCATCCATCCCATGGTGGGGACAGGCTAGGATGTACTCCTGAAGCCTTTCCCATGCCTCAGGAATAGATTCCTTGAGCTCTTGCTGAAAGCTGGAAATCCTTCCACATAGGGCATTGGTTTTGCCCAAGGGGAAGAATTTGGTGAGGAATGCCATAGAACACTTCTCCCAAGTGTCTACTGCACTTCGGTTCGCGTAGAACCACTGTTTCGCTCTCCCAAGGAGAGAGAACGGGAACAGTCTCAGATGGACCATATTCGGAGACACGTCCTTGATCTTAAAAGTGCTGCAGATCTCGAGGAATTGTTGCAGGTGAGCACTTGCATCCTCGTTATCCTTCCCATAGAATGGGTTGGCTTGCACCATAGTGATAAGGCCAGTTTTGATCTCGAAGTTCACATCTCCCGTGTTAACAGTGGGCCCAATAGGCACATCGTTAGCAGAGGGAGTTGAGAACTCACGAAGGGTCTTCTGGGCCATTGGCGTTTGGATTGTTGGTGCAAAAATGCTGGCTTGCTTTGCCGCTCGAATCTTCTGAGGAGTAACGACACGAGGTCGGTCTCTCAGAAGAGATTCATGATCTTCAACAAAGTTTTCCAGCAGGCAGAAACCAGATATACACTACCCTGTTTTCACATTTAAAATAAATGCGAAAACAAAGAATGGTTATCCTACTAAAATCCTACCCAGGGTTCTATCGTATTCACTTAGTTATGTTATATATCTATTTGCCTTCCTCGCAACGGCACCAGAAATGCTTGTTGAGGGCTCCTAAGATATACTAACAAATCATCCCCGACAACGGCGCCAGAAATGCTTGTTGATGGCTCCTAAGATATACTAACAAATCATCCCCGACAATGGTGCCAGAAATGCTTGTTGGTATTTCTTATGCACCATTAACTAAACATCTCCAACTGATGTGTCAGAAATGCTTGTTAATGGTTCTATTGGATCACAGAGTGAATTCCGCAAGCGCATGGAGATATCATTGTAGCATTTCCCCTTAAGAGTATTCCCAAGGGTGTCATTTATTTGATCCCAAAAGAAGGCGGGGAAGAGATATAACAATCATCAAGTGGAAATGGTAGAAAGGTCTAGGTAAGAATCCAGTAAGGATGGATAAAATAATAGTGGAGGTAGTGTGACACACACAAAAGCTTTCAAGTCTAAGGGGGGTAAGAGGATCCTAGAGGTTAGTTAAGGTTGAGAGTTATGGAGGTACTCCTACTATGCTCTATTGTACATATACATAGTATAAACTAATTATTCATAAGCTAGATCAATAGTGAATACTTATGCTATGTGGTTCAACACATCGGGCACGGGCTTACCCCTAGCAATACTAGGGCGACTCCCGCCAAGAGCCTGTGGCATAGCCGAACGTGGAGGATTACAAAGGACAGATAGGGTTGTCACCACCTACTGCGTACCTCTTCAATCCATGGGTCTACGAGACATCCAATGCTACTTAGATATCCTAGCGCCATGCAAGCATATTAAGTAATTACCTTAAGAGCCTAGGCACAATCCATCCTAAGGCAATGAATTGAATCATCATTGAACCAATGTTAATACACAACATAATTATCCATACTAACCTAGTTATGTTATAATTAACTAGACTATAGTGGGGGTCTATAGGTTCTATGATAATGAGATATGTTCATGATGAAACAATCATAGAAGCTATACCTTCCACATAAATGGACTCCACAATCAAACAAGAAACGCTTTGCCCAAGTATATGTATAAGTAGAGACTAAAGATACTATCTTTATTATGCATAAAGTCACAAATACAAGAAAGAATACATGAGCCATACCTTTCCCAATGTAGGATTGGGAAGAGAGAGACTCCTTACTCCTTTCCCAATTTGGACTTGGGACTAGAGACTCTCCTCTCTACAACCTAACTCCTCTAAAACTATGGATGATAGTGTATACAATAGAGATGAAGCTCAAGTGGTGTGTGTTGAAGTGAGGGGTAGGGGGTCCTATTTATACTAGTGTGAGGTCGGTTCCCACCACCAAAAGCGCGCAAATCAGTCACCATTGACTCTTTCAAGCCAGGAGGAGCCAACACGCGTCGTTTGACCGCATTTGGCGCCAGCAAGGGGTAGGCCAAACCCCTGGTTCGACCGACCTAGTCAACACTCCGAACGTGGAGTGCTTCCTCCAGGTGGCTGCCAAGTGGGCCCCTTGATGTATCTGGGTGATACACCGTTGGATCTCCTCGGATACTTCTGTTTGTGGGCCATTTGATCCATGGAATGCTACGTGTCATCGCCTGATTGGCTGTGATGATATTTTATATGATTGGTCCCTCTATATTTCCTGCATAAAATGTTGCATACACATATTTCTCCAAGTCCAAGTTGAATTGGGTTAGATAGGAAGGTGATGTGTGCAAGAAATGACAAATCCTTCACATAATTGACTTAAATTGACGGATGAAATTGGTATATAACAGCCATCAACATTTGGCTTGCTGATTGCTATGTAATGTTGCTTGTGTGCTTAGTAGAGGATTGTGGGATGCTTTAGCGTTTGCCACATCCATATAGGCTAGTATAGGTAGTTGCTTAATTTCATATCCCTTGATGCATATAGTTAGAGACGTGTTTGTAAGACCTATATGTGCTGAATACATTGGCTTGTAGTGAATATACTTGGCTTTGATGATAAAAGTTTCGAATATCACCAAAACACCTTTTTATCAAGGTCCGACTCTAGCTCCGAGCTACAGCAAGGTCCGACGGTAGGTCCGGCTTGTTTTGGGTAGCTCCGGCTATGTTTGAAGCTAGGTTCGACTTCTTGGTAAGGTCCGACTAGCTTTGGTTAGCTCCGGTGAGCTTTATCTTTAGCTCCGGCATGTCTTTATTAGCTCCGGCATGTCTTTGATAGCTCCGGCATATATTTGATAGCTCCGGCATGCTTTTGCTAAGCTCCGACCTACTTTGTCTAGCTCTGGTTTTGGGTTGACTAGTTCCAACTAGTTCTGGTTAGCTCCGGCGCTAGGTCCTGCTAGTTTTGTAAGCTCCGGCGGGAGCTTGGTTGTACTAGTTTTGGTAAGCTCCGGCGCTAGGTTCTACTAGCTTTTGTTAGCTCCGACTCAAGCTCCGGGTTGCTCTGGCAAAGTCCGGAACTTGACTGCAGTGCTTCTGCTTTTCATTTGCAATGTTTTGTACTTGCTTTACATGATTGGAAAGATTGCTTAGTATTCATTTACTAAGTTTTTGGTGCGTCTTGGTCGATATGGATAATATTGTGTTACTGTGGTATTGCAACATGCTTATGTGAGGTTCTCACGTAAGGTGTTGTGTTCGGAACTAACTTGAGTCAAGTCGAGGACTTGGGCTCGTATGGATTGGTTGTTTATTCATGTGCAGGTGTTGCTTGAGTTCAAGTCATGGCTGGTGACAGGATCCATTGGACTAGTCTCAGGGAGGAGATGAGGTTCCAACAACCAAATTTGGGAGGAACTGTGGTTGAGCTGATCAGGAGGTCGCGCCGGATGATTGAATCAAGGGCAGTGCATATGAAGGTTACTGAACGTCGAAGGAAGGTGTTCGCACGTATGCATGCGGTGCATGACATGGCAACAAGGTTCTGAAGATGGGATAAGGAAGGAAAGATCTGGTCAAAAGGATCGGATCGTACCGGTTGATGACTTTGGCTGCGGCGGAGTCGGTTATGGCTCGGTATGGAAAGTATCGAATTGGTTATGTTAGGATTTCGTGTGTGTCACGAATTTGAGTTGTTTAGGAATGTGGGATACGTTCCTAAGGTGTTTGGAAGTCTTAAGATTGCTTCTATCTGCGTATAGAAGAATCTTGAGCAGCTATGGAAAGTTACGATTCGTGATCTGAGTAGGATTGGAGTCCTAGTTGAGATTGAGTTGGCCTAAGGGCTGGTTATATAAGCTAGGGAGCCCAGAGCTTCTAGGCATGACTTTGGGGCTGTTCCTATTGTGTTCTATTGAATAAAATTCGTAGTTTGAAGGAACTTTTTATGCCTTGTTCGTCCGACTTGTTCCAGACAAGTTTTACTCGTCGAGTTTCTGGACAGCACTACCTTTCATCGGTGGTTTTATCATAACTCGAGTTTTACAGATCCAATTGACGTGATTCTTTTTTGGTTGTCTTCACAACTTGATTTTATATCATATGTCAAAATTTCACGGTCATTGGATTTGTGGTCTATGATCTAAACGAGTTTCTTTGCAGTGTTCCAGAACTGTTTTTCTCGGATAGGACAGATTGACTATTGTTTAATCTTTCGATCATAACTTGAGTTTTTCTCGACGGATTTGAGTGATTATTTTTGTGTTGTCTTCGTGACTTGATTCTCTATGATATCTATCACTTTTGTCACGGTGAAACACGTTTAGATTAGTCTCACACACGATTTCTTTAATAGATCATTTTTCTGCCGAAAGGGTTTGGGGTTTTATTGTTTCCGCTGCGTAAGATTTTTAAAATCTACCATTCACCCCCCTCTGGTAGCTTTTCACGTGCTCTTCGATCCTACAATTGGTATCAGAGCCACGGTGCTCTAATCTTTGTGATTTGCACGTGTTTTTGACTAATCATCATGGAGAAGTACTCCGCCAAACCTTGTGTGTTTGCTGGTATTGATTTTCAGGTTTGGAAGGCACGCATGGAGGCTTTCATCCAGGCACAAGGCTTTGCAATATGGGAGAAGGTGTATAAGCCTTATGAAGTGCCACCTAATGATCAAGTCACGGCCACAAACCTACGGGACGTCGACAACAACAACAAAGCCCAAAACTTGATCATCCAAGGACTCACTCAAAGTGACTTTGATCGTGTCGCGCACCTCCGATCAGCATACGATGTTTGGAGAGCTCTCTGTGATTACCATGAAGGCTCCAACACAATCAAGGAGGTAAAACAAGATATGTTCAAAAAAGAATATATGCGTTTTGAGATGCAACCAGGTGAGTCTATCGATGACCTTTTTGCTCGTTTCAATAAAATTCTCAGCAATTTACGTAGTTTCAATGTAAATTTTTCTGATGCTGAGAATGCTAGGCAACTTCCTAGTGCGTTAGACATGTCAATTTGGGAGATGAAAGTAACATCTATTTGTGAATCAACTGTCATGAGTTCTCTTACATTAGATGTACTTTATTCTAAACTAAAAACTCATGAAATTGACATCCTAGCACGTAAGAACCCAAATAAGTCTATTGCATTTGTTTCACAACGTGATATGTCTAGCTCCGGCCAATCATCATCTTGCAATACTCTTGCATTATTGTCCTCACTAACCCTGGAGCAGATCGAAGAATTTCCAGAAGAGGAGTTGGCACTCATCTCTACTAGATTCTCAAAAGCATTGCAAAATGTGAGAACTAGAAGGAGAGGAAGCTCCGGACCTCAACGCTATTTTCAATGTGGTAAAACAGGACACTTTCATACAGAATGCCCTAACCTTTCAGGTCCGACCACCCAGGAAGAAAAACAAAGCAAGGTCCGGACCTCCTCTGGAAATTCCAACAAAAAGAAAAAGAAGGGTACCATAGGACGCAAGATGATTAACAGCTTCATCACCGCACTTCAAGAACTTAGTTCAAGTGATGTAGACTTTGAAAGTGATGAAGATGATGACGATCTGGCCAACTTATGCTTCATGGCGGGCAAAACAAGATCAAGATCAAGTCAGGAGGATGCAGAACACAACAGTGAAGACGATGAGGTATGTTCTACCTGCAATGAAATCTGTGATGCTATTTCTCGTGCAACTATTATTGTCAAGAAAAAGGACAAAAAGCTTAGGGATAATGCTGCTAAAATTGAATCATTAGAATCTGAAATTAACCGTTTAAAAACTTTGATTTCTAGTGATGATGCATGTCCCTCATGTGACTTAATCTATGAACAATTGTCCACATTAAGAAGTGCACACTCCTCCACTCTAGATAGACTTGATGAAGAAATTGAAAAGAACAAAGAGCTTGCTGCACTTAATATTGGAAACTTAAAAGATGCTTCTTGTTCTACAATTGATTTGCATTGTTCTAGTTGTGATGATCTTGATAAAAAACTGCAAGATGCTATGAATGAAATTTCTATATTGAACAATGCTTTACGTTCTCATGAAGTTAAATTTTGTTCCAATTGCAAACTAAAAGGAAAAACTTTATGTGAAAATTGCCTTGATCTGTCCAATAAACTTGACAACATGCATAGGACATTAGATCGGTTTTGTAATGGGAATAAGAACCTAAACTTGCTGCTGAATTCTTCCAAGTCTTGCAATGATAAAACTGGTTTAGATTTTGATTCTCATGCTCATACTAAGGCACATCCACCTAAAATTGTAAAGTCATTAGGAAGTGGTTTGATTCAAACAGTTCCTAAACAAAAAGGAGTGGTTTTCAAATCTGCAGGAGTGTTGTCACATTCGGTTTCAAATAAAAATATTGCTTGCTCATCTAGACATGAACACAAAGTTAAATTTCATTGTACCTTCTGTGGTAGAGATGGTCATGTCATAGATTTTTCTTATAGACTAGCTAAACAACAAAAAAGGGAAAGAATGGTTGCTAGATCTCATAACTTTCATGCAAAATTTGCTGCACACATTGAACCGAACGTACAACCTGCTGTTTTGAGTCAAAAACATTCAAAGTTTACCTCCGGACCTTCTGTTTTTGCCTCCGGAGCTACTGATTTTTGTGCTACACAAGTAACACCTTATAGGTCAGTAGTTAAGAATAAAAAGTCTCAAACTTTGACTCATAAACCTGCTGTTTTGTCTCAGCTTTCGTGTGTTTTTCCTACTGCACGTCGCGTGACTCAGTACTGGATTCCTAAATGCCTTTTGACTAACCCCAGTATTGAGTCATCGACGTATTGTGCTTCTATGTAGGTTACACTTTTTAGGAAGGAGAACATTTGGATTGTGGATTCAGGTTGCTCACGCCACATGATCGGTAACAAAGATTGGTTCTCCTCTCTCTCTTTTGTGTCACATGTAGAAAATGTTACTTTTGCCGATAATTCTTCAACTCCTATAATTGCTAAGGGTTCGGTTAGAGTAAATGATCACTACACTTTGAAGGATGTGGCACTTGTCAAAAAATTGAAATACAACTTGCTTTCTGTTTCACAATTGCTAGATGAAAATCTGGATATTATTTTCAATAAAAACTGCTGCAAAGTTGTAGGTTCAAATAGTGAGCTTATTTTTAACATGTCTTGGTTTGGAAGAGTTTTTAAAGCTGATTTTGATATGTCTTCCTCTAAGCATAGGTGTCTAGTTGCTAATGATTCAAAGGACTTATATTTTTGGCATCGTAGACTTGGTCACGTAGGCTTTGATCACCTAATGCGTGTTAGTGCTCTTGATCGCATACGTGGGCTCCCTAAGCTTAAAGGGAACAAAGAAATTGTGTGCTCTTCTTGTAGACATGCTAAGATGGTTGCAGGTTCACATACACCTCTCACAATGATCATGACAACTGAACCATGTCAACTTTTGCATCTTGACACCGAAGGACCTTCACGTGTTCAATCCTTCAGAGGTAAATGGTATGTTCTTGTTATTGTTGATGATTATTCTAGATACTCTTGGGTTTACTTTATGGCGTCTAAGAATGAAGCTTTTAGTCATTTTAGGACTTTATTTCTTAGATTATCAATTGATCACCCAGGATCTTTAAAGGCAATTAGAAGTGATAACGGAACTGAATTTAAAAATCAATCTTTTGATCACTTTTGTGCTGAAAATGGAATAGATCATCAATTTTCTTCCCCATATGTACCTCAACAAAATGGTGTTGTAGAAAGAAAGAACAGAACCTTAGTTGAGATGGCTAGGACTATGCTTGATGAATATCAAACTCCTAGGAAATTTTGGGCTGATGCGTTAGCAACCGCTTGTTATGTCTCAAATCGTGTTTTCTTGCCCGCTAAGATAGGTAAAACACCATATGAGCTCCGGTTTGGACATAGGCCTAGTGTTACACTTTTTCGGGTCTTTGGTTGCAAATGCTTTGTTAAGAAACATGGTAACCTTGATAAATTTGAACCTAGATCCATTGATGGCATGTTTCTTGGTTATCCATCTCATACTAGAGGCTACCGTGTGCTTTTACTTGACACTAACAAAATTGTGGAGACTTGTGAAGTGTCTTTTGATGAAGCTAGCCCAAGTACTTGCTCCGGTGTTGCAGGACCAGATCCGTATCCTCAGGGGGAGGGTATTTTCGAAGATGAAGAAGAGCCGGTGATACTGCCTGGTAGTTCTGAAGTTGACACATGTCCAGCTCCGAACATTGAACAAGCTCCGACTATCACCTATGCTGATCCTGATTGTCCACAAGTCACAAGCTCATCAATCTACGATGAACCTAATGAAGAAGAAGCTTGTGAGACATCTGTTCCCCTACGTTTTTACAAAGATCATCCCCCACAACAGATAATTGGAAGCTTGCACGAACGAGTCACATGGTCCAGGTTTTGCGATCCAAACTCTCATGCTCATTCTGCTTTTGTTGCTTCTTTTGAACCCAAAGATATATCACACGAACTCACTAATGAATCTTGGATTATTGCCATGCAAGAAGAGTTAGAAAATTTTGAAAGAAATAATGTTTGGAAACTTGTACATCCACCTCAAGGTCACACTTTAATTGGAACTAAATGGGTATTTAAAAATAAACAAAGTGAGGATGGGGTTGTGGTTAGGAATAAGGCTAGGTTGGTTGCTCAAGGTTTCACTCAAGTTGAAGGTCTAGATTTTGATGAAACTTTTGCTCCTGTCGCTAGATTAGAAGCCATAAGAATTTTGTTAGCTTTTGCAGCATCTAAAGGTTTTAAGCTATATCAAATGGATGTTAAAAGTGCTTTTCTTAATGGCTACATAGATGAGGAGGTTTATGTCAAACAACCACCGGGTTTCAAAAATCCAGATTTTCTTAATCATGTTTACAAACTGTCCAAAGCCTTATACGGTCTTAAACAAGCCCCTAGAGCATGGTATGATAGGTTAAAAACATTCTTACTTGAAAAGGGGTTTACCATGGGCAAGGTTGATAAAACTCTTTTTGTGCTTAAACATGGCAATGACTCATTATTTGTTCAAGTGTATGTGGATGATATTATCTTTGGTTGTGCTTCTCATGATCTTGTGTCCAAGTTTTCAGCAATGATGAGTTCCGAATTTGAAATGAGTATGATGGGTGAACTCACTTACTTTTTGGGGCTGCAAATCAAGCAAACCAAGGAGGGTACCTTTGTGCATCAAACGAAGTATACCAAAGACCTCCTAAGGCGCTTCAACATGGACAAAAGCAAGCCTCTTCGGACACCAATGGGAATAGCAACAACACTTGAACTTGATGAAGATGGTGAACCCGTGGATCAAAAAGAATATAGAAGCATGATCGGATCACTTTTGTACCTCACGGCATCAAGATCGGACATACAATTCAGCGTATGTCTTTGTGCACGGTTTCAAGCTTACCCACGTGTTTCACGTCGTCAAGCCGTCAAAAGGATTCTCAGGTACTTACATGGAACTCAAGAATTTGGCATTTTTCTTCCTTCTTCCTCAACCGTTACTTTGAAAGCTTTTTTGGATGCTGATTTTGGGGGTTGTAGGATTGATAGGAAAAGTACTTCCGGTGCTTGTCATTTTCTTGGTAATTCTCTTGTTGTTTGGTCCTCTAGAAAACAAAATTCAGTTGCACAATCCACAGCCGAATCTGAATATGTAGCTGCTGCTAGTGCTTGCTCACAAATTCTTTGGATTGTTCAAACACTTAAGAACTATGGGGTTGATCTAGATAGTGTTCCACTGTTTTGTGATAACACTAGTGCTATTTGCATTGCCAAAAACCCTGTGCAACATTCTAGAACTAAGCACATTGATATTAGGTATCACTTTCTCCGAGATAACGTTGAAAAAGGAAACATTGTGCTTCACCATGTAGATACCGAACATCAATTGGCTGACATTTTTACAAAACCTTTGGATTTCACTTGTTTTTGTTTCATTTGTAGTGAAATAGGGGTTATACATCCTCATGGCTTAAATTGAGGGGGAGTTTTTGAAACTTAGGAAGTCTATGTGTGAATCTGAAATTAAAATAATATGAGCATAGTATTTCATACATATATGACTTTGTGATTCCTTTTACATGCTGAAAGTTCTTACTACATTACTCGTGTTATACATTTTGTAATTTTTGCCATGTCTAGTAATTGGAATAATTACTTACACTTAAACTGGTCATGGTCGAACTTTCTTGCTGTTTTGAACTTGTTACATGTTCACAAGTACTTTTAATCATTAAGAATTCATCAAGTAATCAACTCACATGTTGAGTTTTTATGAACAAATATAAATTGAGAAAATATCAAGAGAATATGCATGCATCGCACTTCTTCTTTTGAGATGGCTTGTCATTGCACTTAGATATGAACTTGGAAGAAGTTGTGTATGACTAAAACCATGTCCTTAAGCTTCTGATTGTCAAATGACATAGGCTTGGCTTAGTTGGTTAGAATAAGGCAGATGCGCATATAATCTCTTGCAAATATCACATGATATAAATTTATGCTTTGAAAAATAATAAAATGCAGCAACTAGTGTCATGCTATTAGGTTTTGAGATAGTTAAGTCTGTGAGATCATGACTTGCTTAAATTGAAAATTACATTTGATCTCTAGCATGGCTTACACTACTTTATGTATTTCATTGATGTGATAATGTAAAGTACTTGATAGTATGACTTGGATGAGCTTTGTTTATATGTATATGTTATAATATGCTCATAACAACTAAAGAGGGAGAGATAATTTGTTTATATGTTCATGACTTGCTGAATACATTGTCAAAGGGGGAGAGATAAGCATGAAGAGAAAGAGAATATGTGCATAAGGAGAGATAATAAAGGGGGAGAGATAATATGGGATAATTTTTCTTTTTCTTCTCATTTTACTTCTGATTTACAAAAAGGGGAGAAATTGTCCTCAAAACTTTTAATGAGAATAAGCCATGTTCGGATTTTAGATGGTGTTGCCAATGCATTCATCAAGGGGGAGATTGTGAGACCTATATGTGCTGAATACATTGTCTTGTAGTGAATATACTTGGCTTTGATGATAAAAGTTTCTAATATCACCAAAACACCTTTTTATCAAGGTCCGACTCTAGCTCCGAGCTACAGCAAGGTCCGACGGTAGGTCCGGCTTGTTTTGGGTAGCTCCGGCTATGTTTGAAGCTAGGTCCGACTTCTTGGTAAGGTCCGACTAGCTTTGGTTAGCTCCGGTGAGCTTTATCTTTAGCTCCGGCATGTCTTTATTAGCTCCGGCATGTCTTTGATAGCTCCGGCATATATTTGATAGCTCCAGCATGCTTTTCCTAAGCTCCGACCTACTTTGTCTAGCTCTGGTTTTGGGTTGACTAGTTCCGACTAGTTCTGGTTAGCTTCGGCGCTAGGTCCTGCTAGTTTTGTAAGCTTCAGCGGGAGCTTGGTTGTACTAGTTTTGGTAAGCTCCAGCGCTAGGTTCTACTAGCTTTTGTTAGCTCTGACTCAAGCTCTGGGTTGTTCTGGCAAGGTCCGAAACTTGACTGCAGTGCTTCTGCTTTTCATTTGCATTGTTTTGTACTTGCTTTACATGATTGGAAAGATTGCTTAGTATTCAATTACTAAGTTTTTGGTGCGTTTTGGTTGATATGGATAATATTGTGTTACTGTGGTTTTGCAACATGCTTATGTGAGGTTCTCACGTAAGGTGTTGTGTTCGGAACTAACTTGAGTCAAGTCAAGAACTTGGGCTCGTATGGATTGGTTGTTTATTCATGTGCAGGTGTTGCTTGAGTTCAAGTCATGGCTGGTGACAGGATCCATTGGACTAGTCTCAGGGAGGAGATGAGGTTCCAACAACCAAGTTTGGGAGGAACTGTGGTTGAGCTGATCAGGAGGTCGCGCATGATGATTGAATCAAGGGCAGTGCATATGAAGGTTACTGAACATCGAAGGAAGGTGTTCGCACGTATGCATGCGGTGCATGACGTGGCAACATGGTTCCGAAGATGGGATAAGGAAGGAAAGATCTGGTCGGAAGGATCGGATCGTACCGGTTGATGACTTTGGCTGCGGCGGAGTCGGTTATGGCTCGGTATGGAAAGCATCGAGTTGGTTATGTTAGGATTTTGTGTGTGTCACGAATTTGAGTTGTTTAGGAATGTGGGATACGTTCCTAAGGTGTTTGGAAGTCTTAAGATTGCTTCTATCTGCGTATAGAAGAATCTTGAGCAGTTATAGAAAGTTACGATTCGTGATCTGAGTAGGATTGGAGTCCTAGTTGAGATTGGGTTGGCCTAAGGGCTGGTTATATAAGCTAGGGAGCCCAGAGCTCGTGGGCACGACTTTGGGGCTTTTCCTCTTGTGTTCTATTGAATAAAATTCGTAGTTTGAAGGAACTTTTTGTGCCTTGTTCGTCCGACTTGTTCCAGACAAGTTTTACTCGTCGAGTTTCTGGACAGCACTACCTTTCGTTGGTGGTTTTATCATAACTCGAGTTTTACAGATCCAATTGACGTGATTCTTTTTGGGTTGTCTTCACAACTTGATTGTATATCATATGTTAAAATTTCACGGTCATTGGATTTGTGTTCTATGATCTACACGAGTTTCTTAGCAGTATTCCAGAACTGTTTTTCTCGGATAGGACAGATTGACTATTGTTTGATCTTTTGATCATAACTTGAGTTTTTCTCGACGGATTTGAGTGATTCTTTTTGTGTTGTCTTCGTGACTTGATTCTCTCTGATATCTATCACTTTTGTCACGGTGAAACACGTTTAGATTAGTCTCACACACGATTTCTTTAATAGATCGTTTTTCTGCCGAAAGGGTTTGGGGTTTTATTGTTTCCGCTGCGTAAGATTTTTAAAATCTACCATTAACCCCCCCCTCTGGTAGCTTTTCACGTGCTCCTCGATCCTACAGTTTTCTAAATTCTTATCTCTTGCTCTTTCTTCAGATGGCAAGGACTCGCAACCAGAGGGATGCTAATGAGAATGAGGAGAACAATGGAGCACCTCAAAATAACAACAATGGACATGTACCTGAGACTGTCAACCTTCAGCAGTTGTTGGCTATGCGAAATCAGCTGATGCAGACCGTGATGCAGACCTTGGGACAGCCGCAGGCCAATAATCAGAATTAGCCCCACATGCCTCCACCACCGCCACCCCCACCACCTCATAACGGATTGGAAGAGTTTATGAGGACTAGGCCACCTACTTTTTCTCAAGCCACAGATCCTATGGAAGCTGATGATTGGCTGAAATCCGTGGATAAGAAGCTCGCTATTGTCCAATGCAATGATAGGGAGAAAGTTCTCTTTGCTTCCCATAAACTAGTTGGAGCAGCTGCGGATTGGTGGGATTCACTTTGCAACACCCATGAAAATCAAGAGAGTCACTTGGGTTGAATTCAAGGAGAAGTTTCATTCTCACTTCATTCCTGAAGGTGTTGTGATCCTGAAGAGGCAGGAATTTGAGAACTTAAGGCAAGGAAGGTCGAGTGTGAGTGAGTATCTTAATAAATTCACTCAACTCTCAAGGTATGTGTCATAAGATGTCAACCATGACAGCCTCAAGCAATATTTGTTTATGAGAGATTTAAACAATGAAATTCAAGTTCAACTGCTCAACTGCGACTATGACAATTTCTAGAAGCTTGTGGACAAGACCATTGTGGTGGAAAACAAGGTTCGTGAGATGGAACAAGATAACAATAGGAATATGTCATACCAAGGGCAGCCACAAGGGAGAAATGTCTGTCCTTGCTTTGTGCCGCCAAATGCGCCATACTACAACCCCTCCGCTCCTGCTTATCGAGTTGCTTATCCTCCACGGCCAAACCAGCAGCAGCAGCGCCCCGTTATCCGCCTTCTTGGGGTGTCGGCGTGGACGATAAGACGGGTTCTCTGCATAGATCAAATTCCTTATGAATGCAATGAGTGGGTCCACCTTTGAAGGTGTGATTTAGACCTCTTGAATGTGCTTAACATTCGACCCATACTTGATATGGATCATGGAGCATTGCTCTAACTTTAGGCGAAAGTTAAACTTCTCCTCCTTGCCATTGATATGGAAGTGGATTTCTCCAACTCCCACATCTATGCGAGCCTTCGCGGTGCTATGGAACGGGCGCCCAAGAATGAGTGGTGTATCCTTCTCGACCTCCATGTTGAGCAACCAAGAAATCCACGGGTATGAAGAAATTCCAGATTTTCATCAAACATCTTCAGCGATACCTGCCGGATAATGAACTGAAGAATCAGCCAGTTGGAGCTGCATTGGTGTTGGAGTAAGCTCCAGGAAGTTCAGCTAGTCAAAAACCACCTTGGGCATCACACTCACACTTGCCCCAAGGTCACAAAGGGCCTTGTCAAAGTGGTGAGCCCCAATAAAGCATGAAATTGTAGGACATCCAGGGTCCTTCAGCCAGTTGCCTCCTTGTAGAGAGGTCATGTTGACATTTTCCACAAGTGACGTGAGAGTCTAAGGCATAGGCAGTGACACATACCTCACCATTGCCTTGTCCATCAATCTTCTTCATAAGGAGGTCCCATTTGGCACGATCATGTCCACCCCCTTCAAGGTGTGCATGCCTCGCTGGCGAGTATGAAGACGCTCGTCGCTCCAACCCATATTTGACATCATCTTCTCAATCAAATCTTTAGCTTTGGGGGACAGGCTAGGATATACTCCTGAAGCCTTTCCCAAGCCTCGAGAATAGATTCCTTGGCATCTTGCTAGAAGCTGGAAATTCTTCCATGTAGGGCACTGGTCTTGCCCAACGGAAAACACTTGGTGAGGAATGCCACATAACACTTTTTCCAAGTGTATACAACACTTCGGTTCATGTAGAACCAATGCTTTGCTATCCCAAGAAGAGAGAATAGAAACAGCCTAAGATGGATAGCATCAGGAGATACGTCCTTGATCTTCAAAGTGTTGCAGATCTCAAGGAACTATTGCAGGTGAGCACTTGCATCCTAGTTAGCCTTCCCACAAAATGGGTTGGCTTGCACCATAGTGATCAGGCCAGTCTTGATTTTGAAGTCCAGTCTCCCATGTTAACAATGGGCCCAACAGGCACATTGTTAGCAGTGGGAGCCAAAAACTCACGAATGGTCTTCTTGGCCATTGATGTTTCGGTTGTTGGTGCAGTTGTGTTGGCTTGCTTTGCCCCTCGAAGCTTCTGAGGAGTAACAACACGAGGTCGATCTCTCAGAAGGGATTTAGGATCTTCAACAAAGTTTTCCGGCAAGAGCAAACCAGACATACACTACCCTGTTTTTACATAAAATGCAAAAACAAAGGAGGGTTATCCTACTAAAACCTACTAAGGTCCGGTCCTATTCACTCAATCTAGAAATGCTTGTTGATATTTCCTACGCACTACTAACAATTAATCCCTAGCAGGGGTGCCTGAAATGCTTGTTAATAGATTTTAGATTACACATGTAAATCCGCAAGCGCACGGAATCTATCAATGTAGCATTTCCCCATTTAGAGTATTCCCAAAGGGTGTCATTTATATTCTCCCAAAGGAAGGCTAGATGGAAGTAAAGCAATCATCAAATGGAGAGGTTATAATTGTCTAGGTAGAGTTCTAGCAAGGATGGATAAATGATAGTTTGGAGGTAGAGTGACACACACAAGAGCATTCTATCCTAAGGGGGTAAATGAGGTAAAGTGGGACTAGGCTAAGAGTTAGGTAGAGACTCCTACTATTCTTCTAATGTACATATACATAGCCTAAGTTAGTTACTAATGATCATATCAATTATGAATTATCATGCTAAGTGGCTTAGCACATTGGGCACGGGTTTACCCCAAGCAATACTAGGACGACTCCCGCCAAGAGCCTGTGGCATAGCCGAACGTGGAATATTACAAAGGACAAATAGGGCTGTCACCACCTACTGCTTACCTCTTCAATCTGTGGGTCTACGAGACATTCAACGCTACTCATCTATTGTAGCACCATGCTAGCATATTAAGTAATTACCTTAAGAGCCTAGGTACAAGCCATCCTAATGCAATGAACTAAATCATTGTTGAACCAATGTTAATTCATAGCATAAGTGATTCACATTAACATAATTATGTCATAGCTATTTAGACTATAGTGGGGGTTTGTAATGTTCATGATGATATAATTTGAATGGTATAGCATAATCATAAATACTACTCCTACCACATAACTGGAATCCACAATCAAATAAGAAACGCTTCATCCAAGTATATGAACAATAGAAGACTAAAGGTAACATCTTTATTAAGAGCAAAATCACAAATACAAATAGGAATATGAGAGCCATATTGTCGAAGTGTTAATGCGACACTTCCCCCGGATCTGCTAAGGAGCAGCCGCGGAGGTTCTTGTTCGGCAGGGCTTAGGCCTCAATCGAGTTTTCGCACGTATGAGAGTGTATGAGACGACGGTTTTTACGTGGTTCAGGCCGCAAGGAGCGTAACATCCTACTCCACGATGGATTGTATTGCCAGTGTGTGTGAATGCGTGTGTGTATCACGGATTGGATTCTGGGTCCTTTGCAACGGTGGCGGTCCGGTCCTTTTATAGCCAAGGTCGGACGTCTTACAAGTGGGGTCCAAGATCCAACAGGTGGTTCTGGGGCGACCTTATCCTAAAGATCTAAGGCTTCTTGCATAAGCTTCCTCTGGCCGTGGCTTTGAAGACTCATCGTTTTGCCGCATCTCTCGTCAGTAGCCCATGCACCGTTGCTAACGATGGCAAAGGGTGTCTCATCAGCCTGTCTTGTTGCCGCAAGCTACCCACTTGGTTGAGTGGGATAGGCCTGCAACGCCTTCACTGTGATGTGATTGGTCACAACGGTCTCTGACTATTGGCATGCTCCTCGTTGTGCGCCGGAGGTGGGTGTGCGTCTTCAATGCTTGACTTGGGCACGGCGCACCATCCCTTAAATCACACATCTTATTGTTCGGGGCAAGTTGCAGGACACGTGGCAGTGTCGGGGCTGGCCCCTGCTTGGGAGGCCAGTCCCGGTTCTTTGTGATGCGCGGTAGCTATGGGGCTCTACAAGGAACGTGGCAGCTCTGGGCCCGGTGTGCAAGGGTACCCTATCTGCAGGGTATCAATAGTGGCCCCTGGGTCCACCTTGGGGGGAGGTGACGAGCCCGAAGGTGGAGCCATTCTATGTTTTCCCGCACTACGCTTTGAATTTTGTCTTGGACAGCCGAAGCGGTGGGTGCTTCTGCTAACGTCGCCATGCGTCCTCCTCTGGTTGAGAGACTATGGTGATGGGATCTTCGCTTGCTCTAGTATCTTTGTCTTCTGCAGCACCTTTAACCGCGGCGGTTCCCAATGCAGTCGTAGCACTTACGTTCGCTTCGCCTTTATGGGAACCGCTCCAGCTGTCTTCTTATGTGTCTGACCACTCGGTCCAGCACTTCTATCAGGGGGCTTAGCCCCCACTGTCATTGATGCTATGGGTGGAGTGTTGCGGGTCGAACCTTTGCGATACGCACGAAGTGCTCAGTCTTGCGGGGGTGATCAAAAAGGAAACCTTTGTTAGAGGGAACAGTTCCTTCTTTACTCGCACCCCATTGCCTGAGCTTTCGCCTTCTTCCTCGAGCGTTCGAGCCTTCACCCCTCAGCCAAAGCTCTCACTTTTGCTTGCTCCAATGGCCTCCCCACTGCCTCCTTCTCGCTTCCAGTCTGCCAATGATCTGTTATCGATGAGGCGACTGCTTGGCTGGGTGACGGCGGAGTATGGGTGGATGATCCGCTGTAGATATCCCACTCTTTAAGACCTGCGCGAAGACGAGACTGTCCTCTTTGCTGCCTACGTGTATACGGGGTTTGGGCTCCCGCCGTCAAGGTTCTTCCTCGCGGTGCTGGAATAGTACGGGCTGCAGTTTCACCACCTGTCACCAAACTCCATCGCCCTGATTGTTGTGTTCGTCCACTTCTGTGAGGCGTTCATGGGCTGCCTTCCAACAGTGGACATGCTCCGGTTCTTCTTGGTGTTGAAGACCACCGGGAAGAGCGCGACGACCCAAGTGGGTGCCTACTACTTTCAGCACCGGGACAAGACCTCCCGGTCCTACATCCCTTTGCTCAAAGGGGGCAAGTGGAGCACCTAGAGGGAAGATTGGGCGATCATGCGGGTTGAGGCCCATCCTACGCTGAAGATGCCCTTTGAAGGTCCGGCATCCGATCCCACCACCTGGGAAGCTTTCTAGGGGTTGACGAAGGAGTACACGCCGATATTCAAGAGGATCCGGTTCTGGCGGGCAAAGGATTGACCTCCCTGATGGTGTTGGTAGACTTCTTGCGCCGCTGCACCACCCCTCTTCAGAAGCGCCGGTACGGGGCTTGGCACTACATTTGGGACACATGGTTCCGAATATGAATGAAGTGAATGCATATGTGTGCCCAGGACATTCAACACACATACACGAGTGTATTCACAAAAGGATATACAAACAATTACCACAGAACAAGATTAAATAAGCACTTTTATTACAAAATTCAGAATATCCTCAAATTATAGCTCTAATGATGATTATGACAAGTTTGAACTAATGCAGTAGAAATAAACTAAATATGAGATAACGAAATAAGCATGCTAAGCAAAAGGGTAGCGTGGCTCCAAGCAACACCATAGGCAAAGCTGACGGCAGACACGACCTAGAACTCCGCATTAACGTCGTGATACTCCCAATCCTGACCTGCAACTGTTGGTGGTGGAATTGCAAGGGTGAGTACATGTCATACTCAGCAAGTGTGGGAAAATATGACATGTAGCTAATTCAAATGACAAATATAATAAAAGCTAATTGCTGAAAAGTACATTAAAACATTTAAAAAGCATCATATTGTACGTATGTGAAGTAAAACCATCATAAACCATGTAGTTATCATAATACCATTCCATATTTCATTACCATCATCCATATACCAGATTTCTCATTACCATTATCCATATCCATTGCCATAAACCATAATACCATCCCAATAACAAACCATCCCAATACCAAACCATCCCAAATCCTAAGTTTCCCTCTAATAATGTGAGGGTCCAGGTTGCTTATGACCGGGAGCACGGCTATCATGATAGTTTCTGAGACTCTACAGAGTGTGTACCACTTTACCAACATGTTCGTGATTTCATCACCCGTCGGCAACTAAAGGAAACCTCCATTATGCCAAAACACTACCATAGGTGTATGGCCAAGAGATCGCAAAATATCCTTTACAAAGGGATTACTAGTATGTACAGACCCACTGAGGTTTCACCGGTGGCGACGCCTCCAACTGAGCACATCTTCAACCAAGGGCCCCCTCTTGTGCCATTCGGATCCTAAGGAGTCCCGTCTCAAATCCAAACTAAATCCGATTCCCCTTGCTCAGTGCGCCAAATGATTCATAAAATACTAGCAATACTCTAATTAATGAGCTATGCTGCACCCATACTTGGCCTTGTGGTGGCACTATAAATCCTGGATGGTTGCTCCACGAACTGGTCCTTAGATCTAAAGCAAGCGAAACCACCATAACATCCAACCCATCCACATGCCATGCTTTCTTAGATCACCCATTACCTTGTTACTATTATCCATGTTCATCAATGTACATTATCCATAATATCAATAATTTTATAATTAAGTAACTTGGTTGTTTTCTCATCCCAATTAATTTAAGCGAAGCAAAAGATAAAAAGCCCTTCCCGACTCTCTACTGACTATCCCAAGCGACAAGGGTGGTCAACAAGACTAGTAAACTCCTATCTTGGGTTTCCCATCAATTTGACACAAGCAATGCAGTTTTGCAAACAAAGCATTTAAGAATAGGGTCAATATGTTCAAGGACACTTGCCTTGCTCTTGGGCTTGATTGGGATCAAAGACTTCAAATTCCTGGTGCTGGAGGTCTTCTGCAGCACCCTCTAGTGCAAGTCCGTCTACTCCACTCAACGAACATACAATACAAGAATCACAATCAAAAGATGCTCATATGTTACTCAATATGACATGACATGCATGATTAATGCAAATGCGAAGAAAACTAGTTAATGAGTTACTATTAATGTTCAGTAATCATTTACAATGGTTATTGACAAGTTTACACAGGTTCATGTTGACGTTAAATCAAATTGGAATTAGTTCATTACTAAACGAATCTTGAGACCGGACAAGTCCGCTGCTGGTCGGACTAGGCCGCCCTACAGAGAACCAGTGAGTCAGGGTTTTCTAGATCGACGTAAATTTCGAGAAACGGGGTTGAATTCACGTGAGAAAGAGGTGGTAGAAGGTATACCAGGTGTTTAGAACTCCAATGAATCAAGGGTTTTGGAGGCAACACTTGGATCTTGATGATCTAGGGTTGACGAAGAGAACTTGATGGTGAATTGTTGATGAAGAACGCAAGGTTGATGGAGATCTTGGCCTCTTGATCTTCTTTCGTTTCCTCCTATTCTTCTTCTTGCTCTGGATCTCCTTCTCCCTCCTTGGCAGCGACTATCAATGAGCTAGGGTTTGGGCGTGATTCAAAAGTGGCAAAGATATGTGAAAATAGGTTGTTGGGTTACTTATATAGGGGTGGAGGGCTAGGGTTTCAATGGAGGTTAGTTTTAGAGAGGGTGGAGGCCGGTGTCGGGTCCCACATGGGCTCCAAAAGAGTTAGACACGACGTCCTTAGGACCACATAAGGTAAAACCAAAATATACGTCGTGGAACAAAAGATCAACTCAGAATCGCGATCACTGGACAAGTCCGCACTAGGCCGAACTAGTTCGATATTGAATAGAGACGAAAACGGACAAGTCTGGCCAAATCTGTGACACCCGGTTCCGAAAATGAACCAAGTGAATGCATATGTGTGCCCAGGACGTTCAACACACATACACGAGTGCATTCACAAATGAGTATACAAAAAATTATCACAGAACAAGATTAATTAACCATTTTTATTACACAATTCATAATATCCTTGAATACAAGCTCTAATGAACATTAATGACAAGTTTGAACTAATGCAGCAGAAATAAACTAAACTGAGCAAACTAAGCCACTAAGCAGCATAAGCAATTAGGGTAGCGCAGCTCCAATCAACACCACAGGCAAAGCTGACGGTAGACACGGCCTAGAACTCCGCATTATCATCGATAAACTCCCAATCTTGACCTGCAACTGTTGGTTGGAGAATTGCAAGGGTGAGTACATGTCGTACTCAGCAAGTGTGGAAAGTATGACATGTAGCTGATTCAAATGATGAATATAATAATGGCTAAGTGCTGAAAAGTACATTAACATTTGAAAAGCAAAGTATTATATATATGTGAAGTAAACCCATCATAAGCCATATCATTATCATAATACTAGTCCATATTTTATTACCATCATCCATATTCCAGATTATTACCATCAATCATATCCAATACCATAATTTAATCCATAACTAGCCATAACCATTACCAAACCATAACCGTCCCAAATCCCAATTTTCCTCTAATCATGGAAGTTGTCCAGATGCTCTTAACCGGGGGCACGACTATCATGATAGTTTTATTAGACTCTGCACAGTTTGTACCACTTTACCCACGTGTTTGTGATTTCATCACCCGTCGGCGACTAAAGAACCTCCCTTATACCAATCACACTTCCTTTTGTGTATGGCCAAGAGATCACAAAATAGCCTTTACAAAGGGACTACTAGCATGTACGGACCCACTGAGGTTTCACCGGTGGCGATGTCTCCAACTGAGCAGATCTTCAACCAAGGGCCCTCTCTTCTGCCATTCGGATCCCAGGGAGTCCCGCCAAAAATATCCAAACCCAATCCGACTCCCCTTCTGAAAGTGCATCTAGGAATCCCTTGTGGGTTTTGGTTGATTTATGACAAGCAATGAGATCCTAATCACATTGTTGAGATGAGCACAGGTTCTAATGAGAGAATGAGCAAAGTGCCAAAAAGAAAGGATAATGAGGAGCAATGCGGAAAGGAGCTCAAGAACCATGTGTAGTAGATCATTGTGTATGGAGTGTGTTAAGGAAACACACCCCAAGAGCTCAAGCACAAATAATATCACACATTGCACAAAATTATACAGGACCGGACTAGTACGACTCACCCCGGACTAGTTCGATATCTTTCTGCACCAGATCGGAAAAGTCCTCACAATGCGGACTTGTCCTCATAGTCCAGTTTTTCACTGACCGGACTAGTCTGATATCACCACGGACTAGTCCGATATCTCTCTGACTAGAATCGAACTAGTCCTCCCCAGTGCGGACTAGTCCCCGAAACGCTTCACAAGTTGCACAAAATCGGACAAGTCCGATAACACATCGGACTAGTCCGATATCTTTCTGATGTCAATCGGACAAGTCCGATATTAGCACGGACTAGTCCAAAATCCCCCCCGACCTAATTCAGACAAGTCCTCCAAGTGCGGACTTGTTCCCCAAATTCACTAAGGGTTTCACTTATCCAGACAAGTCCGATATTCATCGGACTAGTCCGAAGATTTCCATAACCAAATCAGACTAGTCCGCTCTCACTTTGGACAAGTCCGATATTTCGGGACACCTAGGGTTTCCTACATGGAGCACACCAGACTAGTCCGGTGTCCACCACGGACTAGTCCGATCTTTCTAAACCCTAATGGTAACTTTTGGGAACCCCATATAAATAGGTGTGCATGGCCCATCTTTCATATCTCTCGACACCCTGTGCCGTCACACCCTCCAAGAGCCTAGAAAACTCATCTCTCCACGCGATACAACGCAAGAAAGCTTGATCCTTTGAGACACTTTAGATCCAAGGAGAGACACGGTTCTTCACTCATTGAGCTCTTGGTTTGATTCCCTAACACACTCATGTTGTTTTCATTGTGATCTTAAAAGTGTGTTCTTGGTGGTGTTCATCTTGTAATCTTGGGCAGCCCTCAACTTGTGAGAAGGCCCCTTGAATTCGGTTATTTGCCCTTTGTGATTAGTGAAAAGGATTGGCCTCCATGGCGATCCGACAAGGGTAGGGTTGGAGAAGACCCGATATTTTTGTGGACTCCTCAACGTGGATGTAGGTTGCCTCTGTGGGAACCAAACCACGGGATAAAGTGCTTGTGTTATTACTTTGCGTATATTGTTCTTACTCTTTCATATCAATCTAGGGTTTCAATCAATCTTGTTCACTTTACGTTGAAACATTGAATATAAGATTAACTTGTGCTACATCCTAGTTCATAGTAGTTTGACACTTCAATTACAAGTATATTTCCGCTGCATACATCCTAGGATTGAGATAATTGATCAAACTTGATCAATCTAGTCCGCACTATACTGGACTAGTCTGATATCTCGGGATTTGATCAATTTGTTAATTGTTGCAGGATCCGACTAAAAATCAAAAAGGCCTATTCACCCCCCTCTAGGCCACAATCAATTGGTGTCAGAGCAGGTTTCTTCAAAAGGAGACTAATCGCTCGAAGAGATCATGTCGGACATGAAAGACGTACACAAGAGCATCAACCAAGAGAAGGTTGAAGAAGAAAAGAACCAAAAATTGGAGAGGCTCCTCGAGGCTATTCAAGAATTCGACGATGATGATGAGGAGACGCTGGAACTCAAGGCTCTCCTAAGAAGGAAAACCCTCTCAATGGAAAAGTGAAGATCGAAGACGAGAAGAAGAAGAAGGGGAGTAGTCACACCGACTACTCCCGATATCCTTTTAATTACGATCGCTTAAATTCTAACAACAATCATTATCTATTTATTCCACTTGGAAAAGCCCCACACTTTGATGGCAATGACTACTCAATGTGGAGGCAAAACATGAAAATGCACTTGGTCTCACTCAATCCGAGCTTGTGGCACATTGTGGTTATAGGAATATATATCTGCGACGATGATGAGGAGCTCACACCTAGCCAAGAGCAAGCAATCCATCGAAATGCCCAAGCTGCTGCAGTCATCACCTCATCACTTAGTCGGGACGAGTTCACCAAGGTGGATGGACTCGAGATTGCAAAGGAGATATGGGACACCTTGCAAACCGCACATGAAGGCGATCGTCATGTGCGAGAAGCGAAGATCGAAATGATCGAAGGCGAATTGGGAAGATTCACCATTGAAGAAGATGAGTCACCACAAGACATGTATAACCGGCTAAAGACGCTCATCAACAAGGTTCGAGCATACGAAAGCAAGAAGTGGAACTATCACGAGGTGGTGAAGCTCATCCTTAGAGCTTTCATGCCTCGCAATGTTACCTTATGCTTGATGATTAGAGAAAGCCCTGGGTACAAGAAAATGACCCCGGATGAGCTACTTGGGAAGATCATCAATTTTGAGATGATGGAAAAGCAGGCGAAGCATGTCAAAGAGATTGCCGATCTCACCTCGGCAAAGTAGAAAGGGGTCGCTTTAAAGTCCACTCTCAAGCCCTTGTCTAAAGAAGCTCGGGAAGCTCAACAAGAAGAGGAAAGCGACGATGAGAGCAGCAACTTGGATGAAGATGACATGATACTATTCATGAAGAAATTCAAAAGGATGATGAAGAAAAGACAAGGGGCTAAATCAAGTGAAGGGAAGTACAAGGAAAAATCAAGACCGAAGTTGAGGCGGCCATGATATAACTGTGGTGAATATGACCACTTTATAGTTGATTGCCCATATGAAGAAAACAAGAAGAAGACCAAGGAAGCAAATCCTAAACCCAAGAAATTCTTCAAGAAGAAGAAGCAAGCTGAACAAGCGCATCTAGAGAAAGAGTGGGACTCAAATGATGAGTCCTCATACGAAGAAGAAGAGGAGATGGCTAGCATAGCCATCGAGAAGACATCCAAGAAGTCCACTCTCTTCCCCACTCTCAGCGCATGGAAGGGGAACGACACTTGCCTCATGGCAAAGGAAGGTAAACGAAAGGTAACAACCAAATCCTCTTCCTTGCATTCCTATTCTATTGATAGTGAAGCTGCTAGTGATAATGAAGATATGCTCATTGGCTTAGATAAGAAAACAGCTGTAAAAATGAAGTTCCTACTTGATCAACTTGTTCAGAAGGAGAAGATGATAAACCATCAAGAAGACATGATTATATCCAAAAGGAGGGATATGTTGAACTTGACAAGCTTCTAGAACTTGAAAAGGAGCGAAGCAAGTCACTAGAGCTTGAGTTAGCTTCAAGCAAGGAAGCTTGCTTGGAGTTAAGCGACTCAAATGCTACAATCAAGGACGAACTTGCTAACCTAATCAAGTTTAAAAAGATCCCTGAGGTACAAGTTGAGTCACTCAAGCAAAGTGACCCTTCATCCTCTTCAAGCTCGCCTTCTCAACCCCTTAAAACTGGAGCTATCATTACTTGTTCATGTGCTAAAACTGACACTAGCTTGAAAGACAAGTCAACCTCTACCAAGGCCAAGCATCCTTCCCAAAATGGCATATTTGACAAGGGGAAGATCAAATATGAACGTAGTGCATACTTGGTCACAAGACCTCCCAATGTCAAATATGGCATTGGTTATTCTTATGGTGAAAAGAAACATGCTAGAAACCATGAAAATAACAAGGAAAGCATTGCCTTTGTAAAGGGAAAACCCTCTCAAGCTGGAAAGTCCAAAGCCAAAACATATGATAACCGTTTCCCAGACTAGTCCTGTATATAAACAACAACAGATGCTATTTAGAACCTTTGATGCATCTTAAGTTCTAATGAAAAATAATTTTGGTAAAGTTTATGCTCATTATGTTGGGCCACGCCATGGGAACACCAGATCTCATGTGTGGGTGCCCAAATCTCTTGTGACTAACCTGAAAGGACCCAAGCAAGCTTGGGTACCTAAAACCAAGTCATGATTTGTTTTTGTAGGCCTATTCCTCCGGTGGATCTAAATGGGTGCTAGACAGTGGTTGCACCAACCATATGACCGGAGAAAGAAGGATGCTCGTTGAGTATGAAGAAAATGAGGATCCAAGCGAGGGCATCTATTTTGGAGACAATAGTCAAGGAAAGGTGCTTGATACCGGTAAAATTGCCATATCATCTCAACATACTCTTTCTCATGTGTTACATGTTTATTCCTTAGATTATAACCTGCTATCCATATCTCAATTATGCGACAAAGGTTATAATTGCTTGTTCACTAATGAGGGTGTGACCGTCTCTAGAAGGAGTGATGGTTCCATTGCATTCAAGTGTATGTTAAAGGGAAAGCTTTACCTTGTTGACTTCAACAAAGATAAAGTCAAACTTGACACATGCTTGATTGCAAAGACCAACATGTGTTGGTTGTGGCATAGACGGCTACCGCATGTTGGTATGAGGAATCTTCAAAAACTCCTCAAGGGCGATCACATCCGAGGTTTGAAGGATGTTGTTTTTGAGAAAGACGGGCCTTGTACGCATGCCAAGCTGGGAAGCAAGTTGGAGCACCTCATCCCACGAAGAACGTCATGACTACATCAAGACCGCTCGAGCTACTCCACATGGACTTATTCGGTCCAATTGCTTACATAAGCATTGGTGGTAAAAATATGGCTTAGTAGTTGTTGATGATTTTTCTCGCTTCACTTGGGTTTTCTTTTTACATGATAAGATAGAAACACAAGGAACACTCAAGAAGTTTTTCAAGCGTGCTCAAAACGAGTTTTCATTGACAATCAAGAACATTCGAAGTGACAATGGCACGAAGTTCAAGAACACACAAGTTGAGGAGTACCTAGATGAAGAAGGCATAAAGCATGAGTTTTCAGCACCTTACTCCTCTCAACAAAATGGAGTTGCCAAAAGGAAGAACCAAACCCTCATAGAGATGGCGAGAACTATGCTCGATGAGGACAAGACCTAGGATCAATTTTGGGTGGAAGCAGTTAACACCGCTTGCCACACCATAAATCGACTTTATCTTCATCGACTACTCAAGAAGACATCCTATGAGCTACTTATCGGTAACAACCCTAATATTTCATATTTTTGAGTTTTCAATTCTAAATGCTATATTTTGAACAAGAAGCCTATGACTTCAGAGTTCGCTTTGAAGTCCGATGAAGGTTTCTTGCTTGGTTACGATTCGAACTCTTACGCCCATCGTGTCTTCAACAAGACCTCCAGACTTGTTGAAGTAGCACGTGACGTAGTGTTCGATGAAACTAACAGCTCCCAAAAGGAGCAAGCTGATCCATTTGTGCTAGATAGAGAAGAAGCTCCTTATCAAGCATTGAGAAGAATGGCGTTAGGCGATGTTCGACCACAAGAGCCACCTCTACATGTGCATGAGGAAGATGAACCTCAAATGGAGGCCAATGATCAAGGGGGAGCCTCCATACAAGATCAACTTCAAGAAGAAGAAAATGATCAACAAGTCAATGAGGGCAATAATCTAGGGGGAGAAGAAGATGACCATGAAGATTCAAGACAGCAAGTGCCACACTCAAGAGTACACCGATGCATCCAAAGAGATCACCCAATTGATAACATCATCGTTGACATCCAAAAGAGAGTAACTACTAGATCTCGCATAGCTAATTTTTGTGAGCATTATTCGTTTGTATCCTTTTTGGAACCGTGCAGGGTTGAGGATGCATTGAAGGATCCAAATTAGGTAGTGGCCATACAAGAAGAACTCAACAACTTCAAAAGGAACAAGGTGGGGGAACTACTCGAAAGACCCAAGTTCAATGTCGTCGGCACCAAATGGGTCTTTCGCAACAAACAAGACGAACACGGGGTGGTGACAAGGAACAAGGCATGACTTGTGGCCAAAGGGTATTCACAAGTTGAAGGTTTGGATTTCGATGAAACCTTTGCTCCAGTAGCTAGACTTGAGTCCATTAGAATAATACTTGCATATGCTACTCACCATGATTTCAAGCTCTATCAAATGGATGTGAAAAGCGCCTTCCTCAACGCACCAATCAAGGAAGAAGTGTATGTGGAGCAACCCCCCAGATTTGAAGATGAAGAGTTCCCTGACCACGTCTTTAAATTGCGTAAGGCTCTCTACGGCCTCAAACAAGCTCCTAGAGCTTGGTATGAGTGTCTTAGAGATTTCTTAATTGAAAATGGTTTTAAGATCGGTAAAGTAGAATATACATTGTTCACAAAGAACTTTGACAATGATCTCCTTATTTGTCAAATTTATGTTGATGATATTATCTTTGGTTCAACTAACAAATCTTTTTGTGAGGAATTTAGAAAGATTATGACAGATAGGTTTGAGATGTCTATGATGGGAGAGCTAAAGTACTTCTTGGGATTCCAAGTGAGGCAACAAAAGGAAGGGACGTTCATAAGTCAAACTAAGTACACCCAAGACATACTCAAGAAGTTTGGAGTGGACGAGGCGAAGCCTATAAAGACTCCCATGGCAACGAATGGCCACTTGGATCTCAATGAAGATGGACCAAACATCGATTACAAGGTATATCGCTCCATGATTGGATCTCTACTCTACTTATGTGCATCTAGGCCAGACATTATGTTCAGTGTATGTTTGTGTGCAAGGTTTCAAGCCAACCCAAAAGAGTGTCATTTGACCGCCGTAAAGAGAATCTTGCGGTATTTAGTTCATACACCAAACCTAGGCCTTTGGTATCCTAAAGGTTCCAAATTCAATATCATTGGTCACTCCGGTGCAGATTATGCCGGATGCAAAGTAGATAGAAAAAGTACCTCCGACACCTGCCAATTCCTAGGTAGATCCCTTGTTTCTTGGTCCTCTAAGAAACAAAACTCCATTGCCTTATCCACAGCCGAAGCGGAGTATGTTGCAGCCGGGAGTTGTTGTGCACAACTCCTTTGGATGCGACAAACTCTTAGGGTACGGTTACAATATGAGCCATATTCCACTCCTTTGTGATAATGAGAGTGCCATTAAAATTGCCCATAATCCCGTTGAGCATGCTAGGACCAAAAACATAGACATCCGACATCACTTTTTGAGAGACCATTCAATGAAAGGAGACATAGCCATTTCCCATGTCAATACTGAAAAGCAACTAGCCAATATATTTACCAAGCCACTAGATGAAAAACGCTTTTGCGAGCTCCGAAATGAACTCAGTATCCTTGATGCTCGGAATGTGGCTTGAAATCTTGTACACCTGAATGCTATCTTCAAAATTCATTGATTGTGTTGTGAAAATCATCTCTCTCAATTTTTTGGTAAAACTATGTCAATTACTAGATCTTGGTGAATTATGGTCATTGCTTGATTGTTGTATGCTTACTGATCATATTCATCAAGATTATATGATTTGCTTTGCCTACCTATTTTCTTAATAAGTACCTTTGAATATATACGAATGGGCTAAGCATTTCTTCCCTGGTGACCACGAACTAGTCCGTGGTTGCCCGGACTAGTCCACCCTTGCAGACTAGTCTGCGGAGTGACTGTAGGTCCAGACTAGTCCGACCGACCACGGACTAGTCCGATATAGGCTCTGGAAAAGTTCGGACTAGTCCGATCATTTTCGGGCAAGTACGATTTTTCGTGTCCATAACCCTAGCCGCCGCCAAACCCTAATCTTCCTCACCCTCACACTTGCCTCAAGCTTTCTCTCTCCGCGCTCGAGCTCCCCAAGGCGATTTGGCGATTCCTCCATCAAAATTCATCAAATTTTTGTGGAAAACGACCTCCATTGCTCAGGGATTGAAGACCACAGACTTGTCCGCACCTTCAACCCCTACATCTCCAAGAATCAAGGATTTTTGGTAAATTTTCCTCCCAAACCCTAGAAATCACTATTTCCTTCGATGTTGATCAAAATGCTTAGTTCCTTTCACCTAATACATGCTTCCTTGATGTATTACATTGATGCTAAGCTATTTGTGCATTAGGAATCACCATTTGTCCCATAGTTAGGGTTTTAGAGGTTGAATAACGGACTAGTCCGGTCCATGCACGGACAAGTCTGGTCAACTGGACTAGTCCGTGCCTGTACACCGGACTAGTCCGATTTTTCTGAACTCAACCCTAACTTCTTAATTCCTCAATGCAATTCCTTGTCATCTATTCTCATCAATACCTTGTGAAATCCATTCTCAGGACAATGTCAAGCACCAATGACAAAATCTCTGATTTCGAGGCCGAGATGGACCACGAAGCCGTGCTTCGGTCCTCGACGGGCCAAAGCAAGAAGAGTCAAGAGCGCTCATCCGAGTCGGCTCCTTCTCTTCCCCAGGCTCGACCGAAGGTGCTTGCAAAGAAGCCTGCCTCCAAGGCTTCAGCTGGAGGTGGCCCTAGCTAGGCAAGTGCTCACCAAGCAAAGTGCAAGGGCAAAGGGATTGCAACGGGCCCGATTGCCCCCCTAAATATGTTAGATCCAAGGCAAGGAGACCGGGATCCCGCTGAAGAGAGTTCAATGGAAAGGGCAGCAACACGGCTGCAAAGTTCAGGAATGTGGATTGTTACAGCCGGCCCAAGAAAGCTGTTGATGGGAGGTTCTGGAGTAACTTCCATGCAGACTTTTACAAGTCTATCTATCTTCCGATGAAGAACCCAGTGGTGTGCAGCCAATGTATACATTGGGCGCACTTTGAGAAGAAGGGTTGCTCACCTTTTGTTGAGGTAGTCGAGACAGTCGAGAGGCATGGATTGAAGGACCTCTTTGCTTTTCGAAACAACTGGAACGACGAAGTCATTGCTCAATTTTATGCTACTTGCCACTTTGCCAGTGATGAGGAATAAAGAGTGACTTGGATGACTCATGGATCCAAGTACACCACTACATATGAAGAATTTGCAAGATTGCTTCATCTTGACACCTCCAGCAATGACAACTTGATAATTCACAACATTGGTGTCATTGAGAAGGACAGGATGAGGTTTCTTTATGAACCCCACTCAAAGTTCAATCCTCCTTCCACCAAGAATATGAAGCATTTCTTCGTGGTGCTGAACAGGGTCCTCAGGAAGACCATTGCCCCCAAGGATGGGGATGCTGAAAGTGTTCAGGGGTACCTCAAGACCTTGATGAAGGTCATAAGCAAAGACATAACATGTCTTTGACTACATTTGAAACGACATGGTGAACATATCCTGTACTCCAAACAGGTCATGTGGCTATGCGCCTTATCTGATGTTTATGATTGAGAAGGTCACGGGGATAGAATTTGTCAAGGATGTGGAGCACACACCATTGAGGTCCCAGAAGCCTCAACAAGCAAGTGTTGAAGCTGCTCCTTCTCCTGCTTCCAGTGCAGAGGCTCCAGTGAGAGCTAGTGGAGATGCTAGGGCTGCTCCCGCCACTAGGGCCCCTCCTCAAAAGGGGTCACCAAGTGGCATATTGAAGTACTTGTCAGCTATCTTTGCCTCTTGCAAGAAGGCGGAAGTGAACACTCATAACCTGAACAAGAGGAGGAAGGCTCATATGAGGCATGTCAAAGAGAATGTGAAGCACATCTGCCAGAAGCTGGAGATCGAGCCCATTGGATCTCTAGTCATTTCTGATGATTCTGATTCTGATTTCACCGAGCACGGGCCCTTGACTCCCTCCGAGCTTGCCTATTTTGGCATTGGGGACTCGAGTGGTACCGTTCCTCCTCCTCATCATCAGCCCGAGAATGAAGATGAAGACGATGAGAGGACCGACAGCGAGGCTTGAAGACCTTAGGTCCCTCCTCTCCTTCTTTTTGGTGTCTTGATGCCAAAGGGGGGGAGATTGAGGAGGAGTCTTAGGCTTTAGCTGTAGGCTGCGAGGAGAGCTATGTTTTTGTGTCTTTTGTCTCTTTGTGGGTTGTAAGTCTTATATCATGCTCTTTTGGTACTTTTGTCTTGTGATGCAAAGTTATGAACTGCTTATGAAAATATGTATGAAATCTATGATTTTGCTCTAAAAATGACATATATGCTTGTTGTTTATATATTGATGTCAATTACGTCATTCCCATCATGATTATAATGTATACATACTTAGTTTTGCATCCCACCATAAAGAGTGCACATATGACTTATGTTTTCATTGCTTAATGTGTTTCAAACTCATATGTGCACACTTTATGAAAATCTCAACTTTTTATCATATTTTGTGAAATCTCAATTGGTTGTCATCAATCACCAAAAAGGGGGATATTTAAAGTGCATCTAGGAATCCCTTGTGGGTTTTGGTTGATTTATGACAAGCAAATGAGATCCTAATCACATTGTTGAGATGAACACTGGTTCTAATGAGAGAATGAGCAAAGTGCCAAAAAGAAAGGAGAATGAGGAGCAATGCAGAAAGGAGCTCAAGAACCAAGTGTAGTAGATCATTGTGTATATAGTGTGTTAAGGAAACATACCCCAAGAGCTCAAGCACAAATAATCTCACACATTGCACAAAATTATACAGGACTGAACTAGTCCAACTCACCCCAGACTAATCCGATATCTTTCTGCACCAGATCGGACAAGTCCTCACAATGCGGACTTGTCCTCACAGTCCAGTTTTTCACTGACCAGACTAGTCCGATATCACCACAGACTAGTCTGATATCTCTCTCACTAGAATCGGACTAGTCCTCCCCAGTGCGGACTAGTACCCCAAACACTTCACAAGTTGCACAAAATCAGAGAAGTCCGATAACACATCGGACTAGTCTGATATCTTTCTGATGTCAATCGGACAAGTCCGATATTAGCACGGACTAGTCCGAAATCCCCCTGACCTAATTCGGACAAGTCCTCCAAGTGCGGACTTGTTCCCCAAATTCACTAAGGGTTTCACTTATCCGGACAAGTCTGATATTCATCGGGCTAGTCCGAAGATTTCCAGAACCAAATCGGACTAGTCCGCTCTCACCTCGGACAAGTCCGATATTTCAGGAAACCCAGGGTTTCCTACACGTAGCACACCGGACTAGTCTGGTGTCCACCACGGACTAGTCCGATCATTCTAAACCCTAACGGTAACTTTTTGGAACCCCATATTAATAGGTGTGCATGGACCATCTTTCATATCTCTCGACACCCTGTGCCGTCACACCCTCCAAGAGTCTAGAAAACTCATCTATCCACGCGATACAATGCAAGAAGTCTTGATCCTTTGAGGATACACTTTAGATCCAAGGAGAGACACGGTTCTTCACTCATTGAGCTCTTGGTTTGATTCCCTAACACACTCCTGTGGTTTTCATTGTGATCTTAAAAGTGTGTTCTTGGTGGTGTTCATCTTGTAATCTTGGGGAGCCCTCAACTTGTGAGAAGGCCCCTTGAATTTGATTATTTTCCTTTTGTGATTAGTGAAAAGGATTGGCCTCCGTGGCGATCCGACGAGGGTAGGGTTCGAGAAGACTCGGTATTTTTGTGGACTCCTCAATGTGGACGTAGGTTGCCTCTGTGGGAACCGAACAACAAGATAAAGTGCTTGTGTTCTTACTTTGCGTATATTGTTCTTAATCTTTCATATCAATCTAGGGTTTTAATCAATCTTGTTCATTTTACGTTGAAACATTGAATATAAGATTAACTTGTGCTACATCCTAGTCCATAGTAGTGTGACACTTCAATTACAAGTATATTTCCGCTGCATACATCCTAGGATCGATATAATCGATCAAACTTGATCAATCTAGTCGGCACGCACCGGACTAGTCCGCACTATACCGAACTAGTCTGATATCTCGGGATTTGATCAATTTGTTAAGTGTTGCAGAATCCGACTAAAAATCAAAAAGGCCTATTCACCCCCCTCTAGGCCATATTCTCCTTCCCTGGTGCGCCAAATGATCCATACAATACTAGCAATACCCTAATTAATCAGCTACGCCACACCCATACTTGACCTCGTGGTGGCACTATAGTCCTGGCTAATTCTCGCATGAACTGATCCTTAGATCTATAGCAAGCAAACCACCATTACATCCAACCCATCCGCATACCTGGCTTGCTTAGATCACCCATTACCACATCATATTAACAAGTTTATATTAACCATAATCCCTTCAATGCATAATTAAATGTGTAGTTATTTCCCATCCCAATTAATTAAGCGATGCCCAAAAGGTAAAAACTCTTCCCGACTCTCTACCATGTATTCCAGGTGACAAGGGTGGTTAAACAAAGCTAGTAAACATCCTACCATAGGATTTCCCATCAAATTGACACATGCATGCTGTTTGCAAACAAAACATTTATTTTAGAAATTGGTTCAATATCTTCAAGGACACCTGCCTTGCTCTTGGGATTGGTTCGGGTCAAAGCCTTCAAACTCTTGGTGTTGTAGATCCTCCGCGGCACTCTCTAGCGCAAATTTGTCTAATCCGCACAACAAACATACAAGACAAGAATTACAATCAATAGATGCACATATATTACTCAATATGACATGATATGCATGATTAATGCAATTGTGAAGTAAAACTAGTTAATGGGTTACTATTAGTGTTTACTAACTAGTTCTAATAGTTATTTACAAGTTTGGACAGGTTTGGAATTGATTCGAGTCAATTTAAAATTAATTCAACAGAAATTAACCAGGAAAATCGGACTAGTCCGCTCTTCGCGGAACTAGCGAACTAGGGTTTTATATATCGACGTAAATTTAGAGATTTGGGGTTAAATTCAAGTAAGGAAAAGGAAGTAGAAGGTATATCAGGTGTCTAAGACTCTAAAGAATCAAGGGTTTTGGAGGCAACAATTGGATCTTGACGATCTAGGGTTGATGAAGAACTTGATGGTGAATTGTTGACAAAGAACGCAAAGTCGATGGAGATCTTGATCCTCTTTCATTTCCTCCTATTCTTCTTCTTGCTCTATATCTCCTTCTCCCTCTTTGGTGATGGCTATCCACGAGCTAGGGTTTGGGTGAGGTGAAAAAGTGGCAAATAGATGTCAAGCCAAGGGGTGGGGTTGTTTATATAGAGGTGGAGGTTAGGGTTGGATGGATTTCAAGTTTGAGATGAGTAGGGGTCGATTTAGAGTCCCACATGGGCTCTAAAAGAGTTAGGCACGACGTCCCTAGGCCTACTTAATGTGAAACCCAAGAAACAAGTCGTGAAACAAAAGATCAACTCGGAGTCGCGATTTACCGCACAAGTTCACAAATGGGATGGACTAGTCCGAAGTTGGGCAGAGAGATATCGGACAAGTCCGGACTGGACATCGGACAAGTCTGAACTTATCCAGAGGAGAAAAACAAACAAGTCTGGCCAAAATCAGACAAATCCAACTTTAGTGAGAGAGAAAAACGGACAAGTCCGCTGGAATAACGGACGAGACCAGGGACTTAGCGAAATTTCCAAGGAATTGAACTACTGGACTAGTCCGCACTGGGTCGGACAAGTACGAAAGTGTCCAGAGAGAAAACAGACTAGTCTGCAACAAAACAGGCAAGTCCAATAGAAGTCAGAGAGAAATCAGACTAGTCCGCACCAAATTGGACTAGTCCGCACTTCCCAGAATTCTTAAGTGCGGTTTTGTTTCAAATTTCATTTTAAACTTATTCTTTTTAATGTGGATTAATGTTAGACATGTATATGAACTTATGCAATGCATGATGTATGAAAATGAGGGTGTTACAAAATCGGACAAGTCCGATGTTAGTCGGAGAGCAAAACGGACAAGTTCGATAGAAAACGAACAAGTCCAAGGACTTCGCAAAAATTTTCAAGGATGGGATGACCGGACTAGTCCGCAATGGACCAGACAAGTCTGAAAATGTTATAGAGAGAAAAATGGACCAGTCCGCAGCAAAAACGGACATGTCCGAGGGAGGTCAGAGAGAAATTAGACTAGTCCGCACCAAAAACGGACTAGTCGGCACTTCTCAGAACTTTTGAGTGTGGTTTTGTTTTAAATTCATTTACAACTCATTCCTTTTTTATGTGGATTAATGTTAAAAATGTATATGAACTTATGCAATGCATGATGCATGAAAATGAGGGTGTTACAAACCTACCCCCCTTAAAATGAATCTCGCCCTCGAGATTCAATGCGGAAGAGAAGAGATAGGGAAATTCTTTCTTGAAATCATCTTCCAGCTTCCATGTTGCTTGTTTTTCGACGTGATGCTTCTATTGAACTTTACACCATCTAATAATCTTGTTCCCTGTGACTCTCTAATTTGTCTCCAAGATCTTGACCAGTTGCTCGGCATACGTCAAATCCGCCCCTAGTTCCAACTCTTCCATTGACACTTGTTCTCCCGGTACACTTAAACACTTCTTGAGCTGGGAAACATGAAACACATCATGTACATCTGAAAGATGTGCTAGCATCTCCAACTTATATGCTACTTCTCCTCTTTTGTCCAAAATCTTGAATGGCCCAATGTATCGAGGTGCTAGCTTGCCTCTGATATTAAAGCTCTTATGACCTCTCATGGTTGATACTTCGAGATATACGAAGTCTCCCACTTCAAAGTCTAAGCTTCTCCGCCTATTATCCGCATATCCTTTTTGTCCCGATTGAGCGGCTCTCAAATTTTCACGAATAATCTGAACTTGTTTCTCAGCTTCTTGCAGCATGTCAGGTCCAAAAACTTGATTTTCTCCTGTCTCATTCCAGAACAAAGGTGTCCTACACTTCCTCCCATATAGTGCTTCATAGGACGACATTTTCAAGCTTGCTTGGTAACTATTGTTATATGAGAATTCCGCATACGGCAAGCTCTTGTCCCAACTTCTTCCATGCTTCAAGGCACAAGCTCTTAACATATCCTCTAAAACCTGATTGGTCCTCTCAGTGTGTCCATCCATTTGAGGGTGATATACAACAACAACAACCAAGCATTTGTCCCAAACAAGTTGGGGTCGGCTAGAAATTAAACCCAACAATTTTGAAAAAAGTAATATAAAATAAGATGAAAGTAAATAATAGTAATAATAATAATAAAATACAAATAAAATAAGATTCTACATTTTATTTATTTTAGAAATGGGTTAATAAAAAAGAAGATAAGAGTAACAAATTACGAATAAGTTAAGATTATGGCACATGAATTGCTAATTTCCATGCAGTCCTATCATGAGCCAAATCTCTAGGTATGTCCCACTCCTTTAAGTCGCGTTTCACCGCCTCCTGGCATGTCAACCTTGGTTGACTTCTACCCCTCCTAAAATTTTATCTCCTCTCTATAATCCCACTGTTAACCGGTGCTTCTGGAGGTCTCCGCTGGATATGCCCAAACCACCGTAGGCGATGTTGGACTAGCTTCTCCTCAATCGGTGTCACCCCTACCCTATCACGTATCACCTCGTTCCTAATTTTGTCTCTTCTTGTGTGACCGCACATCCACCATAGCATGCGCATCTCCGCAACACTCATTTGTTGGACATGTTGCCTTTTAGTTGGCCAACATTCTGCTCATACAGCATCGCAGGTCTGATCACCGTCCTATAGAATTTTCCTTTCAATTTTTGTGGAACTTTCTTATCACATAAGATTCCAGATGCTTGTCGCCACTTCATCCACCCGATCTTGATCATGTGGCAAACATCTTCGTCAATATCACCATTGCTTTGTAACATTGATCCTAAGTATCGAAATGTGTCTCTTCTAGGTACTACTTGTCCTTGTAAACTAACATTACCATCCTCGCACCCGACATCACTAAAGACACATCTCATATACTCGGTCTAGGTTCTACTAAGTCTAGATCCCTTAGAATCTAAGGTCTGCCTCCATAGCTCCAATTTTCTATCAACACCATCCCTAGTTTCATCTACCAACACTACATCATCAGCAAAGAGCATACACCAAGGGATATCCCCTTGTATATCCTTCGACACCTCATCCATTAATAAGGAAAATATGTAAGGACTTAAGGCTGATCCTTGGTGTAACCCTATTGTGATAGGAAAAGTGTCGGTCTCACTATCTCTTACGTGCACACTTGTCACCACATTATCATACATATCCTTGATAAGGTTATTGTACTATGACCGGTCTTGGTACCTTATTGTATGCCTTCTCCAAGTCAATGAACACCATATGTAGATCCTTCTTTTGCTCCCTATACCTCTCCATAAGCTGACAGAGTAAGAAAATCGCCTCCATAGTGGACCTCCCAGGCATAAAACCAAACAGGTTTTTAGTGACATTGGTCACTTTTCTCAAGCGGTGTTCAATCACTCTCTCCCAGAGCTTCATAGTATGACTCATGAGCTTAATTCCTCGGTAATTAGTACAACTTTGAACATCTCCTTTACTTTTGAAGATGGGTACTAAAATACTTTTCCGCCACTCTTCAAGCATTTTGTTTGACTGAAAAATGCGGTTGAATAGTTCAGTGAGCCATACTATTGCTACATCCCACAGACATCTCCACACCTCAATGGGAACATCATCGGCGTCGCGGGCCTTTCCTCCTTTCATCCTTTTTAAGGCCTCTCTAACCTCAGACTCTTGTATCCTCCGCACGAATCGTCTGTTGGTGTCATCAAATGAGTCATCCAACTCGAAACTAATACTCTCATTCCCGTCATTGAATAGTCCATTGAAGTAGTCCCACCATCTGTTCCTAATTTCTTCATCCTTGAATAGAATTTGGTCTGCCTCATCCTTAATGCATTTGACTTGGTTGAGATCTCTCACCTTTCTCTCGCGAAGTTTCGCCATCTTGTATATATGGTTTTCGCCTTCTTTTGTACCTAGCCTCTCATATAGCGCATCATAGGCCTGCCCCCTTGCTTTACTCACAACACGCCTTGCATTTTTCTTAGCCTCTTTATACTTTGCCATGTTACTTGCACTTCTCTCATGATGCCAGCTCTTATAAGACTCCTTCTCCTTAATAGCTTTTTGTATATCTTCATTCCACCACCAAGTGTCTTTATATACAAGTTTCTTACCTTTTGTCCACCCAAGCACCACCCTAGATGCCTTCCTAATGTAAGTCGCCATCTTCACCCACATACTATCCACATCTTCCTCTACGCTCCAAGGTCCTTCTGCGATCATCCTCCTTTTGAATGATTGTTGCGCTTCATCCTTCAACTTCCACCACTTTGTTCTTGCGGTTTTACACCTTTGTCTCGTGACACACGCACGTGGAAACGGAAGTCGGCTACCACAAGTTTATGTTGTGGAACAACACATTCCCCAAGAATCACCTTACAATCTAAGAATGCCCCTCTCTCCCTTCTCCTGGTGAGGATATAATCGATTTGACTAGAATGTTGGGCACTAGTAAAGGTCACTAAGTGAGATAACCTCTTATTAAAGAGGGTGTTAGCTACCAATAGGTCATAGGCTATGGCAAAGTCTAGGATATCCTTACCCTCCTGGTTTCTATCGCCACACCCAAAACCTCCGTGTACCCCCTCAAAACCTACGTTAGTTTTACCTACATGACCATTGAGATCTCCTCCTATGAAGAGCTTCTCGGTTACCGGTACACTACTAACCATATCCTCCAGGTCCTCCCAAAATTGTCTCTTAGTGCTCATGTCGAGCCCAACTTGTGGGGCATAAGCACTAATGACATTCAAGATAAGGTCCCTCACAACTAATTTGACTAGGATGATCCTATCCCCTCGTCTATGGACATCCACTGCTCCATCCTTGAGGCTCTAATCTATTAGGATGCATACACCATTCCTAGTTCTAGTCGAGCCAGAATACCAAAGCTTGAAACCAGTATTCTGGGCACTAGTAAAGGTCACTAAGTGAGATAACCTCTTCTTAAAGAGGGTGTTAGCTACCAATAGGTCATAGGCTATGGCAAAGTCTAGGATATCCTTACCCTCCTGGTTTCAATCGCCACACCCAAAACCTCCGTGTACCCCCTCAAAACCTACGTTAGTTTTACCTACATGACCATTGAGATCTCCTCCTATGAAGAGCTTCTCGGTTACCGGTACACTACTAACCATATCCTCCAGGTCCTCCCAAAATTGTCTCTTAGTGCTCATGTCAAGCCCAACTTGTGGGGCATAAGCACTAATGACATTCAAGATAAGGTCCCTCACAACTACTTTGACTAGGATGATCCTATCCCCTCATCTACAGACATCCACTACTCCATCCTTGAGGCTCTAATCTATTAGGATGCATACACCATTCCTAGTTCTAGTCGAGCCAGAATACCAAAGCTTGAAACCAGTATTCTCAACCTCTCTCGCCTTTTGAACTGCCCATATAGTCTCTTGTACACAAAGGATATTTACATGCCTCCTAATCGCAATGTCCACTAACTCTCATAGCTTTCCCGTCAAGGATCCTACATTCCAACTACCCACCTGAAACCTAGTTTCCTCGGCTAGCTTCCTTACCCTTCGCATCCGTCGAGGAAGATGCAAAGACCCTTGCTCACTTAACACTACATTTGGGCGATGATGTAGTGCACCACTAAGGTGGTGGCGATCCGGCCCTCGCTCATTTAACACCACATCCGGGTTCCGATATGGCGCGCCACTAAGGCAGTGGCGACCCGACCCTCGCCCACATAACACCATATCCGGGTTCCGGTATGGCGGTCGCTAAGAGGGTTACACCCCAACGAATTTCCAATGGGTTTAATTTCCATGATAATGGCTAAGTTTAGTTGCTGGCTCGCCAAGACTATCACAACCCCTCCTCCTTTACCCGGGCTTGGGACCGGCTATGTCATTACAACATAGGCGGAGTTAAATTTAGAACCTCTATCCGACACTATCTTTTTTGGAACTCCATGCAAACATACTATTCTTCCCATATACAGTTCAGCCAACTTCTCCCCATTAAAGGTGGTCTTGACGGGAATAAAGTGAGCTGACTTAGTTAATCGATCCCCGATTACCCATATGGAGTCATAACCCAACTGGGTACGTGGTAAACCAACTATGAAGTCCATTTCAATCTCTTCCCACTTCCACTCCGTAACCTTTAATGGCTGCAATAATCCAGCTGGTCTTTGATGTTCAGCTTTGACTCACAGGCACACATCACACAGTGCAAGGTTGTTGAACACATTGTTGAATATGTTGCATTATGTCTTTCGATGTTTATAGTCTGCATCAATTTCAAGGTTCACTCCCTCATCATTGTCAATTTCACGGTCTTGGTGGCACACTGAATTGCTCCATCGTGCTTCTGTAGCCAATCCATTCCAAGTATGATGTCACAATCCACCCCCCTTAGAACATTGACATCCTCGTCGGTCAACTTCCATGCCAGGAACATCCCCTCTTGTCCAATCCTTGTGAATCCAAAACATTAAGGTCGGCGAAGAAGTCTACCCCTCTTATGGAATACTTACTTTTGGACATAATATCTTTGTTCTCATCTTCCATATAGCTTCGCCTGAAATGGTCAATCTTCTAGTTGTGTCCATCTTCCATTAAGAGAGGTTGAACGAGATAGAAAAGAAAGATAGAACAAATTCCCAACTATATTCATCAAGGGATATGAAACTAAGCAACTAACTATACTAGCCTATGTGGACATGGCAATGCTAAAGCATCCTAAAATCCCCTACTAAGAACACAAGCAACAAGCAAGCATTACATAGAAATCAGCACACCAAGCAAAAACACATTGACTCTTGAGTGCTCCTATGTGCTCTAAAGTGTCCATTCTATCTAGGTTGTGTCCTACGGTCAACCTATGGATTACTAGTATGTACAGACCCACTGAGGTTTCACCGGTGGCAATGCCTCCAACTGAGCACATCTTCAACCAAGGGCCCCCTCTTATGCCATTCAGATCCTAGGGAGTCCCGCCTCAAATCCAAACCCAATCCGACTCCCCTTCACCGGTGTGCCAAATGATCCGCGCAATACTAGCAATACTCTAATTAATCAGCTATGCCGCACCCATACTTGGCCTCGTGGTAGCACTGTAAATCCTGGATGGTCGCTCCATGAAACGGTCCTTAGATCTAAAGCAAGCAAAACCACCATAACATTCAATCCATCCACATACCATGCTTGCTTAGATCACCCATTACCATGTTACCATTATCCATGTTCATCAATGTACATTATCCATAATCTCAATAATTTTATAATTAAGTAACTTGGTTGTTTTCCCATCCCAATTAATTTAAGCGAAGCAAAAGGTAAAAAACCCTTCCCGACTCTCTACTAAGTATCCCAAGCGGCAAGGGTGGTCAACAAGACTAGTAAACTCCTATCTTGGGTTTCCCATCAATTTGACACAAGCAATGCAGTTTTGCAAACAAAGCATTTAAAAATAGGATCAATATGTTCAAGAACACTTGCCTTGCTCTTGGGATTGATTGGGATCAAAGACTTCAAATTCCTGGTGCTGGAGCTCTTCTGTAGCACCCTCTAGTGCAAATCCGTCTAATCCACTCAACGAACATACAAGACAAGAATCACAATCAATAGATGCTCATGCATGATTAATGCAAATGCAAAGAAAAACTAGTTAATGAGTTACTATTAATGTTCACTAATCATTTACAATGGTTATTAACAAGTTTACACAGGTTCATGTTGATACTACATCAAATTGGAATTAATTCATTATTAAACGAATCTGGAGACCGGACAAGTCCACTGCTGGTTGGACTAGTCCGCCCTACGCAAAACCAGCGAGTCATGGTTTTATAGATCGACGTGAATTTTGAGAAACAGGGTTGAATTCATGTGAGAAAGAGGAAGTAGAAGGTATACCAGGTGTTTAGAACTCCAATAAATCAAGGATTTTGGAGGCAATACTTGGATCTTGACGATATAGGGTTGACGAAGAGAACTTAATGGTGAATTGTTGGTGAAGAACGCAAGGTTGATGGAGATCTTGGCCTCTTGATCTTCTTTCATTTCCTCCTCTTCTTCTTCTTGCTCTAGATCTCCTTCTCCCTCCTTGGCGGCGACTATCAATGAGCTTGGGTTTGGGTGTGATTCAAAAGTGGCAAAGAGATGTGAAAATAGGTTGTTGGGTTACTTATATAGGGGTGGAGGGCTAGGGTTCCAATGGAGGTCGGTTTTAGAGAGGGTGGAGGCCGGTATGGGGTCCCACATGGGCTCCAAAAGAGTTAGACACGACTTCCTTAGGCCTAGTTAAGGTAAAACCCAAAAACACGTCGTGGAACAAAAGATCAACTCAGAATCGCAATCATCGGACAAGTCCGCGCTAGGCCGGACTAGTCCGATATTGAACAGAGACAGAAACGGGCAAGTCTGGCCAAAATTGGACCAGTCCGATGTTAGTCAGAGAGCAAAACAGGCAAGTCCGGCGGAAAACGGACAAGTCCAAGGGCTTCGCAAAAATTTTCAAGGATGCGATGACCGGACTAGTCCGCAATGGACCGGACAAGTCTAAAAACGGTACAGAGAGAAAAACGGACTAGTCCGCAACAAAAACGGAAATGTCCGAGGGAGGTCAGAGAGAAATCGGACTAGTCCGCACCAAAAACAGACTAGTACGCACTTCTTAGAACTTCTGAGTGTGATTTTGCATTAAATTCATTTTAAACTCCTTCCTTTTTTATGTGGATTAATGTTAAACATGTATATGAACTTAATCAATGCATGATGGATGAAAATGAGAGTGTTACAACACTCATGCCTATGATCGGTGTCGGCTAGCTCTGGATGACCCCACCCCTTAAATGTTGGAGGGGTTGTTGAAGGTGGTAACCTCCAAATGGTCTGTGCTTTCTATGAGTGACTTCCAAGTGGGTCCTATCCTTTTATATTGGTGCTACACTGTTGGATTGCCTCGGATACTTCTGTTTGTGGGCCATTTGATCCATGCGGTGCCACGTGTCGACGCTTGATTGGTTGGGATGATATTTTATAGGATCCATCCCTTTGTTTCACTTCAATTATGTATAAAATACCTGCATGCACTAATTTCTCCAAGGACAAGTGGAAATAGGTTAAATAGAAAGGTGACGTGTGCAAGAAATGATATTTCCTTATCATAATTGAGTTATATTGACATATGAAATTGGTATGTAACAACCGTCAACAAGCTCCCCCAAACTTATCCTTTGCTCGTCCCGAGCAAAGTCAATACTTTAGGTTGATGATCAGGAGTTGCTACAATGTTCTATTTTTCACAAGTATCATGTGCACAACAAAATACTCTACCTAATATTGCAAAAATTGGCACGGTACTTCACCCATCTTAAGTCATTATGGGGCTTATGCCATCTCCTATTCATGGGTGGTTGAAAGATAGAACAACAAATGGAGCACACATACCCTAGAAATCAAGTTCCACTCAAATTCAGGAGTGTTCAATTTAGATTTAAAGTGCCTCAATTTGATTCTCTCATGTCTCTCCTTTGTGTGTGTTGGAAATAAATCCTCACCAAGGCATTTTGCCTAAATTCATCCTACCTCTACATAAGGCTTGTATGTGGAGCTTGGTAGGAAATATAGTAGGCATATTTGCAACACATAATATTGCTAAGTCAAAAGAGCAATCCTCAGGAGAAATCAATTCAAAACAATTTGATTAAAGACTTGTGCATGTGTGATGGAATGGAGGTGGATGTGGATATTTGAGATGACTCCTTTTTGAGTGGAATCTCTTATTTTGCAGGGATGAAACATGGTTACTTTTCTTTATTTCTCTTTTTTTTCTCATGCTTATGATGTAAGCATGCATTTTCTTTTTCTCTTTTTTTTTCTTTTTCTTGTAGCCATGTCTTATACTCCCTTTTTATGCAATAAATTTTGGAAGGAGTACTAAGCATGAATTATATGGAGTTTCTTTTTTTATTGTGGCATGGTGGTATGATGGAACTTTGCTTACTTCTAGTGTAGAAGTATAGCATGTCAAGTAAAGTCTATAGTTAAAAAAGTAATGAATGAAATCTCACATAGGTCTATACTAGTTTGACAATCTCAATGTGAAGACAAATAGCATATGCATAAGGTCTATCAATGTAATGTATCATATGGTTTTGGTAGGTATTTCCAATCAAATGAGAGTAACTTAAATCTTTTTAGAATTTCTCCGGAAATCTAAGTTTCACTTTCAAACAAGGAATAGCAGCCCTATCACTATATCATATCCCGCAACATTTTAGAATGGATTAAGATTTTGCTACCCACAATTTCTAAATCAAGGCAAAAGTAATTCTAGCAAATGAAAGCAATATTTTGGAGAGTAGTAAGTTGTAAACTAGGGACTTAGAAAAATTAAAATACAGCAACTATTCATCATTTCATCTATGTGAATTCCAAATCATTCTTACCGCACATCTTTTATTTTATTAACCTAACCTATACCACATTGTTATTAATCTCTTTTTTTTTTTATGCAAATGTGGTGGAAAGAAATAAGTAAAATAATGGGATGTGATACAAGTTAACTCAAGTGAAGACCCTCCCCCAAGCTTGTTCTTGCTCAAGGTACGTGCTAGGGGCTGAAACCCTAGCGACGGATTTAGGCCATGAGGTTGGCCTAACCTTGTTGCAGCATGGTTTTGACATTGGAGGTTTGAGTGTTAATGTTGGGTTTCCTTCCATGGATTCGATGAGTGTGGTCTAGGAGAGTGTTGCCGATGTTGCTCATTCACACCTCAAGGTTTCCATAGGTTGGATTTACCTTGTTATTCCTTGGCTAAGGTAGTGATAACCCTTCGCACAAAAAGATGACGTGCACTCAACATGTGTTGAGTGTGTTCCGTCATTATTTGACTAAGGTGTATCATACCTTCTTGCCATAAAGGAATAATTGTACCCTTCATGCATTGAGTGTGATCCGTCATACCTTGGCTAGGGTAATGATACCTTTTAGCCACAAAGGAGTGACATGTACCCAACATGTGTTGAGTACGATCCTGTTATTCCTTGGCTTAGGTATAAAATACCTATAACCACAAAGGGATGACGTGCACTCAACATGGGTTGAGTGTGATCCATTGTTCCTTGGCTAAGGTATACCTTCTAGCCATACAGGAACAACTTGCACCCAATATACATTGGATGTGATCCTTGTCATTCCTTAGTTAGGGTACATCATCCCTTTTAGCCACTAAGGAATAACTTACACCCAATGATGGTGGCAATTCCCTTGAGCTTGAATGAGTGCTTAGAATAGCTAAGAGCATCATGCTTGCCATATTCGTAGCAGCCCATTGGTTGCTCACGGAGGGTTTCCATGTCAAATCTCTGGCCTTGTATAGTTATGGTTGACCTTCGGGCTTAAATTCTGATAAGTAGCAACCATCCTAATTTACTCCTTGGCCAAGAGATATTAAAATGGAATCCTCTTAGGTTTTCCAACAACTGGATCTTTGAATGCCTGCATAGTTATTTTACTCCTCCAACCTTCCTCTCTATGATAGAGAGGGATGGTTAGCTCCCGATACTTGTACAAATGAACTTTCGGGTTAGGTAACTAAATCTTCATTTGTACGCACGGGGGAAGAACAAAACCAAAGATGTATTGGGTCTAATTTCTATTGTATCCATGAACTATGTATGAATCATTGCTAGGAGTGGGGCTTTATGGATAAATCAAGTTGAACATTTTCTAAAGCTCCTACTCATAGCAATGCAAGTGATATAAATACATTATATGGACCCCTTTATCTTGTAAATTTTCTAACCATCATAGCTTTTTACTCAAGAGCAAATGTTTATCATTTAGGTCATGGCAAACAAGATTCTCAATTTTATCCTCCTAAACATTTTTAATTTTCTTGCCTAGGAAATTGAAATTTAGTGATCCATGCATTAATGAGTTTCAAAAAAATTATGGACACCACTATTTCTAGGTAGCTACATACCAATTCAACCATTAAGCAATTCTATAAGCATTACCTAGGCAGAAAATGTCTAAGTCAATTTTAGCAATGCTTATGAAATTCTAGGTACTTGTTTAAATTTATTCCCAAGTAAGGTGACATTCCTTTTTGGAGAATCAAAATAGCAATGCCAACACTTACTCTCGTGAGGGTGCATATGAATTGAGATGAGAAGGTGTAAACCTTCCTTACCAATGTAAGCAAAGGTCATTCAATCCTAACACAATTCAAACGATGGAAAATTTTAAATTTGTACCTCAATTGAAGAGCAGTCCAGGTTGAAGGTCGTTTGTGTGAGAATTTCACGTCCATAAATTTTGGTGTAGCCTTCATCAATGCCAAGTTGAGGTTGGAGTTGAATGGGCTTCATCTTGTTTCTCCATTGGACCACCATCTTGAGCATTCCTCCACCATGAACTCAAAATTAGATCGATGGGGAGATATGCACTTATTGGACCTTTCAACCTCTTTACAAATTTTGGCTTGGCTGCACTAAAATCAAGAACAAACAAAACAACTCGAAAACGGGTTACGTTAGCCCAAAAGCATGTTGTACCCTTTGCCAAATTGTTTTGTACAACTTGAAAGAACTTGCGAATGCATTGAATATTAAGGGAAATGTTTGTGGTTTGAATTAGGAAGATGAATTCAAGTGGTTATGCCCAAGGTTCATATCCAAATAAATTTATTTCCTAAATCAAAATTTTAGTTTTATGATGGTTGAAAATTTTACCTTCCAACATGCAAGTGTGAAAATTCAAACATGCTAAATGCAAATGAGAAATTCAAATATGCAGCTGGGAAAACAAATATGGGATAACTACCAATTTACCTATTGGCAAGGACTCACCAAATTTTTAAAGTCCGATGAGTCGGACTTACCTCCATCCTGTTTGGTGCGATGATTTGTTGTCCAATCCCAGAGTTGAAAATGTGGACAACCTCTCTTGATTGACATGCCAAATATCCTTTGGCATGTTAGTTGGACATGTGGACCATGATAGGAAAATATGAGTCCCGATCTTCCGAAAGGTAATGGGTAAGTCGATTGATGTGGAGATCTCGACGTTGATGATCTGAGGCTCTCGAGTAAAACACAAACAACTCCTGCAATCACTACACCACCGCTCCGTTGGTTATCAACCGTGCTTCACACGATTGACCTCGCCAAGAAGGCTAATCCCAGCAAGTGCAACCGAGAACACAAGCAAGAACAAGGTAGACACGATCTGAAATCGCGAAGTTGGGGTCTCACAAACTGAAGAACGACGATATTATTGATCTAAGCAAAATCCAATTGTCTATGGCGGCTGGCACTGAGTATATATAGGTGGGAGGACGTCCAAGGTGGTGTTAGGGTCGTGACCTAACCCTAAGACACGAAAATAATGGACTTAGACTTGATACAAGGCCCAATGGCCCAATACGGTGGCGCAGCACCCTGACAGATTCTGTACTTGATTTTGTTTCGACGATTCTCGTCGACTCCAAAGTAATTTTGACATGGGACTGGCGCCATTGGAAATTTTATCCTCTCCCCTTTCCGTGCATATGTAGAACGTCCAAAACGGAGTTCTTATGCGTCCTGGGCGTCCGTTTTAGTTCGTACTGCTTCTGGACTCCGAGTTGGGTACGATTTGGAGTTTGGTTCGGTTTCTATCTTCTTTGAACGAATTCTCTGGTCTTCCACGTCCCTAATACTTCATCCAAGTACTCCTTGAACCTCTCCATGGATCCTAATCACAATTAAATCATTAAATAGCAATCTATGCTCAAAAACATATAGGGAAATATATAAGAACAAGTTCACCTCTGAAATTAATTGTTGTGTATGAACTCTATTGATTGCATCTTGTATGTTCAACGGACTGTTGTCTGTATCCATAGAAGTGATGTCCTCATCATCCTCCCCTTCTTGAATTGGAGTCATCCTCGACTCAAGTTCATCTCCTCTCATGTGTTGGTCTAAATGTGCAATGCCATCAAATCTTCTTGTATGCATGAATGGAGGAGGCCAAGGTGGTGGACGACATAGTGCGCCATCATGATCTTGTCCATCAAATAAGAGTGCACATTCACTTGAGCTAGGATCCCAAAAAAATAAACATTGTGTCATGTTTGTAGGTGCAATGATAACGTGTATGATCTCATCATTCTCCCCTTCTTTATGACAAGCCGTCCTCAGCTTGCTCGTATGTCGAGGAAAAAGGATTGCTTTGGGGGTAGAATGAACACTGTTCATCTTGCACAACCGCAATGAACAATGCTCCTTTTTTATTTGTTGTCCTTGCTGAAATAAAAAAATGCTAGAAAAACTTGACAATACATTATTAGTGTTAGTGCATCCATTCATTTCACCATGTTGTTGCAGCACAAAAAGAGCTTCCTCATTTGAACATATGTAAACTTTATGCACCATAAACATACCACTATGTTCATGTTTGCCTATAGCATGAAAAATATTTCTACTTAACAAAGGCAATTCAGATTGAGAAAATATTATCTTCTCTACGATATCTAGATCACAAAGAGTGTCAAATTCAATATAGCCCAAAGTATTTAGAGAAGATAACAATTTCAGCTCATCCCTTTCACATATAGTTGGAATCAAATGCTTAATTTCAGCACAAGTGAGTGATAAAGTAAAAAAATTCATTTGGTTGTTCTAACATAGGTACCATATAATTATCAGCACACAACTCATTTTTGTTGTAAGAATCAGTAGGAAAATCAACTAGTGGTAAAGGTGTATTATGAAAAGGTTCATCTTGTTGCTGCTCATCGATAGCATGATTGGTGGTAAAATTCAGCACATCTGAAAATTTCATACCTTGGATAAATGTAGAGCATTTTTCAATAACATTACTCTCATTTTCATTAAGAAGTTCAAATGTATTATGGGTTGATTCATCAAAAAAATCATAAGAGTTGTTCAACACCTCACTCTCATTTGCATCTACATTTATTTGTTCATGTTCCTGCAAAAGGTTAGGCAAACGAGGAGGTACAACAAGAAAATTCTCCTCAAGTTCATGTATTTCATCTTTGCAATTAGATACATTAGCAAAAGTTTTTCGCATAAGAATTTTCATATCTTTCCATGTTCGAGGTTTTCCTAATTCATTTAAATTGTTCCACAAAGTTAATGCACAATCTACTAATGCACTTGCAACATTTCTAATCTTTCTCCTCTCACACATATGACATTGTCCAAAAATTTTATCCACCTCTATTTCCCAAGTAATATATTCATCATAACCAAAACCATCATAAGAAGGAAGAGATGGGCGAATGTAATTACTTCTTGTGGAAGGTGTTGTAAAGGTGGTCTGAATGTCATGTGAATCCTTGGTTGATGTTTGATTTTTACTGAGCAACTCCATCGTCGTCTTCATCATGTCCATCATCTCAGCATATAATGCATGATTCTTGCTTTTACCTGACATTGTTAGTAGCAAGCAGAAGACAACACAAAAAATATGTTATCCCTATCAACTACAAAGGATAATGGTAAAGTGGAAGTGGAATCACACACTCTCAAGCGTCTTACCACGCTCTTACAAGTGTTCTTACCGACACTGCAGGTGGCAAACGGTGGATGGTATGAAGAAACCAATGAAGCGTGGGATGATTGCAAAGGTGTATCGATTCTGCTCAAGAGTAAGGTGTAGCTTGGATGGCACTTTCTATGTAGCAAGGATTAGCAACAATGAAATCAGATAGTAACGTTGAATAAGTGTCCAAAGTATTTTTCAAAGTTGCTGGCCTAAATGTGTTCCTAGTAGTTCAAGCTAGCAAGACATGAGACAAAACTAGATGACACAAAGAATGCAAGCACTTCTGTTTTTTTTGTTGTTTTTTTTCTCTTTTCTTGTACGGCTTTTGTTTATTGTTTTGCACTTGCTTTTTTCTTTTTTTTTTCTTCCTTTTTTTTCAGAATGTGCTGCAAGGGAAGAACACAATGAAAATCAATCCAAGATATCTCGTGTGTCTGTTGCAGATTTTCTGCTCAATCTTCCAAGGACAAATAGACACACTTATAGGCTCTAAATTGGAAAAGTTAGAACAGAAAGATTGTATATATATCTCTCCACTTTAATTTCAATATATGGAAGACCTATTTTAGAAAAGAACAATAGGAGATATTGCCCCTGAAATACAGGCTATTCAGAATTTTTAGGTCAATAACAGATTCGGATCTAATGCAATTTCGACATCTATAACTATATTTTCTGGGAAAATGATGAATAAGAAAGTTATAGATAATTTCTTAAGATTTCCAGAAAGTATAAGAACACAAGAATCCGAGTTCATATGAGTTAGATATGATGAAAATACTGAACTGGACAGAGATGAATCTAATCTGGACGTGATGACGTAATTCAAAAGGATGAATTAACACAATGCAAAACTCAAACTAAGACTAAAAAAAACTTTCTAAACCAGCAATATGACTCAACAACGGACACAAACTCAACAAAACCAAACTGAAAACGAAGTTGCAAAGGCTCAATGGTGGTTTGGACAAAGTAATGAACAGATCTACTAAACTGCAAGTTTTTTGTGGCTTTTTTGTGGACTCTAGGTATGAAAAATAAAACTAATGTAATAGATAGATGAATTACCTAACGGCAACCTGGAAATCTGATACCAATTGATAGGAAAAGATGAGTCCTGATCTTCCGAAAGGTAATGGGTAAGTCGATTGATGTGGAGATCTCGACATTGATGATCCGAGGCTCTCGAGTAGAACACAAACAACCCCTGCAATCACTACACCACCGCTCCGTTGGTTATCAACCGTGCTTCACACGATTGACCTCGCCAAGAAGGCTAATCCCTGCAAGTGCAACCGAGAACACAAGCAAGAACAAGGTAGACACGATCTGAAATCGCAAAGTTGGGGTCTCACAAACTGAAGAACGGCGATATTATTGATCTAATCAAAACCCAATTGTCTATGGCGGCTAGCATGGAGTATATATAGGTGGGAGGACGTCCAAGGGGGTGTTAGGGTCGTGAACTAACCCTAAGACACGAAAATAATGGACTTAGACTTGATACAAGGCCCAATGGCCCAATACGGTGGCGCAACACCCTGACAGATTCTGTACTTGATTTTGTTTCGACGATTACTGTCGACTCCGAAAGAATTTTGACGTGGGACTGGATCCATTGGAAATTTTATCCTCTCCCCTTTCCGTGCATATGTAGAACGTCCAAAACGGAGTTCGTATGCATCCTTGGCGTCCGTTTTAGTGTGTACTCCTTCTGGACTCCGAGTTGGATACGATTTGGAGTTTGGTTCGGTTTCCATCTTCTTTGAACGAATTCTCTGGTCTTCCACGTCCCTAATACTTCTTCCAAGTACTCCTTGAACCTCTCCATGGATCCTAATCACAATTAAATCATTAAATAGCAATCTATGCTCAAAAACATATAGGGAAATATATAAGAACAAGTTCACCTCTGAAATTAATTGTTGTGTATGAACTCTATTGATTGTATCTTGTATGTTCAACGGAGTGTTGTTTGTATCCATAGAAGTGATGTCCTCATCAGACCACATGGTGACCCTAGCCTCTCCGTCATCTTGATGAAGACTTGTTGATGTAATGACGATTTCTCCTTCTTGAAGATATTTTCTTGTGAGCATGGTGAGGCTTGTCCTTCTTTTAGGGGTGTCACTTCGACCTTCTTGATGTTCATTAAGGACAACCCATACCTTGAACATGGATCAAAAGCTTCCTTAGGCATGATAACATGTGTACTCCACAATCAAACAAGAAACACTTCATCCACAATGTCACTTGCCCTAGGTTGTGTGGGCTTGGTCGAAGGGTAGGAATCCCAACAAGTGATTGTGGGATATCTTGGATCTTGAATGCTCTTTATGTTTCTTGTCCTTGGGCAAGAGCTTCATGTAAATGTTGTCTTGATTTCTTGCTTGGCCATGGACAAGATACTTCAAGGTAGGCTAGTTGAACTTAAATCCCTTGAAATCCCCATAGCCTCCTTGATTACAAGGGTGATGTTGATTCACCCTTGACCTCCTTGTAGGTGATAGCCATTGGAGTTGTGTTTGGAAGGAAGAATCCTCATGGGTCTTTAGGGAAATTATTCCCAAAGTGGCCCATGATGACATGGATTTTCACAAATCATGTGAATATTCATGGCTTGGATCATCCAAACACTCCTCCATTGGCTTGGTCTTCATGATACTTTAGTGGAAGGTGTAGTTACTTATCTAGCATGTCCACCTTGTTAAGTGGTGTGCATGCCAAGCTAAGGGAACTAGAGCATTCTTCAATCCACCTCTTGCGTAGAGACCATATTCTCATCCATGATGAATGAGAATAGGACTCTTTCAGCTCCAGCACAAATGTAGTCATGGATTGGTGGACCAACCCATGACATGAATGTTGGGTGAGGAGCCAACCATCCAACCTATGGTGGAGGCAAACCAAGAAGAACTCTTGGAGCCTCCCCCAAGCTTGGGAATGGATGTCTTTGGATCCTACTGGAGGCTGAAATTCTTCCGCAAGAGGCAATGGTGTTGCCTAACGGACATTTGTTGAGGCACGCTTTGAATCATCTTACAGTTGAGCACTAGCGTCCTCGTTGGCCATCCCATGAAATGGGTTAGCCAACACTACCCTGTTTTCACCAAAAATAGAGATAACAAACAAGGGTTAATCCTGTCTAATGAATATTAGTACCTATAGCTTAATCACAAGTGATAGCTATCCTTCACTTCCTTTGCCTCCCCCAGCAATGGCGCCAGAAATGATTGTTGACATTTCTTACATCACAGATCATCTCTCGAAAGAGATGGGGTTCGCAAGCGCACGGAAACTGTCGTGTAGAATTTCACCCAAGAGTATTCTCATGGGTATCGTATTTATCCCAAAGGAAGGCAATGGAGTAAAGTAAACACTACTCCTATGATCAAGCTAAGGGATACTAATCAATTATCAAGACAGGGGTAAGTTGATAATATATGGGTAGTGTGACACACACCTAAGCAATCTATTCTAAGGGGTAAATGGGTCCTAGTGGAGGTTAGACTAAGAGTTGGGGAGTTGCTCCTACAATGCTTCTAATATACATATGCATAGCCTAGGTTCGATACTAATCAGCATGTCAAAAGTGAATACTTATGCTAAGTTGTTCAACACATCGGGCACGGGTTTACCCCTATAACCACTAGGCGACTCCCGCCAAGAGCCTGTGGCATAGCCGAACGTGGATGATTACAAAGGACAGATAGGGTTGCACCACCTACTACCTACCTCTTCAATCTGTGGGTGTACGAGACATTCAACGCTACCTCCTATCCTAGCACCATGCTAGCATATTAAGTAATTACCTTAAGAGTCCGGGCACAGGCCATCCTAAGGCAATGTACTAAATCATCATTGAACCAATGTTGATACATGGCACAAGTTATTCATATTAACATGATCATATCATAACTAATTAGACTATAGTGGGGGTTTGTAGTGTTAATGATGATAGATTAAGAGTGATATGGCATAATCATAAAGACTACTCCTACCACATACATGGAATCCACAATCAAACAAGAAACTCTTCATCCAAGTATATGATTAAAAGAAGACTAAAGATAATATCTTTATTATGCATAAAGTCACAAATATAAGAAAAGATACATGAGCCATACCTTTCCCAACTTGGACTTGGGACTAGAGGCTCTCCTCTCTATAGCCTAACTCCACTAAGAACTAAGAGAACTAGTGTATACAATAGAATGATGCTCCAACGGTGTGTGTTGAAGTGAGGGGTGAGGGGTCCTATTTATAGCTTGGAGAAGGGTCGGTTCCCGCCACCAAAAGCGCGTGAATCATTCATCACTGACTTCTTCAAGCTGGGAGGAGCCAACATGTGGAAGCTGACCGAGTTTGGAGGAAAGACTAGGTCGACCAACTAGGGGGGTCAACCGACCTGGTAAGCCTCCAAACGTTATGTGCTTTCTCTGAGTGACTTCCAGGTGGGTCCCATCCCTTGATATGGGTGCTACACCGTTGGATGGCCTCGAATACTTCTGTTTGTGGTCCATTTGATCCATGTGGTGCCATGTGTTGATGCTTGATTGGCTGGGATGATATTTTATAGGATCCATCCCCTTGTTTCACTTCAATTCTGTTGCATGCACTAATTTCTCCAAGGACAAGTGGAAATAGGTTAAATAGAAAGGTGATGTGTGCAAGAAATGATATTTCCTTCTCATAATTGAGTTATATTAATGGATGAAATTGGTATATAACATCTGTCAATAGATGCGGGTTCTGCCACTGTTGCGTCGAAGAAGCGGAAGCTGACGTGGGGGGGGGGGGTACCCCAATTTCTCATCGCGATGGATCCGGAGTGGCCGAAGCTCCCGTCGTCAACTTGGTTTCTGATTCCAGTGATGGCACTGGTTCTGGAGGGGGCGCGGAGGACTCTGTGCCGACGGCCATGTGGACGCAAGACGTCCTGGAGCTGGTTCCAGAGACTGTGGTGCCAACCTTGGTGTTGGGTCCAGGGGGCCTCGATTCGCCATGCGAGCTGGGAGGCCAGGGTCTTTGGAGTAGTCCGGGCCGTCGGTAAGGCGCAGTTTCTCCCTCCACTATTCCTTCATTATTTTTCCGCTCTAACGAAGTTGGTTTTAGCCTTACAGAGCGTCGTCAGCAGACTTGGTGCCCTTGGTGCTTCCAGGGGTGGGCTTGGTAGCCCCTACCTTTCCTAGAGATGGAACAGGGTCTGTTGTGTCGCATCCTGTGCCCGAAGGTGCGCCGGCCTTCAGTGATATCGATGTCTCTGCACCCTCGTCCGTCGAGGCAGATGGGGCAGAGGTGGTGTCAGGCGAGGAGGTGCCAGGCAAGGAGGCGGCTACCTTGGTCGTGGCGGCTTCCCTTGGTGTAGCTGACCCGCCCGCCGTTGATGTGGCGTCAGCGCTTGATGTCATTGGTGCGCAAGATGGCGACTCGCCATCGGCGGTCGGTGATGCCCTTGCAGTGGAGGAGGAGACTTCAGCGTCGGGCAATGACGCGCTGGTTCTTGGAGCTCCACTCGGGGAGCCATCTGGTCCCCAAGCACTGGTGTCTATCGTGGAGTCGGCAGAAGGGGCGGAGAGGCAGCCATCCATGGCTACAGTCACGCCGATCCCTCTCGCCAATGTTGTTGCCACAGCCCAGTACGTCTTGCACCAGACACAGACTCCTTTCGCGTGAGAGTGGGATCAGCTTGCGAAGGAGTGACGCTTGGTGAAACTGGTCGACACCAAGAACAAGGAGCTCGAGGTGAAGGCCTTGAAGACCCATGCCGTCGCTGATGCCCGTCTAAAGTTGTGCGACGATCAGCGACTCGAGTTGGTCTGCCACAAAGTTGTCGTTGCTGATGCGGAACGGGACTTCGCAGTGAAGGAGGAGGAGGTCTCCCGGAGCCTCAGCATGCTGGAGGCAAGGACTCGTAGCTTGCCATCAAACGTCAGGAAGACGACATGGAGCATCGTGCTTGGGAACTTGCTGGTCGGGAGGCGGCAGCACGGAATGAGGCAGAAAGCCTCCAGGCCTCCCGTGCAGGCGAGGCGCAATGGGTCAGGGACTTCGTGGCCCATGTCGAGGCGGTGTTGGAACCCCTCGGGCTTGGTCTCATGCCGCGCAGGGAGCCGTCCCATAGGGTGGCCCAACTGCTTCCAACCTTGGATTCCTTTTGCTTGATGCTAGGGATGATGGACACTGTCCTTGCAATGCGGCTGGAGGTAGAAGGGAGGGAGATGGTAGAGCAGGTGGCCTCCAATGTCCTGGTGTGCTTCCGAAGCTGGTATCCGATGATCCCGTTGAATCCAATGGAGAAGGGCCCCTTCGACGAGTGTGAGGAGCAGGCGAGGGACAAAGTCCAAGACCTTGCCAAGCAGGTGGCTTCTTCGTTCCAGCGATCTTAGTCCAGTGGCTCCAGGCGGAACTCCTTTGTAACCGAGGATGGCCCCTTTGTATAAATGACTTTATGAATTTGAATTCATGTTTTTGCTTGTTGGTTTGTCTTGTGATTCTCAATCTGTCTCTCCGAGTCCTTAGCTGTGCAAGGGCTTGAAGAAGTTTGCTGAGTACATTAGTTTTTGAGGAACCAACGATCGCACACTTGCCATAGCCGAGCTACCGATAGTTGATGTCTTGCCTATGGAACCCCCTTAGAGGACCCTTGGTAGATGTGGCCAGGTGGCTGGGTACACCTACAACTTGATCGCGGGATGTCTTCGATGGACCCCCAATGGAGCGGTGGAGTTTGAGTGGATGACTTTAGTAGGGCTGATGATGCACAGATTCATCTGAGTAGGGACGTCAACGAGTAGGCCCCTTGGGTGGTGTTGGATCTAGGCACTCCGACGACGGCCACCATCGTTGTAGAAACTTTGATGGCAGGCCCCCTGGGTGGTGTCGGAGCTGCCTGCTCTGATGTCACCCATCGTCGCTTTGGGAACATCAATGGCGGGGCCCTTGGGTGGTGCCGTAGCTGGCTGCTCTCACGTCGCCTACTATCATTGTAGAACTGTTGGCGGTAAGCCCCTTAGGAGGTGCCGGAGCTGGTTGCTTTGGCATCGCCCACCATCATCTCAGAAACGTCAACAGCAGGCCCCTTGGGAGGTGCCGAAGCTGGCTGCTATGGCGTCGCCCACCATCTTTGCAAAGACATCGACGGCAGGGCCCTTGGAAGGTGCCGGAGCTGGCTGCTTTGGCGTCACCCACCATCATTGTAGATACGTCAACCAAAGGCCCCTTGGGAGGTGTCGAAGCTCGCTGCTCTAGCGTTACCCACCATCATCGTAGATACGTCGACGACAGGCACCTTGGGGGGTGTTGGGGCTGGCTGCTCCATCGTTGCCCACCATCATCGTAGATACATCGATGGCAGGCCCCTGGTGTACAAGCTATCACAAGAGAACCCTGTTAGCAACAAGAGTGAGGCAAGAGAGTTTAGTCACTTATCAATGCTTGTTGCTGTCATCGTCATGCTAACACATCGACGGCGGGCCCCTTAGGGGGTGCCAGAGCTGGATGCTCTGGCATCATCCACCATCTTCACCATAGAAACATTGACAGCAGGCCCCTTGGTGGGTGTCAGGACTGGCTGCTCCGGCATCGCCCACCATCATCGCAGATACGTCAACGGCAGTCCTTTTGTGTACATGCTATCACAAGAGAACCCTGTTAGCAACAAGGGCGAGGAGGGAGAGTTTACTCACTTATCAACGCTTGTTGCTGTTGTTGCCGTGCAGAGACGTCAACGGTGGGCCCCATGGCAGGTGCCAGGGTTGGCTGCTCCGGTGTTGCCCACCATCCTCGTAGAGACGTCGACGATAGGCCCCTTGCTGGGAGGTGCCAGAGCTAGATTCTCTAGCGTCGATGGCCATCAATTTGTTGCACTTTGATGGCGGGCCCTTGGCTTGCCGATGCTGCTTCTGGTTATGCCCGAACCGACCTGCTTTGTATGTCCTGCGCATACGAGAGAGGGGGCATATTTTTGCTCACCAGCAACTTTTCCCTATCTTCTAGTTTTGCTATGTCTTACAGTCCCGGGTTGGTATGAGGGGCTTGGGTAATTCTGTGTATTAGCGTTCGGGATTTGGCTCCTGCCTTACTAAGGGTGTGAGCCTTCTGATCCTCATTACTTAGCCGAACCACTGGGAGGCAAAGCGGGCATGCTTAGGGTACAGGACAAGATTAAGCAGGTTGCGCGCTCTGGACCTCCAGCTCGGCGTAGGCCTTTCGTGGTGGACAGTCTGGCACCACAGGGCCCCAAGTAAGAGAGTAGCAGCGAGATCCCCAAACACCTTATAGGTACCTCAAACCAGTCCGCATTCAGCCAGGTTGCATAACTCCCCTAGGGGTGAAAATAGAGAAGAAATTATCAAATATATGAATATAATATACGAAAAATGAGAATGGATTGATGTTCACAAAATTTAAATTAATGAACATAAAGGGAAGCATAGGGAAGACAGTGATTCTTTCAAATTGGTATTCATAGGAGGAAACAGGCTTTACAAATAAGGTAACGACCCGCTTCGGATGGCAAGGGAGGCAGGGTGTTCATGCTTAGGGTACAGAACCAAGCTAAGCATGTTGAACACTCTGGACCAGTCCCTTCTAGTGCTTGGTTGCCCTAAGTGTCGTTCCTTGGTATCATGTGTCACCAAGATAATATCGGCGGCAACATAGGAGAAGCAGAGTCGAGGCACGGAAGCAGAAAACAAAATGCGTGAAGTCGAGGTTTCAAACATGATGACTAGATCAGAAGAGGCAGAGATGGGCCAGGCTGGCGGAAAGAGGTCGGCCCACGCGAATCCATTTAAATAGACGATGTGGCGAATGGAGAAGGCAGGCTATAATAGAAACAAACTTCTCTCTCTCTCTAGTCTCCCTCTCTCTTTCTTCTTATTAGCCTCCATGGCTTGTATCGCACGTTGATGCATGTGGAGTGGTGAAGGAGATTGATTCCAGATTTTGGTGATCAGGTGACGAACTCGAGTTCTCTCCTTGTTGTTACTTGCGTGCATTCAATCGATCTGTGATTTCGTTGTAGTCGTCGCGGAACTTAGTACTCTGCTTACACTGGTATCAGACTGGGATTTCTCGTTCTTTGGTGTTCGTGGGCGATCTCGCTTTGATGTTTCCCGGATCTCCTCACCACGGCATCCAATTGGAAGCCCGGTCCACAGGCGCGATTCCTGTCGTCTAAAATGTCTTCCACCGAGGAAGTAATTCTGCAGGCGATGGCGAAATTATCTCTGGATATTTATAAGAAGATCGAGGCTATTGATGAGTGGGTGACTTCAGTTGGTTCGGAGCTCTCTTCTAGGATGGGGGGTTTGGATGATCGTGTGACTGTTCTGGCTACTGATCTCTCCAAAGTGCAATCTCATGTTGATTTGTCGATGCAATCTATTGCTGATCTCCGGAATGAGAGACTCTCTGGTGATAAGCCTCTACAGCACAATTCATCAGGACAGTCTATTTCATTACTTGGGGTTCCCCTGGGCGCTGTCAGTAAGGACTCTGATCCTCTTCATCCCTCTTTCGTTGCTAGTGATTCTCCTCATTTCGTTGGTAGACGTTACAATATTCCTAAAATGGACTTCCCTAAGTTTGATGGATCTGACGTTATGATTTGGATAGACAAATGTGTGTCTTACTTTCAGTTATATGATATTCCTGCCTATTTTCAAGTTACTGCTGCTTGTTTGCATCTCACGGGACAGGCATCTTATTGGTATCAATCAGTTAAGCGTCATACTCAATTTCTTCATTGGTCTCATTTTGCTGACGCAATCATCAAGGAGTTTGATGTTAATGTTCATAGCTTGAAAACACAAGAGTTATTGAGTCTTAGATAGACAGGATCTGTAACTGAATATAAAGAGGCTTTTGAACAACTAGTGTACCACATCTGCTTATATGATACTGCAGTTAGTGAGACATTACTGGTCTCCCAATTTTTCAAAGGCCTGCGAGCAGATCTCAAAGCCGCAGTTCAGATGCACATGCCCACAACAGTCTCTCAGGATGTTGCACTGGCTCTGGTCAAGGAAAAACTCAATGAGAAAAATAATAACCATCCATGGAAAGTTGTGGGAGCCAAATGACAGGGTCTGCAGTCTGGAAAACCAGAGCCCAAACCTCCTCTGGGATCTACGGACTTGTGGAAAGCTCGGCAGTTGAAAGAGTGTAGACGATCTCAAAACTTGTGCTTCAAATGTGGGGACAATTATACACCCACACATCAATGTACATTGCATTCAGGTGGTGCCCAGATTCACATGCATGAAGTACTAGGTTCTGACGGGGGTGACCTGCTTTCAGATGAGACTTTGAACCTGTTGGAGTTGTCTCAATGTACATCCTCTGATGTTGATCCTCATTTGTCTTTATATGCTTTTTCTGGCCAGCCTCATTACAATGTTATTCAGCTTTTGGCTATGTCTGCAAACCAATCACTCCTTGTGTTGTTAGATTATTGAAGCTCTCATACGTTTCTGAATGCAATTACAGCACGGAGACTGCAGTGTTCTCAGTCGGTCACTAAGTTACTGCAAGTTAAAGTGGCAAATGGCAGCTTATTGTCTTGTTCTGCAGAGGTGAAGGACTTCCACTGGTATGTCCAAGGAATTACATTTTCTCACACAGTCAAGATTCTAGACATTGGCGCGTATGACTTGGTCCTTGGTATGGATTGGTTGCAAATGTACAGTCCTATGTACTGTCATTGGAAAGACAAGTGGATTCAGTTTCAGTATGGGCTTTCTACTGTCAAGTTGCGTGGCCTTTCTTCACCTCACTCTACTATCATACCCGAGGCTTCAGGAGAGCAAACTGACGAACTGGTGTAAATCCAACGACCTATGGGCATTGGTGCTGGTTCAACCATCTGCAAACAGTGGTGATCCTTATCAGATTTCCTTGTCTGTGGTCCCAACTGATATACAAGAACTCATTCACCAGTACTCTTCCCTATTTGATGAGCCTACTGAATTGCCTCCATCCAGGGCCTATGACCATGCTATATCGCTCTTACCTGATTCCACACCGGTGAACTGCAGGCCTTATTGGTACACACCCGAACAAAAAGATGAAGTAGAAAAGCAGGTCAAAGATATGTTGAGCAGAGGCATCATTGTTCCCTCCTTGAGCCCATACGCTTCACCAGTATTGTTAGTGAAAAAGAAAGATGGTACTTAGCACTTTTACATGGATTACCAAAAACTTAATGATGTTACAATCAAGAGCAAGTTTCCAATGCCGATCATCGATGAGGTTCTGGATGAGATCGTTGGGTCTATGTTATTTACAACTATTGACTTAGCTTCAGGGTTTCATCAGATTCGCATGGCCCCTGCTGATGAGCACAAAACGACATTTAAAACACACCACAACCAGTTTCAATTTCGGGTAATGCCCTTCGGACTCACCAACGCCCCCGCCACCTTCCGATGTTTAATGAACTCCATCTTTGTTGATTATATTTGCAAGTTCATTTTAGTCTTCATGGACGATATACTCATATATAGTAGATTCTTTGATGAGCATGTGGAAAATGTTAAGCTCGTGTTTCATAAATTGCAGGAACATCAGCTTCACATTAAGTTCAAGAAATGTGTGTTTGCTCAACAAACTCTGACTTATCTAAGCCACATTATTTCTGCTCAAGGAGTGTCTACAGACCCAACTAAAATCTCTGCTATGTTGAACTGGCCAACACCTTCTTCATTTACTGAACTTCGGGGCTTTTTGGGCTTAACAGGTTACTATCGCAAGTTTGTACACCATTATGGTGCTCTGGCCCGTCCTCTGACTAATCTCCTGAAGTTGAAGACATTTCAGTGGAATGACTTGGCCCAAACTGCTTTTGTCAAACTCAAGGAGGCAATGACTACAACCCCGGTGTTGGTTTTCCTTGACTTTGCAAAAGAGTTTGTCATTGAAACGAATGCTTGTGACACAGGGATTGGTGTTGTGCTCACACAAGAAGGCCACACAGTTGCTTACTTTAGCAAAGGGCTTAGTCACCAACATCAAAAGTTGTCAACCTATGAACGAGAATTTCTGACAGTCATGATGGCGGTTGACAAATGGCGCCATTATCTCCAGCGCATGCCCTTCCTCATTAAGACTGACCACCAGAGCATATGTCATCTGCAGAATCAAACCTTGTCCACTAATCTACATAAGAAGGCTATTCGGAAGTTGGTTGGGTTATCCTCCAAGTTCTGTTACAAGAAAGGAGTGGATAACAAGGTGGATGAGGCCTTATCTCGTGTTGGCAAATTTCTACACCTTTCTGCCAACTCAGTGGTGATCCCTGTTTGGGTCCAGGAGGTACTGAACTCTTATCACTCTGACATTGAGGCACAACACCTATTGACATAATTGGCTATCTCTACTCCTAATGTGGATGGGTTTTCTCTTGAGGAGGGACTGATCAGATACAAAGGGGAGGCATGGGTTGGTAACAATTCTGCACTAAGGACCAAACTCATTTCTTCTTTCCATAATTCGGTGTTAGGAGGCCACTCTGGCATCCAGGGCACTTATGCCCAGTTGAGCAAGCTTTTTCATTGGACTGCCATGTTGTCTGATGTGGACTCTTTTGTTAAGCAATGTTCAGTGTGTCAACAAGCAAAACACGAGCTCTGAGAGTACCCTGGACTTTTACAACCATTACGGATTCCTCAAACCTCTTGGGTGGATATTTCGATGGATTTTATCGAAGGATTACCTCTGTCATCTGGTTATTCTGTCATACTTCTTGTGGTTGACAGGTTTACTAAATACTCACATTTCCTTCCCCTAAGGCATCCATTTACTGCAGTAGGTGTGTCCAGAATATTTCTTGACAATATTGTCAAACTGCACGGCATACTCAAAACCATTATTTCTCATCGTGACAGGATCTTCACAAGTGCTTTCTAGACTGAACTCTTCAAGCTGCTCAACACGGGTCTTCAGTTGAGTTCAGCGTACCATCCTCAAACGAATGGGCAAACTGAGCAAGTCAATCAGTTCCTCGAAATGTATCTCTGATGTGCTATATGTTCCACTCTGAAGACCTGGTCTAAATGGCTTCCTCTGGCCAAGCTATGGTACAACACTTGCTTTCATTCTTCCTTACATTGTTCCCCCTTCAAAGCATTGTATGGTGTTGATCCTCCAATGCATTTCGTCCCTTCTTTGTGTTCCACTGACCATCCTGAAGTGGCTGACCTTCTGCAAGAGCATCATCTGTTTGAAGGATTGCTGAAGGAACAGCTTTGCAGAGCCCAGAACCGTATGAAGCACTTTGCTGATCAACGCTGCACAGATAGACAGTTCCAGGTGGGGGACCAAGTGCTTCTCAAACTTCAACCCTATGCCCAGAGTTCAGTAACTGCTCGAGTTTGTCCCAAGTTATCCTTCAAATACCATGGGCCATATGAGGTGTTGGCAAAGATTGGGACTGCTGCATACCGACTGGCTCTTCCTACTGACAGCATGGTTCACCCAGTGGTGCATGTTTCTCAACTCAAGCCATTCATGCCAAACTATACCCCTGTATATGCTACATTGCCTACCATTCCCGCCCTCGATGTGGCCGATCTTCTTCCAGTGCACATCCTGGATCGGTGGTTGGTCAAGAAAGGAATGCTGCAGTTGTGCGGGTTCTGACTCAATGGGACAAACTACCAGAGGCCATGGCAACCTGGGAGGATTTCAATGTCCTAAAGACTTGGTTTCCCTTCGTCGTTGCTTGGGGACAAGCAACATCTTCAGAGGGGGGTACTGTCACCAAGATAATATCGACGGCAACAAAGGAGAAGCAGAGTCAAGGCGCGGAAGCAGAAAATGAAACGCGCAAAGCTGAGGTTTCAAACACGATGACTGGATCGAAAGAGGCGGAGATGGGCCAGGCTGGTGGAAAGAGGTCCGCCCACACGAATCCATTTAAATAGACGATGTGGCGAACGGAGAAGGCAGGCTGTAACAGAATCAAACTTCTCTCTCTCTAGTCTCCCTCTCTCTCTCTCTTCTTATTAGCCTCCATAGCTTGTACCGCACGTTGATGCCTGTGGAGTGGTGAAGGAGATTGATCTCGGATTTCGGTGATCAGGTGACGAACTCGAGTTCTCTCCTTGTTGTTACTTGCGTGCATTCGATCGATCTGTGATTTCGTTGTAGTCATCGCGGAACTCAGTACTCTGCTTACATCATGATACCCTACATTATCCTACCATTATGCTTAGGGGTAGAACTTATGAAGGTTCTCTATGTTCCAAGGGTTGGGGAGGGGCTCTCCTTCTTCTGTGGCTAGGCGGATACACCCGGGGCGAGATACTTGTGTCACTCAGAAGGGGCCCTCCTAGCTGGGGGAGAGATTGTGCGACCCTTCTAGAGAAAGTATACGCCACAACACCAGGTCACCAGTCTAGAGTTCTCTACTCCGCAAAACCGCTCTTGGTAGTGCCTAAGCACCTGTCAGTAACGTGCATTTCGGATGGTGGCATGCCACCTTGCTTCGTCGACGAGGTTGACATCTTCTCGTCGGAGCTGGTCCTGTGAGGCTTCATCGAACGCTCGGATCGGAATGAGCCCACTGCGATCTCTCGGGGGGGGGGGGGGGGGACGGCCTCGGCCCCATACACCAGGAAGAAATGTGTTTCTCTTGTGGCACGGTTGGGTGATGTCCGGCTTGTCCATAGCGCACAGGGTAGTTCGTTGACACACTTGGCACCATGCCTATCCAAGCTATTATACGAGTGTGTCTTGAGGCCCCTGAGGATCTCAGCGTTGGCCCTTTCAACTTGACCGTTGCTCTTTGGATGAGCCACGGATGCATAACAAACTTGGATGTCGAGGTCTTCGCAGTAGTCCTGGAATGCTGCATTGGTGAACTGGGTCCCGTTGTTCGTGATGATCCTGTTCAGGACCCCAAACTTGCAGACAATCAAATTGATGAACCTGACTGTGGACTCTTTGTTGATGTTGATCACCGGGGGTACCACCGCCTGTAAAAGCCCTAAATTCAGCAAAGTTCGGATAGGAGAATTTAAAATTTGAATAGGAAAAAGAAATCAAAATGGAAACTGAAAAATCTAACCAATTCAAGCTTCAATAAAAGGAATTCTAAAATTCATATTTTCTCCTGCCCAAACTGTGCCAAAATAAAAATCTGAGTTCACCATTAGCTTCGAGATATTCCAAATAGCACCCCTGTAATTTTTCACAAAATTTGGAGCACATTTTCTATTTAATTCAATGGGTACATTGAATTCCATTCAAATTCAAATTTGAATTTGAAATTCACCTGAAACTGGACCAAATGTGAAATCAAAATCCAGAATTTGAATCTACACATTTAAATTGGCCTCTCCACAATAATCTAGATTTTTTTGACAATAGTTGGTGGGAGAATTGAAGGAACAGAGAAGGGATAAGGATGGGGACTGTGGGACCCACTGGTCAGTGACACAATTACGTCAGCAGCGCCTCTGTTTCTCACCATTGCGACACCGCACGGCATGCACACCACCGAGCTGCCTGCTTGGTTGCTTCTAAGCGTGTTCCATACTCCTCATCATCTCTGTCTCTAATCCTCTGACCCGAGTGGAAAAGCATCGGTAATTCTTCCTCTGTTCTCTCCCGAGCTCTCACCGTCGCCCTTGCTGCATCCCCGTGTAGCTCCGATTCTAGGCCGATTTGGTGCTCGATTGCAACAGCAAAAAGGTGCACCAAGCTCCCCTCTAGCTTCTGGTACAATCGGTTCCTTCTTCCCTTACTTGTTGCCTTGGTATTTTTGAAGTTTTTCCAGAGCTTGCGGGTGAAGCCGCAGGGTAGCTTTTTGCTCCACGGGGACAAGCCAATACAAGCAAGTTCTCGTCTTATTCATTAAATCAATAAGGTGCGCAAAGGTACATAGATTCTGCTGGTGAACTTTCAGCCCCTATCATGCCTCCTAGCTCCTATATTTCGAGTTCTACCGAAGCTAGGTCATATTGAGGTCACTAGGTCATCGATATAATTCAGTTTCTACGTGCCACCGTTCTTTAATCGGGTTTGGAAATAGCTTGCCAACCTCCTTGTGAACCCTCTTGAGCAAACAGCAAGGAAAATCGTCGACGGTTGGCCAGAATCTTCGAGTTTTCCCCGCCGCCATAGAAAATTCCGTCGGTCCACTGTCGAGGTCAACGTTTATAACTATTCCAACCTTTTTCATTCCCATATTCATCTTCCCCAGGATCCTAGAAATGTTTTTGAGTGATTTCTGAGGAGTTTGATCCACGGAGCGGCGTTTTTGACCTCGCCGGACTGGTCACGGCTGCCGCTGCCGTCGCGCGTAGGGTTCCGGTCACCGCCGGCCTGCACCAACCACTTCAACGTATTCAGCGCATGTTTTTAGGCATAGGCGTCCAGTACCAGGTGGGGAGATGCGTGGGAGAGCAGTTCCGGCGGCCCTCGCCGGCGTGCGCCGCCGCGCCACCCACGGGTGTCGCCCCTGTCGCAAGGAAGACGAAGGGCATGGCGGGCCCCACGTGTCAGCGTCTATTTTACCTCCTGTCGAAGTATAACAACGATACTTCACCCGATACTACTAAATTGTAGCCTGCGGAGGTTCTTGTATTGGTTTGGACACGCAGAGATCAGGAACAAGATGGGGACATGGGAGATTTATGTGGTTCGGGCCGCCTGAGCGTAATACCCTACTCCATGGAGTGTGTGTTGTTGTATTGAGTATCACTAGTATGCGTAGTGCCTGGCCCAGCTTGTCTCTGTATCGTGCGGCCGGTCCTTTTATAATCCAAGAACTGACCATTACAACGCTTGACTGGCCCGACATGTGGCCTTGGCATATTTAATAGCCTAATACACTGTCTATGAGTATAAAACGTGGTTAATAGTGTCATAACTTAATAGCTGTGTTACCCCTATTAACAGTGCTCTGATCGTGTGTCATTAATACATCATTAATGACACGTAATCAGGTTTGGTAACCGCTGCTTTAACTATCCCTTGAATGTCTGTGCTGTTGGAGATCCACCAGTGTACTCGTTGGTGGTGTAGGTCCGGAGGCTCCACACGTGGCAGCTTTGGAGCTTCCACTTGCGGGGAGGTAGCTCTGAAACCGCTATACACGTGTCGGCACCGGAGCTTCCCTGTGCTGGAGGTTAGGTCCGGGATCGTTATACACATGTTGATTGCGGAGCTTCCCTGTGTTGAGAGTTTAGCTTCGGACTTACATTACACGTGTCAATACCCGGAGCTACCCATATGAGGGATGCGGGTCCGGTGTAGTATGACATGTGTGGCCTAAGGAGGTCTTGAACTTTGACAGGTGGAACTCTCTTGTACTTCCTGCGGTACCGTGGGGTACTCGGTACGCAGGGTACCGACAGTGGCCCCCGGGCCTACCTATGGTAGAAACCCTTTGGATTAAGTTATTCTACCAGAGGTGGGACCCTCCTTGATTCCCACGCCACAACTTCAAAAGTCTTCTGATGTGCCGTTGTGGTGATGGTATGGGATTAAACCATCGACGCGTGGCTTGTTATGAATGCGGCAGATGAGATCTTTGAGTGCGGATCTCACGCTATTAAAGGTCGCCAATTCCTAATACAAAAATTGTATGAGTTCCGAGCGCCTTGTCAGGGTGCCGCCTTTGGGTTTCCCGCCGTCCATCATGACAACGGTTCGCATGGGGTAATAACCTCGATCTCTTTGTCGGGGTGGCCCCGGGCCCATTTGTCATAGATGGACTAGGTTTTTTGAAATGTGGCTTCACTCTCACTGCGGTTTCCATCCAAGAGTCGTGGAGGCTTACTTAAGAGGGAAAGTATGCACGGTTTGAGGACTCTTTACGCTTTCAATCGAACTTGCGCTCAGAGCCTCCCAAAATCTGCCTAGCTTTCCTTCTCTCGCTCCACTTTGCCGCAATGGAGTTAGGTCTTCCCAAGAGCTGCATCTACAGCAAAGACAATATGATGAAGGTCCGGACCTTCATGGGATGGTCCAGTGACTCCTTCAACCACCTAGTCCGCGCCGGCAAGCTCCCTTTCAAGAAGGAGCGCTACGGGGAGATGGTGTATTTTTTCGGCGTACGTCATGGTGGGACTGATCCCACCATTCTCGAGCTTCATCTTGATGCTGCTGGACCTCTACGGTCTCCAACTGCATCACCTTGGCCCGCACTCCCTTCTACTCGTTGTCACCTTCGTCCACTTCTGCGAGATGTGGGTGGGCGTGCCTCCCTGCGTTGAATTGTTCCGAACCTTCTTCACAGCTCATACCACCGGCAAGGGGACAGAGTTGGTTGGCTTCTATTACTTCGTGAAGCATAAGAACTGCCCCTTCAAGTACTTAAAGTCGTTCCCTTCGGGCAAATGGGATGACTGGAAGAAAGATTGGATCATGATTGCAGTGGATGAGCACGACAGGTTGGAGCTACCTCAGGGACTCCCTAACATCGACATTGAGGCCTGGAACGTAGTTCCGAAGTTGTATGATGTGTTCAATCTTGTCCTGACCAGGATCCGAGAATGCGTGGAGGGTGGAGTGACCCCTCAGATTGTCTTCGGAAATTTCTTGGTCAACAGGTGGGCTCTGTTGAGGAAGAGGGAGAAGCTCGCCTGGGATCTCAACAGTGTGAGTCCAACTTGGATGACGAAGCTCTGAAGCTTCATCTCAAGAAATTTCAGCATGGGCTAGTCGCCGGCGACGACTAGGCTCCACCGGCTGCTTTCCTTCCCTTGAAAATGATTCCAGAGATCAGCAGGGAGCTCCAGAGGAAGATGCCAGCGCTAGATGACCTTGGTGAGGTAGAACAACGCCGGACCTCCAGGGTTATAATCCCCAGAGCTTCCGAGGAGGTGGCCACCTCTGCTTCGAGCCAGAGGGTTGAAGACATCGGCAAGGGCAAGGGCAAAGAGCCAGCCGAACCCTCCAGCCAGAAGAGGAAGCTGAAGCACACTGATCGGAGGTCCGTCAGGCCTGCTCCTTCTACAACGGCCCCTTCTCCCTGGTGAGGGAGGTCTTCTGCTGCTACACCTTCTCCAGCACAGGCATCTTCGAGAGGCGCTAGCTCCGGACAATCAACACTGGCCTCAGTGTCGGCTAAGAGCTCCAGGCCTGAAAGTTCTTCCAGACCAAGAGAAGTTATGGCCGAGAGGACTCCGGCTGCCCCAAGTGGTCCCCAGCTGAGGTCCAAAGTCGTTGTCTCAGCAGACTTGGTGGGCTCTAGTTCCGGGCCTCAGGAGAAGAGGTTTTGCGGCAATTGGGGCGGTAGAATCCCTAGGTAAACATGCTGTGCTCGCCTTAAAATGCTAATATTATTTTTGTTGTGTCTTTAATCTTCTCATCCCTTTATTTTCAGGGTGTCGAGAAAGGAGTTAGGGACTTCGGCATCTATTGCAGCGACTGTGGTTGCGCATGCCAAAGCTCCAGTTTCGACTACCGAGCCTCTTCCTCAAGTGGTGGCAGAAGTCACGACAGCTCCGGCGCTAACTGTCGTGGATTTGGATTCATAGTCATCATCAGAAGCTCCTGTGGTAGCGCTGGACCATGGGGGAGAAGTTGGAGGTGCACCACTGGCAACAGTGCCGGAGTTTGATGCTCCAGTGCCAGAGCCAGAAATGTTAGAAGCTCCGGCCTTTGAGCCAGAAGTCATTCAAGCTTTGGCCGCTGAGCCAGAGGCATTTGAAGCCTCAGCCATTGGGTCGGAGATGGTTGAAGCTCTGTCCTTTGAGCCAAAAGTCATTGAAGCTCTGGCCGCTGAGCTAGAGGCGATTGAAGCCTCGACCATTGGATTGGAGATGGTTGAAGCTTCAGCCCTTGGGCCAAAAGTTGTTGAAGGTCCGGCGGCTTAACCGGAAATGCTTGAAGCTCCGGTCACTGAACCGGAAGTGACTAACACGCCGATGTCTGAGCCAGTGGTGGTTGAGGCACCGGATGAAGCTCCAACCATTGCCCCAGAGGTAGCTGCTCTGAAGGTGTCTGGGCTGGAGCAGGAGCAGCATGAAGAAGTGGTGGCAGGTCCTCCACCCTTGGAGCCAGTAACTGAAGACCCAGAAGCAGCGCCTTCGACTTCCGCTCCGGAGGTGGGAGTTCTCCCAGTGGGTTCTTCCTCTACTGCTGCTGAAGGGCTTCCAAAGAGCGGTCCCAGCGCTGCAGAAACTCAGAGGTCCTCACTTGTTGAGTGGGACCCTATTTTTGAAATGGAGAACCCCCTGGAGCTAGCAGAGTTGACCCCAGTAGGCTCGGAGCCTATTCCCCTGGCATTGTCCATACACAACGCCTGCTCGAGCCTCCAATAAGTTCAGCTCGCCTTCGATCATGATAGCAAAGCCCTGGAGGAGGAGCGTAACACCTTACGGCGTTGGCGTAACAGGCTCCATTTTGAGACCATACTTGCTCACACAAGGCTTGCTGACCAGAAGGAGTGAGTCAAGAGGGAAAAGGTCCAGATGAAATACTGGGACAAGGTGCTGGAGGAGAAGAAAGTTGCCGTCAGGGCGCTCGATGCTAACTCTAGGGAGATCCTTGAGCAAGCCAAGGAGAGGAGTTATGCTACTGATGAGCGTCACAAAAACCTCAATGTGTTAAACGAGGTCGTCCTGAAGGGCCGAGCGAACCTTGAGGCAAGGGAAGCAAAGCTCCTAGAACAGCAAGAGGATCTTTTGAAGAGGGAGGAGGAGCTTGCCCAGAAGCTAACTCTGGGAGAGCAAAATTTGGCGGATCGCTCAAAGAAGTTTGAGCAATGGAGTAAAGAGGAAAAGGAGAAGTACTGGAAATTGGGGCAGGAGCTCTCAAAAAGAGAAGCTGATGTCGCCGCCAGGGAAGAGAAAGTGAGAGGCGGGGGAAAAGACCTGGCGGAAAGGCGAAACTGTATCCACCTCCGGGAGACAGAGCTGACCGATCGCGAGAAGCAAGTTGTTGAAAATATGCAGCAGCATGCCAAAGTGGTCGAGCGCCTCGCTCGGGAAGGTTCGGAGCTTGCGGCTGCCCGGAGGTCACTGGAGGAGCTGTGGATCTTGAGGGAGACGGATTCCATTCAAGTGTGGGACTTCTTGGGGCGAGCCAACGACGCGCTGACACCACTAGGCTTCAGTCCTGTATGTCCGGACAATCCGGAGCTGGACTTGGACCGAGCGCTAGTTGCCCTCAATGCTGCTGGCAACAAACTCAACGCGATGGGTGATGTTATTATGGACCAGCTCGAGACAGAGGGAAATTCTTTAGCTACGAACGTCACAGAATATGTGCTGACGTGCTATGTGAGCTAAGACCCCCAATTCTCCTTGGACCCAGTGCTAAAGGGTCGCGTTGCTGAAGAGGAGGACGCCGCCAAGGCCATCGTCCAAGAAGTTGCCAAGAAAGTCACCACATTCTTCCACAGGTCTTAGATCCTCCGGTAGCTAGGACTTTTTCCTTTTGCCTTCTGCTATAATCCCAATTTTGTAATCCAGTGCTTTGAATTAATGAAATCCACTTTGCCATGAATTTCACTTTATTGTTGTCTTGCCTTCAATATATTGTGCTCTGTCTTATTGGCCCCCTGGTATATGTGCACAATTCAAGTGTGTACATGTACCAAAAACACTTGACAGTATGTTGATCACTTGAACGCTTCGAACTTGTAGATTTTAGGTACGAAGTATTTATTTCCGACACGTTGAGAACAGGCCCCTTGAGATTGTTGGAGCTTGGTAGCTCCAACGGTACCCTCCATCAACATATGACACGTCCACGTCAGGCCCCCTTGGAGGATGTTAGAACTTAGTAGCTCCGGCGTCGTCCACCATCACTATATGTTTCTGTTTTTCCTGCGCATTTGAGACAAGGAAATAGTAAAATTTGTCCTCTTGTCTATAAATCGTTTGTGGCTTATCATTCTTATTTGAGTTCTAGATCCAAAGAATCTCGACATTATAGGATCGAATGGTAGATTTAAAAATCTTACGCAGCGGAAACAATTAAACCCCAAACCCTTTCGGCAGAAAATGATATGTTAAAGAAATCGTGTGTGAGACTAATCTAAATGTGTTTCACCGTGACAAAAGTGATAGATATCAGAGAGAATCAAGTCACGAAGACAACACAAAAAGAATCACTCAAATCCGTTGAGAAAAACTCAAGTTATGATCGAAAGATCAAACAAGGTCAATCTGCCCTACCCGAGAAAAAACAGTTCTAGAATGCTGCAAAGAAACTCGTGTAGATCAGAAACCACAAATCCAATGACCGTGAAATTTTTAAATATGATAGATAATCAAGTTTTGAAGACAAACCAAAAGGAATCACGTCAATTGGATCTGTAAAACTCGAGTTATGATAAAACCACCAGCGAAAGGTAGTGCTGTCCAGAAACTGGACGAGTAAAACTTGTCTGGAACAAGTCGGACGAACAAGGCACAAAAGTTCCTTCAAACTACGAATTTTATTCAATAGAACACTAGAGGAACAGCCCCCAAATTCGTGCTCCATGAGCTCTGGGCTCCCTTGCTTATATAACCAGCTCGAATGCCAACTCAACTCAGATCAGGAACCTAATCCTGCTCTGTTCACGAATCGTAACTTTCCATAACTGCTTAGGATTCTTCTATACGCAGATAGAAGCAATCTTAAGACTTCCAAACACCTTAGGAACGTATCCCACATTCCTAAATAACTCAAATTCGTGACCCACACGAAATCCTATCATAACCAACTCAAATCTTTCCATATTTGAGTCAAACCCGACTCAGCCACAACCTGAGTCCATAACCTAGTCAGTTGGACCTTTCCAACCAACTCTTTACGTCCACATCTCTTCATCACGTCTTGGAACCATTTAGCCACGTACATGCACTCCTTGCACACATGCAAACATCTTCCAATGACGCCCACGATACCTTCATATGCATTGTTCTTGATTTAATCATGCTGCGCAACCTCCTGATCAGCTCAACCACAATTCTTCCTAAATTTGGTTGTTGGAACCTCATCTCCTCCCTGAGACTAGTCCAATGGATCCCGTCACCAGCCATGTCTTGAACTCAAGAAACACCTGCACATGAATAAACAACCAATCCATACGAGCCCAAGTCCTCGACTTGACTCAAGTTAGTTCTGAACACAACACCTTACGTGAGAACCTCACATAAGCATGTTGCAAAACCACAGTAACACGATATCATCCATGTCAACCAAAAACGCATCAAAGACTTAGCAAATGAATACTAAGCAATCTTTCCAGAGATGTAAAGCAAGTACGAAACGTTGCAAATGAAAAGCAGAAGCACTACGGTCAAGTTCCGGACCTTGCCAGAGCAACCCGGACCTTGAGCCGGAGCTAACAAAAGCTAGTAGAACCTAGCGCCGGAGCTTACCAAAACTAGTACAACCAAGCTCCCGTCGGAGCTTACAAAACTAGCAGGACCTAGCGCCGGAGCTAACCAGAATTAGTCGGAACTAGTAATCCCAAAAGCCGGAGCTAGAAAAAACAACTTCGGAGCTTAGCAAAAACACGGCGGAGCTATCAAAATCATGTCGAAGCTATCAAAAACATGTCGGTGCTATCAAAGACATGTCGGAGCTAAAGACAAAACTTCACCGGAGCTAACTAAAGCTAGTCGGACCTTGCTGTAGCTCAGAGCTAGAGTCGGACCTTGATAAAAAGGTGTTTTGGTGATATTAAAAACTTTTATCATCAAGGCCAAGTGTATTCACGACAAGCCAATGTATTCAGCACACATAGGTCTCACAATCTCCCCCTTGATGAATGCATTGGCAACACCACTTAAAATCCGAACATTGGCTTATTCTCATTAAAAGTTTTGAAGACAATTTCTCCCCTTTTTGTAAATCGGAAATAAAATGAGAAGAAAAGCAAAAATTCAAAATTCAAAATTCACATATTTCTCCCCCTTTATCATCTCTCCCCATGCATATTATCTTTCCCTTTTTGAATGTGTGATTAATCTCTCCCCCTTTGACAATGTATTCAGCAAGGTAAAAGAGAAATTTTAATTGTTATGAGTATATGATAACATATACATTTAAAACAAAGCTCATCCAAGTCATACTATCAAGTAACTTACACTATCACATCAATGAGATACATAAAGTGGTGTAAGCCATGCTAGAGATCATATGTAATTTTCAATTTAAGCAAGTCATGATCTCACAAACTTAACTATTTCATAACTTGAAAGCACGACACTAGTTGCTGCATTTTATTATTTTTCAAAACACAAATTTAGATCATATGATATTTGCAAGAGATTATATGCGCATCTGTCTTATTCTAACCAACCAAGCCAAGCTTATGTCATTTGACAGTCAGAAGCTTAAGAACATGGTTTTAGTCATACACAACTTCTTCCATGTTCATATCTAAGTGCAATGACAAGCCATCTCAAAAGAAGAAGTGTGATGCATGCATATTCTCTTGATCTTTTCTCAATTTATATTTGTTCATAAAAACTCAACATGTGAGTTGATTACTTGATGAATTCTTAATGAGTAAAAGCACTTGTGAACATGTAACAAGTTCAAAACAGCAAGAAAGTTCGACCATGACCAGTTTTAGTGTAAGTAATTATTCCAATTACTAGACATGGCAAAAACTACAAAATGTATAACATGAGTAATGTAGTAAGAACTTTCAGCATGTAAAAGGAATCACAAAGTCATATATGTATGAAATACTATGCTCATATTATTTTAATTTCAGATTCACACATAGACTTCCCAAGTTTCAAAAACTCCCCCTCAATTTAAGCCATGAGGATGCATAACCCCTATTTCACTACGAATGTAACAAAAACGAGGGAAATCCAAAGGTTTTGTAAAAATGTCAGCCAATTGTTGTTCGGTATCTACATGGTGAAGCACAATGTTTCCTTTTTCAACATTATATCGAAGAAAGTGATACCTAATGTCAATGTGCTTAGTTCTAGAATGTTGCACGGGGTTTTTAGCAAAGCAAATGGCACTAGTGTTATCACAAAACAGTGGAACACTATCTAGATCAACCCCATAGTCCTTAAGTGTTTGAACAATCCAAAGAATTTGTGAGCAAGCACTAGCAGCAGCTACATATTCAGATTCGGCTGTGGATTGTGCAACTGAATTTTGTTTTCTAGAGGACCAAGCAACAAGAGAATTACCAAGAAAATGACAAGCACTGAAAGTACTTTTCCTATCAATCCTACAACCCCCAAAATCAGCATCCGAAAAAGCTTTCAAAGTAATGGTTGAGGAAGAAGGAAGAAAAATTCCAAATTCTTGTGTTCCATGTAAGTACCTGATAATCCTTTTGACGGCTTGATGATGTGAAGCACGTGGGGAAGCTTGAAACCGTGCACAAAGACATACGCTGAATTGTATGTCCGGTCTTGATGTCGTGAGGTACAAAAGTGATCCGATCGTGCTTCTATATTCTTTTTGATTCACGGGTTCACCATCTTCATCAAGTTCAAGTGTTGTTGCTGTTCCCATTGGTGTCCGAAGAGGCTTGCTTTTTTCCATGTTGAAGCGCCTTAGGAGGTCTTTGGTATACTTCGTTTGATGCACAAAGGTACCCTCTTTGGTTTGCTTGATTTGCAGCCCCAAAAAGTAAGTGAGTTCACCCATCATACTCATTTCAAATTCGGAACTCATCATTGCTGAAAACTTGGACACAAGATCATGAGAAGCACCACCAAAGATAATATCATCCACATACACTTGAACGAATAATGAGTCATTGTCATGCTTAAGCACAAAAAGATTTTTATCAACCTTGCCCATGGTAAACCCCTTTTCAAGTAAGAATGTTTCTAACCTATCATACCATGCTCTAGGGGCTTGTTTGAGACCGTATAAGGCTTTGGATAGTTTGTAAACATGATTAGGAAAATTTGGATTTTCAAAACCCGGTGGTTGTTTGACATAAACGTCCTCATCTATGTAGCCATTAATAAAAGAACTTTTAACATCCATTTTATATAGCTTAAAACCTTTAGATGCTGCAAAAGCTAACAAAATTCTTATGGCTTCTAATCTAGCGATAGGAGCAAAAGTTTCATCAAAACCTAGACCTTCAACTTGAGTGAAACCTTGAGCAACCAACCTAGCCTTATTCCTAACCACAACCCCATCCTCACTTTGTTTATTTTTAAATACCCATTTAGTTCCAATTAAAGTGTGACCTTGAGGTGGAGGTACAAGTTTCCAAACATTATTTCTTTCAAAATTTTCTAACTCTTCTTGCATGGCAATAATCCAAGATTCATTAGTGAGTGCGTGTGATATATCTTTGGGTTCAAAAGAAGCAACAAAAGCAGAATGAGCATAAGAGTTTGGATCGCAAAACCTGGACCGTGTGACTCGTTTGTGCAAGCTTCCAATCATCTGTTGTGGGGGATGATCTTTGTAAGACCGTAGGGGAACAGATGTCTCACAAGCTTCTTCTTCTTCATGTTCATCACAAATCGATGAGATTGTGGCTTGAGGATGATTTGAATCAGCATTGATGGTTGTCAGTGCTGGTTGAGAATTAACATTCGGAGCTAAACCAAAGTCTTTAGCTGCTGAATTTTCTGGCAGCAACTCCAATTCTTCCTCATCTTCAATGAAAATGCTCTCCCCCTGCGGATATGGATCTGGACCTGCAATGTTTGAGCTAGTACCTGGGCTAGATTCATCAAAAGACACTTCACAAGTCTCCACAATTTTGTTAGTGTCAAGTAAAAGCACACGGTAGCCTCTAGTATGAGATGGATAACCAAGAAACATGCCATCAATGGATCTAGGTTCAAATTTATCAAGATTACCATGTTTCTTAACAAAGCATTTGCAACCAAAGACCCGAAAGTGTGTAACACTAGGCCTATGTCCAAACCGGAGCTCATATGGTGTTTTACCTAGCTTTGCACGCAAGAAAACACGATTTGAGATATAACAAGCGGTTGATAACGCATCAGCCCAAAATTTCCTAGGAGTTTGATATTCATCAAGCATAGTCCTAGCCATCTCAACTAAGGTTCTGTTCTTTCTTCTACAACACCGTTTTGTTGAGGTACATATGGTGAAGAGAATTGATGATCTATTCTATTTTCAGAACAAAAGTGATCAAAAGATTGATTTTTAAATTCAGTTCCATTATCACTTCTAATTGCTTTTAAAGATCTTGGGTAATCAATTGATAATCTAAGAAATAAAGTTCTAAAGTGACTAAAAACTTCATTCTTAGACGCCATAAAGTAAACCCAAGAGTATCTAGAATAATCATCAATAATAACAAGAACATACCATTTACCTCCGAAGGATTGAACACGTGAAGGTCCTACGGTGTCAAGATGCAAAAGTTGACATGGTTCAGTTGTCATGATCATTGTGAGAGGAGTATGTAAACCTGCAACCATCTTAGCATGTCTACAAGAAGAGCACACAATTTCTTTGTCCCCTTTAAGCTTAGGCAGCCCACGTATGTGATCAAGAGCACTAACACGCGTTAGGTGATCAAAGCCTACGTGACCAAGTCTACGATGCCAAAAATATAAGTCCTTTGAATCATTAGCAACTAGACACCTATGCTTATATGAAGACATATCAAAATCAGCTTTAAAAACTCTTCCAAACCGAGACATGTTAAAAATAAGCTCACTATTTGAACCTACAACTTTGCAGCAGTTTTTATTGAAAATAATTTCTAGATTTTCATCTAGCAATTGTGCAACAGAAAGCAATTTCAAATTCTTGACAAGTGCCACATCCTTCAAAGTGTAGTGATCATTTACTCTAACTGAACCCTTAGCAATTATAGGAGTTGAAGAATTATTGGCAAAAGTAACATTCTCTACACGTGACACAAAAGAGAGGGAGAAGAACCAATCTTTGTTACCGGTCATGTGGCGTGAGCAACCTGAATCCACAATCCAAACGTTCTCCTTCCTCAAACGTGTAACCTACATAGAATCACAAAACGTCGATGACTCAATACTGGGGTTAGTCAAAAGGCATTTAGGAATCCAATATTGAGTCACGCGACATGCAGCAAGAAAAACACGCGAACGCTAAGACAAAACAACAGGTTTATGAGTCAAAGTTTGAGATTTTTTATTCTTGACTACTGACCTATAAGGTGTTACTTGTGTAGTACAAAAATCAGTAGCTCCGGAGACAAAAACAGAAGGTCCGGAGGTAAACTTTGAATGTTTTTGACTCAAAACAGCAGGTTGTACATTCGATTCAATGTGTGCAGCAAATTTTGCATGAAAGTTATGAGATCTAGCAACCATTCTTTCCCTTTTTTGTTGTTTAGCTAGTATATAACAAAAATCTATGACATGACCATCTCTACCACAGTAGGTACAATGAAATTTAACTTTGTGTTCATGTCTATATGAGCAAGCAATATTTTTATTTGAAACCGAATGAGACAAAACTCCTGCAGATTTGAAAACCACTCCTTTTTGTTTAGGAACTGTTTGAATCAAACCACTTCCTAATGACTTTACAATTTTAGGTGGATGTACCTTAGCATGAGCATGAGAACCAAAACATAAACCAGTTTTATCATTGCAAGACTTGGAAGAATTCAGCAGTAAGTTTAGGCTCTTATTCTCATTACAAAACCGATCTAATGTCCTATACATGTCATCAAGTTTATTGGACAGATCAAGGCAATTTTCACATGAAGTTTTTCCTTTAAGTTTGCAATTGGAACAAAATTTAACTTCATGAGAACGTAAAGCATTGTTCAATATAGAAATTTCATTCATAGCACCCTGTAGTTTCTTATCAAGATCATCACAAGTAGAACAATGCAAATCAATTGTAGAACAGCTAGCATCTTTCAAGTTTTTATCATTAAGTGCAGCAAGCTCTTTGTTCTTTTCAATTTCTAACTCAAGTTTATCAAGTGTGGAGGTGTGCGCACTTCTTAATGAGGACAATTGTTCATATATTAAATAACATGAGGAACATGCATCATCACTAGGAATCAAAGTTTTTAAACGGTTGATTTCAGATTCTAGTGATTCAATTTTAGCAGCACTATCCCTAAGCTTTTTGTCCTCTTTCTTAACAATAATAGTGGCACGAGAAATAGCATCACACATTTCTTCGCAAGTAGGACATACCTCTTCATTGTCGCTGTTGTGTTCTGCCTCCTCCATACTTGATCTTGACTTGCCCGCCATGAAGCACAAGTTTGCCAAATCATCTTCATCTTCATCACTTCCAATGTCCATGTCGCTTGAACTGAACTCTTGAAGCGCGGTGATGAAACTATTGATCATCTTGCATCCTATGGTACATTTCTTCTTCTTGTTAAAATTTCCAGAGGAGGTCCGAACCTTGCTTTGTTTTTCTTCCCGGGTGGTCGGACCTGAAAGGTTCGGGCATTCTGTACGAAAGTGTCCTGTTTTACCACATTCAAAACAGCGTTGAGGTCCGGAGCTTCCTCTCCTTCTAGTTCTCACATTTTGCAATGCTTTTGAGAATCTAGTAGAGATGAGTGCCAACTCCTCTTCTGGAAATTCTTCGATCTGCTCCAAGGTTAGTGAGGACAACAAAGCAAGAGTATTGCAAGATGATGATTGGCTGGAGCTAGACATATCACGTTGTGAAACAAATGCAATAGACTTATTGGGGTTCTTACGTGAGATTATGTCAATTTCATGAGTTTTTAACTTGGAATATAGCACATCTAAAGTAAGTGAACTCATGACAGTAGATTCACGAATAGATGTGACTTTCATCTCCCAAATTGACATATCTAATGCACTTAGTAATTGCCTAGCATTTTCAGCATCTGAAAAAATAACATTGACACTACGCAAGTTGCTGAGAATCTTATTAAAGCGAGCAAAAAGGTCATCAATAGACTCACCGGGTTGCATCTCGAAGCGCATGTATTCTTTATTTAACATGTCTTGCCTTACCTCCTTGATCGTGTTGGATCCTTCGTGGTAGTCACAAAGTGCTTTCCACACATCGTATGCAGATCGGAGGTGTGCAACACGGGCGAAGTCGCTTTGTGTTTATCCTTGTATGATCAAGTTCTGAGCCTTGTTGTTGTTGTCGACATCTCTCAGATTTGTAGATGTAACTTGATTATTTGATGGCACTTCGTAAGGCTTGTATACCTTCTCCCATATTGCAAAGCCTTGTGCCTGGATGAAAGCCTCCATGTGTGCCTTCCAAACCTGAAAATCAATACCAGCGAACACACAAGGTTTGGCAGAGTACTTCTCCATGATGATTAGTCAAAAACACGCGCAAATCACAAAGATTAGAGCACCATGGCTTTGATACCAATTGTAGGATCGAAGAGAACGTGAAAATCTACCAGAGGGGGGGTTAATGGTAGATTTAAAAATCTTACGCAGCGGAAACAATTAAACCCCAAACCCTTTCGACAGAAAAACAATCTATTAAAGAAATCGTGTGTGAGACTAATCTAAACGTGTTTCACCATGACAAAAGTGATAGATATCAGAGAGAATCAAGTCACAAAGAAAACACAAAAAGAATCACTCAAATCCGTCGAGAAAAACTCAAGTTATGATCGAAAGATCAAACAAGGTCAATCTGCCCTACCCGAGAAAAAACAGTTCTGGAATGCTGCAAAGAAACTCGTGTAGATCATAAACCACAAATCCAATGACCGTGAAATTTTTACATATGATAGATAATAAAGTTGTGAAGACAACCCAAAAGGAATCACGTCAATTGGATCTGTAAAACTCGAGTTATGATAAAATCACCGACGAAAGGTAGTTATGTCCAGAAACTCGATGAGTAAAACTTGTCTGGAACAAGTCGGACAAACAAGGCACAAAAGTTCCTTCAAACTACGAATTTTATTCAATAGAACACTAGAGGAACAGCCCCCAAAGTCGTGCTCCACGAGCTCTGGGCTCCCTTGCTTATATAACCAGCTCGAAAGCCAACTCAACTCAGATGAGGAACCTAATCCTACTCTGTTCATGAATCGTAACTTTCCATAACTGCTTAGGATTCTTCTATACGCAGATAGAAGCAATCTTAAGACTTCCAAACACCTTAGGAACATATCCCACATTCCTAAACAACTCAAATTCGTGATCCACACGAAATCCTATCATAACCAACTCAAATCTTTCCATATTTGAGTCAAACCCGACTCAGCCGCAATCTGAGTCCATAACCTAGTCAGTTGGACCTTTCCGACCAACTCTTTACGTCCACACCTCTTCATCACGTCTCGGAACCATGTAGCCACGTCCATGCACTCCTTGCACACGTGCAAACATCTTCCAATGATGCCCACGATACCTTCATATGCATTGTTATTGATTTAATCATTTTGCGCAACCTCCTGATCAGCTCAACCACAATTCCTCCTGAATTTAGTTGTTGGAACCTCATCTCCTCCCTGAGGATCCCGTCACCAGCCATGTATTGAACTCAAGCAACACCTGCACATGAATAAACAACCAATCCATACGATCCCAAGTCCTCGACTTGACTCAAGTTAGTTCCGAACACAACACCTTACGTGAGAACCTCACATAAGCATGTTGCAAAACCACAGTAGCACGATATCATCCATGTCAACCAAAAACGCATCAAAGACTTAGCAAATGAATACTAAGCAATCTTTCCAAAGATGTAAAGCAAGTACGAAACATTGCAAATGAAAATCAGAAGCACTACGGTCAAGTTCCGGACCTTGCCAGAGCAACCCGGACCTTGAGTCGGAGCTAACAAAAGCTAGTAGAACCTAGCGCCAGAGCTTACCAAAACTAGTACAACCAAGCTCCCGCCGGAGCTTACAAAACTAGCAGGACCTAGCACCGAAGCTAACCGGAATTAGTCAGAACTAGTAATCCCAAAAGCCGGAGCTAGAAAAATCAACTTTGGAGCTTAGCAAAAACACGGCGGAGCTATCAAAATCATGTCGGAGCTATCAAAAACATGTCGGAGCTATCAAAGACATGCCGGAGCTAAAGACAAAACTTCACCGGAGCTCACCAAAGCTAGTCAGACCTTGCTGTAGCTCGGAGCTAGAGTCAGACCTTGATAAAAAGGTGTTTTGGTGATATTAAAAACTTTTATCATCAAGGCCAAGTGTATTCACGACAAGCCAATGTATTCAGCACACATAGGTCTCACAGACATGATAACAAGCATATTAGTATAATATTTCTGGATCCGCATGCCATTTTTAGTACTCACCCTACTGAGGCCTGCCGGGATATAGGTAGAGTGGTGTACTTAGGGTGCAGGACTAGGCTAAGTCGATAGCACACTCCGGACCTATGTTGGCTTGGCATTCAGGCAAGTAGACTATGCATCAATGTTAGGATCCAAAGATACCATCAATAAAACTTGTAATACATATGAATTACTTGGACTAAAACTTAAAAAGAAATGCACAACTTCATTATAGACAAGCAGGGTAAAAATAATAATTTGATATATCAAGCCTTGTACAGAAATAAATGCACGTGGAGTCTGTTTTCACACAACAATGTATTTTATTATAGGTCCGGATTACAAGGGAGACAAGGACACACTTAGGGTACAGGACCAAGCTAAGTGCATCATACATCTTGTACTGACCCCAGGCAGGTAGCTACACTTCTAGTGCTATGACTATATGAAGTGTACATGAACTTCCCGGACCCTCCCGGAGGGGTTCGGATGTTCTCCCGGAGGACCTACCCATCTTTGTGTGGCAACTCTATAACATACATTGCGCATAATTACAGACTCATCTTCGTGATTCTAAGCATAAAACATACAGAGGTACTCGATGTTCCAAGGGTTAGGAAGTGGAGTCTCATCCTCAGTTGCCAAGAGAACGCATCTAGGTCGGGATACATTGATCACTCGGAAAGTACCTTCCCAGTTTGGGGAAGTTTATTCATTCATTCACGAGTTAGTATCTTCTGAAGCACCAGATCACCTTCTTCAAGCTTTCGGTTGCGCACATGCCTTTGATGATAGCGCCGGAGCGCTTGGCGATAACGTGCATTCTGAACAGCTGCTTGGCACCTTCCCTCATCGACGAGGTCAAGGTCTTCATGCAGGATCTAGTCCTGCGCGGCTTCGTTGAAGGTCCGGACCTGGAGGGACCCCAATGTGATCTCAGGAGTAAGGACTGCTTCAGCTCCGTACACCAAGAAGAAGGGAGTCTCCCCAGTTGACTGGTTTGGAGTTGTCCTGTTCGCTCACAATGTGGATGAAACCTCATCGATCCAGTTGGCTCCATGTTTTTTCAGGCGCTCATATGTGCGTGTCTTGATTCCCTTTAAAATTTTCACATTTGCTCTCTCGGCTTGACCATTGCTTGCTGGGTGAGCTACTGAGGCGTAGCTCAATTATATACTGAGATCTTTGCAATATTCTTGAAATGCAGCACTTGTGAATTGGGTTCCGTTGTCAGTTATGACTTTATTTGGAACTCCAAATCTGCATACAATGGACTTCAAGAACTTGATTTTTGATTGCTTGTTGATTGTCACAACTGGAGTTGCTTCCGGCCATTTGGTGAACTTGTCGATGGTGACATACAAGAACTTGTAACCTCCGACGGCTTTTGGGAATGTTCCCAAGATGTCCATGCCCCACACAGCGAATGGCCATGTAGGAGGTATCATTTGTAGTGATTGAGCCGGTGTATGAATCTGTTTTGTGTGGAACTGGCCCACTTCACATATTTTCACTAGCTCAACCGCATCCTGGAGTGTTGTAGGCCAGGCCAGTAAAAACCATGTCGGAAGACTTTACCAACCAACATGCGGGAAGAAGCATGGTTCCCACACTCGCCTCCATGGATTTTCGCGACAATCTCGCGGTCTTCTTCCCTTGCAATGCACCGCATTAGAATGCCATTGGCACCGCGCTGGTAGAGATCTCCTTCTACCAACGTGTATCTTTTAGCCAATCTGACAATCCAGTCAGCGGATACAGTGTCTTCAGAAAGGATATTGTCTTTCAAGTAGCTCTGGATCTTTGAGATTCATGCATCGGGGCTAACTTAAGCTTTTGAGTCTTGCGTGCTGGGTTGCTCGGAGCTTCCGATAGTACCTACGACCCTTGATGGATTCCATGGTAACAGGGCCACTGAGGCTGCCAGCTTTGAGTTGTTGGTGTCCCCCCCTTCGCTCAGTTCGTTAGGCTGAGTTGTTGGTCTTGACAACCTCTGGACGAAGATTCCGTTAGGAGCCAGAGATTCGGTTGAAGCCTTCGTCGAGAGTTTGTCAGCTTCAGCATTATGAAGACGTTGCACATGGTGGAGATCTAGGACTTCGAAGTCCTTCTGGCGCCTCTGGACTTCAAGGAGATAAGCAGCTAGTTGGGGATTGTTACAGCAGCATTCACCTTTGACTTGTTTGATGATGAGTTGTGAATCACCCTTCACCAACAGCTGTTTGACACCATAAGATAATGCAACCTTGAGTCCGTAGATGAGAGCTTCATATTCCGCCATATTGTTGGTCGCCTTGAAATCAAGGTAAACCATGTACTTGACCTTTTCCCAGTCAGAGCAAGGAGAAGGATTTCAGCTCCGGCCCCCTGCTTCTGCACGGAGCCGTTGAAGTAGAGAGTCCAGTGAGGCTCGGTGAATACCGGAACCTTCGGTTCCGGTTTCTGCTCACTGGGGCCCCCAGGGTTTGATGGAGAGGGAGTCCATTCCGCCACAAAGTCAGCCAAAGCTTGACTTTTGATTGCTTGTCATGACACGAATTCTATATCGAACTTGGCCAACTCTGCTGCCCACTTTGCAATGTTCCCAGTAGAGTTAGCGTTATGCAAAATAGCATGCAGTGGAAAAGAAGTTACCACTGATATTCTGTGGGTTTGGAAGTAGTGACGAAGCTTCCTTGAGGCGATAAGAACTGCATAAAGCACCTTATGCACCTCAATGTATCTTGTCTTGACATCATGGAATACTTCGCTGATGAAGTACACTAGGCACTGGATGGTCCAGACCCTTTCATAGGGGTCCGAAGCTTCTTCTCCATCGACCCAGACCTTCCCGGAGGGATCCGGACCTTTTTGCTGAGCTTCTTGGACCCTCCCGGAGGGGTCTAGAACTTCTTCTTGTTCGACCCGGACCTTGTTAGAAGGGTCCAAATCATCTTGGGCAACTAGGTGAACTCCCTCAGTGAGTGAGGTTGATCTCCTAGCATTCCGCCTTGAGGTTCTGTGTCTGGGGGCTTGGACCCAGACATGCCTTCAGGTAACTCTGAACCCTCCTGGGGGGGTCTAAGCTCCTGGACTGGATGTGGTTCCGGTCAATCTGCGACCAGGATCATGCTGACAACTTTGGTGGTTGCAGAAATGTAAAGCAGTAAAGGCTCACCAGGATTCGGAGCTACCAAGATCGGTAGTGTGGTGAGGAGCCGTTTCAGCTCTTGACACGCTTTTTCTGCTTCTTCGGACCAATGAAATGGTCCGGACTTCCTCAAAAGTTTGAAGAAGGGTAGCACCCGTTCTGCCAGTCTTGAGATGAAACGGCTGAGCGCAGCTAGACATCCAGCTAATTTTTGGACATCCTTAATGCGGGTTGGGGGCCGCATATCTTCTATAGCCTTGATCTTCGCTAGATTTTCTTCAATTCCTTGGTGAGTCACCAAGAAACCTAGAAGCTTCCCGGTGCTAACCCTGAAGACACATTTGTTCGGGTTCAGTTTGGTGCGCGTGATGCGCAGCTTGTTGAAGAAAACTTGTAAATTGTCAAGGAGTGACTCCTTGTTCTTGATCTTCATGACGATGTCATCGACGTACACCTCCACCAAGTCTCTAATTAGCTCCCCAAAAGTTTTGTACATAGCTCGCACAAATGTTGAAGCAGCATTTTTAAGACCAAAGGGCATGGCAGTATAACAGTACAATCCATCTATTGTTATGAAGGCAGTATATTCTTCATCTTCCTTAGACATTTGGATTTGATGATATCCAGGATATGCATCTAAGAAACACAATAGCTCACACCCGGAGGTGGAGTCCACTATCTGATCTATCCTAGGTAGTGGAAATGGATCCTTCAGACATGCCTTATTTAAGGTGGTGTAGTCGATACACATCTGAAGCTTCCCGCTAGCTTTGGGCACCACATCTGGGTTTGCTAGCCATTTGGGGTGAAACACCTCCCGGATGAAACCAGCTTCGAGCAACTTTTTGATCTCCTGTCGGATGAAGTTTTGCCGCTCGATTGATTGCTTCCGGAGCTTCTGGTGTACAGGCCGTGCATCGGGATAAATCTTCAGATTGTGCTCAATCACCTCCCTAGGGATCCCAGGCATTTGCGATGGTTGCCAGGCAAACACGTCGACATTAGCCCGGAGGAAGTTGGTGAGCGTGAGTTCCAATTTGTTGTTCAAACCTCCCGATATACAGGTAGTCTGAGCAGCATCGGAACCAATTTGGAGGACTTTGACAGGAACGTCGGTGTCACCACTTGGTTGCACACGAGGTGCGGAGGTAGAGCCTCGATGACGAATGCTCGGAGGGTTCGAAGTTGGCTCCTTACTGGGTGCTTCCTCCTGCGCTGTACCAAGCGCATAGAGTTCCTCTAATGAAGTGATTCCTGCAATGCGATCTCCGCGGATTCGGAGAACGCCCATAGGTGTTGGCATCTTCAACACTAAGTAACCATAATAGGCGGCGGCCATGAACCTGTACAAGGCCGGCCTTACCAAAATGGTGTCGAATAGCAGACTGATCTGCGCGACGTCGAAGACCAACTTCTCAGTTCTGTAGTTCTCCCGAGTCCCGAAGGTCACTGGGAGTGTGATGGAGCCGAGAGGGGTAATGGCCCCTGGACCTACCCCATAGAAAGGTCGAGATGGGCGAAGGTCCAAAGGTCGGAGCTGGAGCTTGACGAAGACTTTGAAGCTTATGAGGTTCAGCTCTGCACCTCCGTCCAGTGAAGTTGAATATTGTTAATGGTCGGAGACACCATCAACGGGAGTTGGCCAGCTCCAATCATGTTGTGGGGACAGTCTGAAGCATCAAAAATGATGGTAGTGTCCAACCACTTCCGATGAGGCTCCGCCCTAGCAGTGAGAGCTGCAGCGGCCATGTCCCGCCGCATTGTCTTGAGGATGCGGCGAGAGGTGATGTCCCAAGAACCACCATAAATGGTATTTAGGGTCTTCTGACGCTCATTGTCAGAGATGTCGGAGTCGTCGTCGACGGTGTTGTAGACAGCTTTCAGGACCTTCTTGGGGTCCTGAAAACCTAGCTCCTCTTCAGCTGGAGCTTCGTCGACTTTTTGCTTTCCTTCCCGCTGGCGGAAAGGAGCTTCTTCCCGGCGCTTGTGTAGCGCTCGACAAGGTTCCGGACCTCTCGGCATTCATCCAAACTGTGATTGTCCATCTTGTGGATCGGACATCATACTTTGGAGCTGCCACCATCTTCTGACGATGGTCGAGGTCGTTTCTCGGGGTGTGGCCCCCGGCCACCCGGAGCTGTAGCAGCAGCGGTAAGTGCACTGGACAACGGCTTCTTCTTGTTGTTGGGCTTCTTTTTCTTTTTCCCACCTCCGGATGTAGTGGCTTCAGTTTTGGAGGACTTCTTGTTGGCCTCCGGAGCTGGCTTGGAGTGCATCTCACTGCCCTCTGCAGCTTTAGCACATTTGTTTGCTAAACTAAAAGTTGTGTGACGCTGGTGACTTCTTTGATTGTCAGCTTCTCCAGCATCTGTTTGTTCCGAATGCCCTGTCTGAATGCAACAATAACAGAGGCGCTCGAGATGGATGGTATGGTATTGCGTACCTGAGAGAATCGTTGGATGAAGGATCACAGTGACTCTCCCGTTTTTTGCTGGACAGCAAAAAGGTCCAATTCAGTGCCAGGTCGAGTGTATGAACTCCCAAAATTAGCAGTGAACTGTTGGCATAGCTCTGCCCAACTATTGATGGGGTCAGGCGGGAGGCTCATAAACCAGGACCTAGTGGTTCCAGTCAAGGCCACTGGGAAGTAGTTGACCATCACGGCCTCATTGCCCCCTGCTGCAAGTATAGCAGTGGAGTAAATTTGAAGAAATTCATTGGGGTTGACAATCCCGTCGAATTTCTCCGGTAAATGAGGCCAGAACTTTTGTGGCCATCTGACCATGCGTAGGTGCATGGCCAGAGAAGAACAGCCTCCTCCTACTCCCTAGGAGCAGGGTTGTCCCGAGCCTCTCGCCTCTCGCGAGCACGCTCGATATGGACGCGACCGTCCTGCTGCCGGTAACGGCAATCAAGTTTTGACCGTAGATCATGGGTCAGAATCCTTGTGATGGTGTGGGTATGTTGTGCCCCGGAAGGCAACGAGGTCACCTGGTGAGAGGCACCACGACATCGGTGCTGTGACATGTGAGGACCAAGTCTTCCAGACAAGCTCCTATGTTGAGCTGTTGCCTGCCCCAAAGGGGAAGGACCTTGGTTGATGATGGCATCGGCTGCAGCTGCAACCAGATGTTGTACATCAGCGCGCCACTGCTCCATCGCACCCTGAGGTACTCCGAGCGCTGGTGGGTGCTCCAACAGGGTTCGCGCAGCATTTAGCGTGTTCTCAGGGTTGTTGTTTGCCGATGTTGTGACCGACACAAGTACCCCATCCTGTTGTCTAGCATTATTTGTTGGGGCAGATGGTGGTGGTGGTGGCATAACACCTGTCGGGACAATGGCACCTGCTAGATGCTGCATGTTAGAGGGACTGCCTCTAGCAGGCTCTCAGCATGGTTGCCGTTGTAGGATCATGCGGCGGAGTTCACCATCTTAAGATCTCGAGACCCCCTACCTGGTGCGCCAAAACGTCGAAGTGTAACTACGACACTTCCCCCGGTACTACGAAATTGTAGCCCGCAGAGGTTCTTATATTGGTTTGGACACGCAGAGATCAGGAACAAGATGGTGACACGGGAGATTTACGTGGTTCGGGCCGCCTGAGCGTAATACCCTACTCCACGGGGTGTGTGTTGTTGTATTGAGTATCACTAGTATGCGCAGTGCCTGGCCCACCTTGTCTCTGTATCGTGCGATCAGTCCTTTTATAATCCAAGAACTGATAGTTACAACACTTGCCTGGCCCGACATGTGGCCGTGGCATATTTAATAGCCTAATACATTGTCTATGAGTATTAAGCGTGGTTAATAGTGTGATAACATGCCTTAATGTCTGCATTACCCCTATTAACAGTGCTCTGATCGTGTATCATTAATACAGCATTAATGACACGTAATCAGGTTTGGTAACCGCTGCTTTAACTGTCTCTTGAATGTCCATGTTGTTGGAGATCCGCCAGTGTACTCGTTGGTGGTGTAGGTCCGGAGGCTCCACACGTGGCAGCTTCGGAGCTTCCCCTTGTGGGGAGGTAGCTCCGGAACCGCTATACACGTGTCGGCATCGGAGCTTCCCTTTGTTGGGGGTTAGGTCCGGGGTCGTTATACACGTGTTGATAGCGGAGCTTCCCTATGTTGGGAGTTAAGCTCCAGACTTACATTACACGTGTCAATCCCCGGAGCTACCCATATGAGGGATGCGGGTCCAGTGTAGTATGACGTGTGGGGCCTGAGGAGACCTTTAACTTTGACAGGTGGAACTCTCTTGCACTTCTTGCGGTATTGTGGGGTACCCGGTACGCAGGGTACCGACACCTCCCTTCGGATTTGCTGGTTCCACCGGATCACTATGGCCCATTTGTGGCCCAATTGCGATTGGATCATTTTAAACAGTGGGGCCCAGTGGATTAATTCAAACAATCCTTTTACAAATAATTCTAGATTTCATTCAAACTTATAAATTCAATTACTTCTAGTAGAATTGCTCAACAATTTCCAAATAAATTCTGGTAGACTCATCTTCATCCCTAGTATGCAGTGGTGCAATTTGTTGGACATGAAAGTCCCAGATTTTTCATAGTTAGTTCCTTTGAGATAACTGCTTGGGAAATTAATTACCCTTGTTCTGTTAATTGAAAAATTTCCAATTTCGGTCAGAACACTCTTAACAATACACTTGATCTCCAGTAAAAATTTCAAGTTCATTGGGCTTCATTTACTGGACCAAACAGTTTTCAAATCACTTATGTCAATTGAAAAATGAAAAATGTACAGAAACATTTTCAGAATTTCTTGCGAACTTGTAAAATCAATTTCTCCCTATAGAAAGCTCAGAAAAATGTGAAACAAATTTTCCTAGAACCATAAGAGCCTCCTCTACCATAATCATCCACTTTTAGCCATTACAAAACTCCAGAATAATTACCAAATTTTAGAGAAATCATTTAATTGTTGGAATTTTAGAGACAACAAGCTTCCTTGAACATTTCCAATTCTTGGTCCAGATCTTCCACATAGAAACTAGGATCTATAGTAAAAATACCAAAGCCAATTAAAATCATCTTCATACTTGACCAGTCTTATATGATCTTTTATATAGTTTCACTATCAGTCATCTACTTTATATATTGCATATCACATAGTGACTGACATCGAGGAGGAGCCGGAGCCCTTGGAGTGTATACTACTAGAAGCTAACTTCCCCTCTGACTCGCAGCCAGGCAAGCCCCTATTTGCATTTAAGTGCTATTTCAAAGTTTCTATTTGTATCACTTATGCCTAGGATGAATTTTGTGCATTAGGACTAAGGTGCTTGTTACTCCACTGGCATGACCCACAAATCCCATGGAGTATTGGGTAGGTCTACAGCCCGACGAGTAGAAAATGTCATGCTTAAGTTTTCAGAAATCCGGTGGAAGTCGAGTAGTTGGAATCTACTCACGAGATAGGATTTTATCACACGGGATGGATTCGATCAAAGAATGGTTTACGAATATGAAATTGAGACCGAGCAGCGGGTAGGATGCATCAAGACGTGGTCTCACGTGTGTAGCCCTGCTTGTGTCAATTGAGGACCGATATGTGTGCGGCCATGCTGGACAAGTTTGAACTGTACCTGATGCATACTAGGCATATGGAACCCAGGAAACCGATGTAACTTGATAACTTGGGTGTCGAGGCATAGCCCACTGTCGATAGGGGTGGGTTGAGGGCAACAAGGTCTAAATCTGCCAGCGGACACAAACACGCTCCATGCGGGGACCTTATGCACGCGATGGTGGAACCGATTCGACGTTTGAGTTTCTTGTCAGAGGTTGCTGCGTATGACATGGTGAGGAGGATGGCACGCTCCTTATGCACAGGTGTACGAGACATGTTATTCGGGTGTCTACTAATTGCAATCACCGTCCCTCGTGGTTATTTGAGTATCACTTGTTCACTGTGTTGTGACGTAGTAAATACTGAAGAAGCCAGAAGAGTATTATGTATTGAATTATAATTGTTTTACAACAACTATTCTTGCTATAGAATATGCTCACTAAAGTTACTTTTATTGAAGCTTTAAGCTGCTGTTAATAACTTGAAAATTAAGGATCAACATGTAGGCGAGTCATTTACTGTTATATCTATTCCTATGTTAAGTATTTTTGAATGTAGAGTTCTATGTTTAGGTGAGACAGTTAAGTCTTGCTGAGCCTCCGTGCTCACAGTTGCTATATTAAGTTGTTTGCAGGTGACACGTATGAGGAAGGGCCCGAAGATGAGGCGATGCCCCCGTCGGGGTATACCGCTGAGTGGGAGCTTTGCACACCACCATAAATTGTTGTGTGCTTCTAGTGTGTAGCGTCCCCGGGCTGGATGGCTGCACTTTTGAATAGCCACGCTGAGAGTTTAGCTATGAGTATTATCTTCCGTTGTATATTACGTATTGTAAAAGACTTCCGCTGTTTATATAAATGAAACTTTATATTTTGTCGTATTCTTTTCGTGTGTGCTGTTGGGTGCCGCATCGCACGGCACCACCCTCTGCGATTCCTGGAATGTGTGGACCCGGTCCTCACAGCCTGATATTAGAGCCGCATTAGGAATAGCACGCTCGAAAAGACCCTATTTCGAAAACTAAGAAGTAGTTGAGTGAGGATTAGTTACTATGCCCACATAAGGTCTATTATAGTATTAGTTACTTCAGGTGGCAAGCTAACTTATGTGTTATTATATTCTGTAACGATGCTCCGACTTCAGGTAAGAGGTAAGGTACGCCACTGCAAGTGGATCAACTACGGTAAGCTCACCATGCGAGAGGCGGCATGTGATTGTTTTCGTGGCTTGGCACAGAAATGTCAATATGATTCTCTGAAACTTTCCATGTTTCTGAGAACATAGGCCACGCGGTATCCCAGCGTGCTTCAAAGTTAGTGGGAGCCCCCGTCGGGTGGGACATAACCCGATGCGCCCCCTACTGGTGCAGAACTATGCAAAGACGTGGGACCCTGTCGGGTGGTAGAAAACCCGGTCATGTACCTCGAGACGTGGCTTAGCTCGGGGCGGCCCCTATGGAATGGTACGGGACGAATGTTTTTACTTTCATGTATATTATTGTGACATGATTGCCCGTGCGGGCTGTGCCGTACGACACCATATGATTGATCTATCATTTGTATGTAGTTGCAGGACACTAACCACGCTTTAAGTAGCTCGAGTTGAAAACGTTTGCGAGTGAACGTCATTAGTGCCACCGTTGAGACGTATGCGAAAGTGCATCTAGGACTCCCTTGTGGGTTTTGGATGATTTATGACAAGCAATTGGGATCCTAATCCTTTTGTTGAGATGAATGCAGGCAAATAATGAAAAATGAGCAAAATGCCAAAAAGAAGGGAAATGAGAAGCAAAGTGAATTTGAGCTCAAGGAGAAGAAAATAGTAGATTATTATGTATGGAGTGTGTTAAGGAAACACACCCAAGAGCTCAATCACTTTCAAGCACACACACACAATGCACAAAGTTATACAGGACCGGACTAGTCCGATATCAGCCGGACTAGTCCGATATCACTTTCTGCACTAGATCGGACAAGTCTGGTATCCACCGGACTAGTCCGATATCTTTCTGATCCACTTCGGACTAGTCCTCCCCAATGCGGACTAGTCCTCAACACAATGCACAAGTCACACAAAATCGGACAAGTCCGTTGTGATCCGGACTAGTCCAATATTCTTTCTAATCCACTTCGGACAAGTCCGGTGTCTACACGGACTAGTCCGATATACACACTGATCTAAATCGGACAAGTCCTCCAAGTGCGGACTTGTCATCCTAAACACTTAGGGTTTCATATGTCTGGACAAGTCCGATGGCAATCGGACTAGTCCGAAGATTTCCAGTAGTGAAATCGGACAAGTCCGTTTTCAACCAGACTAGTCCGATATTCCTAGACACTTAGGGTTTGCTACACACAGCACACCAGACTAGTCCGGTGACCACCACGGACTAGTCCGATCTTTCTGAACCCTAACGGTCACTTTTAGGAACCCCATATAAATAGAGGTGCACGGCCCACTTTTATACTATCTCGAACCCTAGCGCCGTCACACCTCCCAAGAGACTCAAGAACCACCTCTCTCCACGAAATTAAGTGTAAAATCGATCAATCAATTGAAGATCACTTCTAGATCATTGGAGAGACACTTGGCACACATCATTGAGCTCTTGGTTTGATTCTCTAACACACTATTGCGTTTCAATTTGTAATTTTCGAGTGTGTTATTGGTGGCTTTGTAAGTTGTAATCAAGGGAGCTCTCAACATGTGAGAACGCCCCTTCAACTTGGTTATTTACCCTTTGAGATTAGTGGAAGAGGATTGGCCTTCGTGGCGATCCGACGAGGGAAGGGTTGGAGAAGACCCGGTCCTTTTGTGGGCTCCTCAACGTGGATGTAGGTTGCCTTCGTGGTAGCCGAACCACGGGATAAATCGTGTGTCTTGTCCTTTTGCGTTCTTCATCTTAATTGATCAACTTAATCTAGGGTTTGTTTCACTTTGTTCAATTTGAGTTAAATTGTTGAACAAGAGCCTTAATTGTAATAGAATTTGACATACAACTATTAAACTGTCATTCAAGTTTATATTTCCGCTGCAAACATTAACGAATCAATCAAATTGACTGAACTTGATCAACTTAGCCCGTGAAAACCGGACTAGTCCGCACTTTACCGGACTAGTCCGATATCTCTGGTATTGACTTTGTTGTTGAGTGTTACAGGAACCGAGAAAATTCAAAAAGGCCTATTCACCCCCCCTCTAGGCCTACATTCAATTGGTATCAGAGCAGGTTCTTCAAGAAAGAGTGCAACCACTCGAAGAGATCATGTCGGACATGAAGGAAGTTCAGAAAATCAACAACCAGGAAGAAGTGAACAATGACAAGAACCAAAAGCTGGAAAAGTATCTCGAAGCAATTCAAGACTTCGATGATGATGACGAGGAGACGCTGGAGCTGAAAGCACTCCTCAGAAAGAAAGCACTTTCCAAAGGGAAAGCTAAAGTTGAAGAAAAGAAGAAGGGGAGTAGTCACACCGACTACTCCCGATATCCTTTTAACTATGATCGTTTAAATTCAAACAACAGCCATTACCTATCTATTCCTCTTGGAAAAGCCCCACACTTCGATGGGAGTGATTACTCCATGTGGAGGCAAAATATGAAGATGCACTTGATTTCCCTTAACCCAAGTTTATGGCATATTGTGTGCACAGGAATAGACATCCCAGATGACGACAAAGAGCTCACCCCAAGTCAAGAGCAAGCCATCCACAGAAACGCTCAAGCCGCAACCGTAATCACCTCCTCTCTAAGTCGAGATGAATTCACAAAGGTGGACGGACTGGAGATTGCCAAGGAAATATGGGACACACTACAAACAGCCCATGAAGGTGACCAGCATGTGCGGGAGGCGAAAATTGAAATGATCGAAGGCGAACTAGGAAGGTTCGCAATTGAGGAAGACGAGTCTCCCCAGGACATGTACAACCGATTGAAGACACTTCTAAACAAGGTTCGATCATATGGGAGCAAGAAGTGGAATGACCACGAGGTTGTAAAGCTCATCCTTAGAGCCTTTATGCCTCGCAATGTCACACTATGCTCTATGATCAGAGAAAGTCCCGGGTACAAGAGGATGACTCCAGATGAATTGCTTGGCAAAATCATCAACTTTGAAATGATGGAGAAACAAGCCAAGCACGTCAAAGAAATAGCCGACCTCACATCGGCCAAGAAGAAGGGAGTTGCCTTAAAGTCCACACTCAAGCCTCTATCGAAAGAAGCAAGAGAAGCACAGCTTGAGGAGGACAGCGATGATGAAAGCAGTGAGCTGGACGAAGAGGATATGATTTTGTTCATGAAAAAGTTCAAAAGAATAATGAAGAAAAGACAAGGAACAAAATCAAGTGAAGGCAAGTACAAGGAGAGGACAAAGCTAAAGATGAGGCGGGCGTGCTATAATTGTGGTGAGTATAACCACTTTATAGTCGATTGCCCATATGAGGACAACAAGAAGAAGAATAAAGAAGCCAAGCCTCAATCGAAGAAATTCTTCAAGAAGAAGAAACAAGCTGAACAAGCACACATTGGAAAGGAGTGGGACTCAAACGATGAGTCTTCATCATCCGATGAAGAAGAGATGGCTAGCATAGCCATTGAAAGCACGTCCAAGAAACCCACACTCTTCCCCACGCTCGGTACAAAGAAGGGAAATGGCACTTGCCTCATGGCAAAGGAAGGTAAACGCAAGGTAAACATCAAAACTCCTTCCATGCATTCCTACTCAAGTAATGATGAACTAGATAGTGATGATGAAGATATGTTAATTGGATTAGATAGAAAAACTGCTGCTAAAATGAAATTTTTACTTGACCAACTTGTTGAGAAGGAATGGCTAATTGATCGTCAAGAGGACATGATTATCTCCCAAAAGGAGAAGTATGTTGAACTTGACAATCTTCTAGTTCTTGAAAAGGAGAAAAACAGCTCACTAGAGCTTGAGCTAGCTTCAAGCAAGAAAACTTGCTTGGAGTTAACCAACTCAAAAGTTGCAATCAAGGATCAACTTGATGACCTGATCAAGGTTAACAAGATCCTTGAAGTGCAAGTTGAGTCACTCAAGCTAAGTGAATCTTCCTCCTCTTCAAGTCTACCTTCTCAACCCACTTCAACTAATCTTGTTCACATGTGCAAATGTGGTAAAATCAACACCAGTTTGAAGGAAAAGTCTACCTCCACAAAGGATAAAAATCCTACCCAATGTGGAATATTTGACAAGGAGAGGATCAACTATGCACGTAGTGCATACTTGGTCCAAAGACCTCCAAATGTCAAGTATGGCATTTGTTACTCTTATGATGGAAAGCAAAATGCTGGAAGTCATAAGAATAACAAGGGAAGGATTATCTTTGTGAAGGGAGGACCCTCACAACCTGGTAACTCGAAAATTAAGAACCTGAACTCTCATGAACACCGGACTAGTCCGGTCGTGGTCCGGACAAGTCCGATCATCCGGACAAGTCCGGTCACCCAGACTAGTCCGATCCATAAACAACAGCAACTTTTGTTCAAAACCTTTGATGCCTCTTATGTATTAATGAGAAACAATCTTGGTAAAGTTTATGCTTATTATGCTGGGCCACGCCATGGGAACACAAAATCCCATGTGTGGGTGCCCAAATGTATTGTAACTAACCTCCATGGACCCAAGCAAGCTTGGGTACCTAAAACCAAGGCATAATTTGTTTCTACAGGCCTATTCCTCCGGTGGATCCAAATGGGTGCTAGACAGTGGATGCACCAACCACATGACTGGAGAAAGGAGGATGTTCGTGGAATATGAAGAAAACGAGGACCCAAACGAAGGCATCTACTTCGGAGATAATAGTCAAGGAAGGGTGCTCGATACCGGTAAAATAGCAATATCCTCTGAACACACTCTTTCTCATGTTTTACATGTTGAATCTTTAGATTATAACCTGTTGTCCATATCTCAATTATGTGACAAAGCTTATAATTGCTTGTTCACTAACGAGGGTGTGACCGTATCAAGGAGGAGTGATGGTTCCGTTGCTTTCAAGGGTATGTTGAAGGGAAAGCTTTACCTTGTTGACTTCAACAAGGATAAAGCCGAACTCGACACATGCTTGATTGCAAAAACCAACATGGGTTGGCTGTGGCATAGATGGCTAGCACATGTTGGTATGAGGAATCTTCAAAAACTCCTCAAGGGCGATCACATACGAGGTTTGAAAGATGTTGTTTTTGAGAAAGACAAGCCTTGTAGCGCGTGCCAAGCCGGGAAGCAAGTTGGAGCACATCATCCCGCAAAGAACAGCATGACTACGACAAGACCGCTCGAACTACTTCATATGGACTTGTTTGGTCCAATTGCTTACATAAGCATCGGCGGTAATAAATACGGTTTAGTCATTATTGATGATTTTTCCCGCTTCACTTGGGTGTTCTTTTTGCATGACAAGTCAGAAACACAAGGGACACTCAAGAAATTCTTCAAGCGAGCGCAAAACGAGTTCTCACTATCGATCAAGAGTAGTCGGAGCGACAACGGCACGGAGTTCAAGAACATACAAGTGGGGGAGTACCTTGATGAGGAGGGAATCAAGCACGAATTTTCAACACCATACTCTCCACAACAAAACGGAGTTGCCGAAAGGAAGAAACGAACGCTCATAGAGATGGCGAGAACAATGCTCGATGAATACAAGACTTCGGATTGATTTTGGGCGGAAGCAATTAACACCGCTTTCCACGCCGCAAATCGACTCTACCTTCATCGACTACTCAAGAAGACTCCTTATGAGCTACTCACCGGTAACAAACCAAACATTTCATATTTTCGAGTTTTCGGCTCTCCATGTTATATCTTGAACAAGAAGCCCAGGACTTCAAAGTTCGCTTCGAAGTCCGATGAAGGTTTCTTGCTTGGTTATGATTCGAACACTTACGCCTATCGTGTTTTCAACAAGGCCTCCGGACTTGTTGAAGTGGCACGTGACGTAGTGTTCGATGAAACTAATGGCTCCCAAAAGGAGCAAGTTGATCAATGTGAATTAGGTAAAGAAGAAGCTCCATATCAAGCATTGAAGAGAATGGCTCTAGGCGAAGTTCGACCATAAGAGTCATCGTAATACAAGAGGAAAGTGAACCACAAGAGGAGATCAACAATCAAGGGGGAGCTTCGATACAAGATCAATCACAAGAATATGAAGATGATCAACAAATCAACGAGGGCAACCACTCAGGGGGAGAAGAAAATGATCACCAACACACAACTCTCCAAGTGCCACACCCAAGAGTACACCAATGCATTCAAAGGGATCATCCAATCGACAACATCATCGGTGAAATCCAAAAGGGAGTAACCACTAGATCTCGTATAGCTAATTTTTGTGAGCATTACTCGTTTGTCTCCTTTTTGGAACCACGCAGGACTGAGGATGCATTGAAGGATCCGGACTGGGTGGTGGCAATGCAAGAAGAGTTGAACAACTTCAAGAGAAACGAGGTTTGGGAACTTGTGGCAAGACCCAATGCAAATATAGTGGGCACCAAGTGGGTCTTCCGCAACAAGCAAGACGAACACGGAGTGGTGACAAGAAACAAGGCACGACTTGTGGCCAAAGGTTACTCACAAGTCGAAGGTTTGGATTTCAATGAGACTTTTGCTCCAGTAGCTAGGCTTGAATCAATTAGAATATTACTTGCATATGCTACTCACCATGATTTCAAGCTGTATCAAATGGACGTGAAAAACGCCTTCCTCAACGGACCGATCAAGGAAGAAGTGTACGTGGAGCAACCACCTGGGTTTGAAGACGAAGAGTTCCCCGACCACGTATATAAACTGCGTAAGGCTCTCTATGGCCTCAAACAAGCTCCTAGAGCTTGGTATGAGTGTCTTAGAGATTCCTTAATTGATAATGGTTTTCAAATTGGCAAAGTAGATTATACATTATTCACAAAGAATCTAGATAATGATCTTTTTATTTGCCAAATCTATATTGATGATATAATTTTTGGGTCAACTAACCAATCTTTCTGTGAAGAATTTAGTAGAATTATGACAGACAGGTTTGAAATGTCAATGATGGGAGAATTGAAGTACTTCTTGGGATTCCAAGTGCGGCAACAAAGGGAAGGAACATTCATAAGCCAAACCAAGTACACGCAGGACATACTCAAGAAGTTTGTCATGGACAAGGCAAAGCCCATAAAGACTCCCATGGCTACGAATGGCCACTTGGATCTCAATGAAGATGGACCGAGCATCGACCAAAAGGTATATCACTCCATGATTGGATCTTTACTCTACTTATGTGCATCTAGGCCAGATATTATGTTGAGTGTATGTTTGTGTGCAAGATTTCAAGCCAACCCTAAGGAATGTCACTTGACAGCCGTAAAAAGAATCTTGAGATATTTAGTTCATACACCTAACCTTGGTCTTTGGTACCCAAAAGGCTCCAAATTCAATCTCATTGGTTACTCCGATGCAGATTATGTCGGGTGCAAAGTTGATAGAAAAAGCACCTCTGGCACATGCCAATTCCTAGGAAGATCTTTGGTTTCTTGGTCATCTAAGAAACAAAATTCCATTGCATTATCCATAGCCGAAGCGGAGTATGTTGCAGCCGGGAGTTGTTGTGCACAACTCCTTTGGATGCGACAAACTCTAAGGGGTTACGGTTACAATATGAACCGTATTCCTCTCCTTTGTGATAATGAGAGTGCCATTAAAATAGCCCACAATCCAGTTGAGCACTCTAGGACTAAACACATAGACATAAGACATCATTTCTTGAGAGACCATTCCATGAAAGGAGACATAACCATCTCACATGTCAAAACCCAAAAACAATTGGCCGACATATTCGCCAAGCCACTAGTCCGGTCATGTCCGGACTTGTCCGATTTTTCGTGTCCATAACCCTAGCCGCCACCAAACCCTAATCTCCTCACCCTCTCATTCGCTCTAGGCTTCCTCTCTCTTGCGCTCGAGCTCCCAAGGCAATCTTTTGCATCCTCCGTCGAAAAGCCACTCATTTGGGCGGAGATCAAGCTTGAAGACTTGGGGATTGAAGCTAGCGGACTAGTCCGGCCTCCAACCCCCAAAACTTCGAGCCTCCATCGATTTCTTCGGTAAAAATCTTCAAAATCCTAGAAATCGTGTTTTTCTCAATTGTTGATCGTTTGGCCTAGCACCCTTCACTAGTTACATGTTTAGTTGATGTACTACGTGTATGCTAGACTAGATTTGCATTAAGGATTGTATCCTGTCCAATCTGTTAGGTTTTTGAGGATGAACACCGGACTAGTCCGGTCCATGCACGGACAAGTCCGGTACCCCGGACTAGTCCGTGCCTGAGCACCGGACAAGTCCGATGTTTCTAAACCTGAAACCTAATTCCTTAATTCCTTAATGCCATCCATTGCTATCTTGTCTTACCTATGCCTTGTATAACTTGTCATTATTCTTGCTCAATCATTCTCAGATCATGTCGAGCTCCGACAATGAGATCTCCGACTTTGAGGCCGAGTTGGACCACGAGGTGGCACCTCGGTCCTCGGCGGGTCTTGGCAAGAAACACCAAGAAAGACCTTTCGAGCCTGCTACCTCTCCTCCACAGGTTCGGGGGGAAGGTCTGTGTCAAGAAGCCCGCCTCGAAGGCTGCTACGTCTTCAAGCGGCCTTTTTCAAGCAAAGGGAAAGGGCAAGAGAGTCGCAACAGGGCCAGTTGGGCCCTTGAAGCTTCATGCTCCCAGAGAAGGGGTCCGGGACCCCAATGAAGAGAAATTCAATGGGAAAGGCAGCGATGTGGCAGCCAAGCTAAGAAGCATTGATTGCTATGGAAGGCCAAAGCAGGCAGCTGATGGAAGGTTTTGGTCAAACTTCCATGCAGATTTCTACAGGCTGGTTTACCTGCCGATGAAGACTCCGGTGGTGCGCAGTCAGTGGATTGACTGGGCCCACCTAGAGAAGAAGAAGTGCTCAACTTTTGATGAGGTCATTGCTGCAGCAGAAAGGCATGGTCTGAAGGATCTGTTTGCCTTCAAACACAATTGGAATGACGAAGTGATTGCACAATTCTATGCAACGTGCCACTTCTCGAGTGAAGATGAAGAGAGTGTGACTTGGATGACCCATGGATCCAAGTACTCCATCACTCAAGAGGATTTTGCAAGCTTGCTCCATTTAGACTCTGCTGGACATGACCACCTGATCATCCACAACATAGGGGTCATTGAGAGGGACAGAATGAAGTTCTTGTATGAGCCCAACTCTAAATATGTTCCTCCCTCCACAAAGAACATGAAGCCCTTCTTTGTGGTTCTGAACAGAGTTCTCCGGAAGACCATTGCCCCCAAGGATGGGGATGCAGGGAGTGTACAGGGCTACCTCCGGACTCTAATGAGTGTCATAAGCAAGAAGAGACAGTTTGATGTTGCAGATTACATATGGAACGACATGGTCAACATCTCAAGCACCCCCAACCGGTCCTGTGGCTATGCTCCCTACTTGATGTTCATGATTGAGAAGGTCACAGGAATAGAATTCGTGAAGGATGTAGAGCACACTCCCCTGAGGCCTCAGAAGCCTCAACCTGTGAGTGTCCAGGCTGCTCCCTCGCCGGCCTCAAGTCCTGAGGCACCGGCAAGAGAAAGAAATGCTGCTAGGGCTCCTCCCCCCTCCAGGGAAGCTCCTCGAAGAGGATCCGCCGGTGGGATCCTCGAATACTTGTCTGCGATATTCTCCTCCTGCAAGAAGACTGAAGTAAAGCTTCATAAACTCAATCAGAAGAGGAAGGAGGATATGAGATATATCAAAGCCAATGTGAAGCAACTCAGTGAAAAACTGGAGATCAACCCCATTGGATCTCCAGTAATTTCTGAAGATTCTGATCTTGACATCTCCGAGCTCGGGCCCTTGTCCCCCTCCGAGCTTGCCTATTTTGGCATTGGGGGCTCGAGCAGCTCCGCTCCTCCTCCTCCCTCTCCTCCTCGTCAAGCGGAGAGCGAAGAAGACGAAGAAGATGACGAGAGGACAGACAGCGAAGAGTGAAGAACCTAGGACCTTCCTCTCTCTCTTTTTGGTGTCTTGATGCCAAAGGGGGAGAGATTGAGGGGGAGTCAAGTCTTAGCTTTAGCTGTAATAGGATGCGAGGAGAGAGCCTTCTCTGTACTTTTATTTGTGATTGTAATAGTTTAACACTGTTTTCATATTAAGTTTGGTCTTGTGATGAATTGCTCAATTTATTTGCGAGTATGTGATGAAAACTGCATTTTTGCTCCTGGAATGTCATATGCACTTGGTATCGGTTGATTAATGTAAATTCTGTCATTCTAAATGTATTCATGCACTTAGTATGCATCCCACCATAAAGAATGCACATATGGATAATTCTCTTGTTGCTTGATGTATTTTTGAGTCATATGTGCATACTTTATGAAAATCTCATTTTTTGCCTTATTTTGTGAAATCTCAATTGGTTGTCATCAATCACCAAAAAGGGGGAGATTGAAAGTGCATCTAGGACTCCCTTGTGGGTTTTGGATGATTTATGACAAGCAATTGGGATCCTAATCCTTTTGTTGAGATGAATGCAGGCAAATAATGAAAAATGAGCAAAATGCCAAAAAGAAGGGAAATGAGAAGCAGAGTGAATTTGAGCTCAAGGAGAAGAAAATAGTAGATTATTATGTATGGAGTGTGTTAAGGAAACACACCCAAGAGCTCAATCACTTTCAAGCACACACACACAATGCACAAAGTTATACAGGATCGGACTAGTCCGATATCAGCCGGACTAGTCCGATATCACTTTCTGCACTAGATCGGACAAGTCTCGTATCCACCGGACTAGTCCGATATCTTTCTGATCCACTTCGGACTAGTCCTCCCCAATGCGGACTAGTCCTCAACACAATGCACAAGTCACACAAAATCGGACAAGTCCGTTGTGATCCGGACTAGTCCGATATTCTTTCTGATCCACTTCGGACAAGTCCGGTGTCTACACGGACTAGTCCGATATACACACTGATCTAAATCGGACAAGTCCTCCAAGTGCGGACTTGTCATCCTAAACACTTAGGGTTTCATATGTCCGGACAAGTCCGATGGCAATTGGACTAGTCCGAAGATTTCCAGTAGTGAAATCGGACAAGTCCGTTTTCAACTGGACTAGTCCGATATTCCTGGACACTTAGGGTTTGCTACACACAGCACACCGGACTAGTCCGGTGACCACCACGGACTAGTCCAATCTTTCTGAACCCTAACGGTCACTTTTAGGAACCCCATATAAATAGAGGTGCACGACCCACTTTTATACTATCTCGAACCCTAGCGCCGTCACACCTCCCAAGAGACTCAAGAACCACCTCTCTCCACGAAATTAAGTGCAAAATCGATCAATCTATTGAAGATCACTTCTAGATCATTGGAGAGATACTTGGCACACATCATTGAGCTCTTGGTTTGATTCTCTAACACACTCTTGCGTTTCAATTTGTAATTTTCGAGTGTGTTATTGGTGGCTTTGTAAGTTGTAATCAAGGGAGCTCTCAACGTGTGAGAACGCCCCTTCAACTTGGTTATTTACCCTTTGTGATTAGTGGAAGAGGATTGGCCTTCGTGGCGATCCGATGAGGGAAGGGTTGGAGAAGACCCGGTCCTTTTGTGGGCTCCTCAACGTGGACGTAGGTTGCCTTCGTGGTAGCCGAACCACGGGATAAATCGTGTGTCTTGTCCTTTTGCATTCTTCATCTTAATTGATCAACTTAATCTAGGGTTTGATTCACTTTGTTCAATTTGAGTTAAATTGTTGAACAAGAGCCTTAATTGTAATAGAATTTGACATACAACTATTAAACTGTCATTCAAGTTTATATTTCCGCTGCAAACATTAACGAATCAATCAAATTGACTGAACTTGATCAACTTAGCCCGTGAAAACCGGACTAGTCTGCACTTTACCGGACTAGTCCGATATCTCTAGTATTGACTTTGTTGTTGAGTGTTACAGGAACCGAGAAAATTCAAAAAGGCCTATTCACCCCCCCTCTAGGCCTACATTCAGTATGCCGGAATACCGGCCTAGGATTTTCTTTGGTGAGGATGTAGTACCGGCATTGTATTTGAGTTTCACCAGGCACGTCGACGACGATATCCGTGCTGGAGGTGTGACACGACAACAAGTAAAAAATTTCAACTTAGGACTAAGTTTGAATTTGTAATCTCTGTTTTGGAGCGTGCTGATCAGATTTACAATTGATCATGTGGTCGCTTGCATAAGCGGGCATGTGATTTGGAAACTTGGGGAAGTCATCCACAAGTTTCATTTTCAGCTCCAAGACAGATTTCAAGATTTAAAACTGGAAAAAACTTCATTTGAACTTAAGTTGCCCAGTTCCTGGTTCAAACTGTGAACTGGACAGAAAATTGACTAAGTTTGGAATAGCATAACTTCCTGTATAATTTGTACCTGGAAGTCTTCCATACATGGTTGGAAATTTTAGAGGGTCCTCTAAAACTCTTATGTTCAACTCCAGATCAAAATCCCCCTGTAAACTAATAAAAAAATTCAAATTTCCAAACTCTGTTAAATCTTAACAGAGATTGGACAGTTTCTGTATCCGGTCATTGTCTTGATCATATCGTAGAATCGATGAATGACTTCATGTAATGCATTTCTGTAATCCTGAAGATGTATACAACAATGTTGTAATTTATGATTTTTGCATATATTGATGTTTTGTATCTGGAAAAATGTGGACAAAATCAGCCTTAAACAAAGGCGATGCTGTCAAATTTTATCCAGAAAACTGTCAACTTTCAAAAATCATATATCCTCATACAGAAATGATCTGGAGTCAAATAAATACATTCTGGAAATATATTTGAGTTTACTACAACTTTGTAGTTGAACTAAAGTCCTGAATGTGCCTTTAGATGGATGAAAATTTTGATTTTATCCACACTGGTCAGAATGAACAGAAACTGAGACAGAATTCCAGTGTTATGTTTCATTTGGTATTTGAATTTGAATTCACTTTCCTAATTAAATTATCACATCCATGATATGTTTATAAACAAAGTTTTTTGAATTTGAGTATTTGACTCATTCAAGTACTTTTTTAGATGGCGGATGTGATGTTGTTGCCGGACGGATGGGTGTTCTCCACATGCGCCAACCGTCTGAGCTTCCCGATCATGCTACGAGAAGTGCTCCAACAGTTTGGTTTCATCGAGATGCCATTCTATTGGGGTTAAGAAATGGTTGACAGAGGCGTACTGTCACGCACAGTCCTGGTCGACGTCCCTGCTAGTCCGCGTTTTCATGGATGGGCTCCTTTTTGTCACTATCCAGGGAGCTCGTTTGGAGGACACATGGGCCATTGCAGCGGGCGAAGCGCTTATGAAGCTTTGCGAGCTTCATCAAGATGCCATGGCTGGGACACAATTTGCTTTTCTCCCGGTTCGTGGTGTGGCTGATCTTGAGTGGCAACGTCGTATGGTTGCGGCCTATCAACCATATGGCGACACAACCTCGACAACACTTGGGACTTATACTGCTGCATCCAGCATGGTGGTTATTGCGCAGAGTGCAATCATTCTGCAGCAGGTCGAAGCATTGAGGCAAGCGGTTGAACAAGGTGACACTCTTGATTACGTCAATGAGTACCTACATTTATTCCTGGCTCTGACGAATCATCGGCTGAATCAATGCGAGGATCGGCTGCATCACACCCGCACTAGACTGCGAAAAGCTCGCCCGAACTGAGGCAAACTTGCAAGGAACTGCAGCAAACTCGTGATGGACTGCAGGCGAGTCAATGGGTAGTGCATCAACAGCAAGAGCAGCTGTTGGTAGTCACCGAGGCACGAGATGAAGCCGTCAAAGAAGCTCAGAATTGGGAGTTCGAGGCAGGCCAACTTCAGGATGACTTGATTGAGGCTGAGGCACACTTGCCGCACCCAATCATGTATCCACCGGCTCATGACATGCTGCCGAACATGGGTGAGCAGGTGCCTTCAAATTCTGAGGAGGAGGAAGATCCTGAGATAATCGAGTACGTTGACGAGGATGCATCGGAGTAGGATGGGGCAGCACTACTGCCATCACGGGGCAACGTATAGTTAGTGGTTGCTCGTGTTTATTCTGTAGCCATGTTTGTGTCATATTATAAATAGTAGTGGGTGTCGAGGAGATGACAAGTTCTGTATGATGACTCATGGAGACCAAGTATAGTTGAGATGCACTTCCATAGAGAGAGTCCATCATTTTGGAGTTCACTACTGTAAACTTGGTCATGAGATAATATATCTTGTATAAAGTTTGTACTTTATCAATATATGTGAATGTTATGCAATTATCACATTGTCAATACTCTCACAACTATGGTATAAAATGGATGAAGAAAACAAACATGTTGCTTATTTTTAAATCATGTGGATGCAGAATGGTGTGTACACGTTCTACGCCCGAGATGGGAGGATCTAGCTGGGGTCGTGAGGATGAATCTCCGACGCGGGAGCAAATCATGACACCGCAGCAACAAGTTCCACCACCACCACCACCTGAACCTCCACGAACTCTCGCAGAGATTCTGGCTGCAGTACTCGGCTCACGCGACGATCAAACCGAATTATTGAGGATGTTGGTGCAGAATTCATCCTGTCAAGGGGGGCGACAAGACAATGGGCAACGCTAGCCCCAACAGAGTTCGTATTCAAATTTCTTGGCGACGCATCCACCGGTCTTCACGGAGGCCGAGGAGCCTTTGGAGGCGGACAAATTTATCCACACCCCCGAGGTGAAGTTTGGTTTGTTACGATGCACCAAACAACAGAAGGCGTTGTTCGTAGTGCAACAACTTCAGGGATCCGCCAGTGCTCGGTGGGCGAACTTCATCGTGTCATTGTCGGCTGGTCATGCGGTCACATGGACTGAATTCTGGGAGGCATTCCGCGCCTACCATATACCTCCCGGTATAATGAAGAGGAAGCTTCAGGAGTTTCTGGAGCTGAAGCAAGACGGGAGGAGTGCTCATGAATACTCCCGCGCATTCAATCCCTTGGCGCAGTACGCGCCAGAGTATGTGGGAAAAGAGGACAAGAAGCGAGATACCTTCTTCCGGGGTTTGAACCCAAAGATGAAAGTTTAGCTCGCACAATGCAATCGTGGCACCTTCAATGACATCGTCAATACCGCAATTGTACAGGAGGACGCTCAGCGCGAGCTCGTTTCTGATAAGAGGAAACAGAGTGCGCCTTCGAGCAGCAGTAGTGGTGGTGCGCAGAAGTACTGCATGGTGTATCACTCATCATCTGGTCAGCGATAGCAGCCACCGGCGCGACCGCAGCAATTCCGCGGTCGTTCTTTCAACGCACCGAGTTTCCGACCGCCATTTCCACAGCAGAAGCAGCAGCAAATGATGGTCCCGCCTGCGTATCCACCTCCACCACGTGCACCGGGATTCCGTCCGCAGCTTGGTGGGAACCCAACACAATACACGTGCTACACGTGTGGCCGTGTCGGGCATTTTTTGAGGGACTGCCCCAAACAGTGACAAGGCAGCGCACAAGCACCATATTGGGGTGCAACTCAGCCCCACAACCAGCGCAAGAAACCAGCACCAAAACCCGGCAACGTCCACCACATAGCCATCGAAGACGTGCCGGAAGGCAAACCCGTCCTTGCGGGTACATTTTCTCTACTCCAAAATCCCGTAGTCATACTCTTTGACTCCGGTGCCACCCATAATTTTATTAGCCTATCATATGTTGTCAAGCATCAATTACCTATCACTCCCATAGAAAGTCCATATTTGATTTGCTCTCCGGGTGGGAAAATAGCAGCGGACATGAAAGTCCATAAAGCACAACTTAAGATGGGTGGGAATATCTATCCGACTTCTCTAATTATATTAGACGGTCAAAAGCTCGTTGTCATCTTAGGAATGTCGTGGCTGCACCGTCATGGTGCTGTTCTAGACATTGTTCCACGTGTGGTCCATTTAAACTCTCCTCTATATGAACCACACACTCTCATTCTAGACTGCCTTATCCAATAAATTATAGCCACATACAACACAGAAGCCACAAAGCTGGAGGACATTCGAGTGGTTCATGAATATCCGGACGTGTTTCCCGACGACCATCCGGGTATGCCACCGGATAGGGATATCGTGTTAAATTGAACTTATTCCGGGAACCGCGCCTATTTCTCGATGGCCGTACAAGATGGCACCAAACAAGTTGGTGGAATGAAAGGAGCATTTGAAGGAACTGCTGGACAAAGGTCTCATACGCCCAAGTTCATCATCTTGGGGCTGCTCCACATTATCTGTGAAGAAGAAGGACAAGATGTTACGTCTATGTGTGGACTATTGTCTGCTCAATGTCGTGACGATCAAGAACAAGTATCCACTACCACGCATCGATATTTTATTCGATCAACTAGTGGGTGCTAAAGTATTATAAAAGATGGATCTTCAGTCCGGATATCATCAAATCAAAATCCGACCATAGGATATACCGAAGACAGCATTCTCAACGAGATATGAGCTCTATAAATATCTCGTCATGTTGTTCGGGCTTACCAACGCGCCGGCTCACTTTATGTATTTGATGAATTCAGTGTTCATGCCGGAGTTGGACAATTTTGTAGTGGTCTTCACTGATGATATTCTGGTTTATTCTAAATCAGAGGAAGAACAGGCCAAACACTTGCATATTGTGCTCCAACAATTGCGGGATCACAAGCTTTATGCAAAATTCAGCAAGTGTGAGTTTTGGATCAGCCAAGTATCATTTCTTGGTCACATTATTTCAGCGGAGGGTATCGATGTTGATCCAAGCAAAATTGTGCAAGTGCTTAAATGGAAGTCTCCAACGTCCGTGCACGAAGTTCGTAGCTTTCTCGAATTAGCGGGACATTATCGGAGGTTCATTTCGAGCTTCTCAAAAATTGCTAAACCAATGACAGAGCTGCTGAAAAAGGGGACTAAATATATTTGGAGCAAGGCATGTGAGGATGCATTTCAAGCATTGGTGAAACATCTCACAACAGCCCCATTGCTAGCCCAGCCGGAGACAACCAAATCTTTCAATGTTTATTGTGATGCGTCTGGCATTGGTCTCGGCTGCGTGTTAATGCAAGAAGGCCGCGTAATCGCGTATAGATCACGGCAACTCCGAAATCATGATAAGCATTATCCAACTCATGACTTTGAGCTCACTGCCGTGGTGCTCGCTTTGAAAATGTGGAGGCATTATGTACTTGGAAACTAGTGCGCCTCTACACCGACCACAAGAGCCTGAAATATATCTTCAATCAGAAGGAGCTGAATATGTGATAGCAAAGATGGTTATAACTGATCAAACATTATGAGATTGAAATTCATTACCATCCCAGCAAAGCAAATGTGGTTGCTGATGCGCTAAGCCGCAAGTCTCACGTCAATAATTTGTCCATCACTCCAATGGACGAGGACGAACCGAGTTTATACTGGGTTCCATATGGAGCGTTATATAATCTTGCTCTCATTCCTACCATACGAGAGGAGATTATTGAAGCTCAAAAGAAAGACGTGGGTATGTCGCACATTTGGCAGAGAATCAAGAATGGATAAATGAAGTGCTTCTGGAGTGATGAGCATGGTACTCTATGGGTCAACGACCGTATAGTGGTACCCCGTGATTTAACACTTCGGAAGAAAATCTTGGATGAAGATCACTTGTCCAAGTATTCTATTCATACGGGCAGCAACAAGATGTATCAAGATCTGAAAACCAGATTTTAGTGGACACAGATTAAAAGAGAAATTGCAAAGTACGTATCCGAGTGTGATATGTGTCGACGGGTGAAAATTGACCACATGAGAAAGGCCGGACAGCTGCAACCATTGAAAATTCCGGCAAAGAAATGGGAGGATATTAGTATGAATTTTATCGTCGGTTTGCCTCTCACATTCCACAAGCATGATTCGATTTGGGTGATAGTCGATCGACTAACCAAATCAGCTCATTTCATCATGGTACATAAAAAGTACATTACGAAGAAATTTGTGGAGTTATATATTGCAAGAATCATGTGTTTGCACGGTGTTCCCCGGACGATTATTTCAGATCGCGGTGCGCTGTTCATTGCTCGTTCCTGGTAGCAGCTGCACACATCATTGGGGACGAAACTGATCCGAAGCTCCACATATCACCCATAGAAGGATGGTCAAACTGAGCGGGTGAATCAAGTTCTCGAAGATATGCTACGCGCTTGTACCATCCACCACTGTAAAATTGGGATGATCATTTACCGTTGGCGGAGTTCTTATATAACAATGGCTATCAAGCTAGCATCAAGATGGCGCCGTATGAAGCTCACTACTGCCGGAAATGTCACACACCACTCAACTGGTGTGAATCCGGCGAGCAGTGTTATCCTAAATGGGTTTAAACGGCCGTTTAAACCCGTTTAAATGGTAAACAGGTGACAGCTGTGTAGTTTAGGCCATAAACGGGTCTGTAAATGGTTGGCCCATTTCAACGGGTCAACGGGCGTTTAAACGCAGTAAACGGGCTAAACGAAATGGGTTTTAGTCGGGTTTAAACAACGTTTGGACCCGTTTATGTAAACAGTCTTAGGGTTAGATCTCGGGTATGAGTTCCTCCGCCCGTTAAGCCGCCACAACTTCTCAAATCCAGCAGCACACGTCCGCCCCCTTGATACTGTGCCGCCTCTGACTGCGCCGCCCGTCGAGCCGCCGCCCGCCACCGTCCATCGCGCTGCCCAACGCCGCCGACTGCACTGCCCGTCGAGCTGGCGACTACGCCGTCCGTCGCGCCGCCGACTGCGCTGCCCGTCGAATCCCCATTAGCTGCGGCTGAAGAGGCCGTCCGTCGAGCCGCCATTCGCTACCGTCGAAGTGGTCGGGCTTCGTCTGCGGCCGTCGACCCCGGAGCCGCACATTGCCACACGCAGTGATCCGATGAACTGACAGGTTCGCCTCCCCTTCCCCTCGCTTAATCTGACACCTGCGCACGGAGATGGATTTGCACAACCCGCTCCCCGCTTGATCTGACTCTAGCACTTGCACACAGAGGTTGATTTGCGCCTCCACCCCCTTGATCTGATTCCAGCACCTGATTAGTCTACCTGTCCGTTTCTATGGTCATTTGTTCTGTACCAAACATTAAAGATCTTGTAATTTTCAGTTATGCAGCTCCTGGAAATATATGTAAGTTTCAAGTTAATATCACCAGATCAATTTATTGTCAATTAAGCATTCTCTCAACTTCACTTGAACACTTCTGTGACAGAGCAGTGCACTTAAAAATGTTGTTCTTGCTGCTACAGTACATTACCATTTAAGCACCGTTTAAACACCGTCTAAACTGTCTAAACAGTAAACAAACCTCCACCGTTTAAACACCGTTTACCGTTTAGGATAACACTGCCGGTGAGCGAGTGATATACGGTACTGATCTCGTGATTGAAGCCGAAGAACGAGTGCAAGTGATCCAAGCCAATCTCAAGGCTGCTCAATCTCATCAGAAAAGTTATGCGAATAAAAGATGTCGACCTCTCCACTTCGACATTGGAGACCACGTTTATCTCCGTGTCTCTCCGATGAAAGGGGTTTATCATTTTGGAGTGAAGGGAAATCTTGCTCCACGATTCATTGGCCCGTTTGTCATCATTGAAAAATGCGGACCCGTGGCCTATGATTTGGAGTTACCAACGTCGATTGCTGATGTTCATAATGTATTCCACATTTCTCAGCTGCAGAAGTACCTTAAATCTGCAACGAAGACATTGAAGCTCTCCAACCGGATCTCACTTATTCTGAGTATCCGATCCGGATTATCGATGAAAAGAATCGCACCACCAGAAACTTGACTTTGTGCTTCTACAAAATCTTTTGGAGCAACTATACCGCTGAGGAAGCGACATGGAAAAGCGAGGACTATCTACGATCAAACTATCCGGATTTATTATCATCTCATATCCGGTAATCTTACCTCCGTCTCTTTTATTTGTAATCTCGGAACGAGATTCTTTTGGGGGGGGGGGGGATGTATAAGCCCTAAATTAAAAGTGCAAAGTTCATATAGGAGAATTTAAATTTTGAATATGAAAAAGAAATCAAAATGGAAACTGAAAAATCAAACCAATTCAATCTTCAATAAAAGGAATTCAAAAATTCAGATTTGCTCCTGTTCAAACTGTGCCAAAATAAAAATCTGAGTTCACCATTAGCTTCCAAATATTCCAAATAGCACCCCTGTAAATTTTCATAAAATTTACAGCACATTTTCTATTTAATTCAATGGGTACATTGAATTCCATTCAAATTAGAATTTGAATTTGAAATTCGCCTGAAACTGGACCAATGTGAAATAAAATTACAGAATCTGAATCTACACATTTTAATTGGTCTCTCCACAAAAGTCTAGAATTTTTGGACAATAGTTGGTGGGAGAATGAAGGAACAGAGAAGGGATGAGGATGGGGACTATGGGACCCACTGGTCAGTGACACAATTACGTGAGCAGTGCCTCCTTTTCTTACCGTGGCGACACCGCACGGCATACACGCCACTGAGCTGCCTGCTTGGTTGATTTTAAGCTTGTTCCATACTCCTCAACATCTCTATCTCTAATCCTCTGACCCGAGTGGAAAAGCATTGGTAATTCTTCCTCTGTTCTCTCCCGAGCTCTCACTGTCGCCCTTGCTGCCTCCCCGTGTAGCTCTGGTTCTATGCCGAGTTGGCGCTCGATTGCAACAGTAAAAAGGTGCACCAAGCTCCCCTCTAGCTTCTGGTACAATCGGTTCCTTCTTCCTCTACTTGTTGCCTTGGTATTTTGAAGTTTTTCCGGAGCTTGTGAATGAAGCCGCCGGGTAGCTTTCTGCTCTACGAGGACAAGCCAATACAAGCAAGTTCTCATCTTCATTCTTAAAAAAATAAGGTGCACAAAGGTACATAGATTCTGCTGGTGAAGTTTCAGCCCCTATCGTGCCTCCTAGCTCCTGTATTTCGAGTTCTACCGAAGCTAGTTCATACCGAGGTCCCTAGGTCATCGATTTAATTCGGTTTCTACGTGCCACCATTCTTTAATCGGGTTTGGAAATAGCTTGCACACCTCCTTGCGAACCCTCTCGAACAAACAGCAAGGAAAATCGTCGAAGGTTGGCCAGAATCTTTGAGTTTTCCCCGCCGGCATGGAAAATCCCATCGGTCCACTGTCGAGGTCAACGTTTCTAACTATTCCAACCTTTTTCATCCCCCTATTCATCTTCCCCAGGATCCAAGAAACGTTTCTGGGTGATTTCCGAGGATTTTGAGCCATGGAGCGGTGTTTTCGACCTCGTCGGACTGGTCACGGCCGCCGCCGCCGTCGCGCGTAGGGTTCCGGTCACCGCCGGCCTGCGCCAACCACTCCAACGTATTCAGCGCACGTTTTTAGGCATAGGCGGCCGGTACCAGGTGGGGAGATGCGCGGGAGAGCAGTTCCAGCGGCCCTCGACAGTGTGCGCCACCGCGCCACCCACGGGCACCGCCCATGTCGCGAGGCAGACGAAGGGCATGGCAGGGCCCACGTGTCAGCGTCTATTTTACCTCCCTTCGGATTTGCTGTGGCCACCGGATCGATTGTGGCTGCTCGGGTTGAACCCTATGGCCCATATGTGGCCCAGTTGTGATTGGGTCATTTTAAACAGTGGGACCCAGTGGATTAATTCAAATGTTTTTCTTTTAAAAATAATTCCAGATTTCATTCAAACTTCTAAATTCAATTACTACTAGTAGAATTGCTCAACAATTTCCAAATAAATTCTGGTAGACTCATATTGATCCCTAGTTTGCAGTGGTGCAATTTGTTGGACATGAAAGCCCTAGAATTTTCACAATTAGTTCCTTTGAGCTAACTGCTTGAGAAATTAATTACCCAAGTTCTGTTAATTGTAAAATTCCCAATTTTTGTCAGAACACTCCTAAAAATACACTTGATCTTCAGTAGAACTTTCAAGTTCATTGGACTTCATTTACTGGACCAAACAGTGTTCAAATCACTTATATCAATTGAAAAATGAAAAATGTACAGAAACATTTTCAGAATTTTTTGCGAACTTGTAAAATCAATTTCTCCCTATAGAAAGCTCAGAAAAATATGAAACAAATTTTACCAGATCCATAAGAACCTACTCTACCATAATCATCCACTTTTAGCCATGACAAGACTCCAGAATTAAAACCAAGTTTCAGAGAAGGCTTTTACTTGTTGGAATTTTAGAGACAACAAGCTTCCTTGAACATCTCCAACTCTTGGTCCAGATCTTCCTCATAGAACCTAGCATCCACTGTAAAAATCCCAAAGCCAATTAAAATCATCTTCATACCTGATCAGTGCTTATATGATCTTTTATATAGTTTCACTATCACTCATCTACTTTATATATTGCATATCATATAGTGACAAAGATCGAGGAGGAGCCGGAGCCCTTGGAGAGTATACTACTAGAAGCTAACTTCCCCTCTGACTTGCAGCCAGGTAAGCTCCGGTTTGCATTTAAGTGCTATTTTAAAGTTTCTATTTGTATCACTTATGTCTAGGATGAATTTTGTGCATTGGGGCCAAGGTGCTTGTTACTCCACTTGCATGACCCACAAATCCCATGGAGTATTGGGTAGGTCTACAGCCCGACGAGTAGAAAATGCCATGCTTAAGTTTTCAGGAATCCGGTAGATGTCGAGTAGTTGGAATCTACTCATGAGATAGGATTTTATCACACGGGATGGATTCGATCAAAGAATGGTTTACGAATAAGAAATTGAGACTGAGCAGCGGGTAGGATGCAGTGAGACGTGGTCTCACGTGTGTTGTCCCTACTTGTGTCAATTGAGGATCGATCTATGTGCGGCCCTGCTGGACAAGTTTGAACTGTACCAGATGCATACTGGGCATATGGAACCCAGGAAACCGATGTAACTTGATAACTTGGGTGTCGAGGCATAGCCCACTGTTGATAGGGGTGGGTTGAGAGCAGCAAGGTCTAAATCCGCCGGTGGGCTCAGACACGCTCTGTGCAGGGACCTTATGCCCGTGATGGTTGGATCGGTTCGGCGTTTGAGTTTCTTCTGAAAGGTTGCTGCGTATGACGTGGTGAGGGGCGCAGCATGCTCCTTATGCACGGGTGTACATGACGTGTTATTCGGGTGTCTACTGATTGCAATCATCGTCCCTCACGGTTATTTGAGTACCACTTGTTCACTGCGTTGTGACGTAGTAAATACTGAAGAAGCCAGGAGAATATTATGTATTGAATTATAATTGTTTTACAACTATGCTTGCTATAGAATATGCTCACTAAAGTTACTTTTATTGAAGCTTTAAGCTACTGTTAATAACTTGAAAATTAAGGATCAACATGTAGGTCTGTCATTTATTGCTATATCTATTCCTCTGTTAAGTATTCCTGCATGTAGAGTTCCATGTTTAGGTGAGACCGTTAAGTCTTGCAGAGCTTCGTGCTCATGGTTGCTATATTAAGTTGTTTGCAGGTGACACATATGAGGAAGGGCCCAAAGATGAGGTGATGCCCCCGTCGGGGTAATACCGCCGAGTGGGTGCCCTGCACGCCGTCGTAAATTGTTGTGTGCTACTAGTGTGTAGCATCCTCGGGCTGGACGGCTGCACTTTTGCATAGCTAGGCTGAGAGTTTTGCTATGAGTATTATTTATGTTGTATATTAAGTATTGTAAAAGACTTACGCTGTTTATATAAATGAAACTTTGTATTTTGATGTATTCTTTTCGTGTGTGTGTTGTTGGGTGTTGCATCGCACGGCACCACCCTCTGCGATTCCTAATATGTGTGGACCCGGTCCTCACACTGGCCACTTGGTGCACTTGTCTACAGCGATGTAGAGGAATCAGTACCCTCCTACTGCCCTGGGGAAGGGTCCCAGGATATCCAACCCCCAGACTGCGAACGGCCAGGAGGGCGGGATCATCTACAGTGTTTGCGCCAGAGTGTGAATTTGCTTGGCGTGAAACTGGCACACCTTGCATCTCTTGACAAGCTTGACAGTGTTTTGTACTATTGTTGGCTAGTAGCCATGCCGGAAGGCTTTTACCAACCAGTGTGCGAGAAGTTGCATGATTCCTGCACTCTTCTTCGTGGATCTCTGCAACCAAGTCGCAGCCTTCCTTCCGAGTTATGCACCGTAGCAGTACACCATTGGTGCCACATCGGCAGAGGTCACCTTCTACCAGCGTGTAGCATTTCGCCATCCTCATGATCCTCTCAGCGGATACGTGCTCTTCCATGAGGATTTTGTCCTTCAGATAGTCTCGAATCTCCATGATCCATGAATCGGGACTCTCCTGAGCTTCTGGATCTTGGACGTCGGGTGATCTGGGGTCCTCGCGACGCACAAGAACCAAGACAAGCCCCACAGTTGCAGGCTGCCGAGATCGCCAGCTCTGTGGTATTGGGCTCGCCATCTTCGTTAGGCCCCGCAGGCCTAGCGGTTGACCGCACCAACCTCGTGTCAAAGACCCCTTCGGGAACCGAGGCTCCCATGGACGCCATGGTTGACAGAGCATCGGCGATGGAGTTGTCGGCGCGCGGCACATGGCAGAGGTCCAAGTCCTCAAAACTAGCTTCCAGCTTTTTGACGTGCAGCAGGTACGTCGTGAGCTGAGGGTCATTGCAGCAGCACTCTCCCCAGACCTGCTTGATGATCAGTTGGGAGTCTCCCTTGATTAGCATCTGTTGGATGCCAAGACCCTGCGCAATTAGACTGATCTCTTGTTGGCGAGGTGAGCAGTACGCCGGCTCCGGCCCCTTGCTTCCGCGAGGATCCGTCGAAGAAGAGTGTCCAGTGGGATCCGGTAAGCATCAGTGCCCTGGGCTCCGGCTCGCTGATTTCCCGACCCCCTAGGTTGCTTGGTGAGGGAGTCCACTCAGGGACGAAATCCGCTAGCGTTTGGCTCTTGATTGCATGTCGCGTCATGAAGTCGAGCTCAAACTCCGCCAATTCAGCCGCCCATTTGGCAATATTGCATGTTGCGTTAGGAGTTGCGCAGCACCGCTCCCAGTGGGAACAAAGTCACCACTAAAACTTTGTGTGCCTGAACGTAATGGCGGAGCTTCCTCGACGCGATTAGTACTGCATAGAGCAGCTTGTGCACTTCAAGGTACTTTGTTTTTGCTTCATGTAAGACTTCGCTGATGAAGTAGACTGGGCGTTGGATGTTCCGGGATCTCCTTGGGGAATTCGGCGCATCTTCTTCCACCTGCTCCAGATCCAGAGACTCCATGTCCCCAGGGCCTGGTGCATCCTTTGGGGGTTGGGACCCAAAGGCTCCTTGATCTTTGGGACCCCCTAGGGGGACCCGATCATCCTCTTAGGGCTGGGACCCAGAGGCTCCTTGCTCTCCGGGGCCCCCTAGGGGGACTCGGGCATCCTCTGGGGGCTGGGACCCAGAGGCTCCTTGCTCTCCGGGGCCCCCTAAGGGGACCCGGGCATCCTCCGGGGACTGGGACCCGGGGGCAACCTTGTTGTTGGGGCCCCCTGCGAGCTCTAAGCCCTGAGGCTCAGAATCAGTGGCAGGGGCCCCTTTAGTCCACCGGGGCTGCTGGAGACCGGCCCCCTCTGCAACCAGAACCATACTTACCACCTCTGTTGTGGCGGCGATGTAGAGGTACAGGGGCTCCCTGGGCTCCGGTGCCACCATTATGGGCAGCCACATCAGCTATTGCTTTAGCTTGTGGAACGCCTTCTCTACCTCCTCGGTCCAGACGAATGGTACGGACTGGCGCATGAGCTTGAAGAACAGGAGGGCCCACTCAGACAGCCTAGAGATAAACTGGCTGAGCGCTGCCAAGCAACCTGCAAGCTTCTGCACGTCCTTGATGTGGGCTGGAGGCCGCATCAGCTCCAGTGTCTTGATCTTCTCTTGGTTGGCCTCAATCCCTCAATGTGAGACCAAGATACCGAAGAGCTTCCCAGCTTTCACTCTGAACACGCACTTTTCAGGATTGAGCTTTTGTGCGTGTGGTCCGCAGTCTGTCAAAGAATAGGGCAAGGTTCTCTAGCAGTGTTGTATATGTCTGGATTTTCACTACAATATCATCGACATACACCTCTATTAGGTCCCGAATGAGGTATCCAAATGTTTTATGCATGGCACGTACAAAGGTGGGGAGGGCATTCTTAAGATCGTAAGGCATGGAGACATAGCAGTAAAGGCCATCTACGGTTATAAATGTGGTATGTTCTTCATCCTCTCTAGACACCGGGATTTGGTGAAACCCCTAATATGCATCTAGAAAGCATAACATATCGCATCCCGAGGTTGAATATATGATTTGATCTATTCGAGGGAGAGGGGAAGGATCTTTAGGACATGCCTTGTTGAGGTTGGTGTAGTCGACGCACATCCGAAGCATACTGCCAGCCTTGGGGACAACAAGAGGATTGGTCAGCCATCTGGGATTGTGGACTTCCTGTATGAAACCAGCATCGAGTAGCTTCTTGATCTCTTCACGGATGAAGTTCTGCTGCTCGATGGACTTCATACAAGGCCTCTGTTGTGTTGGCCGGGCGTCGGGGTAGATCTTCAGACGGTGCTCGATCACTTCCCTAGGGACGTCTGGCATCTGCGATGGTTGCCAGGCAAAGACGTTGACATTAGCTCACGAGAAAGAGGTGAGCGTCGATTCCTGCTCGCTGTCCAGACTCCCCGTGATACGGGTGGTCTGATCAGCATCAGAGCCAAACTGGATTGCCTTGATGGGCACGTCGTCATCGGAGGAGGGCTGCACTCGTGGCGCAGCGGTGTGACTGCGCACGCGTGAGTCTGGCAAGGGATGACTTGATCCAGCATCGCTCAGGGCAGGTATTGGGGCCGCTGCCACTGCTCGGAGCTTCTCCAAAGCCGTCACCGCAGCAGCGCAATCTCTGCAAATCTTGAGGACGCTAGAGGGAGTCGGCATCTTGAGGACGAGGTAGACGTAGTGGGCTACAACCATGAACCGGTATATGGCTGGCCTCCCAATGATGGCGTGGTAGGGGAGGCTAACCTTCGCGACGTCAAATAGGATATTCTCCGTCCTGAAGTTCTCGGGTGTCCCGAGGATCACCCGGAGGTGGATGCTGCCGTAAGGGATAATACTCCCCGGCCCTACCCCCGAGAATGGTCTTGATGGGGCGAGCCTGGACACGGGAAACTTCAGCTTGTCGAAGGCCGCACGGCTGATGAGGTTGAGGCCGGCCCCACCATCAACCTGGATGTGGTAGAACTTCACGTTGGCGATGGCGAGGGTGACGAGGAGGGGCAGAAACCTGGTCCCGCCATGTTCTCGGGGGAGTCGGAGGCGTCAAAGCTAATCGACGTCTCCATCCATCTGTGATGTGGCACCAGGGCATCAGTAGAGGTTGTTGAAGCCATTGCCCGATGCAGGGTCTTGACCGCATTCCTGGATGCGGGTTCCCAAGATCCCCGACAGATGACGTGGAGTGCATTGCGATGCTTGTGGTCACTGTTGAGGTGGAAGTTCACATCCTAGTGAACCGTTTCACGGCGCGTTCCGCCCTTTGGAACCCCATCTCCACGTCTTCACCGACCCACTGGATGACCTTTCACGGCTTGATCTTGCCGCTATTCGCAGGCTTGATGAACACCATGGCGATGAACGCGCTACACTTTTTTAGGGAAAAAGCCCCCACCTGGCACGCCAAATGTCGAAGTGTTAATGCGACAATTCCCCCGGATCTGCTAAGGAGCAGCCTGTGGAGGTTCTTGTTCGCGGGGCTTGGGCCTCAATCGAGTGTTCGTGCATATGAGAGTGTATGAGACGATGGTTTTTACGTGGTTTGGGCCTCAAGGAGCTAGTGTGTGTGAATGTGTGTGTGTATTGGGGATTGGATTCCGGGTCCTTTGCAACGGTGGTGGTCCAGTCTTTTTACAGCCAAGGTTGGACGCCTTACAAGTGGGGTTTGGGGCCCGACAGGTGGTCCTAGGGTGATCTTATCCTAAATATCTAAGGCTTATTGCATAAGCTTCCTCTGACAGGGGCTTTGAAGACTCGTCTTGCCGCCTCTCTAGTCAGTAGCCCATGCGCCGTTTCTGACAATGGCAGAGGGTGTCCCGTCATCCTGTCTTGTTGTCGCAAGCTACCCACTTGGCTAAGTGGGATAGTCCTGCAGCGCCTTCACTATGATTAGATTGGTCACAGCGGTCTCTGACCGTTGGCATGCTTTGCGTTGTGCACCGGAGGTGCGTGTGTGTCTTCAATGCTTGACTTGGGCAGGGTGCACCATCCCATAACTCCTGCATCTTACCGTCCAGGGCAAGTTGCAGGACACGTGGCAGTGTCGGGGTTGGCCTCTGCTGGGGAGGCCAGTCCCAGTTCTTCGTGACGCGCGGCAGCTCTGGGGCTCTCCAAGGAACGTGGTAGCTCTGGGCCCTTCCCCGCGGGGGGTGCCTAGACTGGTGCTCCGAGCCACGTGGCTGCACCAAAGCTCTCCCCAAGGTTGGGTGAGGTCCCATCCTAACACGTAGCGTCTTGGGAGCCCGTCTCACCAGAGGAGCCGAGTCCCATCTTCAAGGCTCATGTGGCAGTGTTGGAGCTCGATCTTGAGGAAGGTTGGGGTCTAGAACCTTTGGGACACGTGCCACCACCGGACGTGCCTCGGTGTTTTCATCCTGTGTGTGTGGGTACCCCATCTGCAGGGTACCAACACATATCTTTCCAAATTAGGAATTGGGAAGAGACTTCTTCTACTCCTCTCTTACTTGGACTATGGACTAGAGGCTCTCCTCTCTACAGCCTATACTCCTCTAAACCTATGGAGAGTAGTGGATAGAATGGATGAATACTTAAGTGGTGTGTGTGTGTGTGAAGTGAGGGTAGGGGGTCCTATTTATAGGTCGAGAAGGGTTGGTTCCCTCCACCAAAAGTGCGTGAGTCAGTCACCACTAACTTATTCAAGTCGGGAGGAGCCAACACGTGGAAGCTGATCGAGTTTGGCGCCAGGATCAGGTCAGCCGACTAGGGGGGTCAGTCGACCTGGTCTTTGCACCGTTTCTCATGTGCTTTCTCCAAGTCACTGTCAGATGGGTCCCAACCCTTGATATAGGTGCTACACCATTGGATGGCCTCGGATACTTCTGTCTGTGGTCCATTTGATCCATGTGGTGCCACATGTCGTCGCTTGATTGACTGGTATGGTATTTTACAGGATTGCTCCCCCTCTTTTACCTCACTTCCTGTAATAATTCCATGGATGCACTATTACTCCAAGGACAAGTGGAAATAGGTTAAATAGAAAGGTGATGTGTGCAATAAATGACAATTCCTTCAAAAAATTGAGTTATATTGACAGGTGAAATTGGTATATAACAGTCGTCAACAACGATAATTGATTAATGAAGATTATCTAGTGCAAGGACATATCCTTAAGCATGATCATACTGGCTCTTTGGTATTTTCCTATCCTGGCTTTGTCAATGAAATTCGGTTACCTAATCCGGATTCTCATTTGTACAAATGTCGGAGACTAACCATTGATCTTCTGCCCATCGAGGAAGCTAGAAGAAGTAATGTCTCTGACCGTATAACTAGGAGCCATGCAAGGAGTACGGCCATGGGCATGCCTCCGACGACCTCCTCGATCTATGAATACCAAGTGGAAGAGAACCCAATGGATAATGCACCCGGATGGACCCAAGCTCAATTGTATGAAGTCGGAGTGTCGTCTTGGCATGAATGGCTGTTGGTATTTCTTAACACCACAGAGTTATCCGAAAGCACATGGAAATACCGTTGTAACACTTCACCTTAAGGAGTATTCCCAAGGGTATCAAATCCAAAGAACGTGTGTGCTAATCTTTCGAACTAGCTCACCCAAGGACTTAAAATGTTTGGTAGGCAAGGAACATAGAGGAGTTCAAAGTATTGATCCTTACTCATGGTAGTTTGCAGTAGATGCTTGCTTCGGGCACGGGCTTACTCCTAGCAATACTAGGACGACTCCCGCCAAGAACCTATGGCATAGCCGAACGTGGAGGATTACAACGGACAGATAGGGTTGTCACCACCTACTGCCTACCTCTTCAATCTGTGGGTCTACGAGATATCAATTGATGATTTATAACCTAAGCATCACGCTTACGTTCTAAATCACTACTCTAGTTGTTTCGAACACAAAGCTACAACTAGAGCCTCTAATGAATTCAAGCAGTGAACCCACAAGTAACTACTTGTGCAAACTACTAAGAATAAAAGATCAAACTTGTATTGAATTCACAAAGGCTTACATGATTGAGTAAAACTTTTGTAGGGGTACAAGTGTAGAAGAGGGACTTGATAAGCCCAAGCCTCCTTCTCCTAGACTCTTCACCACACTCTCCTTCTACTTTGGCAGCCTCTAGGACTACTCTAAACCTTTGAAGTGTAGCACTATTCTCAACTTTTGGTGTGTGTGAGAAGTGAGGTGAGGGGGTCTATTTATAGGTGGAGAAGGGTCAGTTCCTGCTACAATTAACGCGCAAATCAGTCACCATTGACTCCAGGGAGTCGGGAGGAGCCAACACGTGTCATTTGACCGAGTTTGGCGCCAGGAAGAGGTCGGTCGAACCCCTGGTTCGGCCGACCTGGTCAAGGCTCCCCTTGGGGAGTGCTTCCTCCAGGTGGCTTCTAGGTGGGCCCCCTTGATGTATATGGGTGCAACACCGTTGGATCTCCTCGAATTCTTTTGCTTGTGGGCTATTTGATCCATGTGTTGCCATGTGTCATCGCCTGATTCGTTGAAATCCATTTTCATGGATTCATCCCTACATGTTTTGGTATTTTGGGTAATAATTCACCTGCATACAAATAGACACCAATACTTGTGGAATTGGATTAGTGTATAACCCTACCACTATGTTTTTTGTTTCTTTTATGCACATTATGAGGTGAATTGACGGTCAAAATATGGTACTTAAGGACCGTCAACAAACTCCCCCACACTTAGTCCTTTGCTCGTCCTCGAGTGAAGGCAAGAAGAACTAGAGTGTTGTCATGAATTTTCTATAAGGTAGAAAATAAGGATACTAGATATTTCAACTTATACCTCAATTCATGGATCCCCTTTGTGTATGTGGCTACCACATCAATCTTGGGTGTTTGAAAAGTGGAACGGTTAGAACGAAGTTCCCTTGGATCATTCTCTGCTGAAATGATTTGGCAATTGCTATATTTGAAAGTCATAGGAACTTTTGCCCTTGCCTTCTCGATTGGAATCTCTCAAATATCTCAAAGTGTTTGAGTCCTCACCATGGCATGTTTTGCCAATTCTTGTCCCTATACTAAAAGTGGCTATATCTGGAGCTCGGTAGGGATGAATGTGGCACACATTTGCAATTCATGTGTTACTAAGTCAAAAACTTGATCCTATGAGAGACTTATGCAATGAACAAAGTAAAGAGAAAATTCTTGTGCACATGAATGGAATGGAGTGGCGAGGTGATAACTCCCATGAATTTGCTCTCTCTTAAGGATGAAACATGGCTACTTTTTTTTTAGCACTCTTACTCTTTTTCAAGAGTGGATGCTTTTTCTTTTTCTTGTAGCCATATCTTCTACTCCTTTTTATTTTTTTAGAGAGGCCTTCATTTGTATTGTATTTAGTTTCTTTTTGGCGGATGGGTAATCGATGGATGCAAACTCTCAATGTGAGAATTTTTGCATGAATGGATTGCACAAGAGTTTTCAATTCAAAAAGTTCATGCATGTCACTCAATTGGGTCACGGGTTTGACAAAGTTCAATGAAAAGCAAAGTGGCATATGCTTGTGGTTTTCAATGAATGTATCATATGGCCTTGGTGGGTATATAAATTTCCAATAAGAGATTTAGGCAAAGTTAAAGACTTCAAATAGTTACAAATGTCAAAATCAATTTCAAGCAAAAGGATGATTTCTAAAGAACTCATTTACCATATCACACTAGTCAAATACCTAGATGATGTGTTTTTCCTATTGAATTATGGGAATCATAAACAAGGTAATGAATTGAAATATAAAGTGTTCAAATTTTCAGCTTAAGCAAATTCTTGACTAACAAATTTTATTTCAATTTGTTGAGTTGATTCATTTTAGATATGCAACGAAAAATATGAAATCAACTCAAATAGCAAGGCGGCGCATAAAAGTGGGGATAGGAAATCCAAACCGATTTTCTGGAGCAAAACGGAGTCGTATGGTGCAGAAGACAGGTCGGCCAACTAGGGGGTTCGGCCGACCTCCTATTGGCTCTGTTGTGGCTCTGTTTCGTCGGGTCATTTTGCACATTCGTTCGCGACGTGTTTTGATATGCAATGTTAATTTTTCACGTCGGGATTTCGTGACTTGGGGACATGTTTCCCCCACACTTTTTTCCTGAATTCTTTATTCAACAAAATAAATTAAAGGGGGAACTTTACCGGTGTTAGATGAACCGATAAGTTCACTTTATTGAAATCAAAATATGGGGATGCTTACAGTATTTAACCTAGCTTTAGAAAACAAATGCTTTTTTAAAAAAAAATCCTAAGTAGTAAGCATCCTATGATGTCGGGCGAGGGATGTTTTGTCGTTGGCCGGTGTAATGTCCCCGCTCAGGTTGAAGGTTGAGCTGGAGGAGGCATGAGGCACAATCTTCTTGTCGGCCATGACGAGGACGGGAGGAAGATGATGATTCAATGAGGTGTATCCTCTCTGTTTTGTCCTTTAAATAGGCGGGGAACGGCGCGTTTCACCGAGGATTTTGTGGAGGATATCGAGGAGGATCAACATGAGAAAACAGAACGCGAACGGCGCAGACAGAGAGTCGGCCGACCCTAGGGTTCGGCCGAACCCCTTCTAGCCCTGTTCGGGCCACATTTTCTCGGGTCGATTAAATGGGCCTTCTAGAAGAAGAATTGGATGGGCCCATTAGTTGGACGTGGAGAACTTAAACAGAATTGAAAGAAATGGCATGGAAATCGATTAGATTTACCACGTCAAATTATTTTTCTATATCCTTTTGGGAATCGAGAAAGAATTTGAGTCGGTGCCCATTCACTTTGAATAGTTGACCGTCATCACCTTGGAGTGTGATTGCTCCATGGGATGAAGTCTCTACTACAGTGAAGGGTCCTTCCCATTTACTTCTAAGTTTCCTATGTCCAAAGAGTTTAACCCTAGAGTTAAAGAGTAAAACTTTATCTCCAGGTTTGAACTCTTTCGGCGTAATCCTCTTATCGTGCCATCTTTTGGTTCTCTCTTTATAAATTCTGGCACTGTGGTACGCCTTATCTCTCCATTCCTCCAACTCAGAGATTTGCTTTAATCAGTGATTTCCAGCTTCGTTAAGATTCATGTTCCACTGCTTGATGGCCCAATACGCTCTATGTTCCAATTCTACGGGAAGATGGCAAGTCTTCCCATAGACAAGTTGGAAAGGAGACATGCCGATAGGTGTCTTGTAGGCAGTACGATATGCCCACAATGCGTCGGGTAGCTTTTGCTTCCATCTCATTCCCATTTCCAAGACAGTCTTTTGCAGAATATTCTTAATTTGCTTATTAGATATTTCTGCTTGACCACTTGTCTGTGGGTGGTATGGGGTAGCAATGTTATGCTGGACTCCAAGTTCCCTTAAAAAGTTCCGGAAGGTCTTATCTATGAAATAAGACCCTCCATCACTTATGACCATACGGAGAGTTCCAAAGCGTGGGAAAATGATCTCATGGAACATTTTCCTTCCTTGCTTAGAATCATCATTTTTGCATGGCAATGCTTCTACCCATTTTGACACATAATTGACAACAACCAGAATATACTCGCAATCATAAAACCTAGGAAAAGGTCCCATGAAATCAATACCCCATACATCAAATAATTCCACTTGGAGATTGTATGTTAGAGGCATCGCATTGCGAGCAAATATTCCTCCATGCTTCTAGCATTTCCAACATCTGCGAATGAATTCCTTGGTATCTTCATACATTGAAGGCCAATAGAATACACTCTACCTGATCTTTGCCTAAGTATGGTAAACACTGTAATAACCACCATAGTGGCCAGCATAACATTTCTCTATAATTTTGGTGCCTTCAATTGATGGGACGCACCTTATAAGAAGGCCATTGACGCATACTCGATAGAGGTAAGGGTCATCCCAAAGGTGTCTACGACTCTCATAAATGAGTTTCTTTTTGTTCTCCACTGGTGGTACGTATCTTGTGACCATAAAGTTCATGATGTCCGCATACCAAGGGTGAGAGTCTATCACCTTGAGGAGCATATCATCTCGTAGGAAGTCATTGATAGGCATGTCCATGGTTTGTGTGACTTCCATACATGAAAGATGATCTGCTACTGAATTCTCTACTCCTTCCTTATCTCTTATTTCCAGATCAAATTCTTGGAGTAGAAGAATCCATCAAATTAGTCTGGGTTTAGCATCCTTTTTGGTAAGCAGATATTTCAAAGCAGCATGGTCTTTGTAGACTATGACCTTTGCTCCAACCAAATAGGATCTAAACTTGTCGATAGCAAAAACTACTGCTAGGAGCTCTTTCTCAGTTGTGGCATAATTGAGTTGGGCTCCTGTCAGAGTTTTGCTAGCGTAGGCTATTGTGTGATGCTTCTTATCTTTGGTTTGGCCTAAGACCGCACCAACAGCAAAGTCACTGGCATCACACATGATTTCGAATGGCAGCGTCCAATCAGGAGGTTGGATAGTTGGAGCTGAGATGAGTGCCTTTTTGAGTATATCAAATGATTTAAGGCATTCATTATCGAAATCAAAGGGAGCTTCTTTAGCTAATAGGTTGGTGAGGGGGCTAGCGATTTTAGAGAAATCCTTGATAAATCATCGGTAGAACCCCGCATGACCTAAAAAGTTGGGGATTCCCTTAACATTGATAGGAGGTGTAAGTTTTTCAATAACTTCAATTTTAGCTTTGTCCACCTCTATCCCTCTCTCGGACACCAAGTGTCCAAGAACGATGCCTTCCCGGACCATGAAATGGCACTTTTCCCAATTAAGCACGAGGTCCTTCTCCTGGCATCTTTGTAAGACCCTGTCTAAATTTCCTAGACAATGATCAAAAGTTTTTCCATAGATGAAGAAATCATCCATGAAAACTTCCATGATATCCTCGATCATGTCTGAAAATATAGACATCATGCATCTTTGAAAAGAGGCAAGAGCGTTACACAGTCCAAAGGACATACGCCGGTAGGCATAGGTCCCGTAAGGACATGTGAATGTGGTCTTACTTTGATCATCGGGATGGATAGGAATTTGATGATATCTCGAATACCCATCAAGGAAGTAGAAGTAGGAGTGTTTTGCCAATCGCTCTAACATCTCATCGATGAAGGGCAATGGAAAATGGTCTTTCCTTGTTGCCTTGTTAAGTTTTTGGTAGTCAATGCACATCCTCCATCTCGTGACGGTCTATTGAGGAATTAATTCATTCCTCTCATTTTGAACGACCGTCATACCTCCCTTCTTAGGCACTACTTGAACTGGACTTACCCATTCACTATGAGAAACAGGGTAAATAATATCGGCATGCAGAAGTTTCAAGACATCCTTCTTGACAACTTCGCACATCGCATTATTCAATCGCCTTTGAGGTTCCCTTGAGGGGACACTCTCAGGGTCAATAGGAATACGATGGGTGCATAACGCTGGACTAATTCCCTTGAGATCCTGAAGTGAATATCCAAAAATAGCACTATGCCTTTCTAACATGGCTATGAGTTTGAGTGTTTCATCATCTAAAAGTTTGTCACTTATGATGACAGCGGCTTCCCAATCGCCATTTAGAAAGGCATAACGTAGGCCTGGAGGTAGAATATTGAGCTCAACAGGAGGTTTTGGGGAGGGATCTTCTTTTGGCAATTCAATTTCCTCCTGAAATTCATCCTCCTCTTGGATGAAGTCTTCTTCTCCTTCAATTTCAGGGGGTTCTAAAAATTGAAGAGTCCTAACCTCCTCCATTGGCTCATCTTGGATGGGAGATTCTGCCGATGTGTTCTTTGAGCGCAGAATAGGTATGGAGAAATTTCTCCCTCCAAAATTGATATTGAGGCTTCCTTCCAAAGGAACTTCCATGAGAAATTTCTCTATGGGAATCCCTATCATGATGTCAAAATCTTGGATTTCGAACACGTGAAAATCTAGGAGAGACTCAACATCTTTTTCTCTAACAGACACTTGTTGCAGAACCCCACATCCTTCAAGAATGGTTCCAAATGAATCTCGAAAGGATTTGTGTGTTGGTGCCAATGGCACATCGCCAAGAATAGGGAGAGCACAATAATCGAAAATGAGATTTGCTCCAACAGTAGGGTTGTATAGGACTCTCATTGGTGTCCCTCTAATAGAACATAAAATGGTAGCCAAAGGTGAGGTCATCCGAAGAATTTTGGGTGAATTCTCGACTTCAGCTGTCCATTCTTTGCTCAGGATAGAGGTCAACTCCTTGACCGTCTGACGGACGAACACCCCATCAGGTGGTTCAGGTGGAGTTGGTGGCAATGAAGGTTTCCTATAGCAACAATACTTCGAGGTATTTCCATAATCTTCAAAAAGCTCTTCCTCGAAGTAAAATGGAAACTACGAGGGTTGAATTTCTTCTACATTCGCAGTCTCAGGTTCGAGAGAGGATTCCTCTGGCAAGGCTTGGGGTAAACAAGAAATGAGTTCATCCTTGTCCAAGAGTGTATCCTCCGTTCTTGACACGACTTCCTCTTGGGGAGGCTCATTAAGACCCATAATGAAAGAAGAATTTTCTAGAATTCTATCCAGAAGATCCTTGCCCTCTTCTAGAGTCTTATGGAGGAAAGATCCTTGTTGACGGCTCCTAAGATTTACTAACAAATCATCCCCAACAATAGTGCCAGAAATGCTTGTTGGTATTACTTACACACCATTAACTAAACATCTCCAACTGATGTGTCAGAAATGCTTGTTAATGGTTCTATTGGATCATAGAGTGAGTTCCGCAAGCGCACGGAGGTATCATTGTAGCATTTCCCCTTAATAGTATTCCCAAGGGTGTCATTTATTTGATCCCAAAGGAAGGCGAGGTAGAGATATAACAATCATCAAGTGGAAATGGCAGAAAGGTCTAGGTAAGAATCTAGTAAGGATGGATAAAATAATAGTGGAGGTAGTGTGACACACACAAAAGCTTTCAAGTCTAAGGGGGTAAGAGGATCCTAGAGGTTAGTTAAGGTTGGGAGTTATGGAGGTACTCCTACTATGCTCTATTGTACATATACATAGTCTAAACTAATTATTTATAAGCTAGATCAATAGTGAATACTTATGCTATGTGGTTCAACACATTGGGCACAGGCTTACCCCTAGCAATACTAGGGTGGCTCCCGCCAAGAGCCTGTGGCATAGCCGAACGTGGAGGATTACAAAGGACAGATAGGGCTGTCACTACCTACTGCCTACCTCTTCAATCCGTGGGTCTACGAGACATCCAATGCTACTTAGCTATCCTAGCACCATGCTAGCATATTAAGTAATTACCTTAAGAGCCTAGACACAATCCATCATAAGGTAATGAATTGAATCATCATTGAACCAATGTTGATACACAACATAATTATCCATACTAACCTAGTTATGTTATAATTAACTAGACTATAGTGGGGGTCTATAGGTTCTATGATAATGAGATATGTTCATGATGAAATAGTCATAGAAGCTATACCTTCCACATACATGGACTCCACAATCAAACAAGAAACGCTTTGCCCAAGTATATGTATAAGTAGAGACTAAAGATACTATCTTTATTATGCATAAAGTCACAAATACAAGAAAGAATACATGAGCCATACCTTTCCCAATGTAGGATTGGGAAGAGAGAGACTCCTTACTCCTTTCCATATTTGGACTTGGGACTAGAGATTCTCCTCTCTACAACCTAACTCCTCTAAGACTATGGATGATAGTGTATACAATAGAGATGAAGCTCGAGTGGTGTGTGTTCAAGTGAGGGGTAGGGGGTCCTATGTATACTAGTATTGAGGTCGGTTCCTACCACCAAAATTGCGCGAATCAGTCACCATTGACTCCTTCAAGCCAGTAGGAGCCAACACGCGTCGTTTGACCGCGTTTGGCGCCAGGAAGAGATCGTAGGAACCAGGGGTTCGGCCGACCTGGTCAGCACTCCAAACGCGGAGTGCTTCCTCCAGGTGGCTGTCAGGTGGTCCCCCTTGATGTATATGGGTGATACACCATTGGATCTCCTCGGATACTTTTATTTGTGGGCCATTTGATCCATGGGATGCCACGTGTCGTCGCCTGATTGGTGGGATGATATTTTATAGGATTGGTCCCTCTACATTTCCTCATTTCCTGCATACAATGTTGCATACACATATTTCTCCAAGTCCAAGTGGAATTAGGTTAGATAGAAAGGTTATGTGTGCAAGAAATGAAAAATCCTTCACATAATTGAGTTAAATTGACGGATGAAATTGGTATATAACAGCCGTCAACAAACTCCCCAAGCTTATCCTTTGCTCGTCCCGAGCAAAGTCAAGACTTTATGTTGATGATCAGGAGTTGCTACAATATATTATTTTCAAAAATATCTAATGCACAACAAGATACTCTACCTAGTATTGCAGAAATTGGCTATGATACTCTACCCTTCTTAAGTTATCATGGGGCTTGTGCTTTCTCATATTCATGAGTATTTGAAAGGTAGAATAGCAAATGGGGCAAACATAGCCTAGAAATCAAGTTCCACTTAAATCCCGAAGAATTCAATTTAGATATTAAGTACCTCAATTTGATTCTCTCAGTCACTCCTTTGTGGATAGTGGAAATATTTCCTCACCAAAGTATTGTGCCTCTACTATTCCTACTCATTGAATATGGCTTGTATGTGGCTTGGTAAGGAAAGTAAGTAGGCATATTTGCATCACATATATTGCTAAGTCAAAAGAGTAAGCCTTAGGAGAATTCAAATCAAAACTTTTTGATTCAAGACTAGTGCATGTGTGATGGAGTGGAAGTGGATGTGGATACTTCGGATAACTCCTTTTTGGTATAATCTCTCTTTCTTTTGCAGGGATGAAACATGGCTACTTTTGTTTTCTCTTTTTTTCTCATGCTTATGATGTAAGCATGCCTTTTTTTCTTTTTGTTGTTTTTTTTCATTTTCGTAGCCATGTCTTCTACTCCCTTTCTTTGCAATGAATTTTGAAGAGAGTGCTAAACATGAATAACATGGAGTTTCTCTTTTTGTTGTGGTATGGTGGATATGATGGACGTTTTGTTTACTTCTAGTGTAGAAGTATAGCATGTGCAAGTGAAGTCTTGAACTCAAAAAGAGTTGAATGATTTCTCACATAGATCTATACTAGTTTGACTAGGCTCAATGTGAAAGCAAATAGCATATTCATAAGGTTTTGTCTATGTATGAATATCATATGGCTTTGGTAGGTATTTCCAATCAATTGAGGGAAACTTAAATCTTTTTAGAATTACTCTGGAAATCTAAGTTTTACTTTTAAACTAGGACTAGCAGCCTTATTACTAATTCTAGTCTTGCAATAACCTAGAATTAGATTAAGCTTTTGCTACTCACAATTTCCAAATTAAGGTAAAAGTATTTCAAACCAATGAAGCAATATTCAGAGAGTAGCAAGTTGTAAACTAGAGACTTAGGAAAATAAAACAGAGCAACTGTTCATCATTTCATCTATGTGAATTCTAAATCATTCTTACCGCACATCTTTATTTGATGAAAGCAAATCTAACCTATTTTATTATTTATTTTTTTAAATGCAAGGTGGATGATGGATGGGTGGAAAATAAATATGCAAGGAATGTGATACATGTTACCTCAAGTGGGGTCCTCCCCCAAGCTTGTTATTCAACTACCTCCGTGATAAGAGTTGAACCCTTGATGACGGAAGTACGCTGCAAGATCGACTTGTTGTTGTTGTAGCGCCGTGTTGAAGTTGGTGAACTAAGCATCCATGTGTTGTTGCCAATCCTGGGTGCCTTGAACATGCTCTTGAAGTGTGCTGTAGATGTCACCCGTTCTCACTTCAAGTTCTCCTATACGTCTAGTGGGTTCCATTATTTGGCTATAGTCATGATGACTTCTAGCCGAAAAGGAACGACGTCCTCTCATGGATGTTGGGGGCAAGCTGCTAGAGCTTGAAGTGTATAAGGTTGGATCCCTTTGCCATTCTTGCCAAGATGATCCCCCAGTCTCATATGTTGGAGTTTGAGTCCATCCGGGCGCATAACCCGTTGGGTTCTCTTCCTCTTGGTATTCATGGACCGAAGAGATTATCGGTGGCATGCTTGTGGCTGCAGCCCTCACACGATTCCTTGTTACCCTGCCAGAGACATTACTTCTTCTTGCTTCCTCAAGGGGAAGAAGATTAATGGTTAGCCTCCCGCATTTGTACAAATGAAAATCCGGGTTAGGTAACCGAATTTCATTGACAAAGTCAGGATAGAAAAATATCAAGGAGCCATCATGATCATGCTTAAGGGTATGTCCTTGCACTAAATAGTCTTCATCAATTAATTCTCTTTTTAGTTTCAATATATTCAAATGAAGAGTATTTAAGTGCTCCTACCCTATCGGCAATATGAGTAATCAATGAAGTGCATTCAATTGGTCCTGATTTTGAAATGTAATATAACCATTGTGTCATCATGGCTTTTACTGGAGCAACTTTTATCTTTTTAGTCATGGCAAACAAAATTTTCAATTCATCATCTCGCACAACCCTAACATCTCCCCTAGGGAACATAGTCATAGCCACCCATCTATGCATGAAGCGTAAGGTAGGGTTTTGGATGTCGCTATTCCTAGGAGCCCTACATGTGGCCTCACTAGTTAGCTCATGCCAAAAACTTTGTTTGTTAAACTTAGGCAAATTGTCTAAATCTAGCAAACACCGTTTATGAAAGCCTAGGATACTACCTAATTCTTTCCATAGGATGTTGTATTCTTTTTGAAATAATCTAAAAGTAATACCATCAAATCCTATTCTTAGCGTGCAAAGGAATTGGATAGTGAGAAGGCGTGAACCTTTCTCCTCTATGTGAGCAAAGTCATCAAATCCAATTGCATGCCAAATGGAAAGAAATTTGGAGTCCATACCTATTTTGGAGATCAAATGTGGATCGTAAGCCTTGGTGTGGCGGAACTCACGATCTTGGAGAAGCCCGTGTGCTTGATCTTCAACTTCGCTTAGTATGTCGAGGTCGTTGTCATGAAGAAGTTGGTGTGGGTTGCTTCTCTCTTCCATGGAGTGTCCTCACACACACTTCTCCTCCTTGGGCTTGTACCCATGGAAGAGAGGCGTGCACTAGAACCTTCACCATGGCTTGAGCTTGCAGCCTCCTTCCTCTTTCCAAACAACCTCTTCATGTCTTTTTTTGAGTTCAACAAGCAAGAACAAAAGAAGGCGAGAAAAATCCGAAAAGAAGCGATGTTTGGAAAACAAAATTCTCGACGAATTTTCTCTTCTTGAAAGCTTGAGTGTAAATGCAAATGCAAACAAAAGAAAATCTTTTTGGGGATGGATTTGAGCAAGAGTGTTGCAATGAAGAGCAAGAAAAACAAGGTGAGCTAGAGAGTGACTTGGGGAGGTGTAAAATGATGTGGTGTGTGAAGAGAGGTGCTCCTCATGGCCACAATTTATAGGTTGCACCCTCCAAAGGTCACTTGGGGTTCAAAATATAGCCGTTGGAGGAAGGGGAGCCAATTTGGCTCCACTCCTTGTTCGGCCGACCAGGGGGTTCAGCCGACCTGACAGGTGGCCCCCCTGGTTCCCCTTTTGGCAAGTGGCTCCCCAACGGCTATAAAGTTAGCACGTTGGTGAAATGCCACATGTGCAGCTAAGAAAAAATTGTTTTTCAAATAAAAACATTTTTTCAAATCCAATAAAAAAATTTCTTTTGAAAAGAAAGAAAGAAAAATGATAGTTGAGAATACAAGATTCTTAACTTGCTAGGAAAAATCAAATATGCAATGGGAAAAATCCAAATGGGGTGGAAAAAGAAAGAAAGAAACATAAAGTGGGATAACTACCAATTTAACTTATTGGCGTAGGTCTCATCACCGTCCGATGAGATGGACATTCCTCCGTCTTCATTTCACATCCGAGCCCAGAGGGATGGGCTCGGACGGCTTGTCTTGCTTCTTCCACCATTCCTTCTTTGGCGGCTTGGTGGACTTGGGCCTTCGGGAAGGTCGAGACGATTCCGCCGCCTTTGGATATCGGCGTGGTCGAAACGACGGATTCTCCTTGTAGATTAATCTTCTCATGAAAGCAATGAGTGAGTCCACCTTTGGAGGTGTGACTTCGACCTCTCTGATGTGTTTATCATTCAGCCCATACTTGATTCGAGTCATGGAGCATTGCTCTAATCTTGGCCAAAAGTTAAGTTTTTCCTCCTTGCCATTGATATGGAAGTGGATTTCTCCAACTCCCACATCTATGCGAGCTTTTGCAGTGCTTAGGAATGGACACCCAAGAATGAGTGGTATATCTTTCTCAGTGTTCATGTCTAGCGCCACAAAATCCATGGGTATGAAGTAGTTCCGGATCTTCACCGGGACGTCTTCAGCAATACCCGCTGGATAACAGACTGAAGAGTCAGCCAGTTGTAGCTGCATTGGTGTTGGAGTCAGTTCTGTGAAGTTCAGCTGGTCGAACACAACCTTGGGCATCACACTAACACTTGCTCCCATATCACAAAGTGCCTTGTCAAAGTGGTGAGCCCCAGTTGAGCATGAAATGGTAGGACATCCGGGGTCCTTTTGCCAGTTGCTCTCTCGTATGGAAATCATGTTGACATTTTCCGTCGAGGGTTCTGGCTGGCCTGGCATCTTTCCATTCTCCATCGGAGGAATAGCAGCTGCCAGCTGAGCCAACTGAGTCTCAAGCATCTTTTTGAAGCTCAGTTGATTCTTGAAGGTTGAGGATAGTCCTTCCATCTTTGCGTTGATATTCTCTAGGGTCTTGTCATTAGCTGACAGCTTCTTGGATAGGGCATCGTTAATCTTGAGCTGGCTAATGGCAAGTTCTCTCAAGTTGGGCTGATTTCTAGGGTTGCCATTGTTGTTGGACCCTCCTTGAAAGAATTGGCTTTGTTGACCCCACCCTTGACCTCCCGGACGATAGCCATTGTTGTTGTTAAAATTTCCATTGTGGGCGAGGTATAGGGCATCCTCACGAGTTTCTGGGCAATAATTGCCCATATGACCCGTGTTGCCACAGACTTCACACGTGATGTGAGAGTCTAGGGCATAGGCATTGCCAGACACTTCACCACTGGCTTGTCCATCTATTTTCTTCATTAGGAGGTCCAATTTGGTAGCAATCATGTCCACCTCCTTCACGGTGTGCATGCCTTGCTGTCGGGTATGGAGACGCTCATCGCTCCATCCAATGTTGGACACCATCTTCTAAATAAGATCTTTAGCTTTTGGCATTGTCAATGAGAAGAAGGCTCCTCCAGCAGCAGCATCCAAATGGTCACGAGTTGATGGGATCAGCCCATTATAGAAATTCTGAATAAGGAGTCAGTCATCCATCCCATGGTGGGGATAGGCTAGGATGTACTTCTGAAGCCTTTCCCATGCCTCAGGAATAGATTCCTTGAGCTCTTGCTGAAAGCTGGAAATCCTTCCACGTAGGGCATTGGTTTTGCTCAACGGGAAGAATTTGGCGAGGAATGTCGTAGAACACTTCTCCCAAGTGTCTATAGCACTTTGGTTCGTGTAGAACCACTGTTTTGCTCTCCCAAGGAGAGAGAACGGGAACAGTCTCAGACGGACCGCATCCGAAGACACATCCTTGATCTTAAAAAGTGTTGCAGATCTCGAGGAATTGTTGTGGGTGAGCACTTGCATCCTCGTTAGCCTTCCCACACAATGGGTTGGCTTGCACCATAGTGATAAGGCCAGCTTTGATCTCGAAGTTCACATCTCCCGTGTTAACAGTGGGCCCAATAGGTACATTGTTAGCAGAGAGAGCTAAGAACTCACGAAGGGTCTTCTGAGCCATTGGCGTTTGGATTGTCGGTGCCAAAATGCTGGCTTGCTTTGCCGCTCGAATCTTCTGAGGAGTAACGACACAGGGTCGGTCTCTCAGAAGAGATTTGGGATCTTCAACAAAGTTTTCCGGCAGGCGGAAACCAGACATACACTACCCTGTTTTCACATTAAAAATGTGAAAACAAAGAATGGTTATCCTACTAAAGTCCTAGCCATGGTTCTATCCTATTCACTTAGTCATGTTATATATCTATTTGCCTTCCCTGGCAACGGCGCCAGAAATGCTTGTTGACGGCTCCTGAGATATACTAACAAATCATCCCCAGGAATAGTGCCATAAATGTTTGTTGGTATTACTTACGCACCATTAACTAAACATCTCCAAATGATGTGTCAGAAATGCTTCTTAATGGTTCTATTGGATCACAGAGTGAGTTCCACAAGCGCACGGAGGTATCATTGTAGTATTTCCCCTTAAGAGTATTCCCAAGGGTGTCATTAATTTGATCCCAAAGGAAAGCGAGGTAGAGATATAACAATCATCAAGTGGAAATGGCAGAAAGGTCTAGGTAAGAATCTAGTAAGGATGGATAAAATAATAGTGGAGGTAGTGTGACACACACAAAATCTTTCAATTCTAAGGGGGGTAAGAGGATCCTAGAGGTTAGTTAAGGTTGAGAGTTATGGAGGTACTCTTACTATGCTCTATTGTACATATACATAGTCTAAACTAATTATTCATAAGCTAGATCAATAGTGAATACTTATGCTATGTGGTTCAACACATCGGGCACGGGCTTACCCCTAGCAATACTAGGGCGACTGCCGCCAAGAGCCTATGGCGTAGCCGAACGTGGAGGATTACAAAGGACAGATAGGGTTATCACCACCTACTTCCTACCTCTTCAATCCGTGGGTCTACGAGACATCCAATGCTACTTAGCTATCCTAGCACCATGCTAGCATATTAAGTAATTACCTTAGGAGCCTAGGCACAATCCATCCTAAGGCAATGAATTGAATCATCATTGAACCAATGTTGATACACAACATAATTATCCATACTAACCTAGTTATGTTATAATTAACTAGACTATAGTGGGAGTCTATAGGTTCTATGATAATGAGATATGTTCATGATGAAATAGTCATAGAAGTTATACCTTCCACATACATGGACTCCACAATCAAACAAGAAATGCTTTGCCCAAGTATATGTATAAGTAGAGACTAAAGATACTATTTTTATTATGCATAAAGTCACAAATACAAGAAATAATACATGAGCCATACCTTTCCCAATGTAGGATTGGGAATAGAGAGACTCCTTACTCCTTTCCCAATTTGGACTTGGGACTAGAGACTCTCCTCTCTACAACCTAACTCCTCTAAGACTATGGATGATAGTGTATACAATAGAGATGAAGCTCAAGTGGTGTGTGTTGAAGTGAGGGGTAGGGGGTCCTATTTATACTAGTGTTGAGGTCGGTTCCCGCCACCAAAAGCACGCGAATCAGTCACCATTGACTCCTTCAAGCCAGGAGGAGCCAACACGCGTCGTTTGACCGTGTTTGGCGCCAGGAAGAGGTCGGCTGAACCAGGGGTTCGGCCGACTTGGTCAGCATTCCAAACGCGGAGTGCTTCCTCCAGGTGGCTGCCAGGTGGGCCCCCTTGATCTATATGGGTGATACACCATTGGATCTCCTCAGATACTTCTGTTTGTGGGCCATTTGATCCATGGGATGCCACGTGTTGTCGCCTGATTGGTGAGATGATATTTTGTAGGATTGGTCCTTCTATATTTCCTCATTTCCTGCATACAATGTTGCATACACATATTTCTCCAAGTCCAAGTGGAATTGGGTTAGATAGAAAGGTGATGTGTGCAAGAAATGGCAAATCCTTCACATAATTGAGTTTAATTGACGGATGAAATTGGTATATAACAGCCGTCAACAATCCTCCAACCGTAATGTCAAGATATAGGGCAGACTCTTTGTTGAATCCCATGAAGAAATGTTGCAAAAGCATTGGATCAGTGATTAACAAATCTGGGCCAGAATTTTTAAAAGAGAAAATATGTCCCAAGCTGCACCTATGGATTCCTTCTCTATCTGCTGGAAGCATAGTACTTCCTTTCGTAAGGAAACAATTCGGGCAATGGGAATGAAAGCAAGACAAAATTTGTCTCGTAATTCACTCCAATCACCATTTGTCTTCCCAACGTAGTGGTTGTACCATTGTTTGGATTTTTCCTTGAGGGAAAAAGGAAACAACTTCCATTTGAGAGTTTTCTGTGTCATACCTTTGATTAGAAGGCATGAACACAGTTGTTCGAACTCTCGTAGATGATGGTAAGGGTTTTCACAATCCGTTCCTGAGAAGATTGTTCCCGAAGCATGGTTATAAAGCCAGGGCGAAGTTCATAGCTGGTTGAGAAAATAGGTTCCGCCGAAGGCGGTGGCTCACAGAACTTGACCTTCGGAGCAGAATAAGAAAGAATGGTGGGTTGCTCCATTTATATGGTTGTAGTAAGGTAAGAATAAGAAAGGTAAGATGATAGATAAAGGGGATATGATATGAGAGTGATCTTGGTTCGAAGATTAACAGCAACTCTTTCCCGGCAATGGTGCCAGAAATGCTTGTTGGTATTTCTTAACACCACAGAGTTATCTGCAAGCGCACGGAAATAACGTTGTAGAACTTCCACTTAAGGAGTATTCCCAAGGGTATCGAATCCAAAGAACGTGTGTGCTAATCTTTTGAACTATCTCACCCAAGGACACAAAGTTGTTTGGTAGGCAAGGAACAGAGAGGAATTCAAAGTATTGATCCTAATTCAAGGTAGTTTGCAGTAGATGCTTGCTTCGGGCACGGGCTTACTCCTAGCAATACTAGGACGACTCCTGCCAAGAGCCTATGGCATAGCCGAACGTGGAGCATTACGATAGACAGATAGGGTTGTCACCACCTACTGCCTACCTCTTCAATTTGTGGGTCTACGAGATATCCACTGATGATTTATAACCTAAGCACCACGCTTACATTCTAGTTCACTACTCTAGTTGTTTTGAACACAAAGCTACAACTAGAGCCTCTAATGAATTAAAGCAGTGAACCCACAAGTAACTACTTGTGCAAACTACTAAGAATAAAATATCAAACTTGTATTGAATTCACAAAGGCTTACATGATTGAGTAAAACTTTTGTAGGGGTACAAGTGTAGAAGAGGGACTTGACAAGCCCAAGCCTCCTTCTCCTAGACTCTTCACCACACTCTCCTTCTACTTTGGCAGCCTCTAGGACTACTCTAAATCTTTGAATTGTAGCACTATTCTCAACTTTTGGTGTGTGTGAGAAGTGAGGTGAGGGGGTCTATTTATAGGTGGAGAAGGGTCGGTTCCCGCCACAATTAACGCGTGAATCAGTCACCATTGACTCCAGTGAGTCGGGAGGAGCCAACACGTGTCATTTGATCGAGTTTGGCGTCAGGAAGAGGTCAGCTGAACCCCTGGTTCGGCCGACCTGGTCAAGGCTCCCCTCAGGGAGTGCTTCCTCCAGGTGGCTTCCAGGTGGGCCCCTTGATGTATATGGGTGCAACACCGTTGGATCTCCTCGGATTCTTCTGTTTGTGAGCCATTTTATCCATGTGTTTCCACCTGTCATCGCCTGATTCGTTGAAATCCATTTTTGGATTCATCCATGCATGTTTTGGTATTTTGGGTAATAATTCACCTGCATACAAATAGACACCAACACTTGTGGAATTGGGTTAGTGTATAACTCTACCACTATGTTTTGTGTTTCTTTTATGCACATTATGAGGTGAATTTACAGTCAAAATATGGTACTTAAGGACCGTCAACAATGGCCGAGTACCAGATGGGAGCCATCCCATCCACTTCAAGCTCTAGCAGCTTGCCTCCAACGTCAATGAGAGGTTGTCGTTCCTTTTCGGCTAGAGGTCATCATGACTATAGCCAAGGAATGACGGATCTCACTAGACGTATGGGAGACCTTGAAGTGAGGATGGGAGACATCTACAACACACTCCAAGACCATGTCCAAGGTACCCCATACTGGCAACAACACATGGACACTTAGTTCACAAACTTCAACTCCACGCTACAACAACAGCAAGCCGATCTCGCGGCATACTTCTGTCATCAAGGGTTCAACCCTTATCACGGAGGTGGTTGAGGAACAAGATTGGGGAAGGACCCCCACTTGAGGTAACTTGTATCACACCCATTGCATATTTATTTTCCATTCATCCACCATTCACCTTGCATATAAAAATTAAAAAAAATCAAAAAGAAGTAATGTAGATTTGCTTTCCTTCAAATAAAGATTTGTAGTAAGAATGATTTAGAATTCACATAGATGAAATGATGAATAGTTGCTCTGTTTCATTTTTCCTAAGTCCCTTGTTTACAACTTGCTACTCTCCAAATATTGCTTTCATTGGCTAAAATTAACTTTGCCTTAATTTAGAACTTGTGGGTAGCAAAAGCTTAATCTAATTCTAGATTGTTGTGAGATTTGAAATAGTGATAGGGCTGTTATTCCTAGTTTGAAAGTGAAACTTAGATTTTTCGGAGAAATTCTAAAATGATTTAAGTTTCCCTCATTTGATTGGAAGTACATACCAAACCCATATGATGTTTTACATTTATAAACCTTATGCATATGCTATTTGCTTTCACATTGAGCCTAGTCAAACTAGTATAGTCCTATGTGAGAATTAATTCATTTCTTTTGAAATGAAGACTTCACTTACACATGCTATACTTATACACTAGAAGTTAGCAAAATTCCATCATATCATCCTTCCACAATAAAAATACAAACTCTATGCATTTCATGCTTAGTACTCTCTTCAAGTTTATTGCATAAAAAGGGAATAGAAGTCATGGCTACAAGAAAAAGAAAAAGAAATGCATGATTACATCATAAGAATGAGAAGAAAAAAAGTAGTCATGTTTCATCCCTACAATAAAGAGAGTCCACATCAAAAGGAGTCATCTCAACATTTCCACATCCACTTCCACTTCCATTCCATACACATGCACAAATCATGAATCAAAATGTTTTGAATTGATTTCTCCTAAGGCTTACTCTTTTTGACTTAGCAATATTATGTGTTGCAAATATGCATACTCTCATTCCCTACCAAGCTCCACATATAAGCCTTATTTAGTGGTAGGATTAGTATAGGCGGATGCCTTGGTGAGGATATATTTCCACAACACAAAAAGGAGTGATTGAAAGAATCAAATTGAGGTACTTAAAATCTGAATTGAAGCTCTCTGAAATTTAAGTGGAACTTTATAACTAGGCTATGATTGCTCCATCTACTGGTCTATCTTTCAACTACCCACGAATATGAAAAGCAAAAGCTCCATAATGACTCAAGAAGGGTAAAGTACCATAGCCAATTTTTGCAATACTAGGTAGAGTATTTTGTCGTGCACTTGGTACTTTGGAAAGGTAAAACATAGTAGCAACTCATGATCATCAACCTAAAGTTTTGACTTTGCATCGAGACGAGCAAAGGATAAGCTTGGGGAGTTTGTTGACGGCTGTTATATCCAGATTTCACCCGTAAATATAACTTAATTATGTGAAGGATATGTCATTTCTTGCACACATCACCTTTCTACTTGACCTATTTCCACTTGTATGGAAAAATAGTGCATGCAAGACTTTTTATGCAGGAATTGAGGTGAACAAGGGAGAGCAATCCTAAAAATTACCATATCAGCCAATCAAGCGACAACACGTGACATCACATGGATCAAATGACCCACAAACAAATGTATCCAAAGAGATCCAACAGTGTATCACCCACATCAGTCAAGGGGCCCACCAGTCAGTGACCTGGAGAAAGCACACGAGAAATGGGGCATTGACCAGGTTGGTCGAACCCCCTATTCGGTCGACCTCTTCTTCGCACCAAACCCGGTCTTCTTCCACGTGTCGGCTCCCTGTGGTGTCTTGATAACGATGAAGGCTTATTCACACGCTAATTGTCGCAGAAACTGACCCTTCTCCAGCTATAAATAGGACCCCCAACCCCTCACTTCAACACACACCACTTGAGCTTCATTCTATTGTATCCACTACTTTCCATAGTCTTAGAGGAGTTTAGGGTGTAGAGAGGAGAGTCTCTAGTCCCAAGTCCAAATTCAGAAAGGAGTAGAGGGAGTGACTATTCCCAATTCCAAATTGGGAACGGTATGGCTCATGTATTCCTTCTTGTATTTGTGACTTTATTCATAATAAAGATGTTATCTTTAGTCTTCCATTTTACGTATGGTTGGATGAAGTGTTTCTTATTCGATTGTGGAGTCCAGGTATGTGATAGGTATAGTCTTTATGATTGCATTATAATGATATCATCTTATCACCATAAACACTATAAACCCCACTATAGTCTAACTAATTATGATGTGGTTATGTTAATATGAATAACTATGCTTTGTATCAACATTGGTTTCAATGATGATTTATTTCATTGCCTTAGGATGGCTTGTGCCTAGGCTCTTAAGGTATTTACTTAATATGCTAGCATGGCGCTAGGATAGTTAAGTAGTGTTGAATGTCTCGTAGACCCACGAATTGAAGAGGTAGACAGTAGATGGTGACAGTCATATCTGTCCTTCGTAATCCTCCACGTTCAGTTATACCACAGGCTCTTGGCGGGAATCGTCCTAGTATTGCCAGGGGTAAACTCGTGCCCGATTTGTTGAACAACTTAGCATAGGAATTCAACAATAACATGATTCATTAGTAATTGACTTAGGATATGTATATGTACAATAGAAGCATATTAGGAGTAACTCACTATCTCTTAGTATAATCTCCCTCTAGGATCTATTTATCCCCCTTAGAATAGAATGCTCTTGTGTGTGTAACACTACCTCCAGTTACCTATTATCCATCCTCACTAGGACCCTACCTAGACCATTCTACCCCTTCCATTTGATGATTGCTACACTTCAACCCAGCCTTCCCTTGGGATAAAATAAATGACACCCTTGGAATACTCTTTTAAGGAGAAATGCTACACCGATAGTTTTCGTGTGCTTGTGGAATTCATTTTGTGATTCTAAGGAACCATCAAGAAGCATTTCTGGCACACTAGCCAGAGATGAATTGTTAGTGGTGCGTATTAAATATTAGTAAATGTCGACTTAACAGTCACTGCAGAAATACTAGTATATAAAACAAGGAACGAGAATGATATCTCTCCTAATGGATTTGAGATCTAGTGTGGGATTGTTAGAATTTGGGCTCATTTGGGGGGCTCATGCAGAAATTCCAAATAATTCTAAATAAATCTCAAGGACCCATTAGAGCAAGAGGAGTGATGCTAATTGTTTAGTTCCACATGGTAAGTTGGAGGGGAGCAACCCCTACTTACAAGGGAGGTTGTTCTTACACTCCCTAAGTGGGAGAGAAGAGGAGACAAGAGAGGTGGCCCACACGCGCTCCTCCTCTCTCGCCTCGCCACGCCACACCACACCACACCCTGCCCCGCACACGCGCGCGCGTGAATTCGAGCCTCGAGTCGAGCCCAATTTTTAGTTTTACTTCGGAAATATAGTTGGGTTTTTGGGCTTCCAAATTGGGTCAAGTTCAAGTTGGAGACGGACGTGTTTACAATCATCAAGTCGGATTGGATGCGGGTCTTCTGGATCGCGACCGAATCACCTCTCGGAACTTTATAAATAGCAGGCGTGCATGACAAGAGAGATTAAGCCACGATCAGAACAATCCATGTTCGCGTTCCTTTCTACTTCATCTCGAACGCCAACGTGCACCAACAAATGGGAAAGCAGGTCTCCGAGACAGCTCGCTTTTGCGATCTTGCACCAGGAGTGGGTTAATAAGGTTTTTGAAAAACGTTCCACATGACTGCTCGTGTTCTTCATCACGGGTCGCCTACCACCTAGATCGTGCGTTGCTACCCAACATCATCACCTACATCTGCAGCGACATACCATTGTCAGATCTACAGTGGTTCCTCATACTACAAATCAATGCGCGTAATCCGCTCGTCCCGTCCTTCTACCGGTGTCTATCATTGTCGTTTTCGCGAGTTTTTCCAAGATTATTCAGTAAATTGCCATTTTCATCTAACACTCCAATGCTTCTTCTCTTTATATATGTATTCTTTATTTCATTATTAAGGTTAAAAAAAATAAATCTGAATTTGATAGATTCTTTCGATCACATTTTTTTCCAGGAATTCGGCATCAAATCATCCATACCGACAAGCTCCAATTTTCCTCTTTATTTAGGATCAAAGTACCTGTGTTAGGAAAAATGACCATCGGGATAATTAGGAGTCAGTTACAAGAAGTAACCAACTCAAACTCTCTCTCTTCCCCGTGTTTGGTCGGGATACACCCAACCAATTCGGTTGAGAGACCCCCTCAGCCGGTTCCTCATAGATGACATTGATGGATTAATTGGCTAAGCCAATTTATAGATATCGAAGTGCCCAAATCTCAGCACCTCCAATGGGTGAGAGGAACAAGGTTGGGGAAGACCTTCCGATGAGTTCTACACCTTCACCTGCGAACCACCATGGCAGCTACATTATCTACAATCGGTTCAGGTATTCCTCAACATGCGTGTTCATCCCAAAACCCTAAGCCTAATTTGTTCTATTAATTAATCATTATATTAGGACTTGCTTGATTGTTATTATGTCTTGATTAACCCTAAGTCAAACCCAAACCACCAATTAGGCACTAAGTAATCAACCTTTGTGAAAGGAGGCTTAGCCTAGTGGTTAAGTACTCTGAGTAGCACTAATCAGGTCCTGAGTTCGATTTGTAGTGGGAGCGAATTTAAGGTGAATTTCAGATTACTAAATGCAGGTACTCTACAGATGAAGTCATGAGCACTAGATCTGGTGTGCACTTACGAAAAATGTGAAATGATGAATATACCGCAATATTGGCCTACGAAGTCCGGTCCACAGTCGTGTGCTTAGTCATCCAGTTATCGTCGCCTCGTTCTAAGCAATAGGTTGTGAGTGTATGTATTTGTACTCGCTTGTAATAAATTGATCATAACCCACTTGAAGGAGAAGGTCGGAACTTTTCATTATTTAAAAATAAAAAAGTAATCAACCTTAGAATCTAACAACCTGATCTATGCTTGCGTTTATTCCTTGTTTCTGCAGAATAAAATAGTTGCCTCGACCTCTAGTCATTTGATATATTTTCGTTTTGGGGAGAAAGTCTCGGAAGGCTTGCTTGATGCATGCATGGAGGAGCATTAATTAATATAACGCATTTTCGGTAGAATATGACCGACGAGGATGCAAAGGCGACGGCTCATGCACGAACCTTGGACCCCAAATAACTTGTGCAAAGGTTTTGGGCAACGAATCTTATCTGTTTTTGACGAGCAAGTTTAGGTGAAGGATATGGTTCGGCTGTCCATGCGAGTATCTCACAGATGCAGAAGTAGGGCAACGAAGGGACATTAGTACAGCATGGCGAAGTGCTTCGCTTGTTACTCGCAAAAGAGAAAAAAAAAAGTGTTTCGCTTGTTGCTATCATAGGATGCCTTGCTTGAAGTATGTCGTCCACGAGTTATAGTGCTTGCATTAGTCACGACCTTGCGCATTGTCAGCTATAATAGAAATGGATGGAAATGAAATGGGGCATATATGCAGACGATAACGTTATGCACGTAAAAAGGAATAGTAATGTTATGGTATAAATAGATCCATTTATGTAAATCACGGTTTACAAAGGAGTTTTGCATTAGTGACAGAAGAGCCCATGATAAACTACCATTATACTCCTTCCGTTAAACAATATAAGCATTTCTTGATTTCGATCAAAGTAAAATTGTTTAAACTTTGACAAATACTATATTAGAAAATACATCATTTCAAATAAAAATTACTTATTATGATAGTTACTTATTTAATCTGATTAGGATTATTGCCTACTTGAGGATTTAGAGAATTTTTTTATTAATATACCTTTTAAAAAATAATTTAATATAAATATCACACAGAATGACGATTTGGCAAAAATGACTCATTGTCGTATGTGCCGCATACAAAATTCGCATTTCGTATGAGGCTCATCTGTGCCACGCCAGTTGGTGCGTGCCACGGTGGAGAAAAAGTTGGCCACGGTGGAAGAAAGGGACACATATGAATTTCGTACGTGCCTCATACGAAATGAATAGTATCTTCGTACGAGGCACGTACAAAATTCATCTGTGCCAAATTTTGGCACTGCATTTGATCCATTTCACACATAAGTTTAGCAAAATTTGTAGACCGATTTACTAGAAATTCCAAAGTACAAAATAGAGCATATATTCTATAATTTTTAATTCAATGAAGTTCCTATATATTTAGTATGTAGAAACAAGAGTAATTGAATGTGTCATTAAGCAATACGATCACATTTCTGCACGCTTGTAAAATGTATTCAGTTTTGTTTTTTTGTTTAGAAACACTTGGAGTTTGAATTTGTAGAAACGTTCATAAAAGTTATTTTAATGTAAGTTTTTTTGAGTATAAAAAATAAGTTACCAATATATTTTATGGGAGTTTAATGTGAGCTACAAATTTTTTAAAATCATATTGCGATAACAATCGCATTGCTTGTAAAAGTATAGAATCAATTGTACTAAAATTAAAAAGCTCGGCGGCGGTTACATGAAATGAAATTACATAGTTTTGAAGATATGTGCATGTTGTTTGCCACTCTACTACTACAGTACATGAGGCAAAATGTCACGCCCGGTCATCGTAAAGATGAACAGACGCTAATCACATGTACGCCAGGATCAGTTGAATCGTACATGCGTCGACGAAAGTGAAATACCATTACATTGTCATGTTCGATTACATAAATAGTCTTACAGTATGACCCGAAGGTCTACAAATACAAACCACATCTATTACAACACTAAACAGTTCATTACTACAGAAAGCAAGATAGGAAAGCGGGGCTTCATCTCCACAGGCAGCCGTTGCGCGTATGGTCGCCAGCCTAGGCCAAGTCCTCCGGATTGACGAAGAAATCCTCCGGTGCAGCTTCTTCTTCTTCATATTCTAATGGAAAATTAAACGCTTGAGTACATAGAGTACTTAGCAAGTGCGGGAAGAGAATGACATGAATGGCTAGAGCAAGGAAAGGCCAAATATGGCTTAGCACTATGCTTAGAACCTATCCTTAGCTTCCAATTATCAATATCATAATCCAATAAATAATCAACACATGATTAATGATAATGAAAGTACTTGAATCATAATGAACCATCATTTCCCAACCATAGACTAATTATGAACTGGCCCCAAGCCGCTCTTGTCCGTGAGCACGGCTGTCATGACAGTTTTACCAAATCTCTGCAGGGAGTGTACCCTTTCCCCACAAGCAGTGATTTCATCCCCTGTTGCCAGGTGGACTAGCGAACCTCCCCGAATGCCCGTGGTAGCTAACCACATTTCACACTTCCTTTGGTGTGAGGCTAGGAGATCACTATATGGTCTTCACAAAGGTACTCCCGACTAGTGCTAGCCCTCTAAGGTTTCCACCACTGAGGATTCTCGGAGTAACCCTCCGCCCCAGAGCTCCCTCTTGAGCCTTGCGGTTCCAAGAGCAGATCACCCGCCTCATTCCCCGCACCATCCAACCACTAGCAGTTCATCGGAGAAACATAATTAAATGACCAAGCTGCCCCATCTCAGTCTCGTAGTGGTACTATAAAGCTTAGTGGCTTCCTCCATAAACCGGTCCTTAGAATCCAGTGGTAACAAACCCCAATCCCGGGTCTCATGCAAAATGCACCATACCAAAACTAACCAACCACCAGATTCCTATCCACTAACATTATGTATATTCATCTCCAAATTAAAGTAACCATAAAGTTGAGCATAGAACATTTGTATGAAATCCCAATCCCAACATCTAAGCATGGCTAAGCATAAATAAAGCCTATCTACTTCCCACCCCATTACAGGTAACAAGGAATAGTAAGGAACAGGGCATGTAAACATGAAGTAGGACATCAATTTAATTAGCATGCAACTAGCTAAATCCCTAGAACTGGAGCAAAATGGTCAAGGGCACTTGCCTTCGTTGAAGACTTGAGTGTTGTTGAAGTCCTGGTCTTGGAGGTTAAGATTAGGGTCGTAGAACGACTCTAGATATATACCAAGCATGGCAGAATAGAATAAAGCTAAATAAGTAAAGGCACGCAAAACAATACATCACACATACACATAAGCACAAAATCCTACACTAATGCGTCCCTACGAGGTATTTATCACTTAACATGGCCAAAGTATGCATTTTATATTTTTCCTACAATTTTGGGGTTTTATTATAGCCTAAAACAATTTTTATTGAATTTTCTATAGCAAAAATGTATTTTAAAACATTTATATTAAATATTCCATGGACCAAATATATTTTATCTGAACACTACAATTAATTTACAGCATAAAATAGATTATAACAATTTTTCATAACATTCCTACACTTAATTACCATTTTTATCTAATTTCTACACCTCAAATACAATTAAAAACCCTATTCAGCAAATAAATAAAAGTCCAGGGGCTAAATAAATAGTTTTCTACACTGTACAGGGTCTAAATACATTATTCTACAAAATTACCGGGGTTAGAATGCTTAATTAAATGATTAAAACCAATTTTTAGGGATCCAGGGGCTAGTCTGTGATTTCTAAGGGCTAGATTCGAATTACAGAGAAGTACAGGGGGTAGCAACTAAGTTTCCAGGGGCCTGGGTGCAATTCCGGCGGCGGGAAAAAGGGGATTCGATGTGGGCCGTCGGTTTTAAAATGGACGCACGAGATTTAAAATAACGAACTGGTACGATCTTCTAATCGTGGCCGTTCGGTCGAAACCGATGGCAGGGAAGCGGCCACGTCGCCCCTAACCGGCGCACGCGCGCGGCGCGGCGGCGCCTGACGGTTGCCGGCGGCGACCTCGCCGGAGATCACCCAAACGGCGATTCTTACGCCAATTCTATGCGCTAAGGACATGAACCGAGAGTGGAGGAGTAGGGGAACTCACCTAGGAGGTTCTCAGGGCGCGAAATCGATCGGAAGACAGTCGGCGACGAGGAATGGCGGCGGAGCTCGACGGTGAACGGTGAAGCAGCGGTGCACCGGCGATCTCCCTAAGCTACGATGTCCAGGATGCTCCTGGGGGTGCAGCAACCGTGTTAGGCCGAGAATGGAGGGGAGAAGGGGGTTGCACCGACGGGAACACGAGCGTCGAGGAGACTCACCGGCGGTGAAGAGCTAGGGTTAGAGAGAGCTCGGGAGAGGGGGAAAATGGGGGCGTCGGCTCCTCTTAAGCGCAGAGGGGGGTGCGGTTGTGGCGCTCGGCCAGAATTGGAGCGGGGGGGAGTGGTTCCGAGGGAGGGGGAGAAGTGGGCGTGGGGTGGACGCGGCGGTTGCGCGCGGGAAGAGGGAAGGCGACGGTTGCGCCCTGGAGGTGATGACAGGCGGGCCCGGGATGGCAGCGGGAGAGAGAGGAGGGAGGCGCGGGATTCGGCTGGGCCGCAGGAGGGGGAAAGGGGATTGGGCCAGGGGGAAAGATTCGGCCCAAAAGGGGGTTTTAATTCTTTTCCTTTTTCTTTTTCATTTCTTTTCTTTTGATTTGAATTCAAATTCAAATTCAAACGTTTGCTACACGCTTGCACTTCAAAAATTCACACAAAAATGCAGGCTACAATGATCAAGGATTTGAGCAAATTTTTGTACATAAAATATGGGTGTTACAACTCTACCCCCCTCAAAAGGAATCTCGCCCTCGAGATTCGGACGTTCTAAGAGAATAGATGAGGGAAATCCGCCTTGAGAGTTTCTTCCCTTTCCCATGTTGCTTCTGCCTCTGAATGATGCTTCCATTGCACTTTACACATGCGAATGACTTTGTTTCTTGTGATCTTTTCCAGTGTCTCAAGTATCTTGACAGGCTGCTCCACATAAGACAGATCTTCTTGTACATCCACTGCTTCCATTGGCAATTGCTCTTCAGGCACCCTTAGGCACTTCTTAAGCTGCGACACATGGAACACATTGTGCACATCTGCCAGGTGTGGCGGAAGCTCAAGCTGATAAGCCACTTCACCACGTCGTTCCAGTATCTTGAACGGACCAATGTAATGAGGTGACAACTTGCCTCTTACTTTGAATCTTCTCAATCCTCTCATAGGTGACACCTTCAAGTACACATAGTCACCAACTTCAAATGTGAGATCACGTCTTCGAGTATCCGCATAACTCTTCTGTCTTGTTTGAGCTGCCTTTAGATTCTTCCGAATTTCTTGTACTTGTCTTTCAGCCTCTTGCAACACGTCAGGCCCAAAGACTTGACTTTCCCCAGTTTGATTCCAAAACAACGGTGTCCTACATTTTCGCCCATACAATGCTTCAAAAGGAGACATCTTCAAACTGGCTTGATAACTGTTGTTGTAAGAGAATTCGGCATATGGCAGATTCTTATCCCAACTTTTGCTATTCTTTAAAGCACACGCTCTCAACATGTCTTCTAATATCTGGTTGGTGCGTTCTGTCTGACCATCAGTTTGAGGATGATACGCCGAACTGAAATTTAGACGGGTATCCATTGATTCATGCAACTTCTGCCAGAATCTTGAGGTGAATTGGGTGCCTCTGTCTGAAATGATCTTCTTAGGAACTCCATGTAAACATACAATCCTGGAGATGTACAGTTCCACCAACTTGGGAACATTGTAGGTCTCTTTCACAGGAATAAAGTGAGCAACTTTAGTTAGACGGTCCACAATAACCCATATAGAATCATATCCAGACTGTGTTCTTGGTAGTCCCACAATGAAATCCATAATAATTTCTTCCCATTTCCATTCTGGCACTTTGATTGGTTGCAATAACCCTGCTGGTCTTTGATGTTCCGCCTTAATCAATTGACATGTATCACATATGGCCACATATTCTGCTACATCCCGTTTCATTCCATGCCACCAATATCGATCTTTAAGGTCTTGATACATGTTTGTGCTTCCGGGATGAATGGAGTATGATGAGTCATGAGCTTCTCTTAATATCAACCCTTTAATCTCCTTGATATTTGGGACACAAATCCTCTTTCCGAGCCATAAGGTTCCTTGTTCATCCTCTCTAAAGTTCGGAGCTTTTCCTTTCTTCATCAACTGTTTGATCTCCTTGACCTTCTCATCATTCTTTTGCCCTTCTCGTATATCACGTTCAAGGGTTGAGTCCACTTCCATAGCAACTGCTTCAGTGCTAGACACTAGACATAGGTTTAACCTTGCAAACTCTTCACATAACTGGGGTTGAAGAGCTTGTACTGACAAGTTATTGCTTTGTCCCTTCCTGCTTAGAGCATCAGCGACTACATTAGCCTTGCCTGGATGGTAGTTGATTCCCACATCAAAATCATTTATTAACTCCAACCAACGACGTTGCCTGAGATTAAGATCCGGTTGTGTGAATATGTATTTCAAGCTCTTGTGATCTGTGTATATCTCAGTCCTTTTTCCCATCAAGTAGTGTCTCCATATCTTCAAAGCATGAACAACAGCTGCCAATTCCAAATCATGTGTTGGATAGTTCCTCTCATGTTTCCGAAGTTGTCTTGAAGCGTAGGCCACAACATATCCTCCTTGCATTAAGACACATCCTAAACCATGACCAGAAGCATCACAATAGACCACAAACTCCTTCTGCATATCAGGCATTACCAATACCGGTGCGCTGGTTAACCTCTTCTTCAACTCGGCAAAGCTTACTTCACATTCGGGGGTCCACTTGAAAGCAACTCCTTTCTCAAGCAACTTGGTTAGTGGTCAAGAGATCTTTGAAAATCCCTCGATGAATCGCCGATAGTAACCAGCCATACCCAAGAATCTTCGTATATCATGCACACCCTCGGGTGTTTCCCACTTAAGAACATCTACCACTTTGCCTGGATCTACTGCTATACCTCCTTCGGATATGACATGTCCCAAAAATGATACCTCCTTTAGCCAAAACTCACACTTACTAAGTTTAGCATACAGTTGATGTTGGCGAAGCTTCTGTAGGGCCATCCTGAGGTGCTCCTCATGCTCTTCTTCAGTCTTGGAGTAGATAAGTATGTCATCGATGAATACCACTATGAACTTGTCCAAGTACTCCATGAATACCTTGTTCATAAGATACATAAAATATGTCGGAGCATTGGTCAGTCCAAACGACATAACTGTATACTCATATAATCCATATAGGGAGACAAATGTCGTCTTGGGAATATCCGACGGTCTAATCTTCAGTTGATGGTAGCCCGAACGAAGATCAATCTTGGAAAACACACATGCTCCTCTCAACTGATCAAACAAATCTTCAATCCTTGGTAGCGGGTATTTATTCTTGATTGTTACCTCATTTAAGGCGCGGTAATCCACACACAACCTTTGAGTTCCATCCTTCTTAGGTACAAATATGACTGGTGCTCCCCAAGGCGATGAGCTAGGACGAATATATCCTTTTCCCAATAATTCCTCAATATGATCCTTTAGTTCAGCTAATTGTTTAGCATCCATTCTATATGGCCTCTTATATATTGGGGCCGTTCCAGGTACTAGTTCAATGATAAATTCAATCTCTCGATCAGGGGGCATACCTGGTAAGTCATCTGGGAATACATCCGGAAATTCCTTCACAACCCTGATATCTTTGGTACTCTCAAGATGATTGAGTTGTACTACTGTCTCTTATGTCTGATCTGGCTTAAATTCCACTGTAGTGCCATCCGGATGTGTTAAGCAGACTGTTCTAGTTGCACAATGAATTACTCCTTGATTCTTCGTCAACCAGTCCATTCCCAGAATGATATCTAATCCTTGTGAGTCCAACACTATTAGGTTGGCCCAAAAGACTACCCCCCTTATGCTTATACTCACTTTTCGGCATAGATGCCTTGCCACCATCTCTCCTCCAGGAGAGTTTATCAATAATGGCCCATTCAAGAATGTAACTACCATGTCGTGCTTCTTTATGAAATCCTTGGATATAAATGAATGTGTAGCACCCGAATCAAACAATATGGTGGCGGAATGGGAGTTAACAGAAAACATACCGATCACCACATCAGGCGCTTCCTGTGCTTGTTCCAGAGTCACATGGTTGACACGACCAGTTGGGTTCTGTTGCTTCTTTGGACAACTGTTGGCATAGTGTCCCCATTCTCCGCACTTGTAACATTGTACTCCCGCAGCATTATTTGGGCCCTTGTTGCCTCCTGATTGGTTTCTTGGGGGTTGGCCATTTGGACGGTTAGCTGGAGCTGAAGGGCGGGGTGGCTGCATCTGCTGACGTGGGGGTTGCATCGGCTGGCGTGGTGGCTGCTGCTGTTGCTGCTGCTGCTGCTGCTGCTGCTGTCGCATTTGGTGGTTGTAGGGAGTGGGTGGCCTGTAGTTGGAGTTTGGAAACCTCTGTCCCGAGTAGTTCATGGGACGAGTCATTTGGTTTGCAGGCGGAGGGTTAAGACGGGGGCGCACATTGCTGCTAGAGGCATGTGCCATAGTCAACTTCCTTTTTCTTTCTTCATCATCTAGTTCCTTCTTAGTCCTCTCCACTTCAAAAGCTTTGTCAACCAGCTTCTGAAAGTCGCCGTAGTCGCTGGAAGACATGGCGAACTTTAACTCCTTGTCCAACCCATTCTTGAAGCGGAATTGTTTCTTAGAGTCAGTGTCCACATCGGTTGGAGCATAGCGGGACAACTGGGTGAATGCATTCAAATAGGCCCTCACAGTCATACGGCCTTGCTTTAACATCAGGAACTCTTCACGTCTTGCTTGTATTTCTCCTTCTGGCACAAAGTGATTGCAGAAGTTAGTCCTGAATTCTTCCCAAGTAATGCTTTCTGGATCCCAGTGGGCTTCAGTAAAGGCAGTCCACCAGTCGGCTGCCGGTCCTTGGAGTTGATGGGAGGCTAGTAGCACCTTCTCCCTTCCTTCACAGTGGATGAGCCTCAGCTTGCTTTCAACGGTACGGAGCCAATCATCGGCATCCATGGGTTCGGTAACGGTGGCGAAAGTGGGTGGATGAGTGTTCAGGAAGTCCCTAAGGAAGGACCTAGGTGGAAAAGGTGGTGGTGGCGGAAGGTTGTAGTTTGGTGGTGGTGGGGGTGGGACTTGCTGCAGGTTGGTGACAATCTGAGTGAGATTGTTAAATAGCTGGGTTTGGATGGCCATCATCTGCTGCATTTGTTGTGCGGCTGAGGCCCCTCAGGCACCCCTACCATTCCATCCAGGCACACCTCCAAGTCCTTCATCTTGGGGCACAGCACCCCTTCCACGACCTCTACCTCTACCTCTTCCAGACATCTGTGTAGGGAAGAATTGAAATTTTAGAACAATAGATAAGATATAGAAGGGTACGCTATGGCAACGGTCCCAACTACATGCATCAAGGGAGACACATATATATATATAAAGCAAGCAAATTCATTAACCAACTAGTGCGGATGTGGACAAGATGCTAACGCATTCCACAACTCGCACGACACACTAACAAGCCTATATACAAATGACATGGATGTGGACAGGATGCCGAAGCATTCCACAACTCATGTCGCACACACACACAACACAAAGCAAACTACTAGCATAACAACATAAACGACACAACTCAAGACTAGGGAGGGCGTAGCTACACGCTCCTACAAACTAAGGATAACTGTCCTGAGTCGTCCAGCGGGGAAACGAGTCCACTCCTACTCGTCGGAGTCCTCCTCAACCTCCATCTCCGGGTCTTCTTCTTCTGAGTCTTCTCTTGAGTTCTCGGGGGAGTTCATGCGGCGGTCCGGAGAGTTCGGGTCCCAAGGCTCCATGTCCGAAGCGTACTGAAGAGAGTTAGGATCAGCTGCAGTGATCCTCGCGTAGCGTCGGCGAAGTCGCTCGTAGCGGTCAACCAGGTCCCTGCTATCCTGTAGCTCCTGCTGACAACGCTGGAGTCGCGAAGACAACTCCACAACGTCGTCCACCAGCCTCTCGCACTGGGGGTGAGTCAAGTGCCCCTCGACGTCACGTACAGTGAAGGTGGTCGTGCCACTAGGGCGCTGAGGGGTGTACGCGTGCTCCGTGCACCCAAGAAGGAACCTGTGGGCGTGGCTCCAGTAGGTGGTCGCCTCCCACGTGGCGTCCTCCTCAGCTGCACGCTGGGAGCTCCTCCAAGCCGGAGAGAAGTGAGAGTGCAGCAGCTCCGAGTCGTAGTAGACGGCCAGCTGAGAACTCCACTCTAGTCCACCAGTATAGGGTGCAAAGACCCTAGTGGTGTGGTAGACCAGACGAACACGGTACTCACGGTACCCCCCAGCTCGAAGAAGAGAGCGAAGACGGACACGCATCCTCGAAGCAGCACTCCCAGTTGAGAACAGCGTCGTCTCCCTCCTGGGGGTGTAGGGTGCGGAGCGACTGGCTAGGGCGTGGCGTGGAACACGACCCCCAGTCGACTTACGAGCCGTCTGCTTGGTTCGCGCCATCTACAAACATTTGAAAAGAAGAGAGTGAGATCAATAATCCATAAATTAAATTAGAATAAAGCAAATAGCACAGCAAGATAAGAAGCACAAGGTTTGAGATAGAGAGCACAAAATTTTGGAAATACTATTTCATAAGAAAATAGTATAGTCCTTAATTTTCGGCCACTTCTAACTAGGCTTGCGTCCTACAGGCAACACGGCCCTGATACCACTTTGTCACGCCCGGTCATCGTAAAGATGAACAGACGCTAATCACATGTACGCCAGGATCAGTTGAATCGTACATGCGTCAACGAAAGTGAAATACCATTACATTGCCATGTTCGATTACATAAATAGTCTTACAGTATGACCCGAAGGTCTACAAATACAAACCACATCTATTACAACACTAAACAGTTCATTACTACAGAAAGCAAGATAGGAAAGCGGGGCTTCATCTCCACAGGCAGCCGTTGCGCGTATGGTCGCCAGCCTAGGCCAAGTCCTCCGGATTGACGAAGAAATCCTCCGGTGCAGCTTCTTCTTCTTCTTCATATTCTAATGGAAAATTAAACGCTTGAGTACATAGAGTACTCAGCAAGTGCGGGAAGAGAATGACATGAATGGCTAGAGCAAGGAAAGGCCAAATATGGCTTAGCACTATGCTTAGAACCTATCCTTAGCTTCCAATTATCAATATCATAATCCAATAAATAATCAACACATGATTAATGATAATGAAAGTACTTGAATCATAATGAACCATCATTTCCCAACCATAGACTAATTATGAACTGGCCCCAAGCCGCTCTTGTCCGTGAGCACGGCTGTCATGACAGTTTTACCAAATCTCTGCAGAGAGTGTACCCTTTCCCCACAAGCAGTGATTTCATCCCCTGTTGCCAAGTGGACTAGCGAACCTCCCCGAATGCCCGTGGTAGCTAACCACATTTCACACTTCCTTTGGTGTGAGGCTAGGAGATCACTACATGGTCTTTACAAAGGTACTCCCGACTAGTGCTAGCCCTCTAAGGTTTCCACCACTGAGGATTCTCGGAGTAACCCTCCGCCCCAGAGCCCCCTCTTGAGCCTTGCGGTTCCAAGAGCAGATCACCCGCCTCATTCCCCGCACCATCCAACCACTAGCAGTTCATCGGGAGAAACCTAATTAATTGACCAAGCTGCCCCATCTCAGTCTCGTGGTGGTACTATAAAGCTTAGTGGCTTCCTCCATAAACCGGTCCTTAGAATCCAGTGGTAACAAATCCCAATCCCGGGTCTCGTGCAAAATGCACCATACCAAAACTAACCAACCACCAGATTCCTATCCACTAACATTATGTATATTCATCTCCAAATTAAAGTAACCATAAAGTTGAGCATAGAACATTTGTATGAAATCCCAATCCCAACATCTAAGCATGGCTAAGCATAAATAAAGCCTATCTACTTCCCACCCCATTTCAGGTAACAAGGAATAGTAAGGAACAGGGCATGTAAACATGAAGTAGGACATCAATTTAATTAGCATGCAACTAGCTAAATCCCTAGAACTGGAGCAAAATGGTCAAGGGCACTTGCCTTCGTTGAAGACTTGAGTGTTGTTGAAGTCCTGGTCTTGGAGGTTAAGATTAGGGTCGTAGAACGACTCTAGATATATACCAAGCATGGCAAAATAGAATAAAGCTAAATAAGTAAAGGCACGCAAAACAATACATCACACATACACATAAGCACAAAATCCTACACTAATGCGTCCCTACGAGGTATTTATCACTTAACATGGCCAAAGTATGCATTTTATATTTTTCCTACAATTTTGGGGTTTTATTATAGCCTAAAACAATTTTTATTGAATTTTCTATAGCAAAAATGTATTTTAAAACATTTATATTAAATATTCCATTTACCAAATATATTTTATCTGAACACTACAATTAATTTACAGCATAAAATAGATTATAACAATTTTTCATAACATTCCTACACTTAATTACCATTTTTATCTAATTTCTACACCTCAAATACAATTAAAAACCCTATTCAGCAAATAAATAAAAGTCCAGGGGCTAAATAAATAGTTTTCTACACTGTACAGGGTCTAAATACATTATTCTACAAAATTACCGGGGTTAGAATGCTTAATTAAATGATTAAAACCAATTTTTAGGGATCCAGGGGCTAGTCTGTGATTTCTGAGGGCTAGATTCGAATTACAGAGAAGTACAGGGGGTAGCAACTAAGTTTCTAGGGGCCTCGGTGCAATTCCGGCGGCGGGAAAAAGGGGATTCGATGTGGGCCGTCGGTTTTAAAATGGACGCACGAGATTTAAAATAACGAACCGGTACGATCTTCTAATCGTGGCCGTTCGGTCGAAACCGACGGCAGGGAAGCGGCCACGTCGCCCCTAACCGGCGCACGCGCGCGGCGCGGTGGCGACCTCGCCGGAGATCACCCAAACGGCGATTCTTACGCCAATTCTATGCGCCAAGGACATGAACCGAGAGTGGAGGAGTAGGGGAACTCACCTAGGAGGTTCTCGGGGCGCGAAATCGATCGGAAGACGGTCAGCGACGAGGAATGGCGGCGCAGCTCGACGGTGAACGGTGAAGCAGCGGTGCACCAGCGATCTCCCTAAGCTACGATGTCCGGGATGCTCCTGGGGGTGCAGCAACCGTGTTAGGCCGAGAATGGAGGGGAGAAGGGGGTTGCACCGACGGGAACACGAGCGCCGAGGAGAATCACCGGCGGTGAAGAGCTAGGGTTAGAGAGAGCTCGGGAGAGGGGGAAAATGGGGGCGTCGGCTCCTCTTAAGCGCAGAGGGGGGTGCGCTTGTGGCGCTCGGCCGGAATTGGAGCGGGGGGGAGTGGTTCCGAGGGAGGGGGAGAAGTGGGCGCGGGGTGGACGCGGCGATTGCGCGCAGGAAGAGGGAAGGCGACGGTTGCGCCCTGGAGGTGATGACAGGCGGGCCCGGGATAGCAGCGGGAGAGAGGGGAGGGGGGCGCGGGATTCGGCTGGGCCGCGGGAGGGGGAAAGGGGATTGGGCCAGGGGGAAAGATTCGGCCCAAAAGGGGGTTTTAATTCTTTTCCTTTTTCTTTTTCATTTCTTTTCTTTTGATTTGAATTCAAATTCAAATTCAAACGTTTGCTACACGCTTGCACTTCAAAAATTCACACAAAAATGCAGGCTACAATGATCAAGGATTTGAGCAAATTTTTGTACATAAAATATGGGTGTTACACAAAACATATGTACACATATTTTTGGAAGAAAATATAAAATAGGTAATACAAATGGCGTGTGTACACATTTGATCCTAACACGCCTTAGTTGAGTTAAACGCCGAGCATAGTTTACCCAATTTGCTACTGAGTGCAACGGGGGTAAAATATTCGGACCGGCTTCTTTTGCGCGACGAGCTCTCTCGCGCATGCGTTCTCGCTCAGCCTCTCATGCTTGTGCTGCGACGGGTTCCTCCTCTGCAGCTTTGTGATCTCACTCTGCGAACCATTGTCGAATTTCTTCTTGCCTCTTGCGACGACGCTCCTCCTATTCAGCTTTATTCCTCCTCTCTTGCTCTATTCTTTCATCCCACTCTATTTCTTCTTTGAACTTCCAATATGCATGTCGAGCCATTCTCTGAACCTCCTCGACGTCTTTTGCCGATTGTTCCTGGTCGATGTAGTTCCTGAAGTCGCAAAGAGGTGGTGGTGACTCCACAAATTTTTGCACAAAAGATTAGATTGTATAGCATTCATAAAAACTAAAATAATGTTGCATATTACCTGTTTTCTACCACCTGGAAGAAATGGGCACGTTATGTGAGGAGGATCGTACTCGTAGTTATCGCACATCCAAAGTCGATAATCATACGAGTAACCAGGTCGAAGATCTCTTACAAACCTACAATCAGTGCCACAAAAACACATTGGAGGTTGTAATCCTTTAGGGATTGGAACATTTTCTCTATTTATGGGTGGTAAGTTCTCGTCCATGGTACTAAAGTATATGGAATGATTGTAGTGAGTGTGTGTTGAAGCTATTAGCGGAGTGAGTGTTATATGGACGAACGGATGATGGTGTATGGACCTAGTGTACGAGAAATTTCATCCCTGAGATGGATAAGTGTGAACAAACATTTCACGTGGTCTGATATGAAGCAGTGCAATTTCGTTTTTCTCTTGTACGAGATTCACCTGACATGGAGCACTGCAATTTCGTTTTTCTCTTGTACGAGATTTTCCCAACATGGAGCAGTGCAATTTCATTTTTCTATTGTACGAGATTCGCGTGCCATGGATCTGGTCATGTCGTGGATAAGTTTCACGTGAGTTTTTGTCGTATTTTATGTAGATAAGATTCGTCTTACAAGATTCCTCTCACAAGTTAAAAAGTAGTATGGCGAGTCGCAAAGTAGGAAGATGACAAAGTAATTTTAACAAACTTTTCATTTGAAATATACTTGTTATACATGGGAACCATACTTCTGATACATATGAAACATACTTCTAATACATGCGAAACATATTTTGCTACTTCGCTATTACTTGTGATGCGGACAGTTGCAAGACATGTTATTGCAAACGTCGTTTTCATCCTCATCATTCGTCTGATTTGTACCAGGATAAAGTTCCATTTGTCGAAGTTCCATTTCAGCTAGTTCACCCACCAAATCTTGATTGCGACGTTGTACATGTCTAATGTACTCTCGAGTAGCCTCAATAGGTGGTGGATCAACTCAGTGTGTATATCCAAAGTTTTCATCATCATAGTAAGCCTAAAACCAAAAGTATTGTTGGTAAAACAGCATATATGAAAGATGTTTTGAAAATGATATTTAGTACTTACTCCACCAACAGGACAACGAAAGAAACGACGACCGTTGTCGTCTCCTTCGTCCATCATTTGGACAATCCAATCCAGGTGACAACCACACTTAGGCCACTCTTGTTTGATGTCATCGTATGGTCATAGTGGATTAAATGGGCCAAAATCACTCTTAATAAAAAGCGGGAACTCATCTAATGGTGGTTCATACCAAGTTGGACCTCCCATCAAGTAATTTTCAGGCATTGCTCTAAAGTTTCCACCTCCTCTTGTACCACGACTTGTACTCGCCATTGTTTCACCTCCACGCCTACCTTGACCTCTACTCGTCATTGTTGGCGTGAAGAACACAAGGACGCACGAGTAGTCGTATTTATATAGGGCGATGAGTGCAATGTCATTCTTCTCTTGTACGAGATTCGCCTGCAATGTCGTTCTTCTCTTGTACAAGATTCGCCTAACATGTATCTATTGATGTCGTGGATAAGATTCGTCTGACACGATAAATTGTAATGTCATTCTTTTCTTGAATGAGATTCGCCTAGCATGTATCTATTGATGTAGTGGATAAAATTCGCCTAACACGATAAAGTGCATTGTCGTTTATATAAAAAAAATGATTGAAGCATGAAAGATATAGTGCATAAAGAAAACATAACATAGTTCTACTACAATATAACACACACATACATGGGTACACATTACTAATGTCTACCATGCCTGTTGTCGAACCTATGCGCAACATTCACATGAGCCCGGTCGTAAGACACGCGCGAAGGAGTTGGCCTCCTCCGTCGCGGCTGAACAGGCGCGGGTGTCTCGAACTGCTGTGAAGGTTGAGTCGGAATGGGAGTACCATCCAACTGCGATGCAGGAACTGTATCCTGCTGCGGCATGTCCACCGGGTAGTCGTCGATCTAGAAAGGTGAAGCTGGAGGACAACCGTGGTGCGTCTGTGAGCCAGAAAGAATAGTATCATAGTCTGTTATGCCCTCTCGTGCATTGGCATAACATATATAGTTAGCAAGTTCATTGTGTCCATTATGTATTTAAGTAGCAAACTCGTTGCACGTCATACCTGCGCCCATGTCTGGCACATGTGTCGACGGGCCAGCCAAGTCCGAAGAAGGAACCCAAGAAGGTATCTGTGCCGACGGGTCTGAAAAATCCCAACTAGGTACCTGTGGTGGATACGCTTGGGGGCTAAGCAGCAGGTACCTATGTGGACGGGTCTGGAGCCCAAGCATCAGGTGCCTGTGTGGATGGGCCTGGAGCCTAAGCAGGCACCTGTGTGGAGGGGCCTGGGACCCAAGCAGGTACCTGCGTGGACGGGCCTGCAACCGAAGTAGGTACTTTTGTGGAGGTCCCTGTAGAAGATATATGAACAGAAATATTAATTTAATGGAAATATGTGAAGTTAAATAATAATTGCATATCTGCTGTGCTGGGATGCCTAACATTCCGTGCGGTCAGAACTGTAGTGTCTTGTGCACATGATTGTGCATAAGAAGCCAACTTCAGACCCTCTTTCGCGTGGCTGTATATCCTCTGCAGCATGTGCACCATCTCTGACAAACTCATCGATATCCCCTGCCTCAATCGTTGTAGTCCAGTTGAGGACTCTGCAAGAACCTGAAGGAACCGATTCATCTTCACAAGCGCGAAGTGATTGGTCGTACAACAATTAATTAGTAATCTTTAATGAAAATAACATTATAAAGCATTGCAAATGTACTTCAAAGAATTCGATCTTACCGCCATTGAAGAAGCTTCATCTCTATGACGTGTATACGTATCTGTCACCGAGGGTACGTGCGTCTGTCGCTCGACTGGTGTGTGTGCGAGAAAAACTCGTGTCCGAGGAAGGTACCACTGTTAGTACTCATCGTAAACGGCCTGTGAGAACGATTGTGTCTCCTGAACAACCTCGTATAATGCAGTCGTCCATTGTAGGAGCTACGGATGCATGTGCTGCAACCAAAGTCCCGGCGCCGAGGTACCCTTACGATGGTACCTGCAGGACAAATAATTACATTAATATTTCAGAATTATTGTTTTCAAGAGATATGAGGGGAATTACTTATGTATGCACCGCAGAAGGCATAGTAGAATGTGGAAGTACTAGAAATGCCTGGTGTAGGCCAAACTGACGCAACACTCGGTGTGGTGCGTACTCCTCCACGTAGATATCGTACATCAGTGGTTTCCTTGTAAGCCAGTAATCTGAGTCTCTGTAGCATAGATACGAAAGTCCCCTCGATGCTCGACGATTGTGCTCCTCCATAACATACGGTGTCCAGCGCACGTCCTCGTCCGCGTCTAACCGATCAAACTCCTTGACGAACCCTTGGTACACCTTGTGCATCTGCTTGTTACTCCACTCACGTTGCTTAAAGAACAAATGATGTCACATTACTATATTATTATAATCGTAAATAATATGAATGCACTTAAAATATAACCGTACCTGTCGGCGCACCCAAAAAGTACCCATCGTAGGGCCATCATCCGGTGTCTCACTGTACTCGTCATCATCGTATGGTGCCGGGTGCACTTGCGGCCGACCTATCATGAACCGCTCGTATACCCATAGCTGTAGAAGTAGAGGACAACCAGCTAGTACTGCGTTACCACGAGCCTTCGTGCAAGCGTCAGAAATTCCTCTGTACGTGGCCACCAACATAGTCGAACCCCAACTGTACTGAGGCATCTCCTGGGGTGTGGACTCTGCTATCTGTCGAGCAAACAGAATCAGGTGTCTGTCCATGGAGTCACCGTGCGTGTTGGTGAACATTATTGCACCAAACGGCCACAACAAGTATGCCTCCAAGTATCTAGTAACAGTGGCATCATTGGCGTGTGGATGCATAGTATCCACCTACAATTTGAAAACGAAAAGTTGTAAGTTTCATTTAAATTACATATTAACATTAAAAGGTTCATTTGCATCAAAATAATACTTAAATAGTATGAAACAGTACCTCGTAGTACGTCAACCACTTTTTTGTCAGACCATGGTGTTGGTCGTTGTGAAGTGGAGAAACAAGCTCAGCCGCAGGGTGTCGTGCCACATCCTGGAACCGCGCGGCATCTATGCATGCCAGGTGGGTGAGTCCTCAGGGGCGCAAATAGGGGCACCTGCGATAGGATGATCCAACAATAAAAACACGTCCTCTAGTGTGACGGTAATCTCCCCACACGGCAAGTGAAATGTGTGGATCTCTAGCCTCCAACAATCAGTCAAAGCTGACAGCAGGGCTCTGTCGAGGTTGAAATGGTACTTTCGGTCATCACGATCAAACAGCCTCTCCTCAAGCAGCCTACATATTGGAAGCAGCCCAACTGCACTCAACCTGTTCACACCAAGCAATAAATTAATATCTACATATGATAAAATAATTTTTATTATTATATTCACAGAAACACGTACCTGAGAATCCATCTATCGTCTAACTTCCAAAACTTAGAAGGCAGTTGAGGACGAAGAACGGGCAGATCCTCACCTCGCCAAAGTCGGAAACCTTGGTGTGTTATATCAATTCGAAATTGAAGTAACTCAGGACATTGTCATTGTTCTGCAGTCATACCTACATATGACAAGGAAAACATTAATAGGATGAAAAACATGAAAAACATATTCAAATGAACAACGTGGACAACATATTCAATTAAGAAACATGAACAACATATTCATAACATTACATATGGCAATGTTCGATACAACACAGCTCACTTAACGTACACTTACAAATTCATAGTTCATAATAATAAGATATTATATAATGTAGCACATCTAAATATAACGATGTACATCAAATAGCATTGCCATCCCTAGACATAGTTGTGCAGCGTGCACGAGGACGTCGGTCGTCCTTGGGATTCCCAGAAGGTCCAACTTCATCCACACTTGTATCATTGTTTGAAATGCAATTTTTGTAAGTATGACCAATTTGTTGCACTTGCTGCATGTTCCTTGAAATCTGCCAACTTCAGACTCATCCAGATCGTTTCTGATACGTCGAGTCTTGTGACGACCTCTTTTCTGTTTCAACCGCATGGTGTCAGGTCCTCGCAAAGCGTCTGGTCCTGGATCCGTGGTAAATGTGCCTTTAGTAGCAAACTCATATATCTCTGCATTCCAAGTACTCAAAAGAACCTCTTTCTGGAAGTAGTAGGATAAGTAATTACTTGGTGTTAGCTTGGTAAATGAGCAAGCTGCAATAACATGAGAACAAGCCCTATGAAAGAGTTGTGGATTCATACATGTGCACGTGCAATCATCCTGACAAAGAATGCACTGCTAAACAACTCCCTCACGGTTAGCACCACGACGATTCTTGTCCCCACACAGAATTTCAAATCTGCGCTCTGCAGTTCCCATAGGTCGCAAACGATGAAATGTGGCCTTTTGGATCTTCTTCTCCATGAACTTGCAAATGTAGGGTGAATAATCCAAATTGACATCATTCCTTACTGAAATTGCAGTTGCGTAGCGCTCACGAAAGTACTTGCATGTCCCATATAAAATGCCCTCGACAATAGCAACCAAAGGTAATCCTCTTAAACCGCGTATCACCCAGTTGTATATTTGTATTCAGTACCACTGCATTAGCATGTGTAAAATATAGAAGACTAAATAAAAATTAATAGAAGTAATGTCAAAGAAGGACCTCACCTCAGCTAAATTAGTTGTCATGATGCCATACCTAGCACCATTAGTGTTGTATAACAAAGACCACTTCTCTTCCGGTTCGTGCCGAATCCAACTAGAGAAGTTTTGGCTTGATGAGCCTACAGTTGGAACAGATATTTCACTAGGATTGTCTCTGCTTGTAGACGCCTCTGCTTGTGTCGTAGTCAATTCGTCTAGACGTTGTCATAGAGCAATAAACTTCCTCTATTGATTTTGACTACACAACATCTTTAACAAATTCATAAGTTATTTGTTCTTGAAGTGACTGAGAAAGTTAGCGCCTAAATGCCTCATGTAATATCTTGATTGAATGTCTGTCCAATAAGGTTCTTGTCCATGCTCGGATGAACCATGTTTCAAATCAGATATTGCTTTAAGCAATCCAGCATGACGATCGTGTATCAGACAAACATCAGGACGTTCTTGCACTACAGCCATCTTTACCCGACTAAGAAACAAATACCAGCTGTCAGTATTCTCGCTTTCGACAAAATCAAAAGCCACAGGCAACACCGATTGATTCTCATCAACTGCAATAGCTGTTAGAATTTGACCTTTGTACTTTCCAGTTAAAAAAGTACCATCAATGTAGAGAATAGGTCTGTAATGTCTGAATGCAACAATACATTGACCTAATGCAAAGAATGCACGATGGAGAAACAACTTCCCAGGCATATCTCTGTTTAGCACATCCATAATGTCATAATAAGTACCAACATTCCTCTCCTGATGGTCTGCAATAACTTTGGAAGATTTTCATAAGAAGCTTCAAATGAACCAAATATTTGCTCAATCACCTTGTGTTTGGCCTTCCACGTTTTGGAGTAACTTATGGTGTATTTGAACTCCTCCTCAATAGTGTTTATTATTGATTTCGGTTCAAACCAAATGTTATCCACAATTCGGATGTACATGTGATTCGCAATAAACTGTGATGTAAGTGCACTATTGCACTTCTCCAATTCATGCAACTTGCATGTGTGATCAATCATTTTTTGTACTCTCCATAGCTTCATCCACTTCTCCTCGAAACTATGGACCCGAAAAGGACAACTTGAGAACACACATTTCACATCATAATATTTTTTACTTGACTTGTAAAATGTAAACGATATCTGCACAGACAGTGACCAATATTTCACTGCATCCTTCAAACTATCTTTGTATTTAAAAATATTTCCTTGTGTTAATTGATTCTCATGGTATCCCGATAAGCTACAATACTTTTCTGTAGCTGATAAATTACTCAGGATCAAATTGTTTCACTCTGCAGGAACAATAGTATCATTCACATTCTCATCATTAGAAGAGTCAACTTCTAGAACATTTTCGTGTTCCATATCTTCGATCCTAATTTGTTCAACTATGTTCTCGATGTGCTCTTCTTCATCTGCCACACCACGTGCTTGTATATGTATCGAGTTCTCTCCAGCTACTTCTATTCCTACATCATTTTCCACACTATTTGCTTCATCAGCTTCCGCTCCAATCTCTACTTCTTTCATTTCTTCTTGCGCAAGCACTAGAGGCCAACCCCGCTCCACAACCAAATCTACAAATTTTCTCCAATTCTGTGTTCCCTTAATATGTAACACCCTCATTCTCATGCATCATGCCCTACATACATTCATATACATGTTTAACATTAATCCACATAAAGAGGAATGAGTTTAAAATTGATTTGGAACAAAACCGCACTTAAAATTATAGAAAGTGTGGACTAGTCCGTTTTTGGTGCAGACTAGTCTGATTTCACTCTGACCTCGATCGGACTTGTCCGTTTTTGCTGCGGACTAGTCCGTTTTTACCTCTGTACACTTTCAGACTTGTCCGATCCTATGCGGACTTGTCTATGTTCCAAGAATCCTTGAAAATTTGCTAAGTCCCTGGACTTGTCCGGACTAGTCCGGTGTTCCAGCAGACTTGTCTGTTTTCCTCACTGACTAAAGTTGGACTTGTCCGATTTTTTGCCAGAGTTGTCTGATTTCTCTCTGGACAACTTCAGACTAGTCCGGTCCTTTTCGGACTTGTCCGATATTTCACGACTCCGAGTTAATCCTTTGTTTTACGACAAGTCTCCAAATTCACGTCGATATAGAAAACCCTAATATGCTGATCTCGCAAAGTGCGGACTTGTCCGGTCCCTAGCGGACTATTCCTATTTTCCTAGTTAAATTGTGTTGAATTAATTCTAAAATTATATCTAATCACATCCAAACCTATATAAACTTGTTAAAAGCTATTAGAACTAGTTAATGATCACTAAAAGCAACTCATTAACAAGTTCCACCTTGCATTGGCATTAATCATGCATATCATGTCATATTGAGTAATGTTTGTGCACTCCTTGCTTGTGTTTCTTGTTTGTATGTTTATTGTGTGGATTAGACGGATTTGCGCTAGAAAGTGTCGCAGAGGATCTACAACACCAAGAGTTCGAAGGCTTTGACCCAAACCAATCCCAAGAGCAAGGCAAGTGTCCTTGAAGCATATGGATCATGTTTCTAAAATAAATGTTTTGTTTGCAAAACTGCATGCTTGTGTCAATTTGATGGGAATCCTATGATAGGGAGTTTACTAGCTTTGTTTAACCACCCTTGTTACCTGGAATACATGGTAGAGAGTCGGGAAGGGCTTTTTACCTTTTTGCTTCGCTTAATTAATTGGGATGGGAAAACAACTACACTATTTAATTATGCATTAATGAGATTATGATTAATATGAACTGGTTGATATGATATGGTAATGGGTGATCTAAGCAAGCCTGATATATGGATGGGTTGGATGTTATGGTGGTTTGCTTGCTTTAGATCTAAGGACCGGTTCATACGAGAATAAGTCAGGACTACAGTGCCACCACGAGGCCAAGTATGGGTGTGGTGTAGCTGATTAATTAGGGATTTGCCAGTGCTATTTGGACCATTAAGGATGCTCGCAGAAGGGGTAGTCGAATTGGGTTTATTGATGATTGGTGGGACTACCCTGGGATCCGAATGGCTCAAGAGGGGACCCTTGGTTGAAGATGTGCTGAGTTGAAGGTATCGCCATCGGTGAAACCTCAGTGGGGTCTAAATAGGCTAGTAAACCCTTTGTAAAGGCTATTTTGTGATCTCTTGGTCATACACCAAAGGAAGTGTAATTGGCATGAGGGAGGTTCTTTTGTCGCCGACGGGTGATGAAATCACAAACACGTGGATAAAGTGGTACAAACTCTGTAGAGTCAAATAAAACTATCATGGTAGCCGTGCTCCCGGTTATGAGCACTTGGATAACTTCCATGATTAGAGAGAACTTGAGATTTGGGATGGTTGGTTGGTTATGGTTATGGTTATGAGTTGAATTATGATAATTGAACATGGATGATGATGATGATGGTAATAATCTGGTATATGGATGGATAATTGATTATGGTTTCATATTATGTTAATTATTGTGGTTTATGATGGGTTTACTTCACATACATATAATATACTGTTTTTCAAATGTTTTAATGTACTTTTCAGCACTTAGCCATTATTATATTCGTCATTTGTATCAGCTACATGTCATACTTTCCACACTTGCTGAGTACGACATGTACTCACCCTTGCAATCCCCTCCCTCCCAACAGTTGCAGGTCAGGATTGGGAGTTTAACGATGATAATACGGAGTTCTAGGACGTGTCTACTGTCAGCTTTGCCTGTTGTGTTGATTGGAGCTGCGCTACCCCATTGCTTATGCTGCCTAGCTGTTTAGTTTGCTTAACTAGTTTATTTTCGCTGCATTAGTTGAACTAGTCATTAATATTCATTAGAGCTTGTATTAGAGGATATTATGAATTGTGTAATAAAATTTGGTTAATTAATCTTGTTCTGTGGTAATTTTATGTATACTCTTTTGTGAATGCACCCGTGTATGTGTGTTGAATATCCTGGACACACATATATGTTCACTTGGTTCATTTTGGAACCGGGTGTCACATAATAACAATCAAATCCTAATAAATTCCATTTCTTGCGCGATTAAGCATTCCTTTCAATGTCAACTAATGTTGTTGTGGATCAAGGTTAAATGTTTTCATCAACCAATTTACGACACCACTAAATGTCCTCTCATTTGCTCTTGTTATTCCTCCATCACGCAACGTGAACCCAGACTAATCAATCCCATTAGAGCCATAAACAATTGTGCCTTATCCATAACATATCCAAAACACTAACTTCTCTAACATTCCTATTGGAATTTATAAAAACAAATAAAAGTAATCGCATGTTCAGAATGCCTATTCACAGTCTTATTATCTAAAAATAAATAGAAACCTAAAATAAATTGCGAATAATGTATAAATTAGAGAAGTGCACTTCTAAACACTGAACATTTATCACATGTTATTACTTCTAAAATAAGCAACATTAACTAAAAATAACATATAAATATAAACCTAAAAACTAGAACTATTAAAACCTAATAACATATGAATACCTAAAATAACTATCAAAACTAGTGTAAAATATAGACAAATACCTAAAATACATATAGAGAAATAACACATAACTATCACTACCTAGAATACCTAAAGAGGCATCACTAACTAAAATACCTAAAGAGGAATCACTAACTAAAATACCTAAAATAACTATGAAAACCTAATAACACATAATACCACTAAAGAGGAACACAAAATACAAAGGAATAGAAAATACCGAAGACGTGGGAGCCAGCGGAGCGGTGGCCGAGCAGGGGGCGGCTGAGCGGCAGCGCGCCGGCGGCTGCTGAGCGGCGGCGGAGTGGCGGCGCGGGCGCAGCGGCGCGGGCGCGGCGGTGTGCCGAGAAGAAGAAGTCGGCGCCCATTTTAAAGACGACGAAAGTCAGCTCGGCGAATTTCGTATGTGCCACACACAAAATTCCCTCCGGGGCCGAATGTCGCATGAGGCACATACGATATTCGCTCGGCCTCGGGAACAGGTCAGCTGTCTCGGGACCTCGGGACAGTGTGGCACGCCACGTCTATTTCGTATGTGCCTCATACGAAATTCGTGGCATACGTTTCATTTCGTATGAGGCACATACGAACCTGGGTTATTTTTCAAAATTTTTAAATTCAGAGGTTATTTATATTAAATTATTTTTTAAAAGGTATATTAATAAAAAATTCAGGATTTAGATAAATTAGATATGCGAAATATATGAGATACCTGCTTGTTGTGTACTGCCGGTGCCACACTGGCTGTATATAGACAATCACTTATGCCGAAGTGGAAACTACTGCTTGCACAATCAATTGAGTGTTCTCGGCGCATATGGCTGCTTCCAGTAGTACTGCAGACGCTACCGGCGGCCATGCACCCCTGCCCCTGCCTGCGCAAGAAATCGTGCTCGCTATGGAGGACAGAATGCACAAGACAACCGAGATGATCGAAAGCCGTGTCAAGATGATCCGTACCAGGATCCACAGGTTCCCTCGAGGCCTAAGAGGGATCGGCGGCGAGGACGACCGTTACGTGGTGCCGAGCGTGGTGGCCATCGGCCCGTACCACCATGGCCTGTTTCACTTGCAAGAGATGGAGGAGGTCAAGCACGCGGCAGCTCACCGCTTCTGCACGGACGCCGGCCGTTCCACTGAGGATGTCTACGACAGGATCTTCTCCATCGTCAACGATGCTCGCAAATGCTACGCCGCCGACGCGACCGTGGCGTACCTCAGCGATGCCGAGTTCGCGGCCATGATGTTCCTGGACGGCTGCTTCCTGCTGCAGTACATGGCCAACAGCGGCTCGCCGATGTTCACGGAATGCACCATGTCTGCCGGGCCTGCCATCCTCAAGGACATGATGCTCCTTGAGAACCAGATCCCATGGCTGGTGCTCGAGACCCTTGCGAAGCTTATGCCTGAGCACGTCCGGGATGTGCGCGGGTTCATCGCCGACATGGGAGAGAAATTCTTCCCCAAGAAGAAGGTTTCCGGGTGGACGAAATACCGACGCACTCCTGTCGAAAAAGAGGCTGCTGAAAATACCACCATCTACGAAAAATACGAGCCGGCGCATCTGCTCGGCCTCCTCCGGTTCAGCCAGATACACAGCATGCCTGCCGCCGAGTTCTCGTATCGCGCGGGCAGCTCGTCGCTGCTGTCCAGCAACGCGGTTGAGCTCGCGCAGATCGGCGTCAAGCTGAAGCCCAGCAGGGCCACGTGGTTCGGGCACATGAGCGTCACGAGGAAGCTCGTCCTCGGCGAGCTCTCCCTGTCGCCGCTGTTCCTGAACGACGTCACCGCCTGCTGGCTCGTCAACATGGCGGCGCTGGAGGCGAGCACCGCCGCGAGCTGGGACAGGGACGGCTTCGTGGTGAGCTCGTACCTGTCCGTGATCTCCATGCTCATGGACAGGGAGGAGGACGTGCACCAGCTCAGGAGCAAGGGCGTGCTGCGAAGCTTCTTCAGCAACACGCAGACGCTGGCGTTCTTCAAGGGCATCGGCCGGCACCTTCGCCTGGGCTGCCGCTACGTCGTCGTCCTGGAGCAGATCGAGGCGTACAAGCGCAATAGGGCTCCGATCATCGCCGTCCACAGGTTCTTGTACAAGAACTCCAAGATCATCGTCGCGGTCTTGTCCATCGCAGGTGTGATCATCGGCATCTTTAAGGCACTTCTTGCACTCAAGATAAGCTAGATACCTGACTTGCTCCTTGCCTATCGTGTATTTCATACTCAGTAATATACCTCTATTTTTTCCGAAATAGTAAATATACCTCCTGGACTATAGTTTTTCGAATATTCAACCGTCTGAAATTGTATTATGTCTCGGTCACTTTGAACTGTACCAGTATATCTCAATGTAACAAACTATATGTTGATGGATCTTGGATGTCACCATTGGTTTGATCTCCGTCTTTAAATATCACAGAAAGGTTTTTTTTCATGGAACACTACAGACCTGAATTATTGGCATTTAAATGGATGGAAAAGTACTGTACGTCCGAGATTTGTGAAGTTCGAGGTAGAGTGAGATAAACAAGAATCACAGAAAGTCGAAGGTACGTTCACAAAATTGAAGCGAAGTCAACTAAAAATAGATGAAATAAAATATTGTTACTCAGGATTGTCTTGAGCTTCCTACTATGTGCTAATGGTACATAAACAAATTTAAATACTCAATAATATGGCTCCTAGAAGTCAATTGCTAAAGATAGGTAAATATGCACATTACAAGCATAGGCAGAAGCGCAACAAGCGCCTTGAAAGTTGGGGACTATGTGTCACACCCGGTCCCAACAAGACAACCGGATGGCTTCCACATGTATGCCAGGATCGATTCTCATCATACATGTGTAGACGAAAGTGTAATATCATTTATTACAAGCCATGTTCGAGTACATAAATGTCTTACAATAATGACCTGTAGGTCTAAAATAAGCTTACAGAGCAAGCAGCGGTAAAAGTAAACTAGTGTGGCTCCATGCACAGGCGTTGCCCGGGGGGTTGCGCCAGCCTAGAACGTCTCCTCCGGATCAGCGAAGAAGTCTTCATTCTCCACCTCTTCTCCATTGTAGACTGAGGAAAGATAAGCAACAAGCAAGTTTGAGTACCAACGGTACTCAGCAAGTGGGAAAGAGATGACATGAGGGTATTTAGAAAGGAAGGCCAAATTTGGGTTAAGCACTATAGCATTACAACCTATCCTTAGCTTTCATTAGCACCTAATTCTAGGTGTATGAACCCAACCATAATCCCATTTGTAATCCAAGTCCCAACCAACCAATCCAAACTAAACCACCATTCCCAGACATTGGCTAATTATGAATTGGACACCAAGCCGCTCTTGTCCGTGAGCACGGCTGTCATGACAGTTTCTAAATCTCTGCAGAGAATGTACCCTTTACCCACAAGTCGTGATTTCATCCCCTGTTGCCAGGTGGACTAAGGAAACCTCCCTGATGCCCGTGGTCGCGAACCACATTGCACACTTCCTTTGGTGTGAGGCCAGGAGATCACTACGAGGTCTTTACAAAGGATTCTCCCGACGCGTACTAGCCCTCTGAGGTTTCACCCCTGTACAAAAGTGTGAGTCGTTACACCACGACTCAACACCCCAGTTGCCCCCTCTTGAGCCATGCGGATCCCAAGGCAGTACACCCTGAACCAATTCCCCGCACTATCCAACCACTAATACTACGCCGGGAGAGGCCTAATTAATGGACCAAGCTGCCCCATACTCAGTCTTGTGGCGATACTATAAGGCTTAGTGGCTTCTCCATAAACCGGTCCTTAGAATCCGGCAAGGTTCATACCCCAAAACCCGGGTCTCGTGCGTACTGCACCATACCAAGCAAAACCAACCCGCCAGATTCCTACCCACTACAATTCATTTCACCATATCTCAACAAATAGATCACAATAATTAATGATAGAGCATGTAATGTAGAGATATTTCCCTCCCGAATACTAAGCATGGCTAAGCGTAAAGAAATAATAACATCTACCCAAGCCAACCAGGGGACAAGGAATTATATGGAAGGGTACAGTAAATAGGATTCAATTTATTAAGCATGCAGCTAACTAAAACTTAATAAAACAGGTGCAAAATGGTCAAGGAACTTGCCTTCTTCGGAGGGTGGGTCGGTGAAGTGGTAGTCTTGAAGGTTGTAGGTCGGCTCGGGAACCGACTCTAAACACATCATCGCATGCGGAACGGAAAGTAGCAGCACACAATAAGCACAAGAGAAATAATGCACACCACAAATAAATAACACCAAAGAAAACCTACGCAATTGCGTTGCTAACACAATGTCCTTAGTTGAAGTTTTAATTAGAGGTGTGGGTGGAAATTTGGTTTTTAGGGTTGAGGTGGGGTTGGTTGACAATTTATGGTTTTTATCTTTATTTTAGAGCATGGCATGGGTTTGCTACAATTTTTCTCAGCTAAATTTGAATAATAAAGTAATGAAGTGGTCCACAACAGTATTAGATAAATTACTTTAGTGTAAACAATTTAATAAATAAAGGCCAAGTAATTTCCCTAATTAATTTATGCAAAAGAGAGTGTAAATTCTATGATTTTATGTAAATAAACATGGATGCAGGGGTTTTTATGCAAAACAGACATGATCAGAGGCTTGAAAATATTTTACAATGTTACCAGGGGGTTTATCATAATTTACAGAGGCTAAAAATATATTTTATGGTGAAAACAGGGGCTAAAATGATATATTTAATCAATTTAACAGTGCTGACATAATTTAATAAAAGTCCAGGGGCTAGCTCATAAATTTCAGGACCTATCTGTAATTAATTTAAATTCTGCGCAGGGGTCTAAGTGAAAAAGGCCAACGGCCATAACCGCCTTCAATCTGGGCCGTCGGATTAAAAAAGGGCGGCCCGGATTTAAAATAAACGAAGGGGTACGCCCCTTCTAATCTCGGCCGTCGGCCCGGGTTGGACGGCCGAGATGGTGCCACGTCGCCCCAGGGGCGACGCGCGCACAGGGCGCGGCGGCGCGCGCGCCGGGCCGGCGGCGCACGGCGGCGGGGTCGCTGGAAGTTGGCCGGAATGGCCAAAACGGCGTCAAACTCGAGCGCTCTACACACCAAACGGTAGAGGGGGGCATGGTGCACTCACCTAGGGGGTTTTCGGGGCTTCAAATCGGGCGGAGGAGCGTCGGCGACGGCGAGAGGCGGCGGACTCCGGCGGTGCTCGTCGGGATTGATGAAGCGGCGGCCAATTCCCCGAGCGACGATGTCCGGCGTGTTCCTGGAGGTGTGGCGCACGTGTTAGACCGAGGGGGAGGGAGAGAAAGCCGGCGAGTCGACGGGAACGGCGGCGACACACCTTGCACCGGCGGCTAGGGTTTGGAGCTTCGGGGAAGGGGAAAAACGGGGTGCCGGCCGGATTTTATAGGGGAACCGGGGGCGGTGAAGAGGGGAAGGAGATCCCGCGCGATGGAAAGGGGATGGGGGCCATAATGGTCGGGGATTCCTTGCCGGCTTTTGAACCGAGCGGCATTACCGGTGGTGTCGGGCGCGGGCGCAGGGAGGAAGAAGGAAAGGGGGGGGGGGGAGGGGCGCTGACCAGTGGGCCCCAGTGCGCAGAGAGAGGGGAAAGGGAGAGGGTGGCGCGGCTGGGCCTTGGGCCGGCGGGGATAAAAGGGAGGGGGAGGGGAAGTGGGCTGGGGCGGGATTAAGGCCCAGGGTGGGTTTTTCCTTTTCTTTTTCTTTTTGTTTTCTTTTCCCCTTTTTCATTCTTTTGCAAATTTGAATGGTTTTTCAAATTCAAACGAATTCTATCGCATTTTGAAACTCAAATGCAAACATTCATGATGCATCCCTAGTCTTTTCTTTTGTTTTTAAAATTTTGAAAATTTGGGTGTTACAACTCTACCCCCCTTAAAAGGAATCTCGCCCCGAGATTCGGACGTCCTAAGAGAAGAGATCGGGAAACTCGGCCTTAAGGTCTTCTTCTCTCTCCCATGTTGCTTCTGCCTCCGAGTGATGTTTCCACTGCACTTTGCACATGCGAATCGTCTTGTTTCTCATGACACGTTCTGATGTTTCTAGAATCCTGACTGGCCGTTCCGCGTAGGACAGATCCTCTTGCAAATCCACAGCTTCCATGGGTAACTGTTCCTCTGGTATTCTTAAGCATTTCTTTAGTTGCGACACGTGAAACACATCATGCACGTCCGACAGTTGAGAAGGTAGCTCGAGACGATAGGCCACTTCTCCTCTTCTCTCCAATATCTTGAACGGACCAATATAACGGGGTGCTAGTTTTCCCTTTACTTTGAACCGTCTTAGACCTCTTACTGGTGATACTTTGAGATACACAAAGTCTCCGACCTCAAAGGTTAGGTCACGACGTCGAGCATCTGCGTAACTCTTCTGTCTTGACTGTGCCGTTTTCAAATTATTCCGGATCTCTTGTACTTGTCGTTCGGCTTCTCGGAGTATCTCTGGTCCAAACACTTGACCTTCCCCAGTCTGATTCCAAAATAAGGGTGTTCTGCATTTTCGCCCATAAAGTGCCTCGAACGGGGACATCTTGAGACTAGCTTGGTAGCTGTTGTTATAAGAGAATTCCGCATAAGGCAAGTTTTTGTCCCAACTCTTGCTATTCTTCAGGGCACATGCTCGCAACATATCCTCCAAGATTTGATTGGTGCGTTCTGTCTGACCATCCGTCTGCGGGTGGTACGCTGAGCTGAAATTCAGACGAGTATCCATTGACTCATGTAGCTTCTGCCAGAATCTCGAGGTGAACTGGGTACCTCGATCAGACACTATTTTCTTTGGAACACCGTGTAAACATACAATTCTTGCCATGTATAATTCTGCCAACCGCGAACCATTGTAACTTTCCTTGACTGGAATGAAGTGAGCGACCTTGGTCAACCGATCCACAACAACCCATATGGAGTCGTATCCTGACTGTGTCCTTGGCAATCCCACGATAAAGTCCATACTTATCTCTTCCCATTTCCACTCGGGTACCTTGAGTGGTTGAAGTAGTCCAGCAGGTCTCTGATGTTCCGCCTTAACCAACTGACACGTGTCACACAAAGCCACATATTCGGCCACATCACGCTTCATACCAAGCCACCAGTATCTATCCTTAAGGTCTTGGTACATCTTGGTACTCCCAGGATGGATAGAGTAGTACGAGTCGTGGGCTTCTCTCAATATCAACTCTCGGATCCCCTTAACATTCGGCACACATATTCTCTTTCCTAACCACAGGGTTCCATGTTCATCTTCCCTGAAATCTGGAGCTTTTCCAGCCTTCATCAGCTTCTTAAGTTTTTGGATCTTCTTATCCTCCTTTTGGCCTTCTCTAATGTCTTGTTCCAACGTGGAGTCCACTTCCATGACTACTGCATCTGCCTTAGCCACTATGCACAGGTTTAATCTTGCAAACTCTTCACATAGCTCCGGTTGATAAGCCTGGGTCGTCATGCTGTTACACTGGGTTTTCCTACTCAAAGCATCTGCGACCACATTCGCCTTTCCAGGGTGATAATTGATCCCGACATCCAAGTCATTAATGAGCTCTAACCACCTTCGTTGGCGAAGGTTAAGGTCTGGCTGAGTGAATATGTACTTCAAGCTTTTGTGGTCGGTATAGATCTCTGTCCTTTTGCCGATCAGGTAGTGTCTCCATATCTTCAATGCGTGAACCACAGCTGCTAATTCCAGATCATGGGTCGGATAGTTCTTCTCATGCTTCTTGAGTTGTCTCGAGGCGTAAGCCACCACATGTCCTGCTTGCATCAACACACATCCCAGTCCCTGTCCGGAAGCATCACAATAGACCGAGAACTCCTTTTGCATATCTGGCATGACCAGCACTGGGGCAGTGGTCAACCTTTTCTTCAATTCGACAAAGCTTGCTTCACATTCCGGTGTCCACTTGAATGCGGCTCCCTTCTCGAGTAGTTTGGTTAGTGGCCGAGAGATCTTTGAAAATCCCTCAATAAATCGTCGATAATAACCAGCCATCCCCAGAAAGCTTCTGATGTGTCCCACATTTTCCGGTGTCCCCCACTTGAGAACATCTGCTACTTTACCCGGATCCACTGATATTCCTCCTTCTGATATGACATGCCCCAATAATGATACCTGCTTCAACCAAAACTCACACTTACTGAATTTAGCATATAGTTGGTGTTCTCTAAGTTTCTTTAGTGCCAACCTCAGGTGTTCCTCATGTTCTTCTTCACTCTTGGAGAATATCAGGATATCGTCAATGAATACGACCACGAATTTATCCAGGTACTCCATAAACACTTTGTTCATAAGGTACATGAAGTAAGCTGGAGCATTAGTCAACCCGAAAGACATAACAGTATACTCATAAAGACCATATCGAGAGACGAATGCAGTCTTGGGAATGTCCGATGGTCGAATCTTCAACTGGTGATAACCCGAACGAAGGTCGATCTTAGAGAATACACATGCTCCTCTTAGCTGATCAAACAAATCTTCGATCCTTGGCAGCGGATACTTATTCTTGATGGTCACTGCATTTAACGCACGATAATCCACACACAACCTTTGAGTGCCATCCTTCTTAGGCACGAAAATGACAGGAGCACCCCAAGGCGATGAACTAGGGCGAATGTATCCTTTCTCCAACAACTCGTTGATGTGATCCTTTAGCTCGGCTAACTGGTTAGCGTCCATTCTATATGGCCTCTTATATATCGGGGCCGTTCCAGGCACTAGGTCAATGATAAATTCAATTTCCCGGTCAGGGGGCATACCCGGTAACTCGTCGGGGAACACGTCTGGGAATTCACTGACAACACGGATCTCTTCGGTGACCTCAGTTTGATTTAGCCTGATCCTCTGTGTTGGTGTTTGGTCTGGAGAGAACTCTACTTTGGTGCCATCGGGATGGGTCAAGGAGACTGTCCGGGTGGCGCAGTGGATCACACCATGGTACTTGGCCAACCAATCCATTCCCAGAATAATATCTAGCCCTTGAGATTCCAGGACAATAAGGTTTGCTGGGAAAACTACCCCCCTTATGTCTAGCCTTACATTAGGGCATACTTGCCGGGTTATCATTTCTCCCCCAGGGGAGTGAACTATAAGTTGATGAGTCATTAAGTGCACTACCATGTCATGCCTTCTCATGAATTCCTTAGATATGAATGAATGCGTAGCACCAGAATCAAACAACACTGTAGCTAGATGAGAGTCTGCAGGGAACGTACCAACAACCACATCTGGTGCATTGTGCGCCTCCTCAAGTGCCACGTGGTTAACTCTCGCACGTGTGGGTTGTTGCAGCTGCTTCTTCGGGCAACGGTTGGCGAAATGTCCCATCTCACCACAGTTATAGCACTGCACGGCTGCGTTGTTACCTTGAGCTTTATTACCTCCCTGAGAGTTCTGCTGCGGCTGACCATTAGGGCGGGGTGCTGGAGCTGTTGGGCGGGGTGGTTGCATGGACTGGCGTGGAGGCTGTGGTGGTTGGCGCATCTGCGGGTTGTATGGTGCAGGTGGTCTGTAGGAGGAGTTTGGGTACCTTTGTCCTGGGTAAGGGTTCACAGGACGAGCCATAGGTGCCGCAGACTGAGGAGCATAGCGAGGTCGAACATTACTCCCAGAACCGTGTGCTTGAGCCATCTTCCTTTTTCTATCATCATCGTCCAGCTCCTTCTTGGTCCTTTCCACTTCAAAGGCCTTGTCCACCAACTTATGGAAACTACTGTAGTCACTGGAGACCATGGCGAACTTCAGCTCCTTGTCAAGCCCCTTCTTAAAACGAAACTGTTTCTTCGAGTCTGTGTCCACATCCTCGGGTGCATAGCGAGACAGTTGGGTGAATTTGTTCAGATACTCTCGCACACTCATGCGGCCTTGCTTTAGCATGAGAAATTCTTCACGTCTCGCCTGGATCTCTCCTTCGGGCACGAAATGACTGCGAAAGTAATTCCTGAACTCATCCCATGTGATATTATCCGGGTCCTGATGGGCTTCAATGAAGGCAGTCCACCAATCGGCTGCAGGTCCCTGAAGTTGGTGCGAGGCTAACAACACCTTCTCTCGTCCTTCACATTGGACAATCCTCAGCTTGCCCTCAATAGTTCTCAGCCAATCGTCGGCCTCCATGGGCTCACTAGCAGTAGCAAAGGTGGGTGGATGGGTGTTGAGGAAGTCTCTCATGCGGGATCGGGGTCCTGGTGCTGGCTGTGGGTGGGGCTGATTTGGTGGGGGTGGAGGGGCTTGCTGGGCTTGCTGCATGTTGGCCACCACTTGGGTTAAGTTCTGCATCATTTGCATCTGCATGGCCATCATCTGCTGCATATGATTCATCGCAGGTGCTCCACGGGCACCTCTCCCATTCCATTGCGGTAGCTGGAATCCAGCTTCATCATCACCAAGGGGCATACCACGGCCACGACCACGGCCTCTTCCCCTGCCTGCCATCTGAGTACGAAGAGAGTAGAGTCTGAGATTCTACTATAACTAGTGGAAGACTACTATGCGATACCCCTACTATATGCAACAATCACAGCAAACATGCATATAAATGAAAATTCTTTATTATTAGATCACTAATTAAAGAAGTATCAAAAAGGTGCGGTTGTGGACAAGTCGCCGAGGCGTTCCACAACTCACACGACACACCAAGACAAAAATCATAAAGAGAAATAACACAACTCAAGGTCACACGAGTACGTCTATGTCGCTCTTATTTAACTAATGAGGGTGTGCCTATCCTTGAGTCGTGGCAAAGGTCGGGGACTATTCGTCGTCAAGCGGGAACTCCTCCGGGTCCTCGTCGTCGTCGTCGTCGTCGTCGTCCGCGGGGCCCTCTGGGTCCTGAGGTGGTGAGGCAGCAGGCGGTGGTGGTGCGGCAGACGCCACACTGGAAGGCTCCTCGTCAGAGGACTCCTCAGAAGACGACTCACGCTGGCCGCCACGGCGGTCTGGAGAGTCCGGGGTCCACGTCGAGGTGTCGGACGCGTAGTCGTCAGGGTCCTCGTCGGTGATCCGACGATACCTCCTGATCACTGCCTCGTGGCGCAGGGCGAGGTCACGTCCATCCTGAATCTCCTGCTGTGCCCTCTGCAGTCGGGTACTGAGCTCAGCCATGTCGCCAACGGTCTGACGAGACTGCGGGAGGTCCAAGGGTCTCTCCACGTGCCTGGAGACAAAGCCTGCAGTGCCACTGGGACGCTGCGGAACAAAGGCGTGCACCGTGTCCTCCAGACGGAAACGGCGGGCGTGGCTCCAAAAAGTGGCTGCTTCCCAGCTAGCGTCCTGCTCCGCGTATCGGCGGGAGCTCCTCCAGGCAGGACTGCTGTGGGTCTTCACCAGCTCATCACCATAGTAAATGTAGATCTTGCAGCTCCACTCCGTCCTGCCGGGGCGCTGCACTCCAGTGGTGTGGTAGGAGAGTGAGAGGCTGTGGTGACGATAGCCAGCCTCACGGAGTATGGCCCGAAGGCGGAGTCGCAGTCGTCCTGCAGCCTTGCCGTCAGAACGGATCACCACGGGGTGACGGGGGTCGACGGCTGGAGAGCGACCGGCCAGCCTACGCGGGGGCACAAGTCCACCGGTCGACTTACGGGGGGTCGTCTTGGTGCGGGCCATCTACAAATTTTGAAAACAGGAGAGTGTCAGTAACAAAACATATAAATAAAGGAGTAAATAAAACAAGTAGACAAGGTAGGAAGTACAAAGCAATTTTGTAAATTACTCTTTAGAATATAATAGGGTCCTAAGTCATTCCTTTCTAACTAGGCTTGCGTCCTACGGGCAACACGGCTCTGATACCACTTTGTCACACCCGGTCCCAACAAGACAACCGGATGGCTTCCACATGTATGCCAGGATCGATTCTCATCATACATGTGTAGACGAAAGTGTAATATCATTTATTACAAGCCATGTTCGAGTACATAAATGTCTTACAATAATGACCCGTAGGTCTAAAATAAGCTTACAGAGCAAGCAGCGGTAAAAGTAAACTAGTGTGGCTCCATGCACAGGCGTTGCCCGGGGGGTTGCGCCAGCCTAGAACGTCTCCTCCGGATCAGCGAAGAAGTCTTCATTCTCCACCTCTTCTCCATTGTAGACTGAGGAAAGATAAGCAACAAGCAAGTTTGAGTACCAACGGTACTCAGCAAGTGGGAAAGAGATGACATGAGGGTATTTAGAAAGGAAGGCCAAATTTGGGTTAAGCACTATAGCATTACAACCTATCCTTAGCTTTCATTAGCACCTAATTCTAGGTGTATGAACCCAACCATAATCCCATTTGTAATCCAAGTCCCAACCAACCAATCCAAACTAAACCACCATTCCCAGACATTGGCTAATTATGAATTGGACACCAAGCCGCTCTTGTCCGTGAGCACGGCTGTCATGACAGTTTCTAAATCTCTGCAGAGAATGTACCCTTTACCCACAAGTCGTGATTTCATCCCCTGTTGCCAGGTGGACTAAGGAAACCTCCCCGATGCCCGTGGTCGCGAACCACATTGCACACTTCCTTTGGTGTGAGGCCAGGAGATCACTACGAGGTCTTTACAAAGGATTCTCCCGACGCGTACTAGCCCTCTGAGGTTTCACCCCTGTACAAAAGTGTGAGTCGTTACACCACGACTCAACACCCCAGTTGCCCCCTCTTGAGCCATGCGGATCCCAAGGCAGTACACCCTGAACCAATTCCCCGCACTATCCAACCACTAATACTACGCCGGGAGAGGCCTAATTAATGGACCAAGCTGCCCCATACTCAGTCTTGTGGCGATACTATAAGGCTTAGTGGCTTCTCCATAAACCGGTCCTTAGAATCCGGCAAGGTTCATACCCCAAAACCCGGGTCTCGTGCGTACTGCACCATACCAAGCAAAACCAACCCGCCAGATTCCTACCCACTACAATTCATTTCACCATATCTCAACAAATAGATCACAATAATTAATGATAGAGCATGTAATGTAGAGATATTTCCCTCCCGAATACTAAGCATGGCTAAGCGTAAAGAAATAATAACATCTACCCAAGCCAACCAGGGGACAAGGAATTATATGGAAGGGTACAGTAAATAGGATTCAATTTATTAAGCATGCAGCTAACTAAAACTTAATAAAACAGGTGCAAAATGGTCAAGGAACTTGCCTTCTTCGGAGGGTGGGTCGGTGAAGTGGTAGTCTTGAAGGTTGTAGGTCGGCTCGGGAACCGACTCTAAACACATCATCGCATGCGGAACGGAAAGTAGCAGCACACAATAAGCACAAGAGAAATAATGCACACCACAAATAAATAACACCAAAGAAAACCTACGCAATTGCGTTGCTAACACAATGTCCTTAGTTGAAGTTTTAATTAGAGGTGTGGGTGGAAATTTGGTTTTTAGGGTTGAGGTGGGGTTGGTTGACAATTTATGGTTTTTATCTTTATTTTAGAGCATGGCATGGGTTTGCTACAATTTTTCTCAGCTAAATTTGAATAATAAAGTAATGAAGTGGTCCACAACAGTATTAGATAAATTACTTTAGTGTAAACAATTTAATAAATAAAGGCCAAGTAATTTCCCTAATTAATTTATGCAAAAGAGAGTGTAAATTCTATGATTTTATGTAAATAAACATGGATGCAGGGGTTTTTATGCAAAACAGACATGATCAGAGGCTTGAAAATATTTTACAATGTTACCAGGGGGTTTATCATAATTTACAGAGGCTAAAAATATATTTTATGGTGAAAACAGGGGCTAAAATGATATATTTAATCAATTTAACAGTGCTGACATAATTTAATAAAAGTCCAGGGGCTAGCTCATAAATTTCAGGACCTATCTGTAATTAATTTAAATTCTGCGCAGGGGTCTAAGTGAAAAAGGCCAACGGCCATAACCGCCTTCAATCTGGGCCGTCGGATTAAAAAAGGGCGGCCCGGATTTAAAATAAACGAAGGGGTACGCCCCTTCTAATCTCGGCCGTCGGCCCGGGTTGGACGGCCGAGATGGTGCCACGTCGCCCCAGGGGCGACGCGCGCACAGGGCGCGGCGGCGCGCGCGCCGGGCCGGCGGCGCACGGCGGCGGGGTCGCCGGAAGTTGGCCGGAATGGCCAAAACGGCGTCAAACTCGAGCGCTCTACACACCAAACGGTAGAGGGGGGCATGGTGCACTCACCTAGGGGGTTTTCGGGGCTTCAAATCGGGCGGAGGAGCGTCGGCGACGGCGAGAGGCGGCGGACTCCGGCGGTGCTCGTCGGGATTGATGAAGCGGCGGCCAATTCCCCGAGCGACGATGTCCGGCGTGTTCCTGGAGGTGTGGCGCACGTGTTAGACCGAGGGGGAGGGAGAGAAAGCCGGCGAGTCGACGGGAACGGCGGCGACACACCTTGCACCGGCGGCTAGGGTTTGGAGCTTCGGGGAAGGGGAAAAACGGGGTGCCGGCCGGATTTTATAGGGGAACCGGGGGCGGTGAAGAGGGGAAGGAGATCCCGCGCGATGGAAAGGGGATGGGGGCCATAATGGCCGGGGATTCCTTGCCGGCTTTTGAACCGAGCGGCATTACCGGTGGTGTCGGGCGCGGGCGCAGGGAGGAAGAAGGAAAGGGGGGGGAGGGGCGCTGACCAGTGGGCCCCAGTGCGCAGAGAGAGGGGAAAGGGAGAGGGTGGCGCGGCTGGGCCTTGGGCCGGCGGGGAGAAAAGGGAGGGGGAGGGGAAGTGGGCTGGGGCGGGATTAAGGCCCAGGGTGGGTTTTTCCTTTTCTTTTTCTTTTTGTTTTCTTTTCCCCTTTTTCATTCTTTTGCAAATTTGAATGGTTTTTCAAATTCAAACGAATTCTATCGCATTTTGAAACTCAAATGCAAACATTCATGATGCATCCCTAGTCTTTTCTTTTGTTTTTAAAATTTTGAAAATTTGGGTGTTACACTATGCGAGATCTCGAGTTCAGGCCTAGGCGATCATCATCAATGAAAATTGTTGATCACTTGAAGCACCCTAGTCTCCTTGTATGCATGATGCGGCTGCAACTGCAACAAGGGTAGAAAGGTTATTCGGGTTCATACAAAATAAACTTTAAATTACAGTAACGGTATATCCCATTTTTTACTATGACTTAGAGCATAGTTCAGAGAATGCGACAATGGTGGTTTTGAAGGCAATTTCAAGTATATAAAGTACTTCTTCCGTCTCAAAAAGTTTGTCTCTTTGCAGTTCATTTTTGAACTACAAAGCGACAAACTTTTTAGGACGGGAGGAACTAAATATAACCAAAACATTTTTGTGCAATAATATGAGCATATTATGAGGAGTGTAAAGGAGGAAATTCCTGAACTTTTGACAGCGTCCTGCAAACTCACAGTTCAGTTGCATTTTTGCTACGTAGAATCATGTATAATAGAAGTCTCGTATTGGAAAAATAGCAAGCCTATGTATTTAATTTGAAAGCTAATCTTGGGGTAAAGATCTATTGACAAACTCTACTCACAATATTGAACAACCACGCCGTGTTTCCTTCTTTTTCTTCCTTTCCCTCTGCTTTGTCAGAGGCTTGATTACCACCTTGATTGCAGCATCAAACACAGCTTTCACGTTCTACATAGTAGCAAAATAATTTGATGTCAACAAATGCATCCACACAAAACAGCACCAATGATAAAAAAGGAATATTTCAGAGAGGGAAAAAGTACAAAATATCATCAGGGAGTGAATAAGAAATGACTTGCTGAGTTTTTGAGCTGCACTCAATGTAACAAGTAGCGCCAATGTGCTTGCGAAGTTCCTCCCCCTGCAAGGTGGGGTGGACATGAAAGCATAGAACTACGAGTTATTAAACGGCATTTCTACCTCAATCAAGGCTGATATATGGGCAAACTCGGTAACTATAATTCCACGGTCTTCAGAGTTCAGTGTAGGTAGAAGAAATAATTAAGACCTGTGCTGTAGTAACAGGCACTGCACCAGGATGGTCAAGTAAGTAGTGTTTGTCTTCACGAAGATCTGCATACAATATTATGATTGCCGAAAGTTAAATTTTCACTTTAAGAAAAACTAAATCTCTATTCATTAGAAGTACAATGAGATATGTAATAAAAAACTCGAAAGAGGCACAGCCCATAAAACAAAGGATGTCAACGTAAAAAAAACAAAGCATTTATCATATACATTTAAATATGTTGAAAATTCAGAGTACAAGACAGGTACTTATCCTAGATTATACGAACACGGAACTGACAAAGTAGTAGTATCATTCATTTTCTTATTTGACGAAGTAGTAAAGGATCCTAAACCCTCTAATAAAAATCTGAAACTTGCAAAATGAAGTGGTACTTCCAACAAATATCGCTATGAAGTACAAAAAAACAAGATCAACAATATAGGAGAAGAGTTATATATATCAAACGAATTATATGCTGAAAATGACATGTTGCAGGACCACAGAACAGGACAGTTAGCTGATTTTTCAGAGACAGGGACGAATATAATTCCCAAATCTGTGTATGAATCAACATAATATCCTTACTAAATTGAGTTTGTTGTGCTATATCGTTACTTATATTTTCAAATGATAGAGACCGAAATATAACACTTCTATTAGTATCCAATATCTACTGAAGAACAGAACCAAGACTCCAAGATCAGTCTCCGCAGAACTCTTGCTTAGAGTCTACTTATGCCCTTGGTACTTTTTTCCTGAGTATTATAAACATGAACCAAATGCAGCAATTTAGCACAAAGTACAAATCAGTCCATTAAAATCACAAAGCATTGCCAAACTAAAAGCTAACAACATACTAAAGAAAGCAAATGCAGATATGTCCTAAACACCCGTAAAGGTTCTAAAGACAGGTTGTGCATCCCACACATCCCACTTCCCGCCAATCTTAGTATCTGACACACAAATATGCAAGTAAAACGAAACATGTTTTCGTTGTCGCACAACTCACCCAATTTGGTCCCAGCCAACACTATGGGCACACCGGGCGCATAATGCTGAAGTTCCGGTAGCCACTGAAAGGAGATTAAGGATATTAGTAAAAATATACTGAAAATGAGTAGCATCTACTTCGTCCGGAACAAGTGACAGGAGAGTGGTCTAAATAGTGACTGAAATTTTCGAAAACTTCAATCCAAGATTAATAGAAAATGTACCTTCTTCGTAACATTCTCATAGCTAGCCTGGCTGACGAGCGAGAAGGCGAGCACGAACACATCGGCCCCGCGGTAGCTCAATGGCCTCAATCTGTTATAATCTTCCTGCCCTGCAGGCAGTTTGATGTCCACAATCTCAAGATCATCACAGCGATCAAAGGTTAAATTAAAAAGAAACTTCTACAGATATATTACGAACAAAGAGAGTCCAAAAGTACCGGCGGTGTCCCAGAGGCCCAAGTTCACAGTTGTGCCGTCGACCACCACGTTTGCGCTAAAATTGTCGAATACAGTTGGTATGTAATCCTGTGAATTGCAAAACACAGTGCGAAAGAGATTTGAAATTTGAAAGTGTAGGGATATCTTTTAGGCTCTAAAGATACCAAGAACATGTTCTTGTTTCCGTATAGCAAAACTAAAGGGTCCCTAAGAACTAAAAAGAGCGAATCGAAGACGAAATCGAACAAAGAAGCAGGAATGAGAGTTCTCCCGATACTCAAAAGATTCGAAGAAACCCAGCACCTTCACAGAATTAGCAGAAGCATTTTCTTTTAGGAAACGAAGGATAAGAAGCATTACGGTGGGGAACTTGTTGCTTGTGTAGCAGATGAGCATGCAGGTCTTGCCCACGGCGCCGTCCCCTACCGTGACGCACTTGATGAACCGGGAGGCGCTGGACGCCATGGCAAAAAAGCAGACGAATGCAGGGGACGAGATGTGAGGGGTGACGAGTGTGTTCTTGTGCTGTTTGGTGTGGCTGTGGCTTCTTGATGAAGCGAAGGCTCTCAAGGCCGGAGTAGAGTAGGAGGGAGAGATAAATGGAAGAGGGTCACAGCACTGCAGTTACTGTAGTTGACTGGTGGGGTCAGAGGGCGTGAGACCTACGATTTGAGTCCGTCACATGCTTCCTCTCTCTATACCTGCCTTGTCTGAAGTCTCTGGCCGTTCTCACTGCAGATTGCTATAGAGCCATCTCCCTCGCCCTTTTATCTTACTGTCCTGGTGCTGCCTCTGTTTCAGAGTTCAGACAATGGCCTACTGGGATCTGGGTAGTCTCCAGTATTCACAGAGTGGGATCCACCTAACCTGGGACTAAGAACTGTTTGTTTAAGATGTTTAACTCTGGGTCTACTATGCTTCTTGGCCATTTGATGGTGCCAAAACTTTGTGGTTCCAAAACTTCGTTTCTGGCGAGGTGTTCCCTTTTGCGGGCTTTTGACGGTGCTACAACGATTGAGATCCTCAAAAAGCATACTTGCGTCATGAGAACTAAAATGCATTAGCAACATAAAATAGCATCTGAAAGCCAAGGTTGATTGGAGGAAGAAGGAATAGGAATTTGATCATATCTGGAAAGCCAAAGTTCCACCAAAAATTAAAGTCTTTCTCTGGCTTATGGAAAATAATGCTATTTTAACTAAGGACATGATGAAAGCAAGAAAATGGAAAGGTACAAATGTTTGTGCATTTTGTAAAGAAGAAGAAACAATAGATCATCTTATGTTCCTTTGCCCTATTAGTAAAGTGGTTTTGGGTATTCTAGGACTGTGCTTTAACAGTTCTAAGAGACCTAAGAATGTTCAGCATTACTGGAATTGGATCAAGAAGGTCCTTCCTGGGGGTAACAAGATTTATACCCTGGGTCTAGGGGTTATCTGTTGGTCTATTTGGAAAGCACGTAATAGTGTGTGTTTTGAAGAAAAAATTGATCAAAAATCCTAGAAATATAATTTGTCATGCTGTTTCATTGTTGAAATATTGGGACTTAAAGCAGTTAATTCAGATTAAGGCAGACACGATTATGCAGGCGACCTTGATGGTGTTAAAAGACCAGCAGCAGGGGAGACTTCTCCTGCCGGCTCCAGGTCAGGCTGATTCTAATAAGGAGGAAGAAGAAGAGGAAGGGTGAAGATCAAAGAAAGGTGAAAGGAGCTGTCTGGGTAAAAAGCAAGATGAAAACTCTTGGAATTTAGGGCAGTAAGGTTAATGGTGTCGTTGATTTGGGTATTAGCGTCTGTTTTTTCTTGGAGAACTGTTAAAATTTGCTGTTATGCTAGCCAGGTAAAGATTGCCGGGTGAACAGAGGGAAAGCATTCCCCTGTTGTCCAGACTTTGTAAGAACTGTGATCTCCGTCCATATTATAATGGCTCGGAAGTGGAATGAGAATTCCGTATGCAAAAAAAAAGCATCTGAAAATGTGCACCGAAAAATTAACAATACAAAGCGACTAGTGGTGATGACATTAGCAATCGTTTCCTCAAAAGGTATGTTACAATATGCATTAGCAACATAAAACAAAGCCCTGAAACTGCATCTGCTCCATTCACCGGCGCACCAATATGCTAACAGTAGCTGGGATGTTTGCCGTCTGGCGTTCCAGCTGCGGCAAGCTTATTTAATCAATTAACTTTGTGACGGTAGCCGCATGCATTGCCGCGGCAGACGGCAGGGCACCGTCGGCCGCGCGCGTGTGGCAGCGTCACGTGGAGGCGGCGGTGCTCGCGCGTTAGAAGGAGCGACTCACGCCGCGTTTGGGAGGCCCGTCGAGGCGATGAGATGCGCGAACACGTTCCTGCCCATCACCTGGCGTCCCTGAGCTTGCTCTGCGTCGACAATCTCTGCCGGCGCTCACGCCTAGGAGATGTTTTTGTCCGTAAAATGCAGATTACTACAGCACACTGCATATGCCCTGCTGCTGGTGGCTCGCGCTCACACAATCCATGCGTTTTTCCGTCGCCATCACATCGTGCCAGCCAGATCAAGCGAGAGGAGCGGCCAATGCCCAATGATGGAACACGGAAGAAGCCTACGTAGAGATGAAGCATTACACTACCGGTCAGCAATTCGTACATTTTGGAACGACGCGACTGGAACGGGGATCGCGCGAGCGACCAACCAGGATCGTGCCAAGCAGAACGGAAAAGATGCAGACACAACGGCACGGCGGGTTTGCTTCTAAACGAAGGGATAGAGAGAGAGCACGAGAGGAAAAATGGAACAAGAGGCGGCGTCAAGCAAATCCGCTTCCCTTGTGCTCGAAGCCAGGCTCTCTTTCACAGCAAATTGACACGGCAACCACCAAGGACAGGGAATCGACAGGATACGCAACATCAAAACAAACAAAAATGTTGGTGCCAAAGGTACTTCAAGATACAATTTTGCCGGTAAAAACTTTATGTACTCTTAACATGTAAATGGTGATATAGAAAAGTAAGGTCACTCGAGAAAGCAGAGGACAGCACACCTCTAAAGTGAAAGTATGATAAGACCAAACACGGCAAATGATAATATGCAACGTTACGCAGTACGACTTTCTGTTTTCTGATGTGGACATCAATAGATAAAATACGAAAAATAATTTGTATTTTAATCCGTCCTAGCATTTCCCAAAGGCTCGATGTGCTATCCAATCTAATCAATCTATCATACCATTTTCTTTTCAACACCAGGACATCAGCAGCACTGGAATTCCAGAAGGGCCTCTCATGAAATGATAGCTGTATCGATCAAGTATGTCCCAGTCCCAGCTACGAGTATGATCATCACTAGATCATAACCAACCTGCCCCTTGCTCTCCTCAGGTCTTCAGATCTTCTGACATAGCTGAAGGTATACAGTGTGTCGTCAAAATGTCCAGAGTAGCATCCTTTGCCGTTTTGGTCTCCAGGACAACGACCTGCCAGATAATATACAAAAGCATTAAACAAAAACCCGGGATATTTCAGTATGAAATCAGGTAGGCAAGAAAAAGGGCACGGAACTTTAGTTTGTAAGATACCTGATCATAGTCCAAATCAAACTTCATGAACTCCTCATTACACTGTTCCACCATGGTTGCAAGGTGCTTCAAATTTTTAACTGGTGTCCCATTGAAGGCAAGAACCTATAACACACACAAAAAAATATGACAATGTAAAAGAAAGATCCTAGAATCAAACAATAACAGTATCATACCAGTTATTATTACCTGAATATTGACTATCTCTTCATAACCAATATTTATATCTGCCACAAGCACCTGAAAGTTTATCAGAAAATTGAATAAGCACCAACGCAAAATAAGCTCCAAAGCCAAAAAAAAGGACCAACTGGACCATTGTAAATTAAAGTTTTGTGATCCTTTAATGAGACCTGTGACAACACGACAAGCTGTTCATCAATTGATTGGGCCATTGCATGTAAGTGCTTGTCCAACAACTTGACCGGGGCATCAAATTCATAATCTTTCCCATACTGCCAGATAGCACTATAGTTAGTCATGGGATTCAGGAAAAGACTAAACAAAGAAATTTGTACAGGAGAACATTGCAAATGAAAAATTCCAGGGAAATAATGAAAGCATATATATGCCTAGTTCATATTCATACTTTTACTCTTCTCTCTCTTTCTTTTACTTCCATTAAGAAAAGGGTTTCATATCTAGCCTGCCCAACGTGCTTGTGACAAAGGCTTTGTTTTTGTATATATGCCTAGTTCACGAATTGATTATGCAGTAGCAACTACACAAGCAATACTATTTAACTCCATTTAAACATCGCCAATTTCAGATAGAAGGATTCCATAATGCCATCAATTTGGAAATACAGGTATAGCCTCTAGAGCATAACTATCCCATAAAGTGAATGTTTATAGATGGATTTATTAGCAATCATATAAATCACTTTTAAGAACTTTGAGAAAAGAATGCATATGATACATGGAGTCAAGCTCAAGTTATCTAGGATTTCACCAAAATCATACTGATCATGAAGTAGTGAGCAGGAAGTCTGAAAGCAAAACGAGGATCTACAATGTTGAAAATGATTTCATGCATAACGGAAAAAAGAATAGGAAGAAAGCATACCTCAGATCGAAGATATGGAACAGATACAGCTGTAAAAACAAAGCCAGCTACAATGTAATATGATGGTGGCCTTCCCTTTACATGAGCAGAAATGAGTCTTTTATGGGTCGCCAACTTTATGTTAAATTCATGGATTTTCGAATTGCGCAGAACTTTCACACGCGCCTTTTCACCGGTATACTTCTGAGAAACAAGATAGCTGAAACCAATGCGCTCTCCATGCCTAAAAGGAACTGGATGACCAAGAAGTGAGAAAGAGCAACTGAGCAAGAAGCAATCATGTACTTGTACTCAGCTTTCTTCTTAAGAAACATTTTAACAGGTAAACATGAAATGGTAAGTTAACTAGATGATGGTGTTACACAATGTCTAAGATGTTCTTATCACTGCACCTCAAGAGGGTTAAGTTTTCTTATTCCATGCTATAAGGGTATTTTGGACTTCAACACATCAAAAAATACAAAGAATATAAGTGTGGCATATAAAAGAGAAATAGGTAATAATAAGCCATCTAATTAGGATAAAAATGACTAATGATCGACGACGAGCTGTGTGGGGTCCCGGCCCATGCTTGGGAGATCTCCACGGTGGAGCAGCTCCTGATCCTGTATGCTTGAGTCAAGCAACTCCATTCTAACACACCGGGACTGGTTGACCTAGCCTCCTTCCGGTGTGTGGCATGATGCCTCAATCCGGCTTCAATTTCTCTAATTAGTGAGCTTTGGATCACCGAGCCGTTAGTCGCCATCGAGGTTGTCCCTCCGGTGAAGAGAACCCTAGTCTAGCCATTTGACTTGAGGTTTTCAATCCTCCTCTTGCCTAGCAGCTCGAACCCGGACTCACCATCTATGAACTTCAACAGTGAAGACGATGACTACTCATGGCGATGGAAGCGCCTACAGTCCCCTCCGCCACCTATGTCCGATCTAGGGAGACAATGTCGTCACCCACGATGGTGCGAGGAAGTCGGTTTGAGATTGGCTAGGGCCCAATGCCTCAAGCGACCGCCACGTCGAAGTACCAGCGTTGGTTGAAACTTCGCCTCCCTCGGTGGTACCCAGGAGGCACATGCATGCACACAAATTGATGAATCAAATACTCTTGCAGTTATTCCTCTAATCACTGCGTCGAATGCCGTGGATGAGGTGGCTCCCTCGGATGACCTTATGTTGTTTGAAGGATTTGATCTGCACTTTAGAGTGTTCAACATGGCCCCTGATACCCATGTTGGACCAGATGTTGATGCACTCGGATTGGATAAGAGGATCTTAGTGCCACTTGGGCAAAAAATTAAACCCCAACTCACAAACAAAGTGGACCTTGTGGGAGCAACGGATGGGAGTATGGGACGTCGGGTAGGGTGCCGTCCCCTTGCAAGTCAGTCTCCCCTCCTTCCCCACAGACTCCACTGTTGTCGATGCTCAACCGCCCTTGCTCCTGGCCAAACATGTCATGGTCACCACAGTGACTCCGTCTTTGGCTTTCGACGATGTAATTCCCACAAACCGTCATAACAACCCCAATGGAGTTCAACTCCAGTAATCTCAAGTCGTAAAAAAAACGCTTTCTTTGCAAAATGGGGACATCATAGAAAGCAAAATGGGGACGTCATAATCTCACCAGTGACATTGTCTCCAGCATCGTTGAGTGTCCGTGACACCTTCATCAACAAAGTGAGTCGATTGGTCATTCACATAGACAAGGGCTTTGGTTTCTAACACTCCAAGGAGACTCCAGATATCACAAGGAAGGATTCGCGATCCCCTGTTCAAGCCATCAATGCTCAATTGGTGCATCCAGTGGTCGTCGAGCGAGTGGTTGATTGTTGGGATCCAATGATTCTAGAGGCTACATTGTCTTATGGATCCTTCTTAGAGTTCTTGGAGGGTCAGGTTCGTTTTTGCTTTGTAACGTTAGATGGTAAAGGTCGGTTGTAATGTCGTGTTTGCTACTTGGTTGTTGTACCTGGCTACCTCAGCCAGTTTATTTTATATCAATTAATATAACAGTAGGGGCTTCCCTTGTTTTTCTGTTAAAAAAACAAAGTGATGTGCCGCACTGCAAGACTACTATCGGTTTTTGTCATCGATAGGCAAATGAAGGACCTGCCATCAGGGAAAACACCATGCCACAATCACCGTATAGCTAACGCCGATGTTGAGTTCCAAAGCTTGGGACTTCTCCGGAAGGTCCAAGAAAGGGGCCATGAGGTCACTGGAGATTATAGATGAAAACGAAGGCATCGACCAGCAAGCGCAAGACGAATATGGTCAACTTTTCTCCCAACACCTCTCAGACTCGCACATCCGAGCTTTGGCGGCGCTGTTTGGGTGGGTTCCTCCAGAAGAGTTTTCTTATGGTGGTGACAGTGTGCCTTTGGCCTGACTCACCTAGCTTTTTTCCTTTCTTAGTCATCCACTGTGTTGTGGTAGTGGGTCCTTCAAATATTCAGATATGGAATGTAAGAGGCCTCATCTTCAATGCGACGAGATTCAGTTAGAACAATTGTGGAGTCATCTAGCGGTGATGTCATATGTATTCAGGGGACAAAAATGGATGTTGGCTCTCAAAGAGCTATTCTGGTAACGCTTGGGGCAGACTTCACAGAGCATGTTGAACTCCCCTCGGCAGTGTTGTAAATCTTTGTCTGGACGCCTAGGCGCCTAGGCGGGCGCCTAGGCGAGCGCCAGGCGAGGGAAAGCAGGAGAGGGAAGGAGGTAGCGGAGGCGCGAGAGGAGCAGAGTCTGGGAAGCAGAGGAGGGGAGGAGGCAGCGGAGGTGTGAGGGTTGCAGCGAATGCGCCGGAGGGAGAGTGGAGGGGCGGGACGGCCGCCGTGACAGGGGCGACGGGTGCCAGGGCGCAGCCACGAGTGCGGCTCAGGAGCGGAGGCAGGCGGCGGCGACGGTGATGATTGGTCGGGTGAGGGAGTGGGATGTTGAAGGAAAGGCCCATTAGGCCCAATACGAGATTCCAACCCTAAATGTTTATCCAGTCGTCCGATCTGCGCTTGGGAGCCTTCGTCCGCGCTGCGCTTTCATCCCCGCGCCGCGCCTCGTCCGCCGCATCGCGTCGCCGTCCTTCGTCCGCCGCGCCGCCGTCCGCCGCGCCGCCGTCCATCGTCTGCAGCGCTGCGCCGCACCGAGCCGCGTCTTCGGTCTGCCTCCACTCCCTCCCCTGACAGCGGCGATGATAGGCCTGGTGGCGTCGGCTAGGCCTCCTTTCCCTCTGCCCTGTGCTCCCCCGTCCCTGTTGGCGCCCCAGGCGTCCGCTGGACACGACGCCTAGGCGCCATGGCGACGCCTGGCCGTTTCAGGCGGGCGACTTGGTCTGTCCAGGCGAGGCGAGGCCTCATGGCGTCCACAGCCGGCCGACTGGACGCCTAGGCGTCGCCTAGGCGACGCCTGGACAACACTGCCCCTCGGTTGAGCTAGTGGAGGCATTTTGGTGGCCTGGAGGTGCCACCTTGGTAACTACAGGCACTCGCCGTGAGGATGCACACAGCGCAACAATTCAATTCTGCTTGGATGGGGTACAAACATGGTGGCGGACATGCATATATGGGCCACAAGGAAATGAGGAGAAAAACATTTTTTACCGGAACTGAGACATTCGAGTCATCTGCTCAGGTCCTTGGTTTTCGGTTGGGGATTTCAACTTAATTTATAGGGCTGAAGACAAAACTAATGTTAATTACATCCGAGCTATGATGGGGCTCTTCAGGAGATTGATTGATGAACTTGCTCTTAAGGAGATTCCGTTGCATGGTCGCAAGTATACATGGTCAAATCAGCAGGACGCATCTACCTTGTCAAGTTAGACAGAGCTCTATGCTCGGTGGATTGGAAATAATCATTCCGTAATTGTCTACTACAGAGTGCAGCAACAAATGATTTGGATCATTGTCCTTTGTTACCTGGCCTGTACGACCAAGAGGAAGAGTACATCAACCATCTGCTGGTGTCCTCCATCTTTGCATGTCAATTTTGGTTTCATCTCTCCCATCAGGTTGGTCTGCAAGCACTGTCTCCACATCTAGGAGCAATTTCATTTGATGGTCGGTGGCAGGGAGCAAGCACAACGACAAATGGTTTGTTGCAGCAAGGCCTTAATTCCACATTGTGCTAGGAGCTCGGACACTTTGGAACCATCGCAAATCTTTGTGTGTTTCATGGAGCTCATCCTAGTTTGGACAGCCTTATTCCATGCTGGAGAAGAGCCAAAGCTTTGGGAGATGGCTGGGGCTAGAGGGTTATCCCTCCTGGCTGCTCCAATTCCAGGGGATTAAACGCAGTCCTTTTTATCATTGATGATCACCTTAAATCTAGCATGGGCGTAAATGTAACCAAACAAAGGGGTGTGGTGTGTGTTGTATGGGTTCTTACCAATCTTTCTCCCTAATATAATGATATGCAAATTTCCTACGTGTTCAAGGAAAAAAAGGGGAAGGATAAATCATCAGAGTAATTGATGACAGATAAATCATCAGATATAATAGCAATAAGACTATGGTATGATGATGTAAATCAGTTTATAATAATACAAAATCACTCTGGCATTGCAGAAAAGGTAAATAGTAAAAGTAGCATCTTCATTCATGTAAAGCAAGGCCTAACCTGTACCATCATTGGCGATGTTAACACCATCAACCTGGTTGGAGGCATCCAGATTCTGGAGCAGTTGGCTCAACCCTTCGTATACGAACACCCTTTTGGTCAGCTTTCATTCCCATTGCCTTGCGGAGATCAGGATTCTCCATTTTCTGCCATTCAACACCGAGTATAGGGAAACCTGCAGAAGAAAAATAATCATATGCCAGAATTAGAAGAGCAGACATGTAAAAAGAGTGCACATAAGATTATCAGTGCAAGTTAAGTAAAAAAGACAGAAATGACAATAAAATTACTTATTGATAAGAAAACAAAAGCAACACTTATCAAAAGATCGATAGCAAGATCAAAGGAAGAGGAACCAACACATGTGGTTTAAATGTTAAAAAAATTTATGAAGAGCAATATGAGATTCATACAACAACAAAGTCTTTACTCCCAAGAAAGTTGGGGTAGGCCAGAGATTCATAATTTTATCAAACTAGAAGAGCATCTATACAACCCCGCCTATGTTGTAATGACATAGCCGGTCCCAAGCCCGAATAAAGGAGGAGGGGTTGTGATAAGCTTAGCGAGCCAGCAACTATACTTAGTCATTCTCATGGAAATGAAACCCATTGGAAATTCTTTGGGGCGTAACCCTCTTAGCGACGCACCGTACCGAAACCCAGGTTTGGTGTTAAGTGGGCGAGGGCCGGGTCGCCACCGCCTTATGGCGCGCCATATCGAAACCCGGATGTGGTGTTAAATGGGCGAGGGCCGGATTGCCACCACCTTAGTGGCGCGCTACATCATCGCCCGGATGTAGTGTTAAGTGAGCAAAGGTCTTTGCATCTTCCTCGACGGATGCGAAGGGTAAGGAAGCTAGCCGAGGAAACTAGTTTCGGGTGGTAGTTGGAATGTAGGATCCTTGACGGGAAAGCTACGAGAGTTAGTGAACGTTGCGATTAGGAGGCGTGTAAATATCCTTTATGTACAAGAGACCAGATGGGCGGGTCAAAAGGCAAGAGAGGTTGAGAATACAGGTTTCAAGCTTTGGTATTCTGGCTCGACTGGAACTAAGAATGGCGTAGGCATCCTAATAGATAAGAGCCTCGAGGATGGAGTAGTGGATGTCCGTAGACGAGGGGATAGGATCATCCTAGCCAAGGTAGTTGTGGGGGACCTTATCTTGAATATTATGCCCCACAAGTTGGGCTCGATATGAGCACTAAGAGACAATTTTAGGAGGATTTGGAGGATATGATTAGTAGTGTACTGGTAACCAAGAAGCTCTTCATAGGAGATCTCAATGGTCATATAGGTACAACTAACGTAGATTTTGAGGGGGTACACAGAGGTTTTGGGTGTGGCGATAGAAACTGAAAGGGTAAAGATATCCTAGACTTTGTCGTAGCCTATGACCTATTGGTAGCTAACACCCTCTTTAAGAAGAGACTATCTCACTTAGTGACATTTACTAGTGCCCAACATTCTAGTCAAATCGACTATATCCTCACTAGGAGAAGGGAGAGAGGGACGTGTTTAGATTGTAAGGTGATTCTTGAGGAATGTGTTGTTCCACAACATAAACTTGTGATAGCTGACTTTCGTTTTCACGTGCGTGTGTCACGAGACAAAGGTGTTAAAACCGCAAAAACAAAGTGGTGGAAGTTGAAGGATGAAGCGCAACAATCATTCAAAGGAAGGATGATCGCAAAAGGACCTTGGAGCAAAGAAGAAGATGCGGATGGTATGTGGGTGAAGTTAGCGACTTACATTAGAAAGGCAGCTAGGGAGGTGATTGGGTGGACAAAAGGTAAGAAACTTGAAGATAAAGACACTTGGTGGTGGAATGAAGATGTACAAAAAGTTATTAAGGAGAAGGAGTCTTATAAGAGCTAGCATCATGAGAGAAGCGCAAGTAACATGGCAAAGTATAAAGAGGCTAAGAAAAATGCAAGGAGTGTTGTGAGTAAAGGGGCAGACCTATGATGCGCTATATGAGAGGCTAGGGATAAAAGAAGGCGAAAAGGATATATACAAGATGGCAAAACTTCACGAGAGAAAGGTGAGAGATCTCAACCAAGTCAAATGCATTAAGGATGAGGCAGATCAAATTCTATTGAAGGATGAAGAAATTAGGAACAAGTGACGGGACTACTTCAATGGACTATTCAATGACAGAAATAAGAGCATTAGGTTCGAGTTGGATGACTCATTTGATGACACCAACAGACGATTCGTGCGGAGGATACAAGAGTCTGAGGTTAGAGAGACCTTAAAAAGGATGAAAGGAGGAAAGGCCCGCGGCCTCGATGATGTCCCCATTGAGGTGTGGAGATGTCTGGGGGATGTAGCAATAGTATGGCTCACTAAACTATTTAACCGCATTTTTCAGTCAAACAAAATGTCTGAAGAGTGGCGGAAAAGTATTTTAGTACCCATCTTCAAAAATAAAGGAGATGTTCAAAGTTGTACTAATTACCGAGGAATTAAGCTCATGAGTCATACTATGAAGCCCTGGGAGAGAGTGATTGAACACCGTTTGAGGAAAGTGACCAATGTCACTAAAAACCAGTTTGGTTTTATGCCTGGGAGGTCTACTATGGAGGCGATTTTCTTACTCCATCAACTTATGGAGAGATATAGGGAGCAAAAGAAGGATCTACATATGGTGTTCATTGACTTGGAGAAGGCATACGATAAGGTACCAAGACCGGTCATGTGGTGGGCACTAGAGAAACACAAAGTCTCAACAAAGTACATTAACCTCATCAAGGTTATGTAAGATAATGTGGTGACAAGTGTGCGCGTAAGAGATAGTGAGACCGACACTTTTCCTATCACAATAGGGCTACACCAAGGATCAGCCTTAAGTCCTTACATCTTTTCCTTAGTGATAGATGAGGTGTCGAAGGATATACAAGGGGATATCCCTTGGTGTATGCTCTTTGCTGATGATGTAGTGTTGGTAGATGAAACTAGGGATGGTGTTGATAGAAAATTGGAGCTATGGAGGAAGACCTTAGAGTCTAAGGGGTTTAGACTTAGTAGAACCAAGACCGAGTATATGAGATGCGACTTTAGTGATGTCGGGTGCGGGGATGAAAATGTTAGTTTACAAAGACAAGTAGTACCTAGGAGGGACACATTTCGATATTTAAGATCAATGTTACAAAGCAATGGTGATATTGACGAAGATGTTTGCCACAGGATCAAGATCGGGTGGATGAAGTGGTGACAAGCATCTGAAATCTTATGTGATAAGAAAGTTCCACAAAAATTGAAAGAAAAATTCTATAGGACGGTGATCAGACCTACGATGTTGTATGGAGCAGAATGTTGGCCAACTAAAAGGCAACATGTCCAACAAATGAGTGTTGCGGAGATGCGCATGCTACGGTGGATGTGCGGTCACACAAGAAGAGACAAAATTAGGAACGAGGTGATTCGTGATAGGGTAGGGGTGGCACCGATTGAGGAGAAGCTAGTCCAACATCGCCTACGGTGGTTTGGGCATATCCAGCGGAGACCTACAGAAGCAACGGTTAACAGTGGGATTATAAAGAGTAGAGAAAATTTTAAGAGGGGTAGAGGTCGACCAAGGTTGACATAGCAGGAGGCGGTGAAACGAGACTTAAGGAGTGTGACATACCTAAAGATTTGGCTCATGATAGGACTGCATGGAAATTAGCAATTCATGTGCCAAAATCTTAGTTTGTGCCAGAATCTTAGTTTATTCGTATTTTGTTACTCTTATCTTCTTTCTTATTAACCCATTTCTAAAATAAATAAAATGTAAAATCTTATTTTATTTGTATTTATTATTATTATTATTATTATTATTATTATTATTATTATTATGTTTATTATTATTATTATTATTATTATTATTATTTTACTTTAATCTTATTTTCTAGTACTTTTCTTCAAAATTGTTGGATTTCATTTTTAGCCGACCCTGTTTGGGACAAAGGCTTGGTTGTTGTTCTTGTTGTTGTAAGAGCGTCTATACAGCTAAAGGTAACTCCCATAATTTGTCTCCTGGGGGTTTTACTTTCAAACATTGAAACTCCTCTGGTAATTCCAGTTTTCAGCTCTGCTTCTAATTATCCATATTTCCCTTCTGAACAATAAGCAGAGATGCAGTTTGGACTTTACCCCCACCTCACAGCTGGACCTTGCTTGCTGGGAAACACCCCTGATCCTCAAGTGAAATGAATGTACGACATGATTACATTTTCACACCTCAAAAGGGCAAATATAGTCATGGAATACGGAGTAGAAAAAAGACATCAATCTCTAACTTAACTAAAATGGAAAATTTTAGTTCTATTTTTGCCTAATAAAAGCTCTATTCCTCTGTAGCACTCCCTCCATTCTCAAATAGATGTCGTTAGGACAACAAATCTAGTTCAATATTGACTTAAGATTGTAGTCCCAAAGGCAAATTAACTAAAACGGTATGTATATAGACTCCATGTTTACAAAGCGTCCAACTAATCAAGATTAAGCATCACTTAGTCAACAAATCAGTTGGAGGCATCCGAGTAGGCACAGCTAGGTGATTAAGGCGCTCAGGAACCTGGCCGTCTGATTCGTCGTTACTTAAATCACGATTGAACATTCAGATTACACGTGGGCAACTAGTTTTCAGGGAAATGGAAATTTGCCCATAAGGTTAAGGGTCATGTTGAGCCCAAGTCTATTAGCCAAATCTCCCCTGTTCTCCCTCCCTACACTATGCAGGCTGCCACCAGCGGCTCTCTACAGCTTGTTGCTGTCCCTCTGCAGCCTGCCCCCCACTGCCTCTCTCCATCCATTAGGTACTCGAATGTCCAGGCGACTAGGTACCAGTCGATTGACTAGACATAGACTAATCGGTCCTAGTCGTCCACTTAGCTGATCTAATCGGCTGATCGGTGGATTGTCGACTTAAAATGATCGGTCACTTCAAAGCATGGCTCGGAATTCTATGGCTGCACGTGCCATAAGGGATTATTCACTCTCCCCATTGAAACGAGTGCAAAGTTTAATAAGAACCTTCATAATCATAATAAAAATCAAATCTTACTGTGCAAACAAACATTCATTCCATTCATATGCCATCACATTATCACATATACCCTATTTCAAAGATGGAGTGCAAACAAAAAGAGAACAGGAAGGTACCCGTGTATTCTCCATTTTTTTCATAGTCTTTAATGAAGTGCTTGATAACTGGAGTGGGTATAACATAGCCTATGTTCTCTGCATCTTCATGCTTAAGAGACTGAAATGCTATACCAACACATTTCCCCTTATCATTAAAAGCAGGCCCCCCTGAATTTCCTGAATTTATAGCTGCATCTATCTGTTCAGGTTAAGAAGTTTTTAAGATGGAGGTTAACCATAGGCTCACAGTTCCATAGATAAAAAGACAAAACCATAGAATGCATAATATAATGAAATACCTGTAATCCAAGAAGCTCTGTAGAACCATGAACATATGAAAGTATTTCTATCCTAGATACCACACCACTAGTCACTGAGATAGTATCTCCTCCAATTGGGTAACCAACAACAGTGACAGCATCCTGGAGTGCTGGCAGTGGCCCAAATTCCACTGGTGAAACTCCTTCCCAGAATTCATCATCCTCAACAGTTAACATTGCTGAAACCAAGAGGTCACTAGTCACTAACAGATGATAAAGAAAACAAGAAAGTTAACTTCTCGAGGCTATTTGCCAGAAGTAGCTAATAATTTTGACTCAGCAGCTTGCTGCTATCTTCTTACGTTGCCAGAACAATTACAAGGTTCATTTATTGGCTTATTGCACAAACTTATGATGCACTCGGTATTGTCTAACTTGACCATATTAGCACACAATTATATATAGACAAGTAAAAATAGGCACCTGTACAGCTCTCAGATTCAAGTTACATACAAAGATAGCAATGTGAAACATGATCATCTATTTCGCACATCAACAGTTGCTTTAAAGAATTATCACATACGAAGGTAAATGTCTGTGGTGCATCTTTAACCCCATACGCAAATGATATTGAATACAAAAACGCTACCTTACAGAATACAGGATTCATGTATAAAACATTGACATTTGTCAGACGGTGCATGAGCAACTACAGCTAGTAGTTCAGAGTGAGAGGTGCATATCTACCAAATTCAGAATACTTTCGGGGTTAAACTAGAGAAAATGAGGCGAGTCGAGCCATGCATACCCATGTCACATTCATTGCCTATGGCAAGGACGGTGGCCAGGTATTTAGTGTCTGAACCGCGCTTCTTGAGCTTGACCTGGGTGTGATGCTCGACGGAGTGAGCGTTGGTGAGTACCCTGCGCCCACCGATGATGAACCCGCTGCTGCTCGAGCTGTACTGCCGCTTGCGCTGCCACGGTAACGAGAAGTTGGGCTCGGTGTGGACGCAGAACACCTTCACCACGGCGTCCATCGACGGCATCACCCTCACCACCTCCTCCCACCGCAGGGGATCCACCGCGGCGGGGACCTCCACCACCTTCCCCGCCAGCTCCGCATCCACGCCGCCGCCACTGGGCGCCCCCTTGGGCCCGCCCCGCCGCGGCGGGGAGACGGCGTCGACATCGGGCGGAGGCTCGTTGCGGACGCGCCGGGACTTGCGGCCGCGGCGGCGCGGCGCGGGGGAGGAGGACGCCGGCTCGGGGTCCGGGGAGTCGGACGCGGCGGCGTTGGCGAGGGACGAGGAGGGCGCGTTGTGGTGGTGGTTACTTTCGGGCGCGTCGGATGGCTGCTTCTTCGGCTTGCGGCCGCGCTTGCGCTTGCCGCCGGAGGCGTTGCCGTTGTTGGTATCCATGGGAAATGAGCTAGGGTTTGGTCTCGCCGGGGAAGGCGAAGGTGCCAGAAGTAGACGGACGGCAAAGCGGCTGGCTCGGCTCCGTCGGAGCTTGGGGTTCCAGCCCGGACTGGCCCGCGCGGGCTGTGGCTGAAAGCGCGTACTGACGGCCCACGGCCTAACGATGCTGAAACTGTAAGTAGGCCGTCTGGGCCGTCAATCTTTTCCTTAATTAATTTCTCTTAATCTTTAGGCCCAAAAACATTTCTTCCATTTTTCTAAATAGAACACCACTTGCGAAGCCTCCGGCGCTGTCCTCTCCCCGGCCGCCGGACGGCAAGACATGACGCGTCATCCGTGGATGCTTCTCTCAAATGGACACTGCTGCTTTTCTCGTGGACCAATCGATCCACTGGCCGCTCCCTGTGCCTGTGCCCAGCCCTTCGTTCGTACGCGCTGTTCGCCAACGGCGAACGTGTTGGTCAAATCGACTGCAGAAGCGGCGACGAGGCATGTGTACCGATCGCTGGTCAAATCTACTGCAGGCGTGTACGTACTGGTGCTCCCTGACTCCCTCGTCAGCATCTCCGGCGGCCGGGCTGTTGTCGTGCGCGCCGCTCCCGTGGATTGCTCGTCTCTGATCTGTCAACTTGGTAGTTTCCGGTTTTATCAAAAACCTTGGTAGTTTATATGTTCTATCATTATCTCAAATTAATTGTCACTCTCTGATTCAATTTGAGATGGAGGGAATAATTTTTTTCATATTTGTTATATCGATTGATAACGTTCTTATTTACAGACAGTATATTATAATCAGTACATCTTTTTATTTAATCCCCTTCACCACCTCTTAACTGGTGGAGGTAGTTAAATAAAAACAGACAACGATCGTAGGATGCAAATCTAGCTGTTGTTGATATTTGATTGCATAATTACATCAAAACTCTGATTGTATAACAGTCATTGCCTATTTACAGTATACTGGATTAATATTTCTTCGTAAAGGTAACTTTTCTTATGAGAAGTAGAAATACCAGTAGTCATTCGCTCAAAGTCTGAAACTCTTCAGCAGCTTTCATCGTCATCCAACCTTTCCTGATTTGACAGGTGTTATTTTCCAAGGATATCTATCTCTCTCTCCCTCTTCCTTTTCCCTGCCTCACCTCTGTGACCGAACCAAACCCCACGGACTGATGCTGGCCTGCATCTTTGCTGCTTGGTGAGGAATCCATCAATCAGAATTCAGACAGCGAGGGAGGGAGTCAGGGAGTCGGCAGAGACCCAATGGTGACAAGGAATCAGCCCTGATGCCCCCAATAATTTCCGTGCTTTTCCATGTGCCTTCCCCTCTGTAAAGACGATGACCGGGGGATAAGAGAAGAGGAACTCGGCAGGTGTGTACAGTCGTGAGGTGACACTTGCGTCCCCCTGACCATCATTTTACAGGGAGCACAGGTGTAGTCACTAGACACCGGTAGGTGTCGATGTCCACTGCCGTGGCATGTCCCACTCTCTCTCTTTAGACACTTGTCCTCAATGGAACTTTGGAAATTACCATACGTATTGAGATAGAAGGACCCTCCATTGTTAATCCTTCACCATCGACTTGGGAAACGACGGCACTGATCTCAAAGTATGACGTGGAGCCGGTTGTGCTTGCATTGATCCAAACCTGCAGCAGAAAAATCCTCTCTTTAATCATGAGTGGGTCTACTGTAAGGTTCGGTCAATATTTTCGGGGATCGCATAACTGTATCGTGAAGGTACCGCCACAACGCCTTCTGTATGGCTGCAGTGAACCCTAGCAAGGATATAATGGCGAGCTCTGTTTACTCACTACCATGCATGATCGTGTTAGTTCTTATAGTACTTAGGATCAACGCTAGCAATGCCTAATATGATTTACTTAGATTTAAACAATTACTGACGACAACATTAACCCTAAGCAAGTAATCTAACATGCAACATATAAACATGGCAGAGAGATTAGGATTAGTAGAAAGTGGTGAGAGACGTAGATTACCTTCAGTGGGGGCACTTGATGCCATTGGGCTCAAGTGATGGTCGACGAGGAGAGTTGGTGATGCAGTGCAGACCGACGGCGAAGACGACGGTGTTCTCCGGTCGTCAAAGGTGGCGCACGTAGGTGGCGACGGCAGAAGCAATAGATTGATTTGGCGGGGGTCTCGGGAGCAATTTTGGCACTAATCCTTTATGCCCCTGAGGGTCCTCTGTTCTTATAGCGCGTACGGTGGGGGGGCGCAACGGAACCGAGTCCGTTGCGCCCCCGAGGGTATCGCGCGGCTGAGGGTGGGAGTCGGACGCGGGTTGTTGCCCCACGCCCGATACTTACGGGAGATTGAGTCCTCCCGTTGGTTGTTGCCCAACGGGGTGGGACCGCGATCAACTAACATTCTCCCCCTTGATCACGGGACAACTTATTTCTTACTTAACTTATTCTTATTCTTAATTAGTAAACTTATGTGTATTTCTTCTTGCTTTGACATAAGGAGCACGACGCATCAGAAACAGCCATTTACGTACTATTCGACTCGAAGACCACAATATGTCTCACAATTAGAAATAACCTTATGCTTAGGTGTCTCCTTAGTATCCAGGACTTGTTTCACAGGCTCTCCCCTAATCCCATGCCGGCTACGTGTTCTCTGAACACATTGGGAGGGAGACCCTTGGTTAGCGGATCCGCAAGCATTTGATTAGTTCTTATATGCTAGAGACTAATTGAATTATCCTGGATTCTCTCTTTTACAACATAATACTTAATGTCGATGTGTTTGACAGCACCACTCGACTTGTTGTTATGAGAGTATGACACTGTTGGCTCATTATCGCAGTATAACTTAAGTGGTTTATGAATGCTGTCTACCACTCTTAGACCGGAAACAAATTTCTTAAGCCAAGATGCCTGTCCAGTGGCCTCATAACAAGCTATGAACTCAGCGTACATTGTGGACGATGCAGTTATGACTTGCTTGGAGCTTCTCCATGATATAGCTCCATTCGCGTGGGTGAATATATAGCCTGATGTGAATTTCTTAGTATCCACACAACTCGCGTAATCTGAATCTGAGTAACCCACTATTTCTAATGGATCCGACTTACTATACTTTAACATGAGGTTCTTAGTACCCTAAATGTATCTTAGAGCCTTCTTAAGTGCTTCCAGTGGTCTAAGCCTAGATTACTTTGATATCTGCCAAGCATCCCAGTCACGAAAGCTAAGTCAGGGCGCGTACATGTTTGAGCATACATTAAGCTTCCGACAGCGGAAGCATACAAAATTTCTCTCATCTGATCAACCTCATACTGATTCTTAGGCAACTGCAATTGTGAAAATTTGTCACTCTTAACTATTAGGACAGGCGAGGGCTTACAACCTTCCATACCGTACTTTCTGAGTACGCTTTATAAGTATGCTTTCTGAGATAATCCTAATACCCCCTTTCTTCGATCTCAGTGAATCTCAATTCCTAGTACATAGGAAGCTTCACCTAAATCCTTCATCTCAAAGTTTGAGGACAAACACTTCTTAGTTTCTAAGAGTAGGTTGACATCACTACTTGTTAGTAGTATATCATCTACGTATAGTATGAGGAAAATAAATTTCCCATTCTTAAACTTAGCATAAATGCAGTTATCCTCCTCATTTTCCTTAAACCCAAACTTTCTTATCGTCTCATCGAACTTTAGGTGCCATTGCCTTGAAGCTTGCTTAAGTCCATAAATAGACTTCTTCAAGTGGCACCCCATGTGTTCCTTATCCTCAATGACAAAACCCTTTGGTTGAGCCATGTAGACGTCCTCATAAAGATCCCCATTGAAGAACGTCGTCTTTACATCCATTTGATGCAATTCTAAGTCGTAATGCGCTACTAATGCCATGATGATTCGAAACGAATCCTTAGACGACACAGGAGAGAAGGTCTCGTTATAATCAATACCTTCCCGCTGCGTGAATCACTTAGTCACAAGCCTAGTCTTATACTTTTCGATCTTCCCTTTGGAGTCACGCTTAATCTTGTAGACCCATTTACAGCCTACCGTTTTGGCTCTTTTAGGAATCTCTACTAAGTCACAGATTTTGTTGGCACTCATAGATCTTATTTCATCTTCCATGGCTTTACGCCATTCGGATGACTGAGGTCTACTCATGGCATCTTCGAAAGACGTGGGATCATCCTCAACATGAATTTATTCACTTAAGTATAACTGATAATCATTTGGAATTGTCGATCGTCTTACTATTTGAGATCTTCTTATTTGCACATCGTCTAAGGGTTGAGGTTGTTGTTGCACTTCATCTTGTTCGACCACATCCTCAACAGGCTGAGGAGGTGGAACCTCACTTATTTCTGTTGTGGCCGACGGAGGTGCAATGAATGCGTTGTGTCACTAGCACCAGGTGCGGGTGGCACGGTGACATCAGGTAGGGTGAAATAAGGCTCTTGAGTCATCGGAACGGGTAGACTCATCCGTTCCTCCTCAAGATCTATTTCACGTTGTATTGTGCTCCCCCTGATCATAGTGTCCTCTAAAAACAAGGCATGTCTTGTTTCAATGAACTTAGTGTGTCTACCTGGACAATAGAACCTAAATCATTTACTCCTTTCAGGATAGCCAATAAAATGGCAACTAATTGTTCAAGAATCCAGTTTGCTTAAGTTCGGGTTGAACATCTTAGCCTTAGCTGGACATCCCCACACATGTAGATAGTTTAGCGAGGGCTTACGTCCCGTCCACATCTCATACGGTGTCTTAGGTACTGACTTAGATGGAACACGGTTAAGTACGTGAATGGCGGTCTTTAAGGCCTCCATCCATAAACTGACTGGTAGTGTAGAATAGCTTAACATGCTTCTCACCATGTTCATAAGTGTATGGTTTCGCCGTTCCGTTACACCGTTCTGCTGAGATTCGCCCGGTGTAGAATATTGGGCTACTATGCCATTTTCCTGTAAAAACCTCGCAAAAGGTCCAGGGACTTGGCCATAAGGGGTGTGTCGACCGTAGTACTCACCTCCATGGTCAGATCTTACTACTTTAATCTTAACATCATGCTGATTTTCTACTTCAGCCTTAAATATCTTAAACTTATCCAACGCTTCGGATCGCTCCTTGATTGGATAAATATAGCCATAACGACTGAAGTCATCTGTAAATGTTATGAAGGAATCATAACCATCTACCGATGTCATGGGAAAAGGTCCACAAATATCTGTGTGGATTATTTCTAAGACTCCCGAGCTACGTTTGGCGTTTTTCTTAATAGTTTTGGAGAATTTTTCTTTTAATGCAATCAATGCATTCCTCAGAATCTGAAAAGTTTAAGTGTGGAAGAATCGATTGAGATACTGATTGTTCGATCATCCCCCTCGAAATATGGCATAAACGACAATGTCATAATTTAGACGAAGTATCTAAATCGCTTCTTTTGCGCTTATTACATCCTAAGTCATTCTTAGACGAAACTTGATCATCACATATAGCAAACACATTCTCGTGAGTGGACAATAAGTAGAGCATGTCTTGTCGGAAGGCAAGACCAATATTCTCATTATTATAACTGATAGAACACTTATCATTACCAAAATGACAAATGTATCCTGAATCATCCAAACACGAAACTGAAATCAAGTTCCTTTCTAATGAATGGACATAAAGAACATTATTTAGCCTAAGTACAAAGCCACTAAGTAATCTAAGAGATAAGTCTCCAATGGCTTTGACTTCGGCTTCACGCCCACCTGCCACCTTAATCACTCTTTCCCTTCTTCTTATAGTTCTCATCGTACTTAATGTCTGCATTGAATTACAAATGTGCACAGTGGCACCTGAGTCAATCCACCAAGTGGACCGTGAATAATTGACATATAAGGCCTCATTTACAAAAGTAATTATATCATTACCTTTCTTAGCACACCACTTAATGAATCCAACACAGTCCTTCTGGAAATGTTCATCTGAGCCACAGAAGTGACACTTATCCTTGTCCCTCTTTTGAGAGGACTTGCCTTTGAACTTATTTGTTGAAGAACTGGAGCCTGAAACCTTGAAGGAAGGTGGTTTGGGAGAGGAAAAGTATCTCTTTGCCTTTCCCTTACCCTTAATGTCAGCTAGATTGATGTAATCACCATTCTTAGAGCTCTTTATGCGTTCCTCTTCCTAAACGCACATAGCAACAATCTTATCAATGTTCCAGGTCTCAGGGAGTGAGTTATAATTGACCACAAAGGCCTCAAACTCCTTAGGAAGAGAACTTAGTATGAAGTAAATGAGCATCTCATCTGGCATCACAATGTTTAGCTCCCTAAGCTTAGAGTTATAGTGACTCATCTTATTGATGTGCTCACGCACACCACCTCCAGAGTACTTCTTAGTGACAATCTTTCTCATGATAGTGCTTGCACTTGCCTTAGTAGAGCCAGTGAACTAACTCTGGACTCTCTCTAAGTACTCAGAGGTTGTGTCACAATCAGGGATTCCTCCCTTAATTGAGTCAGCTATGATGCTCTTAATGATCACGAGACACTTCCTGTTGGAAGTGTCCCACTTAGGGAGATCCTTCTCATACTGATCCTTCAAGCTTAGGTACTTAGCCTTCCGCGTAGCAAAAGACTCCTCAGATTCCCCAGTCTCAGCAATGGGGACAGGTGGCTCAGTGGGTCGAGGCGACGTAATCGCAAAATCGAGGTCAGAGACTACTAGAGCCATCTGGAGCCTCTCTTTCCATACCCCGTTGTCGGTGGTTTTGAACCGGCAGATCTCCCTACACTGCTAAAGTGATAGGGGGGTTTGATGTTCGGTGAGGGCGCGTGGAGATTCAAGAAGGTGAGTAGGAATTGACACAGGAGACACAAGAGTTTACGTGGTTCGGGCTGCCTGAGCGTAATACCCTACTTCACGGAGGTGTTGGTGTTGTATTAACTGTATGAGCTTGTGTTGAGCGTCTATGGCGTGTGTCTCTAGCCCCCTGAACGTGTCGTCGGCCTGTCCTTTTATAGTACAAGGGCAGGCCGTTACAAGTTAGCCTGGCCCGACATGTGGCCCCGGCGGTTACTAGTATTGACACTTATTTAACACATTTAATTGCTCTTAATGATCCTGTAACGGGCTTTGACAGCACCGTTACTGCTGTTAAGATCGTCCGTTTAAGTGTCATTAATATAGCATTAATGACACTTAATCGGGTCTTGAAGTCCTTGATTCCCCTTTGAAGATCCGGAGCCGTTGCGGGGTCTTCCGGAGGTTAAGGGCTGAAGATCCGACGATTGGACACGTGGCAGCTCCGGAGCATACTGTGGGAAACAGGTAGCTCCGGAGCTACCTGACACGTGTCAGGTCTGAAGCTTCTCTCGGTCTGAGGTTAAGTCCGGAGGTGCCATTTCGGTACATGGCCCGGAGCTTCCCCCTTGTGGGCGGTAACTCCGGTTTGGTAGTACACGTGGTGACCCTGGGATTAACCATGTTGGAGAAGCAGGTCTGGTTATGTCTGACATGTGGGCCTCCGAGGGTCTTCAAATCAAGTATATGACTTTCCTTTGAGATCTTTGTAACCTCAAGGGTGTACGGTTTCTAGGGTACCGACAGTGGCCCCCTCGACCTACCTCCGGGGAAGACCACTGGGGTGAAGTCATTCTACCGGAGGTGGGTCCATCCTCGCGACTTTTAAACTGAGTCTTCAAGGGTCTTTGAAGGTGTCGTTGGCGAGAACTTGGAGTTAAATCCTCGCCGTGTGGCGCATCCCGCGTGCAGCAGATGAGATCTTTGGCGTGCGGATCTCACGCAATTGAAGGTCGCCGGTTCCCGATACGAAAACCGTATTGGTTCCGCGCGCCTTGTCAGGCCGCCTCCTTTGGGCTTCCCGCCTCATGATGGCAACCGTTCGCCTGGGTAAGAACCTCGACTTGATCGTCGGGGTGGTCCCGGGCCTGCTTGTCATCGGCTGGGTGGAATTTTTGGGTGGTATCTTCGACTTCCTTGTGGTTTCCATCCAAGCGTTGCAAGGGCTTACTTAAGAAGGAAAGTGCGCACCGTCGGGAGTTCTTTACGCCTCTCATCTGTTCTTGCGATCAAACTCTCAACTTGTGCTTCACTTTTCTTCTCTTGCCTAGCCGTGCCGCGATGGAGTTGGGTCTCCGCGAGAGTCGTTTGAAGACCGACGGCGACCTGAAGAAGGTCCGGGCCCTCATGGGGTGGTCCTAGGACTTCTTCAACCGCTCGGTCTACGCCGGTGGAGAGCTCCCATTCGAGAAGGAGCATTCCGGCGAAATGGTGTACTTCTCCTCGTACGCCATGGTGGGGTTGATCCCACCTTTTTCTTTCTTTTTCTTGATGCTGCTGGACTTTTATGGTCTGCAGCTATACCACCTTGGCCCTCACTCCATTCTCCTCATGTTTATCTTCGTCCACTTCTGTGAGATGTGGGTGGGCATCCCCCCCTGCATCGAACTCTTCCGGACCTTCTTCACCGTTCACACCACCGGTAGAAGCAATGAGTACCTTGGATTCTACTACTTCGTGAAGCGCAAGAAGTGCCCATTCAAGTACCTCCGGTCGTTCCCTTCTGGGAAGTGGGATGACTGGAAGAAGGACTGGATAGTCATTCGGGTGGAGGAGCATGAGAGGCTGGAGCTGCCCGAAGGCCTCCCCAACATTGACACGACGATCTGGAGTGAAGCTCCGGTGCTGGCGGACGCCTTTGACCCTGTTCTGACCAGGATTCGCCGGTACGTGGAGGGGGGATTAACCCCTCAAGCGGTGTTTTGTAACTTCCTCGTCAACAGGTGGGCACCGCTGAAGAAGAGGGAGAAACTCGCTTGGGCCCTCAACAACGTGATGGACGCCGACCGGGTCGAAACCGGGTTGAAGTCCAACATGGTGGGGAAAACCTTGGAGTTCCACCTCAAGAAGTTCCAGCACGGCATCAACGTCGAAGGCGACGACTTAACTCCGTCGTCTGCTTTTCTTCCTCTGAACGTAGAAGTGGAGTTCAGCAGGGAGCTCCGGCGGAAGATGCCCGTGCTTGACGACCTTGGTGTCGTCGAGAGAAGGTCGACCACCGGGGTAGCCATCCCCGGAGTTCCCAAGGATGGTTCCGACCCTGCTCCGAAGCCGAGGGAAGAAGTTGTCAGCAAGGGTAAGGAGATGGCGGAAGAACCTGTGAGCCAGAAGAGGAAGCTGCAGTATGCTGACGGAAGGTCCGTCAGGCCCGCTACTTCTGCGTCGGCTCCTTCTCCCCGGAGGGGAAGGTCCTCTACAACTGCGGTGACTGTTCCCATAGTGGGGTCCTCCCGGAACGCGACTGTTCCCGCAGTGGGGTCCTCCCGGAGCATGACTGTTCCCGCAATGGGGTCCTCCCGGGGTGTTAGCTCCGGGCAAGTGACTCCAGCACCTGGGCCGGTGGAGGCCTCTAGGTCCGGGGGTTCTTCTCGATCGAGGAGGGCCTCGACTCGGGAAACAACCATGACTGTGACGAGTTCCGGGGGGCCTTCCGGTGCTTCCACGCCAGCTATGACCAGCCCAGAACGCCCGGGAAAAAGGTTCCGCGCAAGCTGGTGCGGAAGCCTCCCAAGGTAATTTTTAATATCTACCTTGGACAATTGTTTTAATTGTAGCAACTGTTTTTTAATTTTCTTCGTTCATCATCTGCAGCATCCCCAAGAAGGGGAGTGAGGTTCCACCCTCAGCCACAGTGTCTGAGGCCGTGAGGGTGGGAGCTTCTGCTCCTGTCCCGGTGCCGCCCCAAGTGGTGTCTGAAGCTGCGATAGCTTCGGCGCCGGCTGTCGTGGTCATGGACCTCGACTCATCCTCAGAAGTTCCCGTGGTAGCTCCGGACCACGGGAGTGAAGATGCGCCGGCGGCACCTGCCCCGGAGGTTGAAGCTCCGGGTCATGGTGCTGAGATGATGGAAGCTCCGGCTGTTGAGCCGGAGGAAGCAGTGATCCCGGCCTCTGAGCCAGAAATTTTCGAAGCTCCGGCGGTTGAGTCGGAGGTGATTGAAGCCCCAGTGTGTGCGCCGGAAGCTGAGGTAGTTCCGTCAGTTGGGCCGGCTACTTCCGAAGCACCGGTCGCTGAACCGGTTATTGTTGGAGCTCCGGCCACAGGGCCGATCGATGTTGAAAATCTTCCGGCTTCTGAGCCGGTTGTTGAAGAGGTGACGGAGCTCGAGCTCCCATCGGAAGAGGTGCCCAGGCCGGAGCCAGCAGCAGCTCCTGCTCCGGAAGTGACGACGTCGGAGGTACCTGCGGCCGAGCCGGAGTGCCCAAGCGAAGTCGCTGGCCCTCTGCCTGAGGGGGTGAACGAAGACCCGGCGGCGGGGCCTTCTTCGATGGCGACTGAGGCCATCCCGGAGGACGGATCTAGTGCCATGGAGACTCAGGGGACCACTCTTGTGGAGTGGGACCCAATTTTTGTATCTGAAGACCCGCTGGAACCAGCGGAGGAGACCAGCAGGTCTGGAACCCATCCCGTTGTCACTTTCTATTGACAACGCATGTTCCAGTCTGCGTCAAGTCCAACTGGCCTTCTTCCACGACAGCAAGGCTCTTGAAGAGGAGAGCCAAACCCTTAGGCGGTGGCGTAACCGTCTCTACTTCGAGACCAAGCTGGCGCAGTCGAGGCTAGCGGATGACAAAGAATGGATCAAGCGGGAGAAGATCCGCCTGGAGTACTGGGGCAAGTTACTGGATGACAGGGAGAGTATGACTCATGCCCTCGACGCTCAATCCCAGGAAATCTATGATCAGGACAAAGCAGCCAATAGTGCGGCCGATGCACGCCACGAACAGCTTGAGGCCATTAACACTGCACTCTTCAAGCGCTGAGAGGCACTTGAAGAGAGGGAGAAACGGTTCAAAGATGAAGAGCAGAAACTCCTAGAGCTGCGAGATGACGTCCTGAGGAGGGAGGAGGAGCTCGCCGAGAAGGTGGCTCTGGCTGACCGTAGCACCATTTGGTCTCAAGAATGCAGCTTCAACTTTTGTACGAGCTATGTACAAAACTTTTGAAGAACTCATCAGAGACATAGTGGAAGTGTACGTCGATGACATCGTGGTCAAGGTCAAGAACAAGGAGTCCCTCTTGGACACCTTGCAGGCTGTCTTCGACAAGCTGCGGGCCACCCGCACGAAGCTAAACCCAGACAAGTATGTCTTCGGGGTTAGCTCCGGAAAACTTCTTGGTTTCCTGGTAAGTCACCGGGGCATAGAAGCTAATTCGGCGAAGATAAAAGCCATTGAAGACATGCGGCCACCAACCTGTATCAAAGACGTCCAAAAGTTGACTGGGTGTCTAGCAGCCCTCAGCCGGTTCATATCAAGACTGGCGGAACGGGCACTCCCTTTCTTCAAGTTGTTGAGGAAGTCCGGACCATTCCAATGGTCCGAAGAAGCAGAGAAGGCATTCCAGGAGCTAAAACAGTTCCTCACCACCCTACCAATTCTGGTAGCTCCAAACCCTGGTGAGCCTTTGTTGCTTTACATTTCAGCTAGTGACGAAGTTGTCAGTATGGTTCTGGTTGCGGAGAGACCAGAACTACCCCATACTCAGGAATCCAGACCCCTTCAGGAGGGTCCGGAGGTCCCTGAAAGTGAATCTGGGTCCCAGCTCCCAGACTCAAATCCACAAGAAGTCACTTCAGAAGACTCAGACCCCTCCGAGAGGGTCTAGGTCATTTCTGAAGAAGCTCCAGGTTCCTCCAGCCAGAACGCGGAGGTCCCCGAAGAGAATCTGGACTCCTCCGACAGGGTCCGGATCAATAGAGAGGAAGCTCCGGACCCCTCCGGGAGGGTCCGGACCATTCAACGCCCGGTATACTTCATCAGTGAAGTATTACATGATGCCAAGACTCGATACCTACAGGTGCATAAGCTGCTTTATGCAGTTCTTATTGCCTTCACGAAGCTCTGACACTACTTCCAAGCTCACAAAGTCTCGGTGGTGACCTCCTATCCACTTCGAGCGATCTTGCATAATCCCAATTCAACTGGGAATATTGCAAAGTGGGCAGCGGAATTGGCTGAGTTTGATCTCGAATTTATTTCGAGACAAGCAATCAAGAGTCAAGCGTTGGCATATTTTGTGGCGGAATGGACTCCCTCTCCATCAAACCCTGGGGGCCCCAGCGAGCAGAAGACGGAACATCAAGTTCCAACCTTCACCGAGCCTCACTGGACCCTTTACTTTGATGGCTCCATGCAGAAGCAGGGGGCCGGAGCTGGAATCCTTCTCCTTGCACTGACTGGGGAAAAGGTAAAATACATGGTACACCTTGACTTCAAGGCAACTAACAACATGGCGGAGTATGAAGCACTCATCTGCGGGCTAAAGGTGGCACTGTCATACGGTGTCAAGCAACTGCTGGTCAAAGGAGATTCACAGCTCATCATCAAGCAGGTGAAGGGTGAATGCTCCTGCAATAATCTCCAGCTAGTCGCTTACCTCCTTGAAGTCCGGAGGCTTCAGAAGGACTTTGAAGTCCTAGATCTCCACCATGTTCAGCGTGCCCACAACGCTGAAGCTGACGAACTCTCGACCAAAGCGTCAACCGGAGCTCCAGCTCCTGACGGAATCTTTGTCCGGAGGTTGTCAAAACCCACAGTTCAGCCTGCCGAACTGAACGAAGGGGGCGAGATCAGCATCCCGAAGCTGACGGTCCCGATGGCCCTGTTACCATGGCAGCCATCAAGGGTCGTAGGTGCTGCCGGAAGCTCCGAGCAACCCAGCACGCAAGACTCAAATGCTCAAGGCAGTTCCGATGCATGGATCTCGGAGATCCGGAACTACTTGAAAGATAACATCCTTCCTGACGATGATGTATCCGCTGACCGGGTAGTCAGATTGGCTAAAAGATACACACTGGTAGAAGGGGATCTCTACCAGCGCGGTGCCAACGGCATCCTAATGCGGTGCATCACAAGGGAAGAAGGCTGCGAGCTTCTCGCAGAAATCCATGGAGGTGAGTGTGGGAACCACGCATCTTCCCGCACGCTGGTCGGAAAAGCCTTTCGGCATGGCTTCTACTGGCCTACAGCGCTCCAGGATGCCACTGAGCTGGTGAAGAAATGTGAAGCGTGCCAATTTCATGCAAAGCAAATTCATACACCTGCTCAGCCCTTACAAATGATACCTCCTACATGGCCCTTCGCTGTGTGGGGGATGGACATCTTGGGACCCTTCCCAAGAGCCGCCGGAGGTAACAAGTTCCTGTACGTCGCCATCGACAAGTTCACCAAGTGGCCGGAAGCAACTCCAGTTGTGACGATCAACAAGCAATCTGCTATCAACTTTCTGCAATCCATTGTAAGCAGATTCGGAGTCCCAAACAAGATCATCACTGATAATGGGACTCAATTCACAAGCTCCGCATTCCAAGGGTATTGCGAAGACCTCGGCATACAGGTTTGCTACGCTTCCGTAGCTCATCCCGCCAGCAATGGCCAAGCTGAGAGAGCAAATGCAGAAATCCTTAAAGGACTCAAAACGCGCACCTATGAGCATTTGAAAAAGCACGGAGCCAATTGGATCGAAGAGCTTCCGCCCACTCTATGGGCCAACAGGACTTCTCCAAACCGGTCAACCGGAGAAACACCCTTCTTTCTGGTGTACGGAGCTGAAGCAATCCTTCCTCCGGAAATCACCTTGGGTTCGCTCCGGGTCCGGACCTTCGACGAAGCCGCGCAGGACCATCTCCGGCGTGAAGACCTAGACCTCCTCGAGGAGGGAAGGTGCCAAGCAGCTGTTCGGAATGCCCGATATCGCCAAGCTCTACAGCGTTATCACCAGCGGCATGTACACAACCGACAGCTCGAGGAAGGCGATCTGGTGCTACGGAGAATACTATCCAGAGAAGGGCTAAACAAACTTTCCCCCGGCTGGGAGGGGCCCTTCCGAGTGATCAAAGTATCCCGTCCCGGAAGCGTTCGCTTGGCTACTGAGGATGGGACACCTCTCCCAAATCCTTGGAACATCGAGCACCTCCGTAAGTTCTACACTTAATTCCACAGAGGTGAGTCTTGAGTAACTTGAGATGTATGTTATAGAGTCATTGTACAGAGTCGGGTAGTTCCTCCGGGAGAGCAGCCGGACCTTTTACGAAAGGTCTGCAAAGCTCAAGCAGCACTTGTCACAGTCTCCGGACTAAAAGCGTGGCTAACTACCCTGGGTTAAACGAGAAACCAAGCACACTTAGCCTGGTCCAGTACCCTAAGAGTGTACTTGTTTCCCCTGTACCCCGGACCTATAATGAAAGACATCTTCATGTGAAATAGACTCCACGTGCATTCATTTTGTGCAGGCTCGATATTTTTATTTTTCTCTTTCTTGTCTATAACAGAAACGTGCAATTCTTAAGAAATTTTAGTTTGACCGGTTTATATACAACTTGAGTTGAATTGTCAGATCTCTTGGATTTAAATATCGTTTATGGCCAACTCGCCTGAAAGCCGCCAAGCCAATCTAGGGCCGGAGTGCGCTATCGACTTAGCTTGGTCAAGCACCCTAAGTACGCCACTCTACCTATACCCCGGCAGGCCAAAGTAAGGCGGGTCCATGGACAATTAGATCTAAGAGAAAAGACAACGCATCCAGTTGTATTTAAAATCGCGTTCAACTTAAAATTTTCTTGAGAATCATAAGCCGCGACGAAATTATAGACAAGGAACAAATTTTACTGTTTTTCTTGGCTTAAGTGTGCAGGAAAAATAAACTCTACGTTGATGGAGAAAAGCCGGAGCTAACCAAGCTCCGACCCCCCCAAGGGGGTCAACCGTCAGCACTGAGTAAAAGATGGTGAGAAGACCCCGTACACGGAGTCTGTTGCCAACTAACCAAGTGTTGGCAAAGGTCATTGCCGGAGCTACTAAGCTCCGACACCTTGGAGTACTAACTATCGACGCTCTACGTGTTGATAGAGGCTATTGCCGGAGCTACTAAGCTCCAGCGATGGACAGTACCGGAGCTTCTAAGCTCCGACAACTTCAGGGGACCTTCACTATCAAAGACTTCGGACCTAAATTCTACAAGTTCGAAGTAAATTCGTCTTCAACAAAACTCAGTACCATTTTGGTACATGTTCACAATCAAATTGTGTACATCTACCAGGGGGCCAAGAGAAGATAAAGATGTTGAAGACAAAAAATGAAATTCGCAAAAATTTGGGGATTTCATTCATCTGGAGACAGGAGATTACATCTGAAGACAAGGGATTACAAAATTGAGGAAGAAGAAGAGAAAATATAAGCGAGAGCTAAAGAGATGGTCCTAGACCCTATGGAAGAACTCAACGACCTTCTGGGCGACCTCCGATACGCTGGCTCGGGTAGCTTCGCCTTCTCCTTCGACGGGGCCTTCAAGCACTGGGTCCAGAGGAAATTGAGGGTTCCGGCTGGTCAGCACATATTCTGTGACGTTCCTCGCCAGGGATTGCCCCTCGACCTCCAGTTGGTCCGCGATGATGTCACCCACCTTGGAGAGCTTGCTGCCTGCTGCACTCAACGCTTGCAGCGCAAGGTCCGGCTCCGGCTCCGGATCATCCGGGCGCACGGGGCTGAAACCCATCGGCGCTAGCGCATCATTGGCCTTGCCTAGGAACTCCCAAATCTGCAGGGAGTCCGCCGTCCTCAGGCTCTTCACCTCTTCCAAGGATCTCTTGGCCGCCGTCAGTTCGGAATTCTCACGGGCGAGGCGCTCAACTTCTTTGGCGTTTTGCTGAATTTTTGCAGCAACCCGCCTCTCAAGTCTTCCGAGCTCCTCCTCCCGGAGGTGGATCTTGTTCCGACGATCGACCAGGTCCTTCTCCCTAGCCTCCACTTTCTTCTCCCGGGCAACAAGGGCACACTCGTATTCGTAGAGTTCCTGCCCTCGCACCCAGGTCTTCTCCTCTTCCTCGAGGCAGCGCTCTTCCAACTTCTTAGTGCGCTCCTCGAGGCCCTTGTCAGCCAGAGCTATTTTCTCGGCGAGCTCCTCTTCCCTTCTCAGGACGTCATCCCACAGCTCCAGGAGTTTTTGCTCTTCATCTTCGAGCCGTCTCTCCCTCCCTTCAAGTGCCTCTCGGCGCTTGATGAGTGCTGTGTTGATGGCCTCAAGCTGCTCAAACCGAGCATTGGCCGCGTCGTTGGCAGCCTTGGCCTGATCATGGAACTCCCGAGAATGAGCGTCGAGGGCATGGGTCATGCTCTCCCTCTCATCCAGCAGCTTCTCCCAATACTCCAGGCGGATCTTCTCCCGCTGGATCCACTCCTTGTCATCCGCTAGCCTCGACTGCGCCAGCTTAGTCTCGAAGTGGAGCCGATTACGCCACCGCCTAAGGGTTTGGCGCTCCTCTTCAAGATCCTTGCTATCGTGGAAGAAGGCCAGTTGGACCCGACGTAGACTGGAGCAGGCGTTGTCGATAGACATCGACAGCGGGATGGGTTCCGGACCTGCTGGGGTCTCTTCCGCTGGTTGCAACGGGTCTTCACATACAAAAATTGGGTCCCACTCAACGAGAGCGGAACCCTAAGCCTCCAAGGCGCTAGGGCCGTCCTCCGGGATGGCCTCAATCACCATCGAAGAAGGCCCCGCCACCGAGTCTTCATTCGCCCCCTCAGGCAGGGGGCCGGCGACTTCGCTTAGGCACTCTGGATCTGCCACAGGTACCATCGACGTTGTCGCTTCCGGAGCAGGAGCTACTACTGGCCCCGACCGGAGAACCTCTTCCGAGGGAGACTCGAGCTCCCTCGCCTCTCCAACCGCCGGCTCAGCGACCGGCGCTCCAACAACAACCGGCTCAGCGACCGGTGCTTCGAAGGTAACCGGCTCCACTGCCGGAACTACCTCAACTTCTGGCTCGCATGCCGGAGCTCCAGTCACCTCCGGTTCAATCGTCGGGGCTTCAACGAGTTCCGGCTCCGAGGCCGGGACTACTACTTCTTCCGGCTCTGCAGCCGGAGCTTCCACTACCGCAGCACCAGGACCCGGAGCTTCAACCTACGAGACAAGTGCCGCTGGCGTGTCTTCACTCCCGTGGTCTGGCGCTACCACGGGAATTTCTGGGGACGAGTCGAGGTTCATGACCACGACAGCCGGCGCCGGAGCTGTCGCAGCCTCAGCCACCACCTGGGGCGGAACTGGGACAGGAGCAGAAGCTCCCATGGCCTCAGAAATCGTGGCCGAGGGTGGAGCTTCACTCCCCTTCTTAGGGACGCTGCAGAGGATGGATAAAGAGAATTAAGAAACAATCGCTACAACTAAAAAGTTAACCAGGGTAAACATCAGAAATTACCTTGGAAGGCTCCCGCACCAGCTTGCGCGGAACCTTTTTCCCGGACGTTCCGGGCTGGCCATGGTCGGCGTAGGAGCTCCAGGAGACCTTCCAGAACTTGCTGCAGCCACGGGAGATTCCCGGGTCGAGGCTCTCCTCGATCGGGAGGAACCCCTGGACCTGGAGGCTCCAACTGCCCCGAGGGCCGGAGTCGTACACCCGGAGCTAGCACCACCGGAGGGCTCTAACACGGAGATAGACACGCTCCGGGAGGATCCCACTGCAGGAACAGTCTCGTTCCGGGAGGACCCCACCACGGGGACAGTCGCCACGGCAGCAGGAGATCTTCCCCCCTGGGGAGAAGGAGCCAAGGTGGAAGCAACGGACATGACAGACCTTCCGTCGGCATGCCGTAGCTTCCTCTTCCGACTCTCCGGCTCCTCCGCCGGCTCCTTGCCCTTGCCGATGACTTCAACTCTCAGCTGTGTAGCAGGGACCGAGCCATCTTCGGGCACCCCAGGGATTGCCACCCGGGTGGTTGGTCTTCTCTCGACGACACCAAGGTCGTCAAGCGCAGGCATCTTCCGCCGGAGCTCTCTGCTGAACTCCACTTCCATGTTCAGAGGAAGAAAGGCCGACGACGGAGTCAAGTAATCTCCGTCGACGTCGATGCCGTGCTGGAACTTCTTGAGGTGGAACTCCAAGGTCTTCCCCACCATGTTGGACTTCAACCCGGTCTCAACCCGGTCCTCGTCCATCACGCTGTTGAGGGCCCAGGCGAGCTTCTCCCTCCTCTTCAGCGGCACCCACCTGTTGGTCAGGAAGTTGCAGAACACCGCCTGGGGAGTCAATCCTCCCTCCACACATCGGCGGATCCTGGTCAGGATAGGGTCGAAAACTTCCGCCAGCACCGGAACTTCACTCCATATCGACGTGTCGATGCCGGGCAGACTGTCTGGCAGTTCCAACCGCTCATGCTCCTCCACCCTGACGACTATCCAATCTTTCTTCCAGTCATCCCACTTCCCGGAAGGGAACGACCGGAGGTACTTGAATGGGCACTTCTTGCGCTTCATGAAGTAGTAGAAGCCAAGGTACTCATTGCTCCGGCCGGTGGTGTGAACGGTGAAGAAGGTCCGGAAGAGCTCGACGCAGGGGGGGGGGGGGATGCCCACCCACATCTCGCAGAAGTGGACAAAGATGGACACGAGGAGAATGGAGTGAGGGCCAAGGTGGTATAGCTGCAGACCATAGAAGTCTAGCAGCATCAAGAAGAAAGAAGAAAATGGTGGGATCAGCCCCACCATGGCGTACGAAGAAAAGTACACCATCTCGCCAGCGCGCTCCTTCTCAAAGGGGAGCTCTCCGCCGCCACGGACCGAGCGGCTGAAGAAGTCCGAGGACCAACCCATAAGGGCCCGGACCTTCTTCAAATCGTTGTCGGTCTTCAGGCGACTCTCGCGCAGACCCAACTCCATCGCAGCACAGCTAGGCAAGAGAAGAGGAGCAAAGTACGAGTCGGGAGTTTGAGCGCAAGATCAGATGGGAGGCGTAAAGAACTCCCGATGGTGCGCACTTTCCTTCTTAAGTAAGCCCTCGCAACGCTTGGATGGAAACTGCAGGGGAGTCGAAAATACTACTCAAGAGTTCAACCCAGCCGATGACAAGAGGGCCTGGGACCACCCCGACGATCAAGTCGAGGTTCTCACCCAGGCGAACGGTTGTCATCACGAGGCGGGAAACCCAAAGGCGGCGGCCTGACAAGGCGCGCGGAACCGATACGGTTTTCGTATCGGGAACCGGCGACCTTCAATTGCGTGAGATCCGCACGTCAAAGATCTTATCTACCGCCTGAGGTGCGCCACGCGTCGGGATTTAACTGTAAAATCCTGCCAATGGCACCTCTGAAGACCCTTGAAGACCCAGTTCAAGAGTCGCAGGGATGGACCCACCTCCGATGGAACGACTTCACCCAGTGACCTTCCTCGGAGGTAGGTCCAGGGGGCCACTGTCGACACCCTAAAAATCGTACACCCCCTGAGATTACAAAGATCTCGAGGGAAGGACGACTACTTAAATTGAAGACCCTCGGAGGCCCACTTGTCAGACATGACAGGACCTGCTTCTCCAACATGGTTAATCCCTAGGTCGCCACGTGTACTGTCGAACCGGAGCTACCGCCCACAAGGGGGAGGCTCCGAACCAAGTACCGAAATGGCACCTCCGGACCTAACCCCTGACCGAGAGAAGCTCCGGACCTGAAACGTGTCAGGTAGCTCCGGAGCTTCCTGCTTCCCACAGTAAGCTCCGGAGCAGCCACGTGTCCAAACGTCGGAGCTGGCAGCCTCTAACCTCCGGAAGACCTTGTAACGGCTCCGGATCTTCAAGGGAGAGCCAAGGACTTCAAGACCCGTTTAAATGTCATTAATGTCATATTAATGACACTTAAACGGACGATCTTAACACCTGTAATGGCACTGTCGGAGCCCGTTACAGGATTATTAACAACAATCAATCGTGTATCAATACTAGTAATCGCCGGGGCCACATGTTGGGCCAGGCCAGCTTGTAACGGCCTGTCTTTGTACTATAAAAGGACAGGCCGACGATACACACACACACAGAGGTGAAGATCATACGTGACAAACTAATACAACACCAACACACCCGTGGAGTAGGGTATTACGCTCAGGCGGCCCGAACCATGTAAATCCTCGTGTCTCCTGTGTTAAACCGCGATTCACCTTCTTGAGTCTCCGCGCGCCCACACCGAACTACAAACTCCTTCAACACTTTAGCAGTGTCAGGAGATCTGCCGACTCCAACAGTCAACAGCTGTATAACAGTACAATCCATCTACTGTGATGAATGAAGTATGCTCTTCATCCTCCCTAGACATCCTGATTTGATGATATCCGGAATATGCATCTAGGAAACACAGTAATTCACACCCGGAGGTGGAATCCACTATCTGATCTATTCTAGGTAGTGGAAATGGATCTTTTGGACATGCCTTATTTAGTGTGGTGTAGTCGATGCACATCTGAAGCTTCCTGCCGGCCTTGGGCACAACGACTGGGTTTGCCAGCCATTTTGGATGGAAGACTTCTCGGATGAATCCGGCTTTGAGTAACTTCTTCACTTCTTGTCGGATGAAGTTTTGTCGCTCTACGGATTGCTTTCGAGGCTTCTGATGCACAGGACGGGCATCGGGATAGATCTTTAGATTGTGCTCAATCACTTCCCTGGGGATCCCAGGCATTTGTGACGGTTGCCAGGCAAACACGTCGACGTTAGCCCGGAGGAAAGTGATGAGCGCGAGTTCATATTTGTCGTTCAATCCCCCCGATATACGGGTGGTCTGAGCGGCATTGGAACCAATCTGGACGACTTTGACGGGAATGTCGGTGTCGCCGCTTGGCTGCACTCGAGGTGCAGAAGTCGAGCCTCGTTGACGAATGCTCGGGGGTTTTAGAGCTTGCTCCTGCCTGGAGTCCTCCTCTTGCACCGTGGTGAGTGCATGGAGTTCTTCCAGTGCAGTTACTCCGGCAGTGCGATCTCCGCGGATCCGGAGAATGCCTACTGGTGTTGGCATTTTCAACACCAGATAACCATAATGAGCGGCTGCCATGAATTTGTATAGGGCAGGCCTTCCCAAGATGGCATTGAAGGGCAAGTTGATCTGAGTGACGTCAAAGACCAACTTCTCGGTGCGGTACTTCTCCCGTGTCCCAAAGGTAACGGGGAGAGTAATAGCTCCGAGATGGGTCATGGCCCCCGGACCTACTCCGGAGAAAGGTCGAGAGGGGTGGAGATCCGAAGGTCAGAGCTGAAGCTTAGTGAAAGCTTCAAAGTTGATGAGGTTAAGCCCCGAACCTCCGTCTACCATGACATGGTGGAGCTGGATGTTATTAATGGTAGGAGATACCATCAAAGGTAACTGACCTGCTCCAACCATGCTCCAAGGGCAATCCAAAGCATCAAAAGTGATGGTTGTGTCCATTCACTTCCGATGAGGTTCCGACCTGACTGTAGGAGATACAACGGCCATATCCTGACGCATAGTCTTGATGACGCGACGGGAGGTGATATCCCATGATCCACCAAAAATGGTGTTCATGGTCTTCCGACGCTCGTTGTCAGAGACGTCAGAATCATCGTCGACGGAGGTGTAGACGACCTTCAGGACCTTTTTGGGATCCTGAAACCCTAACTCCTCTTCAGCTGGAGCTTCGTCGACTTTTTTGCTTTCCTTCCCTCTGTCGAAAAGGAGATTCTTCTCGGCGCTTGTTGTAGCGCTCAACAAGGTTTTGGACCTCCCGACAGTCTTCCAAACTGTGGCTGCCCGTTTTGTGAATGGGACACCACACTTTGGGTTTGCCACCGTCTTCAGAAGACGGTCGAGGTCGCTTCTCGGGGCGTGGCCCCTGGCCACCCGGAGTTGCAGCAGCTACAACGTTGGATGTGCCGGCCGATGGCTTCTTCTTGCCATTGGTCTTCTTTTTCTTCTTGCCACCCCCGGAGGTAGCGGCTTCTTCTTTAGAGGATTTCTTGTGACCCTCCAAGGTTGGTTTGGAGTGCATCTCACGGCCCTCCGCAGCTCTGGCACATTTGTCAGCCAAGCTGAAGAGTTCCGTGACACTGGTGATCTCCTTGATCGCTAGTTTCTCCAACATCTTCTTGTCCCGTACACCCTGTCTGAATGCCACGATGACAGAGGCGCTAGAGATAGAAGGAATAGTATTTCGTACCTGATAGAACCTCTGGATGAATGATCACAGGGATTCTCCCCCTTTTTGCACGACTGCAAAATGGTCCAGTTCAGTGCCTGGTCGGGTGTATGAACTCCCGAAGTTGGCGGTGAACTGCCGGCACAACTCCTCCCAACTGTTGATAGAGTTGGGTGGAAGGCTCATAAACCAGGACCTGGCGGTCCCAATTAAGGCCACTGGAAAATAATTGGCCATCACGGCCTCGTTTCCTCCAGCTGCCAAGATTGCAGTGGAGTAGATCTGAAGAAATTCAGCAGTATTGACAGTCCCATCGAATTTTTCTGGTAGGTGAGGCTGGAATTTCTGTGGCCACCTAACCATGCGCAGGTGCATGGCCAGGGCTGAACAGCCTCCTCCCACTCCTTCAGGAGCAGAAAGGTCCTGAGCTTCCCGTCTTTCACGGGCACGCTCAATATGGACTCGGCCGTCCTGCTGGCGGTATCGGCGATCAAGCTCCGCTCGGAGGTCATGAGTCGAAAGCCTGTATACCGTGTGAGTGCGTCGTGCCCCGGAGGGCAATGACGTCACTTGTTGTGACGCAGCACATCTCCTGCTATTGGAAACGTGCGGACCAAGTCTTCCAGACAAAGTCCGCCGCTGCGATGGGGCTCTTCCTGAAGGAGGAGGACCCTGGTTGCTGAGGCGTTCGGCTGCTGCTGCAACCAAATGCTCCACATCGGTCCTCCACTGCTCCAGTGCATCCTGGGATGCATCCGGAGGTGGTGGGCGTTGGAGAAGAGCACGCGCTGCATGGAGCGCGTGTTCCGGGTTGTCATGATTTGCCGACGCAGTAATTGACGCCAACGCACCATCACGTTGCCCAACACAATTTGCTGGAGGAGACGGTGGTGGTGGAAGTGTGACTCCTGCTGGTGCTGAGGCTCCTGCTGGTGGCTGCCTATTGGAGGGATTGCCCCCAACAGCCTGAGCAGCAGGCTGACCATTGGATGATCCAGCAGCTGAGTTCATCATTCTCAAAATCTCAGGCACTCCCCTACCTGGCGCGCCAACTGTCGATGGTTTTGAACCGGCAGATCTCCCTACACTGCTAAAGTGATAGGGGAGTTTGATGTTCGGTGAAGGCGTGCGGAGATTCAAGAAGGTAAGTAGGAATTGACACAGGAGACACAAGAGTTTACGTGGTTCGGGCCGCCTGAGCATAATACCCTACTCCACGGAGGTGTTAGTGTTGTATTAACTGTATGAGCTTGTGTTGAGCGTCTATGGCGTGTGTCTCTAGCCCCCTGAACGTGTCGTCGGCCTGTCCTTTTATAGTACAAGGGCAGGCCGTTACAAGTTAGCCTGGCCCGACATGTGGCCCTGGCAGTTACTAATATTGACACTTATTTAGCACATTTAATTGCTCTTAATGACCCTGTAACGGGCTTTGACAGCACCGTTACTGCTGTTAAGATCACCTGTTTAAGTGTTATTAATATGGCATTAATGACACTTAATCGGGTCTTGAAGTCCTTGATTCCCCTTTGAAGATCCGGAGCCGTTGCGGGGTCTTCTGGAGGTTAAGGGCTGAAGATCCGACGATTGGACACGTGGCAGCTCCGGAGCATACTGTGGGAAACAGGTAGCTCCGGAGTTACCTGACACGTGTCAGGTCCGGAGCTTCTCTCGGTCTGAGGTTAAGTCCGGAGGTGCCATTTCGGTACATGGCCCGGAGCTTCCCCCTTGTGGGCGGTAACTCCGGTTTGGTAGTACACGTGGCGACCCTGGGATTAACCATGTTGGAGAAGCGGGTCTGGTTATGTCTGACATGTGGGCCTCCGAGGGTCTTCAAATCAAGTATATGACTTTCCTTTGAGATCTTTGTAACCTCAAGGGGTGTACGGTTTCTAGGGTACCGACACCCGTAATTTTGACCATTGAGGGTCTCAATTGCGGAGATATAGCTAGGTGCTGAGGACACGCCTGATCCTTCAAAAAATAAAGATTTGAGGATTAATGACAAAAACTTATAATAAATCATGACTTAAGAATGACATTTTTGCTTTTTCACGTTGGTTACTTAGCAAAAATGCCCTTAAACATTAAAACTTAGCATGATAACAAAGCTTAATATCATGACAATTCAATTTCATGTTGGTTACTTCAAATTCCATGCATAATTAACTTAACACATCATTTTTCACGTTGGTTACTCAATGAATCTTAAATAATCATAAATATAAACTTAAACATAAGCTCAAATAAATACACTTAAAATTAATTGGCAAATTCAAACTTTCACGTTGGTTACTCATTTAAATTACCACTGATAAACATAACTTAATTTAAACTCAAAACTTGATAAATTAAAATTTCACTTTGGTTACTCAATTAATTTATCACTTAACCACAGCGGAAGCTAAAACTTAATTTCTTAATTAATGAGAATTGCTTGAAAAAGCACTTAATAGTATTTAAATAACTGAGAAAAAAGCTCTTATTGGCAATAAATAGTATAAAATGCAGGAAAAATGCAATCAAAAATGCACACAATTATCACACAAAATTCTCAGAATTTTCCCATCTATTTAACTAAATTTTCTAACAATTTCTCATTTTTTTAGAATTTAAATTCCATATAAACTGATTTCTGTAAATCAGAAAATGCTTAAAAAGCTAAATGGGCCAGAAACCCAAAATTTAGCCTATTACTAACAACTGGCCCAGCCCACTTATAAAAATCCCCTCGGAAAATTGGAAAACCCCACACACGCGCATCCCATAAGTATTTGGCACAGTGCTCAAATCAGCCCATTCAAAAATCGGAAAAATCCAGAAAAAAAGGGAAGGGCAGCCCAGCAGCCCATGGCACCATCCCGCATGGGCTCGGGCCCATTAAAACTTAGGCGGTGGCGGTGCGCGATGTGGATCGTCGGATCCTCATCCGACAGCTCTGGGTCGTCGCAGCGTCTCAACACGGGCGAATCTTAGCCGTCCGATCATGATCCAACGACCCCGCGTCGGGATCGGACGGTACTTAAGCCCGTCGGCCGCGGGTTTCGCCAAACCATAACTCATTTTTCCACCCCCTCTCTCTCTCTCTCTTCGGGCCGAGTGAGTGAGAGCGGTGGAGCGGCGGCGAGGCGAGCGCCGCGCCGAGACCTCCGCCGCCGCCGTGCCATCAGCGCCGGCAAGAGACCCCCCGGTCGGGGTGGAGCTCCGCCATCGCCGATGGCGCTGGTCAACCGGCCGTTGAGGAAAACCGGCCCGACGCTCGGCCCACATGTGAGAGGAGAGGAAAAGAGGCCGTTGCATCGGGGACTTCCGGCACGGCCGCGCCTTCGCCGCCGACGAGCGACCGAGAGGTTGCTTGTCGTTGGACGAAGTGACGTCGGCCAGTCGCCGTCGAAGGAAACCCAACCGCTAGGGTTTCAACCCGAAACCCTAGCACGATCTCTTAGGGTTGTGAGTGATTTTGTATGCAGGGGCGTCGGCGCCACGGATGTCTCCACCATGGTGCGCACCAAGTGCCGCCGGTGGGGCATCGCTTAGGGTTAGGGTTTCCTAACCCTGGGCTCTAAGGTGGCGTCGGCGGTTGAGGTGCACGGCCTGGGCCCGAAGCCCTGGCGCCGCACCTGAGGAGGACGGCGCCACTGGCAACAAGGCCGGTAGGGTTAGGATTTCCCCTGACCCTGCCCTGAGGAGGACAACGATGGCCGAAGCCATCTCATCTAGAAAAGTTCTTATCCCCTTCTCTGTTTTTCTTAATTTGACTCGGGTTCTTTCTGAGTTTCTGATCTTGACTGAAATCAAAACTGAATTTGTTCCTCTCCTTCTAATTTCTTAATTAACATGACTTAACAGTAACTAATATCAACTGAGACTGAATTAAAATGACTAGAATCTTAATCAATCTGACTTAGAGCTTAATTACCTAATTATGATTGACTAGCACGGCTTTGATACCAATGTTAGTTCTTATAGTGCTTAGGATCAACGCTAGCAATGCCTAATCAGGTTTACTTAGACTTAAACAATCACTGACGACAACATTAACCCTAAGCAAGTAATCTAACATACAACATATAGACATGACAGAGAGATTAAGATTAGTAGAAAGTGATGAGAGGCGTAGATTACGTTCAGTGGGGGCACTTGATGCTATTGGGCTCAAGTGATGGTCGACGAGGAGAGCCGGTGATGCAGTGCAGACCGACGGCGAAGACGACGGTGTTCTCCGGTCGTCGAAGGTGGCGCATGTAGGTGGCGGCGGCAGAAGCAATAGATTGGTTTGGCGGGGGCCTCGGGAGCAATTTTGGCACTAATCCTTTATGCCCCTGGAGGCTCCCTGTTCTTATAGCGCGTACGGTGGGGGGACGCAACGGAACCGAATCCGTTGCGCTCCCGAGGGTATCGCGCGGCTGAGGGTGGGAGTCGGACGTGGGTTGTTGCCCCACGCCCGATACTTACGGGAGATTGAGTCGTCCCGTTGGTTGTTGCCCAACAGGGTGGGACCAGGATCAACTAACACATCGGATAGTAGGAGAGCTGGGGACCTATGTCTGTTACATGCCACCCCATCCGGGGTATCGTAACGTTGTTCCCAGAACAGCAACTAGGTCGTTGTTCTTGTAATGTTGTGCGTGCTGGTGCTCTTCGCTTGTAGGAGTAGTAGTAGTGTATTGTCAGTCGCATGTCCATCTACACCTACACCTACACCTGGAACCATCTCGATCGATCGCAAGGCAGTTCTCCCGAGGGTTCCTGAACAAAGCGGGCGTGCACACATGTCAATGAAAGCTTGAGGGTGATGTTTATCGCAACTTGTCGTTACGTTGGACTTTGATACAGCCTGGTTGGTTCTTTGTGAACAGTGTTTTAATAGCTGCAACTTTGTCGATCGACTCACGGCCTCCCAGTAAAAAGTACAGCCTTTTCCTAAGGTACCATAGCGAAATGCAGCAGCATACAATACACGCAGAGATTTTGCTTTCTATTCCTGTATCCACCATGTCCCACGCTGATTGAATGCGAGCGAGGTGAGAATAGAAAGGCGAAAACAACAGTGGGCAATTACGATCCAAAGGAGAAGCTATTGACAGCCACTGTTCAGTGGTGGCAGCTGCAGCAACAGCAGCACCAGAAGGGTGGTGCCATGTTGAGCAACGTGAGAAAGGCAGCAGGAAAAGTAGAGAACTGCGTGGCGAGGATTTGCTAACGCGCAGGGCTGCCACGCCAGTACTTACGGTTCAGTTAAAAGGAGAAAGCGCATCCCTGGCTGCTCAGTGATGAGTCACAGCTTGGGCGAGTGAGTGAGTGAGTGCCGTCCAACTTTCTCTCGTGCGTTTCAGGCTTTTTTCAGTGGCCTGAAATGTTCGTGTCGGTGTAAGTATGTGGTTAATGTTAACTTACTACACTCCATGTATGATTGTTTAATTACTACTAGTAGTCTCTATTCTGTCCCGAAAATAAAATCGTCTAGGTATGGAGGATCGAGAATCCTTTGGAAGAAGGTCCCAGCCTCCGGGTTCGTAATGTCGCGTACACACGCGTCCATGCATCTCGTGTCATGCTCATGAATGAGCAGAAGTGCCACCACCATGCCAATCATGTATGGGCTCGCCGCAGGCCGCAGCGCCGGGAAGACGACGGCGTCGACGACGCCCGATCCCATTTCATGCCCGTCGCACGCTTGTCTCTTTCCGCGGCACGCAGTGCAGCAGAGCTCGAACTAGACCACTGCTCCCGGCGCCCGGCATCCTGACGGTCGTACGTCTGCCTTGTTCCGCGCTGTTGTAGGCGGACCTTAGGTTGCGTGGTTCTGTTTGCGCTGATCGCGGTGTCCAAACCTGCAGCGGATCGACAATGGGTAGTAATGGCCTTTCCTGCGTGCGTGATCGAGCTGAGCATCTGCTACTCTGGTATCGATAGGTCTGAGGAGGACGAAGACGAGGCGACGACCGTGCGTCGTGAGACGGACAAACAGCTAGCCGGACTCACTCGATCACTCACTCGTGAACCGGTTGTTTTTCCGCGTGACGAAATTCGGTGGACGGAGGCGAGGCGGGTGGGTTCGTCAAACAGCAGCGGCATGGGCGCGAAGCGAAGGCGTGGAGGGTGTCCATGCCGATCGAAAGCGGAGCTTTGCGTTGCATTCTCATGCGATGCGATGCTGCCGCTCCTGCAGGCTGCAGAAAGCGGCAGGGAAATGGCGACACAACGGCACTAGCTGGTGTCACGTGATCGTCCTGGGGATTCTTCGCCTCGCTTCCTTCCCGCTGCTGACCAAGCACGATCTGCTGGAAGTGGTGGCGGTGGAAACGCTCTACGGCGCCTGGCCGGCGAGCAGCGCGTGCTCTCGGGCGCGCGACGGCTTCTCCGGTCCAGCTGCCGGTGCTCGTTTTGACCAGCGAGAGAGCAGACGAGGTCCATGAGCTCATCTCATCATCATGCAGGTTTATGCACTGGGGATCGCAGTGCATTTTCGGAGCTCATGCATGTGTCGTCTTTTAGGTACACAATACCGGTTCCGAATTGCTCGGACGTGAACCGTATATATCTCCAAACAAAAAAGTTCTTCCTTTATTACGGAGGCATTCTGATGATTTTTACAACTGACGCATAGAACTCCACAAGACTGATTTAATTTGTATGGGTCATTCCACGGGAACCTAGCCACTGATTATTTCAGCATATCTCAGTCAGTCAAATATCTGTAATTTTTCCGTACAAAACAATCATATATGCATGTACATCCTACTCGAGTGCGTGGACACTGTACTGTAGAAGAAAGCGAGTCCGATGAAATTGATAAGTACTCCTATACGCTCAGTGATCAGAATTCAGAAGCAAAAGAGTACAACTGCAGTATTGATAAAATGAAAGGAAGAAACTCCAAGATTCTGTCCTCGCATGTTTCTAAGGCAATAAGGACAAAACACGTGCAACCATAACGAATAAAAAAGTAGTTATCTCATTGATTAAAAAAGTGGTTATCTGCTCGATAATCTTAAATAAGCTCATCTGCGTAAGCATGTCAAACTTGGCAAGCTGTACTTGCAGGAAAGGGTGACTGGGATACCATTATTGTATCATTGCCGCCGTTTTTTCTAATGTGCTGTTGGACTAGCAATCCGGGACGGTGTTATGTTACTGTGGATCGGAGAAATAGCAGAAGGAATTGAAGATAACAATGATAATCCCAACAACTGTTCAATCCAAATAAAACGAGAAGAAGAAATTGAGGAATTTTGGGCAATCATAGTTCCTGTTCGAGATTTAATGTTGCCTGCTGTTGCCGTACCCAGCAGCAGCCATCCAGTTGTAATCTGGGGCTAAAGTTGTGGCAGCCCTGGTCCAAACCACTGCAGCACGTTTTTGGCTGCTTGGTGTCCTCCCAAACTGGCAGTCGTAGCATACAGGATACTCTAAAATGCGAGTCTACGGCAAAGTTGATTGGGTTCTCTTCTTTTTTCTCAAATATTGGACTGTACGTGTGTGTTAAGTTAGGCCTATGTACCAGCCCTCTATGAGACTATATATATGTACACTACACTTATGGGTTGATTAATCCACTCATTTACCTTCTACTCCCTCCGCCTCGAAGGGATGGACCTTCTAGCATTTTAAGGACATAATAGAGCAGACGGGATATTACACATGTGCCCTCATTTAAAACTTGTTTTCTTTCCATGTGATTGGCTGGGAGGAGGGAAGTGATGTTTGTGTTGCTGGGAGGCAAAGTCTTCGTCGATTCTTGTGAGACGCTTGATTCCTTGGTGGCAGGGATAGCTTTCAATTCTGATAGAGACAAGCCTAAAACGACAATTTCTTTGGGACAAGTCTAAGAGACTAAAACGACTATCTCTATGAGACGGAGGGAGTATTATGATATTCATTAACTAGGAAAACCCTAATTAGGATTTAAATCCCTAATCTCTCTCCCTCTCCTCCCAGTCTCGTCGCCGGCGGCGGCCATTATCAGCACACCACCGGTCGCCCCTCCGCCACCCTTCATCCACGACCTGGGGCCCCTCCCTGTTGCGACGGTCGCGCCCCAGGCGGCGAGCGCCGCTGCCACCGCCACCGCCGCCCCTGACGCAGCTGTGGGCGCCGCCGCCACCGGCGCTACTCCCATCGTCAGATATGTCATCACAACTGCCGTCCCTATCCACAGTGTGGACACCGCCGCTGGCCATGGCGCGGCTGTGGCCGTACCATACGCGCCCGCCGCTGTTGTACTGGGTGCAGCGGCTTCCATTCTTCCCTCGGCCACCGCAGTCTTGGGTGCGCCCACCACTGTCCCCGTCCACCATGTGGGTGTCGCCGCCGGCTATGGCGCGGCCAACGTTGTCCAAGGTGCGATCGCCGCCGCCATCTTGGGTGGGGCCACCCCTATCCTCCGTGCAGCTGCCCCCGTCCTCCACACGACCGACGCTGGACCTACTACTGTCGCGCCGCTGTACGTCGTCGGCACTGCTGCTCCCCGCGTACTACCGCTAGGGTACGTCCTGCGAGCACAACCACTGTCGCCGGTGGCCACCTTCGCTATCGTCGATGATCTGGCGATTCAAGACACCACCAATGGTGTTGGACAGGACGTCACCGCCACGACAGCCGTGGACACCTCTGGTGTTACCACGCCTCTGGCTAATTCTCGCGAGCGCGAGCGGGCCCTCATACTCGCCCTGGAGCTGGAGCATGCCTCCATTACTGCTCTCACTCACCAGCTCGAGGAGACTGCTCATGGATCGTGGAGTGCTACCTACGAGCTTTCCTAAGCCGCTAGTGCTGCTCACTCCACGTACTCAGCTTTCCTCGTCGCTGCTCTCCACGCTCAGGTTGTCGGGGTTCAGAACAACCAGACGTTCATGTCGGTTGTCCTCAGTTCTCACTCCATCGCGAACGCTCGCTGGTGTAACGTGTTTCTCCTCACATTGAGACGGTTCCTTCTCGACGACCACGTCCTCTCGGAGGGCCCCCGTTGGATGACTCTTGGATCGGCATGGACAACCTGGTCCTGGCCTGGATCCTTGGATCCCTCTCTGACGAGCTAGTGACATCATCGGGCAGCGTGGTGGCGATACCGCATGCCAAGCGTGGTTGGTCCTTGAGCAACATTTCTTGGGGAACCATGCGACTCGAGCTCTCAACATCAACATGCGATTCCAGAACACTGTCCAGAGTGACCACTCCATCTCCGCCTACTGTTTGGAGATGAAGAGCATGGCTAACATCTTGCGTGGCCTTGGCAGGCTGGTTGCTGACAGCAAGCTTGTCCTTCAGGGTCTGAACGAGCGCTACTGGTCCGATGCCACCTTCGTTTGTGGCTTCTTCGTATGGAGTCACCCCCGACCTTCGAGAACGTCTGGTCTGACCTTGAGCTCGAGGAGATACTTCCGGTGGCCGAGGTTGGTTGCTCCGGCATCACCCACCATCGTTGCAGAATCATCGACGGTAGGCCTCCTCGGTGGTGCCAGAGTTGGCTGCTCCAGCGTCTCCCGCCATCGTCGTAGAATCATCGACGATAGGCCCCTTGGGTGGTGCTAGAGATGGCTGCTCTAGCGTCGCCCACCACCATCACAGAGTCATCGACAGCAGGCCCCCTCGGTGGTGTCAGAGTTGGTTGCTCTGGTGTCGCCCACCATCATCGCAGAGTCGTCGACGGTAGGCCCCTTGGGTGGTGCCAGAGCTGGCTACTCCAGCGTCGCCCACCATCGTCGTAGAATCATCAACGACAGGCCCCCTGGGTGGTGCCGGAGCTGGCTGCTGCAGTGTCGTCGACCATCGATGTGTGGCAACTTCGGCGGCAAGCCCTCTAGATGGTGCCAGAGCTGGCTGCTCTGGCGTCGTCTACCACCGATGTGTAGCAACTTTGACTGCAGGCTCCTGGTATACATGTTACCACAAGAGAACCCTATTAGAAACAAGAGCGGAACGAGAGAGTGTACTCACGAATCAACGCCTGTTACTGTCTTCGACGTGCTGGAACATCGACTACGACCCCCTGGGAGTGCCGAAGTTGGCTGTCCTGCACACATGATAGAGGAGAGACCAGTTTGCTCGCCGGTTTACCTTTTCCTTTCTCCTTAGCTTTGTCATGTCTCACTGTCCTGAGCTGACACGCGAGGCTTGGGTAATTCAATGCATTAGTGCTTTGGGGTCCGGCTCCTGCCGCCCTTAGGGTGCGAACTTTTCGGCCCCCAGTACTCGATCATAGTGCTGGGAGACATGGTGTGCGTGCTTAGGGTACAGGATTAGACTAAGAAGTTCACACTCCCTAGACCTCCGGCTTGGCTTAGACCTTTCCTAGGAGGCCATCCGGGTCACAGGACTCCAAGGATGGGGGCAGCCGAGAGAACCCCTCACACATTGCAGGTACCTCAAGTAGGCCCGCCTGAAGTAGGATTACACTTAGGCGGCCCGAACCACATAAATCCTTGTGTATACTTTCCATCGTCTTCTGAATCTCTACGCGCCCAATACCGAACTACAAACCCCGCGGGCTACCAATAGTAGTACCGGGAGAATTGCCGGAACAACACTCCGACAATAGGACTTCAATCCGCAATCAGAGGTAGCATACGAAAGAAAACTTAGATCTTTAGGATAAGATCACCCCGGGACCACCTGTCGGGCCCCGGGACCCCACTTGTAAGGCGTACAGCCTTGTCTATAAAAGGCCCGGACCGCCACCATTACAAACGACCGAACACAAGACTCAGAAACCCCGATACACACACACACGCAAACACACTCACCAAGCAATACAATCCACCGTGGAGTAGGGTGTTATGGTCCTTGCGGCCCGAACCACATAAAAACCAGTGTCTCATACTCTTCTGCTAGAACACTAGTTTGAGGCCTAAGCCCTGCTGAATAAGAACCTCCGCGGGCTACTCCTTAGCAGATTCGGGGGAAGTGTCACATTAACACTTCGACACCTGCCTAGACATGCTATCAAGAGTCAGACATTGGCTGACTTTGTGGCAGGGTGGACCCCTTCTTCATCAAATCCAGAGGGCCTGAGTGAGAAGAAGTTGAAACCCAAGGTCTGGGTCTTCACAGAGCCTCACTGGACTCTCTACTTCTACGGCTCCTTGCAAAAGTAGGGGGTCAGAGCCGGAATCCTTCTCCTCGCTTCGACCGCGGAAAAGGTCAAGTATATGGTCCACGTTGACTTCAAGGCAACCGACCACATGGCGGAGTATGAAGCTCTCATCTACATGCTCAAGGTGGCTCTATCATATGGCGTCAAGCAGATGCTGGTGAAGGGTTATTCGCAGCTCATTATCAAGCAAGTTAAAGGCGAATGCAGCTACAACAACCCACAATTTGCTGCTTACCTCCTTGAAGTCCAAAAGCTCCAGAAGGACTTCGACGTCCTGAATCTCTGCCATGTCCAGCGTCTCAACAACGTTGAAGCTGATGAACTCTCGATGAAGGCTTCAACCGGAGCTCAAGCTTCCGATAGAGTTTTCGTTAGGAGGTTGTCAAGATCAATCGCTCAACCTACCGAACTGAGTGAAGGTGGCAAGACCAGCACCTTGAAGCCGGCAGTCCCGGTGGACCTGTTACCATGGTGTCCACCAAGGTTCGTAGGCGCTGCAGGAAGCTCTAAACAACCCATCGTGCAAGATTCGGAGGCTCAAGTTAGCTCCGATGAATGGATCTTGGTGATCCGGAGCTACTTGAAAGACAACATCCTTCCCAAAGACGGTGCATCCGCCGACCGAATCATCATACTGGCTAAAAGATACACGCTGGTAGAAGGGGATCTCTATCGACGCGGTGCTAACGGCGTCCTAATGCGGTGCATTGCCAGAGAAGAAGGTTGCAAGCTCCTCGCGGAAATCCATGGAGGCAAGTGTGGGAACCGCGCGTCTTCCTGCACGTTGGTTGGTAAAGCCTTCCGGCATGACTTTTACTGGCCTACAGCTCTCCAGGATGCAGTTGAGCTGGAAAAAAGTGTGTAGCGTGCCAGTTTCACGTGAAACAAATTCACACACCGGCTCAGTCACTAAAAATGATACCTCCCACATGGCCATTTGTTGTGTGGGGGATGGACATTTTGGGACCTTTCCCAAAAGCCGTCGGAGGTTACAAGTTCATGTACGTCGCCATCAACAAGTTCACCAAGTGGCCAAAAGCTACTCCAGTTGTGACAATCAACAAACAATCAGCTATCAAGTTCTTGAAGTCCATAGTCTGTAGATTTGGAGCTTCGAACATAGTCATAACTGACAACGAAACCTAATTCACAAGTGTAGCATTCCAAGAATATTGCAAAGACCTCGGCATACAAGTCAGCAACGCATCAGTAGCTCACCCAGCAAGTAATGGCCAAGACGGGAGAGCCAATGCAGAAATATTGAAAGGACTCAAGACGCGCACTTACGAGTGCCTGAAGAAACATGGAGCCAACTCGATAGAGGAGCTTCCGTCCGCACTGTGGGCGAGCAGGACAACACCTAGCCGGTCAACTGGAGAGACCCCCTTCTTCCTGGTGTACGGAGCTGAAGCGGTCCTTCCTCCGGAGATCACCATGGGGTCACTCCAGGTCCGAACCTTCGATGAAGCCACGCAGAACAAGCTCCAGTATGAAGACCTTGGCCTCATCAATGAGGGAAGGTACCAAGCAGCTGTTTAGAATGCACGATATCGCCAGGCACTCTAGCTCTATCACCAAAGGTATGTGCGCAACCGAGAGCTTGAAGAAGGTGAGCTGGTGCTGCGTAGAATACTAACTCGTGAAGGGATGAACAAACTGTCCCCCAGCTGGGAAGGTCCCTTCCGAGTAATCAAAGTATCCTGTCCCGGATGCGTTCACTTGGCAACAGAGGATGGGAATCCACTTCCCAATCCATGGAACATCGAGCACCTCCATATGTTTTATACTTAGTTTCACGGAGGTGAGTTTGTAATTACAAATAATGTAAGTTATAGAGTCCTGTCAAAGTCTGATTCCGGCAATTCTCCCGGTACTACCGTTGGTAGCCCACGGAGTTTTGTAGTTCGGTTAGGGCACGCGAAGATTCAGAGAATGGTGGTGATTTGATACGAGTATTTACGTGGTTCGGGCCGCCTGAGCGTAATACCTTACTCCACGGGTGTGTGTTCTTGTTATATTGAGCGTTTGAGCGCTTAAGTGTGAGATACTAGAGTGTTTGGGAGTCTTAGGCGCATGTGGAAGCCCCCAGTGTATCGCTCGGTCAGTCCTTTTATAGTACAAGGACGGGCTGTTACATCGTCAGCCTGGCCCGACATGTGGCCCTGGCGGTTACTGATGCTTAATACACAATTAAATGTGCTCAATTCCCCTTAACAACATGGTAACGCGCCTTGATGGTGTGTTACTAGTATTAAGGGTCTTCCGATTGTGTGTCATTAAGATAGCATTAATGACACATAATCAGGTCTTGAAGTCTTTAATGTTCCTTGAAGGTCCCAGCCGTTGGACGTCCACCAATCTGCCTGTTGAGGTTGAAGGTCCGGCGGTTGGACGCGTGGCAACCCCGGAGCTTACTGTCTTGGACGAGTAGGTTTGGTGCTGTTGTACATGTGTCGGTACCGGAGCTTCCCTCTGTCGGGGGTTAGGTCCTGGGGTGCCACACAGATATCTAGTCCGGAGCTATCCCATGTATCGAATCTAGCTCCGGTTTTATGATTCATGTGGCAGCACTTGGACTAACCATAGCAGGGAGGCAGGTCCGGTTGCGTGTGACACGTGGGGCCTTTGGAGGTCTTCAACTCAGATAGGTGGAGTTCCTTTGCACTCTTCGCAGTTCCAAGGGGTATCCGGTGCGCAGGGTACCGACAGTGGCCCCCTGGGCCCACCTCTGGGAGAGACATTTTGGATTAAGTCATTCTGCCAGAGGTGGGTCCATCTTTCGATTTCTGCGCCGTGTCTTCAAGGGTTTTTGGACGTGCCGTTGAGGTGGTGGTTCGCAGTTAAACCATCATCGCGTGGCATATTCAGGATGCGGCATGTGAGATCTGCGCGTGCACATCTCACGCAATTGAAGGTCACCGGTTCCCAATACAAAAACCGTATCGGTTCCGTGCGCCCTGTCAGGCCGCCGCCCTCAGGCTTCCCGCCTCTCATCATGACAACTGTTCACCTGGGGTAAGGACCTCGACTTAATCGTCTGGGTGGCCCCGGGCCCCCTTGTCATTGGCAGGGTGAAATTTTTGAATTGTATCTTTGGCCCTTCTGCGGTTTCCATCCAAGTGTTGCGGGGGCTACTTAAGAAGGAAAGTGTGCACCCGTTTGGGGATTCCTTACGCCTTCATTTAAACTTGCGCTCGAATCCTCCAAACTTTTGCTTGCTTTTCCTCTCTCGCCCCATCGTGCTGCGATGGAATTGGGCCTTCGCAAGAACCGTCTCACGACCGATAATGATTTGAAGAAGGTCTGGACCTACATGGGGTGGTCCAGCGACTCCTTCAACAACCTGATCCGCGCCGGCAAGCTCCCGTTCAAGAAGAAACGCGCCGACGACATGGTGTACTTTTCTGCGTACGCCATAGTGGGATTGATCCCTCCTTTCTCGACCTTCCTCTTGATGCTATTAGACTTCTATGGTCTGCAGTTGTACCACCTTGTCCCCCACTCCATTCTTCTTGTGTCAACATTCGTCCACTTCTGCGAGATGTGGGTGGGTATTCCCCTCTGCGTCGAGCTTTTCCATACCTTCTTCACCATCCACACTACCGGCAAGAGTGATGAGTATCTTGGCTTCTAATATTTTGTGAAGCGCAAGAAATGCCCCTACAAGTACTTGAGGTCGTTCCCTTCCGGCAAGTGGGACGACTGGAAGAAGGATTGGATTGTCGTCACGGCAGAGGAGCACGGGAAGCTAGAGCTGCTTGAAGGCCTTCCCAATATTGACACTGACGCCTGGAGTGAAGCTCCGATGCTGTCGGAGGCCTTCAACCCTGCTTTGACCAGGACCTGCCATTGTGTGGAAGGAGGAGTGACCCCCCAGGCGGTCTTCTGCAACTTACTGGTCAACAGGTGGGCTCCGCTGAAAAAGAGGGAGAAGCTCGCGTGAGCCCTCAATAGCATGATGGACGATGACCGGATTGAGACCGGTTTGAAGTCCAATCTGGAAGGCGCTGCTTTGGAGCTTCATCTCAAGAAGTTCCAGCAAGGCATCGACGTCGAGGGCGACGATTTGACTCCACCGGCGGCTTTCCTCCCTCTGAACATGGAGGCGGAGTTCAGGAGGGAGCTTCGACGGAAGATGCCGGTGCTTGACGACCTCAGTGAGGTAGAGAGGCGTTCGGCCACCAGGTTGGTGATCCCCGGAGCTTCCGAGGGTGGCCCTGCTTCCGCCCTGAGACAGAGAGCTGAAGTCATTGGCAAGGGCAAAGAGTTGGCTGAGCCCTCCAACCGAAAGAGGAAGTTGAAGCACTCTGACGGGAGGCCCATCAAGCCTGCTCCTTCCACAGCAGCTCCTTCTCCCTGGTGGGGGAGGTCTTCTACGGCGACAACCACTCCAGCATCGGCGTCTCCCTAGAATGCCAGCTCCGCCCAGGTGACTCTGGCGCTAGAGCCAGCGAAGGGCTCTAGGTCCGAGTGTCCTTCCCAGTCAAGGAAGGCCCCAACCAAGACGTCGCTAACGGCGGCAGCAATCTTCGAAGAGCCTTCCGGATCTACTACCCCAGTTGCGACTGGGTCAGGCTCTGAGCGTCCGGCGAAGAGGTTCCGCACTAGCTGGAGCGGAAGTCTCCCAAGGTAAATTTATTTTTTTACCATAGTTGGTTATTTTTGTTGTAACCATATTTTGAGTTTCTTCGTCCTTCATCCACAGGGTATCCAAGAAAGGGGCTGAAGCTCCGGCTCATGTGACAACAGCTGATGCTATGCAGGCGGAGGCTCCGGCTCCAGTTCCAGCGCCGCCCCATGTGGTGGCTGAGGTCACAACAATTCTGGCGCCGACTGTCGTGGATCTCGACTCATCTCCCGAAGCTCCCGTGGTAGCACCGGACCATGGGAATGAAGATGTATCAGTGGCACCAGCTCCGGAGGTTGAAGCTCCGATTTTGGATGCTGTGATGATGGATGCTCTGACCTCAGAGCTGGAGGTAGCTGCAGTTCTGACCTTAGGACTGAATGTTTTTGAAGCCCCAACGGTGGAGCCGGCGATTCATGAAGTTCCGGTGCCTGAGCCGATTGTCGCAGAAGTGCCGACACTCGAACCGGTGGAGGTTGAAGCGTCGGCGCCTAAATCGGCAGTGGAGGAGGCGCCAGCACTGGAGCCTGAAGTGGCCTCAGCTCTGGCCGAATCTTCAACGCCTGCCCTGGAGGAGGTAGTTCCGGAGGTACCCGCGCCTGAGCCAGGGTGTCAAGACGAAGCGACCAGTCCTTTGCCTGAGGGATCAATTGCTGATGACCTGGCGGCGGGACCTTCAGAGCCAACTCCGGAGGTAGAAGCTTCCGTTGCAGGACCTTCCTCGGCGACGATTGAGGCTATCCCAGAGGGCGACCATAGTGCCGTGGAAGCTCAGGGGACTTCTCTTGTAGAGTGGGACCCGATTTTTGTTATGGAGAACCCGCTGGAGTCAGCGGAGAGGACCCCGACAGGTTCGGAGCCAATCCCCCTGTCGTTATCCATCAACAACGCCTGCTCCAGCCTTCGTCAGGTCCAGCTGGCCTTTTATCACTACAGCAAGGCCCTCGAGGAGGAGCGCCAAACCCTTAGGAGGTGGCGCAACCGGCTCCAATTCGAGACCAAGCTGGCACAAACAAGGTTGGTCGACGACAAGGAGTGAGTCAAGAGGGAGAAGGCCCAGATGGAGTACTGGGGCCAGCTGCTAGACAAGAGGGAAAGCATGGTGCGATCCCTCGACAACTAGTCTCGGTCTATCCACGAACAAGAAGTGGCTGCTAATAAAGCAGCAAATGATTGCTAGGAGAAGCTCAGCACCATCCACGAGAGCCTCGTCAAGTGCCGAGAGGCTCTTGAGGAGCGGGAGAAAAAGCTCGAAAATGAAGAGCAAAAACTCCTGGAGCTGAGGGATGACCTCGTGAAGAGGGAGGAGGAGCTCGCCCAGAGGCCGGCTCTGGGTGACAAGAGCCTCGCGGAGCGCACCAAGAAGCTGGAGGAGCTCTAGGAGAGCGAGGAGAAGAAGACCTGGCAGCGGGGACAGGACCTCACCAAGAGGGAGAACAAAGTTGCTGCCAGGGAGGAGAAAGTGCGGGGCCGGGAGAGAGACCTAGTTGACCGCCAGAACAAGATCCACGTCCAAGAAGAGGAGCTTGCCAACCTCGAAAAGCAAGTTGCTGAAAGGATTCAGCGGCACGCCAAAGAGGTTGAGCGCCTTGCCCGGGAGGGTTCGGAGCTTGCGGCGACCAATAGGTCCTTGGAAGAGATGCGAGGCTCAAGGGCTGCGGAGTCCCAACAAGTATGGGACTTCTTGGGTAAAGCCAATGATGTGCTGACGCCACTAGGTTTTAGTCCCGTACGTCCGGACGATCCGGAGCCGGAGCTGGGCCAGGCGTTGAAGGTGTTGAGCCCGGCTGGCAATAAACTCAACAAGATGGGTGATGTCATCGCGGAACAGTTGGCAAGGGCAAAGAGTTGGGACTCCGCAGCGTGTCAGAGGTTGCCCAGAAGGTTGCCTCGTTCTTCCGTAGGATCTAGGACTTTCTCCTTGTAGCTCCCACTTGTATCTTCTCTTCTTTTCTCCAATTTTGTAATCTCTTGTCCTCATATGAATGAAATCCAAGAAATTTATGAATTTCATTTTTTTGTCCTCAACCTTTGTCTCACTTGGCGCCTTGGTTGTACACAATTTGATTGCGAACATGTACCAAGATGATGTAGCATTTTATTGAAGACTTGCATCCTTTGAACTTGTAGAGTATAGGTCTGAAGTCGTCGACAACAGGGCCCCCTGAGGTTGTTGGAGCTTAGTAGCTCTAGCGATGCATACTATCAATGTTTAAAACATCCATAGTGGGCCACCTTAGGGGATGTCGAAGCTTTGATAGCTCCGGCATCATCCACCATCATCATGAGATTTTTATTTTTCCTGCACACTGAAGTCAAGAAAAATGGTAAAATTCATTTCTTACCTATAACTTGTTTGCGGCTTACTATTCCCGAAAGAAAATTTTAGGTTGACCGCAATTCTATATACAATCAAGTGCATTTGTCTATTTTCTCCAGGTCCGATCATTTTCTAGAACCACCTTACTCAGGCCCGCCGGGGTGTAAGTAGAGTGGCGTACTTAGGGTGCAGAACCAGGCTTAGTCGATAGCACACTCCGGACCTAGATTGGCTTGGCGTTCAGGCGAGTAGGCCATTCAACAATGTTTAGACCCAAAAGAATTAACAATGCAACTTGAATTATACATGAATTATTCGAGATAAAGTTTCTTGATAATTGCACAACTTTGTTATAGAAAAGAAAAAAAAAGATAAAAAAGAATGAGCCTGTACAAAATAAATGCACGTGGAGTCTGTTTTCACATAATGATGTCTTTCATTATAGGTCCGGGGTAAAGGGGAAACAAGTACACTCTTAGGGTACGGAACCAGGCTAAGTGTGTTGCATTTCTTGTTTGACCCAATGTAACTAGCTACACTTTTAGTTCTGAGCTTGTGTTAAGTGTTGCTTGAACCTTGCGAACCTTCCGGGAAAGGTCCGACTGTTCTCCCGGAGGAGCTACCCGACTCTGTACAATGACACTATAACATACACCATATGTAATTACAGACTCACCTTCATGATATTATGCATAGAACTTACGAAGGTGCTCAATGTTCCAAGGATTAGGGAGCGGTGTCCCATCCTCGATTGCCAAGCGAACGCATCCGGGACGGAATACTTTGATCACTCGGAAGGGTTCTTCCTAGCTGGGGGAAAGTTTGTTTAACCCTTCTCGAGTTTGTATTCTCTGTAGCACCAGATCGCCTTCCTCGAGCTGTCAGTTTTGCACATGCCTTTGATGATAGCGCCGGAGCGCTTGGCGGTATCGTGCATTTCGAGCAGCTACTTGACACCTTCCCTCTTCAATGAGGTCAAGGTGTTCACACCGGAGCTGGTCCTGTGTGGCTTCGTCGAAGGTCCGGACCCGGAGTGACACCAAGGTGATCTCCGGACGAAGGACTATTTTAGCTCTGTACACCAAGAAGAAGGGCGTCTCTCTAGTCGACCGGTTTGGAGTTGTCCTATTTGCCCACAAGGTGGGCGGAAGCTCTTCAATCCAGTTGTCTCCATGTTTTTTCAGGCGCTCATATGTGCGCGTCTTGAGTCATTTTAGGATTTCTGCATTTGCTCTCTCAGCTTGGCCATTGCTTGCCGGGTGAGCTACGGGAGCGTAGCTGACTTGAATGTCGAGGTCTTCGCAATATCCTTGGAATGCAGAGCTTGTGAATTGGGTCCCGTTGTCAGTTATGATCTTGTTTGGGATGCCAAATCTGCCTACTATGGACTGCAAGAAATTGATAGCTGATTGCTTGTTTATTGTCACAACTGGAGTTGCTTCCGGCCACTTAGTGAGCTTGTCGATGGCGACATACAGGAACTTGTAACCTCCGACGGCTCTTGGGAAAGGTCCTAAGATATCCATACCCCACACGGCGAATGGCCATGTCAGAGGTATCATTTGTAGAGGTTGGGCTGGTGTGTGAATTTGCTTTGCATGGAACTGGCATGCTTCACATTTCTTCACTAGCTCGGTTACATCCTGGAGTGCTGTAGGCCAATAAAAACCATGTCGGAAGGCTTTACCGACCAACGTGCGGGAAGACGCGTGGTTCCCACACTTGCCTCCATGGATTTCCGCAAGGAGCTCCCAACCTTCTTCTCTTGTAATGCACCGCATTAGGACGCTGTTGGCACCACACCGGTAGAGATCCCCTTGTACCAGTGTGTATCTTTTAGCCAATCTGACTATCCGGTCAGCAGATACATTGTCTTCAGGTAGGATGTTGTCTTTCAAGTAGCTCCGGATCTCCGAGATCCATGCATCGGAGCTAACTTGAGCTTCTGAGTCTTGCGTGCTGGGTTGCTCCGGGCTTCCTGCAGCACTTACGACCCTTGATGGGCGCCATGGTAACAGGGCCATCGGGACCGCTAGCTTCGAGGTGTTGGTCTTGCCCCCTTCGCTTAGTTCGGCAGGCTGAGTTGTTGGTCTTGACAATCTCCAGACGAAGGTTCCGTCGGGAACCGGAGCTCCGGTTGAAGCTTTCGTCGAGAGTTCGTCAGCTTCAGCGTTGTTGAGACGCTGGACATGGCAAAGATCCAGGACTTTGAAGTCCTTCTGAAGCTTCTGGACTTCAAGTAGATATGCAACTAGTTGAGAGTTGTTGCAGCAGCATTCACCTTTGACTTGTTTTATAATGAGCTGTGAATCACCCTTTACCAACAGCTGCTTGACACCATATGATAGTGCCACCATGAGCCCATAGATTAATGCTTCATACTCTGCCATGTTATTGGTCGCCTTGAAGTCAAGGTGAACCATGTATTTGACCTTCTCCCCGGTCGGAGCGAGGAGAAGGATTCCAGCTCCGCCCCCCTGCTTCTGCATGGGGTCGTTGAAGTAGAGAGTCTAGTGAGGCTCAGTGAAGACTGGAACCTTAGGTTCCGACTTCTGCTGACTGGGGCCCCCAGGATTTGATGGAGAGGGGGTCCATTCCGCCATAAAGTCTGTCAATGCTTGACTCTTGATTGCTTGTCCTGGGATGAATTCAAGATCGAACTCGTCCAATTCTGCTGCCCACTTTGCAATCTTCCCAGTAGAGTTGGGGTTATGCAAGATTGCACGCAGTGGATAAGAGGTTACCACTGAAATCTTGTGAACTTGGAAGTAGTGACGAAGCTTCCTAGATGCAATAAGAATTGCATAGAGCAGCTTATGCACCTCTAAGTACCGAGTCTTGGCATCATGAAGTACTTCGCTGATGAAGTACACTGGGCGCTGGACTGTCTGGACCCTCCCAGAGGGGCCCAGAGCTTCCTCCTCATCAACCCGGACCCTCTCGGAGGGGTCGGGACCTTCTTTGGGGACCTCCAAGTTCTTGCTAGAGGAACCCGGAGCTTTTTCTCAAGTTACCCGGACCTTCCCAGAGGGGTCCAAATCTTCTTGTTCAGCAATAGTAACTCCTTCATTTGAAGGAGGTTGATCCTCTGGCGTTTCACCTCGAGGATCCGGGTCTGGGAGCTGGTACCCAGACTCGCCTTCAGGTAGTTCCGGACCTTCCCGGAGGGGTCTGTATTCCTGAACTGGGGATGGTTCTGGTCTTTTCACAACCAGGACCATACTGAAAACTTCGTCAGTTGCCGAAATGTAAAGTAGAAGTGGCTCACCAGGATTCGGAGCTACCAAAGTTGGTAGAGTGGTGAGGAGCTGCTCTAGCTCTTGGAAAGCCTTTTCTGCTTCTTCGGACCATTGGAATGGTCCGAACTTCCTCAATAATTTGAAGAAGGGTAGCGCCCGTTCCGCTAGTCTTGAGATGAACTGGCTGAGGGCTGCTAGACACCCAATTAGCTTCTGGACATCCTTAATGCGGGTTGGTGGCCGCATATCTTCAATAGCTTTAATCTTCACCGGATTTGCCTCTATTACTTGGTGGTTCACCAAGAATCCAAGAAGCTTTACGGAGCTAACCCTAAAGACACACTTGCCTGGCTTCAGCTTTGTGCGTGTGATTCGCAATTTGTCGAAGACAGCTTGCAAGGTGTCAATAAATGACTCACTTTTCTTGATCTTGACGATGATGTCATCACTGTACACTTCCACTATATCTCTGATGAGTTCTCCAAAATTTCTGTACATAGCTCGCCCAAACGTTGAAGCAGTGTGTTTGAGACCGAATGGCATGGCAGTGTAACAGTAATATCCATCTACTGTGATGAAGGCGGTATGCTCTTCATCTTCCCTAGACATTCTGATTTGATGATACACAGAATATGCATCTAGGAAACACAGTAATTCACACCCGGAGGTGGAATCTACTATCTGATCTATTCTAGGTAGTGAGAATGGATCCTTTGGGCATGCCTTATTCAGTGTAGTGTAGTCGATACACATCCGAAGCTTCCCGCTGGCCTTGGGTACAACTACTGGGTTTGCCAGCCATTTTGGGTGGAAGACTTCTCGGATGAATCCTTCAAGCAACTTCTTCACTTCTTGACGTATGAAGTTCTGTCGCTCTACTGATTGCTTCTGAGGCTTCTGATGTACAGGCAAAGTCGGGATAAATCTTCAGATTGTGCTCAATCACTTCCCTAGGGATCCCAGACATTTGTGACAGTTGCCAGGCAAACACGTCGACCTTAGCCTAGAGGAAAGTGATGAGCGCGAGTTCCTATTTGTCGTTCAGACCTCCCGATATACGGGTGCTCTGAGCAGCGTTGGAACCAATTTGGACGACTTTGACGGGAATGTTGGTGTCGCTGCTTGGTTGCACACGAGGTGCGGAGGTTGAGCCTCGATGACGAATGCTCGGGGGCTTCGGAGCTTGCTCCTTTCTAGATTCTTCCTCCCGCGCTGTAGCAAGCGCGTGGAGTTCTTCCAGTGCAGTAACTCCAGCGGTGCGATCTCCGCGGATCCGGAGAACTCCTGAGGGTGTTGGCATCTTCAATACCAAGTAGCCATAATGAGCAACAGCCATGAATTTGTACAAGGCTGGCCTGCCCAAGATGGCGTTGAATGGTAAGTTGATATGTCCCACGTCGAAGACCAACTTCTCGGTCCTCTAATTCTTCCGAGTCCCGAAGGTCACCAGGAGAGTAATGGCACCGAGTGGAGTTATGGCCCCCGGACCTACTCCGGAGAAAGGTCGAGAGGGGCAAAGATCCGAAGGTCGGAGCTAAAGATTGACGAAGGCTTTGAAGCTTATGAGGTTCAGCCCCGAACCTCCGTCCACCATTACATGGTGGAGCTGGATGTTATTGATAGTTGGAGATACCATCAGCGGGAGTTGACCAGCTCCGATCATGTTCCAAGGGCAGTCTAAAGCATCAAAAGTGATGGCAGTATCCATCCACTTCTGATGAGGCTCCGCCCTGGCGGTGGGAGCTACAGAGGCCATGTCCCGCCGCATTGTCTTGAGGACACGGCGGGAAGTGATGTCCCACGAACCACCAAAGATGGTGTTCATGGTCTTCCGACGCTCATTCTCGAAGAAGTCGGAGTCATCATCAACGGAGGTGTAAACAACCTTCAAGACCTTTTTGGGGTCCTGAAAGCCTAACTCCTCTTCAGGCGGAGCTTCATCGACTTTTTGTTTTCCTTCCCTTTGACGGAAAGGAGCTTCTTCCCGGCGCTTGTTGTAGCGCTCGGCGAGGTTCTGGACCTCTCGACAGTTTTCCAGGTTATGGATGTCCGTCTTGTGTATTGGACACCACATCTTTGAGCTGCCACTGTCTTTAGATGATGGCCGAGGTCGTTTCTTGGGGCATGGCCCCCGGCCACCCAGAGCTGCAGCAGCTGCAGCAGTAGGTGTGTCGGCCGACGGCTTCTTCTTTCCATTGGACTTTTTCTTCTTCTTGCCACTCCCGGAGGTAGTGGCTTCACCCTTGGAGGATTTTTTGTTGGCCTCCGGAGGTGGTTGGGGGTGCATTTCATGGCCCTCCGCAGCCTTGGCACACTTTTCTGCCAAGCTGAAGAGTTATGTCACGCTGGTGACTTCCTTGGTCGCCAGCTTCTCCAGCATTTTCTTATCTCGAACGCCCTGTTTGAATGCTACAATAATAGAAGCACTTGGATAGAAGGAATGGTATTCCGTACCTGGGAGAACCTCTGGATAAAAGATTGCAAGGACTCTCCCCCATTTTGCTTGACACCAAAAAGGTCCACTTTCGTGCCTGGTTGGGTTTATGAGCTCCCAAAGTTGGCGGTGAATTGTTGGCACAACTTCGCCCAATTGTTGATGGAGTTAGGCGAAAGGCTCATGAACCAAGACCTGGCGGTCCCAGTTAAAGCCATAGGGAAATGATTGGCCATCACAACCTCATTTCCCCTAGCCGCAAGGATAGCGGTGGAGTAGATTTGAAAAAATTCGGCGGGATTAATAGTCCTATCAAATTTCTTCAGTGGGTGAGGCCGGAACTTTTGCGGCCACCTGACCATGCGTAAGTGCATGGCCAAGGCATAACAACCTCCTCCTACTCCCTCAGGAGCAAGACTGTCCCGAGCCTCTCGCCTCTCGCGAGCACACTCGATGTGGACACGACCGTCTTGTTGTCAGTAATGATGATCGAGCTCTGCCCGGAGGTCATGAGTCAAAAGCCTCGTTATCGTGTAAGTACGCCGCGCCCGAGAAGGCAGCGACATTGCCTGTTGAGATGCAACACACCTCACGTGCCGCGAAGCTTGCGGGCCGAGTCTACCCGACAAGGTCTGACGCTGCGATGGGGCCCGCCCCGAGGGGAGAGGGCCTTGATTGCTGATGTGATCGGCTGCTGCTACAACAAGATGATCCACATCAGCTCTCCACTGCTCCATTGCACCCTGGGATGCTCCTGGAGGCGGTGGACATTGGAGAAGAGCACGCACAACATTAAGCGCGTGTTCGGGGTTGTTGTTCGCCGATGCAGTGACCGACGCGAACGCCCCATCCTGCTATCCGACTTGATTCACCAGAGCGGATGGTGGCGATAATGGCATGACTCCTGCTGGAGCCACAACACCTGTTGGCTGCTGCATGTTGGAGGGATTGCCTCCAGCAGGTTGCACGGCATGGTTACCGTTGGATGATCCAGCAGCAGAATTCACCATCTTTGAATCTCAGGCGCTCTCCCCCTACCTGGCGCGCCAACTGTCGGAGTCTGATTTCGGCAATTCTCACGGTATTACCGTTGGTAGGCTATGGAGTTTTGTAGTTCGGTTAGGGCGCGCGGAGATTCATAGACAGGTGGTGATTTGACACGAGTATTTACGTGGTTTGGTCCGCCTGAGCGTAATACCCTACTCCACAGGTGTGTGTTGTTGTTGTATTGAGCGTTTGAGCGCCTAAGTGTTAGAGACTAGAGTGTCTTGGAGTCTTAGGCGCATGTGGAAGCCCCGAGTGTATCGCTGAGCCAGTCATTTTATAGTACAAGGACTGGTCATTACATCGTTAGCCTGGCCCGACATGTGGCCCTGGCGTTACTGATGCTTAATACACAGTTAAATATGCTTAATTCCCCTTAACAGTGTGGTAACGCGCCTTGATGGTGCGTTACTGGTATTAAGGGTCCTCCGATCGTGTGTCATTAAGAGAGCATTAATGACACATAATCAGGTCTTGGAGTCTTTAATTTTCCTTGAAGGTCCGAGCTGTTGGAGGTCCACCAATCTGCCTGTTGAGGTTGAAGGTCCGGCGGTTGGACGCGTGGCAGCTCCGGAGCTTACTGTCTTGGACGAGTAGGTTCAATGCTGTTGTACACGTGTCGGTACCGGAGCTTCCCTCTGTCGGGGGTTAGGTTCGGGGGTGCCACACAGGTATGTAGTCCGGAGCTATCCCATGTATGGAATGTAGCTCCATTTTTATGATTCATGTGGCGGCACTGGGACTAACCATAGTAGGGAGGCAAGTCCGGTTCCGTGTGACACGTGGGGCCTTTGGAGGTCTTCAACTCGGATAGGTGGAGTTCCTTTGCACTCTACGCAGTTTAAAAGGGTATACGGTACGCAGGGTACCGACAAGTCTATACACAGAGTCGGGTAGGTCCTAAAGGAGAACATCCGGACCACTCCGGGAGGGTCCGGGCAGTTCAAGCCCACCTAACTTGGTCCCTGTACTGAAATTGTGGCTTACCTACCTTGGGTTAGGACAAGATGAATATCACACTTGGCCTGGTTCCGTACCCTAAGTGTGTCCTTGTATCCCCTATAATTCGGACCTATAATGAAATACATTATTGTGTGAAAGCAAACTCCATGTGCATTAATCTTGTACATGCTCGTTTCTTTTTATTATTTTCCCCCCTTGTCTATAATGAAGTTGTCCAACTCTTTTTGAGATTTAGTCCAAGATATTCGTATGATATACAAGTTATATTGTTGATCTTTTTTTGATCTAAGCATTACTAGATGGTTTACTCGCCTGAACGCCGAAGCCAATGATAGATACGGAGTGCGCTATTGACTTAGACTCGTCCAGCACCCTAAGTACGCCACTCTACCTATATTCCGATAGGACTCAGTAGGGCAGGTCCGGAAGGCATTCAGATCTAAAAAGATTACATCAATTTTACTTGTTATCTTGTTTAGTTCCTTCGGATCTAAAGTTCAAATAAGAATAGTAAGCCGCAAACAAGTTATAGGCGAGAGGACGGATTTTACTATTTATCTTGTCTTTAATGCGCAAGAAAAATGGAAAACGCATGGCGATGGTGGATGTTGCTGGAGCTATTAAGCTTTGACAACCCCTAGGGGTCCACCGTCGACGTTTCTATATGTTGAAAGTGGGCGCCGTCAAAGCTGGCAAAGCTCCGACAACCCCCAGAGGGCCCGCCGTCGACGTTTCTAAGCGTTGACAGTGGGTACACTCGGACCTACCAAGCTTCGACACTTCCTAGGGGGCCCGCCGTTGACGTTCTAAGTGTTGACAGTGGGTGCAATCGGACCTATCAAGCTATGACACCTCCCAGAGGGCCCGTCGTCGACGTTTATGTGTTGACAGTGGGTGTCGTCGAACCTACCAAGCTCTGACAACCCCCAGGGGGCCCGCTGTCGACGTTTTTAAGCGTTGGTGGTGGGTGCCGTCAGACCTACCAAGCTCCAACAACCCCCAGGGGGCCCGCCATCGACGTTTCTAAGCATTGGTGGCGGGTGCCGTCGGACCTACAAAGCTCCGACACCTCCTAGGGGGCCCACCGTCGAAGCAACAATGGGTCTTTGACGATGTCGGAAGTAAGCTTCGAGCCTAAGAGCTAAGCGTTCTAGCTACAAGTTTGAAGCATTCAAGTCATAAAGACATTGTGAGATCCTTTTGGTACATGTTCACAATCAAATTGTGTACATCTACCAGGGGGCCAACAAGATAAAGGACAATGCATTGAAGACAAATACAAAATGGAATTCATTTATTCAAGAAGATTGGATTTCATTCATTTGAAGGATTGGATTACAAAATGAGGATTACAAGAGAAAGGCAGAAGAAAAAGGTCCTAGGTCCTATGGAAATATGAGGCAACTTTTTGGGCAGCTTCTTGAACACTGGCCCTGGCAGCATCTTCCTCTTCAGCAATGGGCCCTTCGACCACCGGATCTAGAGATAGTTGCTGGTCCCGGCTTTTGAAATACGTCAGCACATATTCGGCTCTGCTCTTGGCCAGAGACTTCTCCTCTGTCTCCAGTTGATCGACGATGACATTACCCATCACGTCCAGCTTGTTGCTGGTAGATCTCAACGCCACCAGCGCATTGTCCAGCTCTGGCTTTGGGTCATCGGGACGTACCGACCTCAAGCCAAATGGCAACAGAGCTTTATTTGCATGACCCATAAAATCCCAAAGTCGCTTGGACTCAGTCTCCCTCATACTCCTTAGTTTCTCGAGTGACCTCCTCACAGTCGCAAGCTCCGAACTCTCCTGGGCGATGCGTTCGACCTCTTTGGCATATTGTTGAATACTCTGAGCCACCTGTTTTTTGCTGTCGGCAAGCTCTGACTCCTGGAGGTGGATGCGATTCCGGCGGTCTGCCAGGTCCTTCTCTCTACCTTTCACCTTCTCCTCCCTGGCGGTGACATCATCTTCTGTTTTCAAGAGCTCCTGCCCCATCTTCCAGTTCTTCTCCTCCTCCTGCTTGCACCGCTGTTCAAATTTCTTAGTGCATCAGCCAAGCTTTGCTCCCCTAGAGAAAGCCTCTAGGCAAGCTCCCCCTCTCTCTTCAATATATCCTCCTGCTTCTCCAGGAGCTTCTCCTCCCTCTCATCGATGTCCGCCCGATGCTTGAGGAGCTTTTTATTTAATTCATTAAGCCTATCTTCACGATCGTCAGCAACCTTATTGGTCTCCCTAGCATGTTGTAAAATCTCTCAAGCCTTCTCGTCGAGAGCCTTAATAGCATCCTCCCGCTCGTTCAGCGGGTGGTCCATTAGTGCTAGCCGGGCCTTCTACTTGGCCACCCATTCCCGCTGGTCGGCAAGCCTTGAATGCGTCAGTTTCGTCTCTAAGTGAAGCTTGTTGCGCCAATGCCTCAAGTTGTTGCGCTCTTCTACGAGAGTCATGCTTTCATAGTCAAAGGCCAGCTGAACTTGGTGCAGAATGGAGCAAGCGTTGTCGATAGACAACACCAGGAGAATTGGCTCCAGGCCAGCCTGAATCTCACTTGCTGGCTCGAGCGGATCTTCAAAAATATTGATTGGGTCCCACGGCACAAGCGTCGTCCCCTGCATCTCCACGACACTAGGGCTGACTTCCGGAGTTGATGAAGAAGGTCCCCCACCAGATCTTGAATCATTGGCTCTGTGGGTGGAGGACCTACAGTTGACTCTTGTGGGTGCTCCGGCTCTGACATGGACACCTCCAGAATAATCACCTCCGGGGTGGACGCTGCAGCTTCGTCCAGAGCTCCCTCTACCTCCGGTTCAGGTGTCAGGACTTCAACTTCTTCTGGCTTGGGTGCCGGAGCTTCGGTTACCTCCAGCTCAAGTGCTGGAACTTCTGCAATATCTGGCTCCATGGACGGAGCTTCAACTATTTCGGGTTCGGGGGCTGGACCTTCAGTTACCTCCGGCTCAGGCGCTGGAGCTTCTGCCATCTCCATCTCCAAAGTAGGAACTTTAGTCGCCCACTCTAAGACTGATGACACTTCATCTCGAACATCTCCCCGTGGTCCGACACTACCACGAGAGCTTCAGGCATCGTCTCTGGATCCATATCCACGACAACTGGCTCTGGAGCTATAGTGTCATGAGAAACCACTTGGGGAGGCACAAAGGTTGAAGCCGAAACTTCCGCCCGCTCAGCCTTAGTTGCTGCAGCAGGTGCCGAAGCCTCGATCTTCTTTTTTGAAACCCTGGAAACAAAAGATTGAAAAAATTCAAGACATGATAAAGACAAAATTAGCACCTCAAGGTGAGATGACAATTCTTACCTTGGGATGCTACCGCTCCAATCAGTGCAGAACCTCTTCATCGAGGCTCACAAGTATAACACTTCTTAACCCCACCAGAATTGTTGGGACGAGCTTGGTTTTGAGCATTTGCAGCAGGAAAATTAGCACGAGGCTCATAAGGCATTGGAGGCCTAGGTGCTTGCATAACAGGGCGCTGCTGCACAAACTGAGTTGGGCGTGGTGCATAACTAGGGCACTGAGCAGGAATAGAGGAGCTGTAATGAGGCGCATTGGGCGGCGCAAAGCGAGAGCGCACATTACTTCCTTGTTGTTGTCCTTGATACGGCACCTTCCTCTTGATTTCTTGCTCCATCTCACGGATCTTGTTCCCAACCACAATTGCTTTGTCCACAAGCTTCTGGAAATTTGCATAGTCACAATTGAGCAATTGTACTTGGATCTCATTGTTCAAGCCCCTCATGAACAAGTATTGCTTTCGGCTGTCCCGACTAACATCCTCAGGCGCATACCTTGAGAGTTGAGTGAATTTATTGAGATATTCACTCACGCTTGATCTTCCTTGCCTTAAATTCTCAAATTCTTGTCTCTTCAATATCATAACACCCTCGGGCACATATGAGAACGAAAATTTTCCTTGAATTCGGCCCAAGTAATTCTCTCTTGATTCTCTTGAGCATTGCAATAAGAATCCCACCAATCCGCAGCTGCTCCAACTAGTTGATGAGAAGCAAATAAGACCTTCTCCCGGTCACTGCATTGGACAATAGCTAGCTTCTTCTCCACAGACTTGAGCCAATCGTCCGCATCCATAGGGTTTGCAGCTTGAGCAAAGGTTGGCGGCCTAGTCCTCATAAACTCTCCCAATCGGTTATGAGGAGGCGGGGGTGGCGGTGGAGGCATGTGGGGCTGATTGTTGATATTGCCAGCCTGCAGCTGTCCCATTGTGTGTATCATGGTCTGCATGAGCTGGTTTTGCATGGCCAATAGCTGCTCGATATTGATAGCTCCCTGAGTAGATCCTTGCCCATTGTTGTTCTGAGGCACTCCATTGTTCTCCTCTTCATCATTGCCATCCCTCTAGTTGCGAGTCCTCACCATCTGAAGAAAAGCAGTAGGTAAGAATTAGAAAACGTCCCCAACTATATGCATCAAGGGATATGAAGCTAACCAACTAGCTATACTAGCCTAGGTGGACATGGCAATGCAAAAGCACCCCAAAATCCTCTATTAAGCACACAAGCAACCAATATATATATAGCAACCAGCACACTAAGCAAAAACACATCGATTCCTGAGTGCTCCTATGTGCTCTAAAGTGTCCATTCTATCTAGGCTGCATCCTACGGTCAACCTGTGGCTCTGATACCAATCTATGACGCCCGGTTCCGAAAAACTGAACCAAGCTAACGCATATGTGTGCCCAGGATGTTCATCACACATACACGAGTGCAATCACAAAAGAGTATACAGAAAATTACCACAGAATAAGATTAATTAACCAAATTTTATTACACAAACCAGATTATCCTCGAATACAAGCTCTAATGAATATTAATGACAAGTTCAACTAATGCAGCGGAAATAAACTAATTAAGCAAACTAAGCAACTATGAAGCATAAGCGACAGGGTATGCATGCGCAGCTCCAATCAACACCACAGGCAAAGCTGACGGTAGACACGGCCTATAACTCCGCATTATCACCATTAAACTCCCAATCCTGACCTGCAACTGTTGGGGGGGATTGCAAGAGTGAGTACATGTCGTACTCAGCAAGTGTGGAAAGTATGACATGTGGCTGATTCAAATGACGACAATAATAATGGCTAAGTGCTCAAAAGTACAGTAAAACATTTGAAAAGCAATATATCATATTATGTGAAGTAAACCCATCATAATCATAAATAATATCATAATACTAAATCTGAATTCATTACCATCATCAAAATTTCCAGATTTCACCATTGCCAATAACCAGATTCAATACCAGAAATAAATTCATAACCAGCCATAACCATTATCAAACCATAACCATCCCAATTACCAATTTCCCTCTAATCATGTAGGTCATCCAGGCGCTCATAACCGGGAGCACGGCTATCATGATAGTTTATTTAGACTCTGCAGAGTTTGTACCTCTTTACCCACGTGTTTGTGATTTCATCACCCGTCGGCGACTAAAGAACCTCCCTTATGCCAATTACACTTCCTTTGGTGTATGGCCAAGAGATCACAAAATAGCCTTTACAAAGGGATTACTAGCCTATTCAGACCCCACTGAGGTTTCACCGGTGGCGATGCCTCCAACTGAGCACATCTTCAACCAAGGGCCCCTCTTGAGCTATTCGGATCCCAGGGTAGTCCCACCAATCATCAACAAACCCAATCCGACTACCCCTTCCCCGAGCATCCACAATGGTCCAAACAGCACTAGCAAAGCCCTAATTAATCAGCTACGCCGCACCCATACTTGGCCTCGTGGTGGCACTGTAGTCCTGGCTTATTCTCGCATGAACCGGTCCTTAGATCTAAAGCAAGCAAACCACCATACATCCAACCCATCCACATACCAGGCTTGCTTAGATCACCATCACCATACCGTATCGACCAGTTCACATTAACCAGCATATCATTAATACATAATTAAATGTGTAGTGTTGGTTTTTTTCCATCCCAATTAATTAAGCGAAGCAAAAAGGTAAAAACCCTTTCCGACTCTCTAACATATATTCCAGGTGACAAGGGTGGTTTAACAAATCTAGTAAACTTCCTACCATAGGATTCCCATCAAATTGACACAGCATGCAGTTTTGCAAACAAAACATTTATTTTAAAACAGGATCAATATGTTTCAAGGACACTTGCCTTGCTCTTGCTGTTGATTAGGGTCAAAGCCTTCAAACTCCTGGTGCTGTAGATCCTCTGCGGCACTTTCTAGCGCAAATCCGTCTAATCCACACAATAAACATACAAAACAAGAAACACAATCAAAGAGTGCACAAATATTACTCAATATGACATGACATGCATGATTGATGCAAATGCAAGGTAGAACTTGTTACTAGATTGCTTTTAATGATATCTAACTAGTTCTAATAGCTTTTAACAAGTTTATACAGGTTTGGAGTTGATTAGATCAAATTTTAGAATTAATTCAACACAATTTAACCAGAAAGATCGGACTAGTCCGCTAGGGACCGGACAAGTCCGCACTTGACGAGATCAGCAGATTAGGGTTTTCTAGATCGACGTAAATTTGGAGATTAGGGGTTGAATTCATGTAAGGAAAAGAGAATAGAAGGTATACCAGGTGTTTAGAACTCCAATGAACCAAGAAACTTGGAGGTAACACTTGGATCTTGATGATCTAGGGTTGGTGATGAACTTGGAGATGAATTGGTGGTGAAGGACGAAACTTGGTGGAGATCTTGATCCTCCTTCGTTTCCTCCTCTTCTTCCTCTTGCTTGGGATCTTCTCCTCCCTCCTTGATGGTGGCTCTCCATGAACTAGGGTTTGGGTGGATGGAAAAGTGGCAAATAGATGTCAAGCCAAAGGGTGGGGCTGTTTATATAGAGGTGGAGGCTAGGGTTAGATGGATTTCGAGTTTTGGGATGAGTAGAGGCCGGTTTAGAGTCCCACATGGGCTCCAAAAGAGTTGGGCACGACGTCCCTAGGCCCACTTAACGTGACACCCAAGAAACAAGTCGTAAAACAAAAGGTCAATCTCGGAGTCACGAAATATCGGACAAGTCCGGACAGGACCGGACTAGTCCGAAGTCGTCCAGAGAGAAAATCGGACAAGTCTGGCCAAAAATCGGACAAGTCCGATCTTAGTCAGAAAGGAAAACGGATAAGTCCGCTGGAACACCGGACTAGTCCGGAAAAGTCCAGGGACTTAGCAAGTTTTCAAGGACTCATTGAACATCGGACTAGTCCGCACAAGATCGGACAAGTCTGAAGTTGTCCAGGGGCAAATATCGGACTAATCCGCAGCAAAAACGGTCAAGTCCGTTTTTAGACAGAGAGAAATCGGACTAGTCCTCAGCAAAACCGGACTAGTCCGCACTTTCCTACATTTTTAAGTGCGGTTTTGTTCCAAATCAAATTTTAAATGCTCCGAATCAATTTTAAACTCGTTCCTCTTGTTATGGGTTAATGTTAAACATGTATATGAATGTATGCAAGGCATGATGCATGAAAATGAGAGTGTTACAAACCTACCCCCCTTAAAATGAATCTCGCCCTCGAGATTCGACGCGGAGGAGAAGAGATAGGGAAATTCCTTCTTGATGTCATCCTCCAATTCCCACGTTGCTTCTTCTTCGGTGTGGTGCTTCCATTGAACTTTACACCATCTAATACTCTTGTTCTTTGTGACTCTTTCCTTAGTTTCCAAGATTTTGACCGGTTGCTCGGCATACGTCAAATCTTCCTCTAGTTCCAATTCTTCCATTGGCACTTGTTCTTCCGGTACTCTCCAACACTTCTTGAGCTGGGAAACATGAAAGACATCATGCACGTCTGGAAGATGAGCTGGCATCTCCAACTTATACGCTACTTCTCCCCTTTTGTCCAAAATCTTGAATGGTCCAATATAGCGAGGTGCAAGCTTACCCCTTATGTTAAACCTCTTATGACCTCTCATTGGTGACACCTTGAGGTAAACAAAATCTCCCACTTCAAAGGCTAATCTCCTTCTCCTATTATCCGCATAGCCTTTTTGTCTTGATTGGGCTGCCCTCAAGTTTTCACGAATTATTTGGACTTGCTTTTTGGCTTCTTGCAACACATCTGGACCAAATACTTGAGTTTCCCCTGCTTCATTCCAGAATAAAGGTGTCCTACACTTCCTCCCATAAAGTGCTTCGTATGGTGACATTTTCAAGCTTGCTTGGTAACTATTGTTGTATGAAAATTCCGCGTATGGCAAGCTTTTGTCCCAACTTTTCCCATGCTTTAAAGCACAAGCTCTTAACATGTCCTCCAAAATCTGGTTGGTCCTCTCGGTTTGTCCATCCATTTGAGGATGATATGCTGAACTAAAATTCAACCTCGTTCCCAAAGCTTCATGCAACTTTTGCCAAAACCTGGAAGTAAATTGTATCCGAGACTATCTTCTTCGGTACTCCATGTCAGCACACAATATGCTCCATATACAATTCTGCTAGCTTCGCGGTGGTATATGTGGTCTTGACAGGAATGAAGTGAGCTGATTTTGTCAACCGATCTACAATGACCCATATTGAATCATAGCCATACTGGGTTCGCGGTAATCCAACTATAAAGTCCATACCAATCTCTTCCCACTTCCACTCTGGAATCTTCAATGGCTGCAATAACCCTGCTGGCCTTTGATGTTCCGCCTTGACACGTTGGCATACGTCACACAATGCAACATATTCGGTTATGTCCTTCTTCATGCTATCCCACCAATAGCATGTCTTCAAGTCTTTGTACATCTTCGTACAACCTGGGTGAATTGAGTAAGGCGAGTCATGTGCCTTCTTTAATATTGTCTCACGAATATGCTTTACATTAGGCACAACGATCCTCTTTCCAAGCCATAAGGTACCATGTTCATCCTCGTCAAATATGAATTCTCTCCCTTCTTCGATTCTTTCCTTGATTTCCTTGATCTCCCCATCTGTGGTTTGTGCCTCTCGAATTTCTTGCTCCAAGGTTGGGTTTAACTCCATCATCTCTGTCTCATTTGCAAATCCAAGGTTCAACCGTTCAAACTCCTTACATAACTCAAACGGTAACTCTCGAACCGTGAGTTGATGACTTACTCCTTTTCTACTCAAAGCATCGGCCACAACATTGGCCTTTCCCGGATGATAGTTGATCCCCAAATCATAATCTTTGATGAGCTCCAACCATCTTCGTTGCCTCAAATTCAGATCTGTTTGTGTGAAAATATACTTCAAACTCTTATGATCCGTATAAATTTCACACCTATGTCCAAGAATATAGTGTCTCCAAATCTTCAATGCATGTACCACGGCCGCGAGTTCTAAATCATGTGTTGGGTAATTCTGCTCATGTTTCTTCAATTGTCTTGACGCATAGGCGACCACTTGACCTTCTTGCATAAGCACGCATCCGAGTCCTTGTCTTGATGCGTCACAATAAATATCAAAACTCTTGCTTACATCCGGCAATACCAAAACTGGGGCTGTTGTTAACCTCTTCTTCAACTCCTCAAAACTGTCTTGACAAGCTTCAGTCCATTGGAACGCCTTTCCTTTCATTAGCAACTCCGTCATAGGCTTGGCTATCTTGGAAAAGTCCTTGATAAACCGACGGTAATATCCAGCCATCCCAAGAAAACTCCTTATTTCCTTGACGTTTTGTGGTGGTTCCCACTTCAACACGTCTCTCACCTTTCCGAGGTCAGCCGATACTCCTCCTCCTGAGATGATATGACCCAAAAATGGCACCTCTTTCAACCAAAACTGACACTTGTTGAACTTGGCTTACAACTAATGCTCCCTCAATTTCTGCAACGTAAGCCTCAAGTGTTCCTCATGTTCCTTCTCATCCCTCGAGTAGATCATAATGTCATCAATAAACACCACAACAAACTTATCCAAGTACTCCATGAAGACCTTATTCATGAGGTACATAAAGTAGGCAGGCGTATTTGTCAATCCAAAAGACATCACGGTGTACTCATAAGATCCATACCGTGTCCTAAAAGCTGTCTTGGGTATGTCCGACGGTCTAATCTTCATTTGAAAGTATCCTGACCTCAAATCAATCTTGGAGAAGACACAAGCACCCTTCATCTGATCAAACAAGTCTTCTATGTGGGGCAAGGTGTACTTGTTCTTGATTGTTACCTCGTTGAGAGCTCAGTAATCCACACACATCCTTTGAGTCCCATCCTTCTTGTCCACAAATAGAACGGGCGCTCCCCAAGGTGAAGAGCTAGGGCGAATAAAACCCTTCTCTAATTGCTCTTGAATTTGTTTCTTGAGCTCCGCTAATTCCATAGGAGGCATCCTATACGGCCTCTTAGCTATAGGTGCAGTTCCAGGTATTAAATCAATAACAAACTCAATGTCTCGATCAGGTGGCATACCTGGCAACTCGTCTGGAAACACATCCAAAAACTCACACACTACCGGAATCTCCTCAATTGCGGCACCGTCCATATGATTCAGCTCCAATTGCTTCGGTGCGGTTTGAGATGCTTCAAACTCTACGGTGATCCCTTCCTCATTAGTCAACTTCACCGTCTTTGTGGCACACTCAATAACTCCATTGTGCTTCCTTAACCAGTCCATACCAAGTATAATGTCCAAACCTTGAGAATCCAAAACAATGAGGTTGGCGGAGAAGTCTACCCCCCTTATTATAAGGCTTACTTTTGGACATACTATATTTGTCCTCATCTCTCCTCCAGGAGACTTAACCAATAGAGTAAACTTCATATGAGAGATAGGAAAACTATACTTGGCAACATACTTCGATGCAATGAATGAATGCGATGCTCCAGAATCAAATAACATAGTCGCGGGGTTGGAGTTGGCGAGAAACATACCAATGACCACGTCATCCGCTTGTTGAGCATCCTCCGTAGAGACATGGTTCACGTTGCCACGAGCAAAATTCTGCTGTCCACGGCCCTTGTGGCTGTCCTCCATTAGGTCTTGGGTTTTGCCTCGGTGCATTGCTTCCTTGACCAAGGCCCGACTTAGGACATTGATGCGCAAAGTGTCCAGCTTCTCCACAAGTATAACACTTCTTAACCCCACCAGAATTGTTGGGACGAGCTTGGTTTTGAGCATTTGCAGTAGGAAAATTAGCACGAGGCTCATAAGGCATTGGAGGCCTAGGTGCTTGAATAACAGGGCGCTGCTGCACAAACTGAGTTGGGCGCGGTGCATAACTAGGGCGCTGAGCAGGAATAGAGGAGCTGTAATGAGGCGCATTGGGCGGCACAAAGCGAGGGCGCACATTACTTCCTTGTTGTTGTCCTTGATACGGCGCCTTCCTCTTGATTTCTTGCTCCATCTCACGGATCTTGTTCCCAACCACAATTGCTTTGTCCACAAGCTTATGAAAATTTGCATAGTCACAATTGAGCAATTGTACTTGGATCTCATTGTTCAAGCCCCTCATGAACAAGTATTGCTTTCGGCTGTCCCGACTAACATCCTCAGGCGCATACCTTGAGAGTTGAGTGAATTTATTGAGATATTCACTCACGCTTGATCTTCCTTGCCTTAAATTCTCAAGTTCTTGCCTCTTCAATATCATAACATCCTCGGGCACATATGAGAACGAAAATTTTCCTTGAATTAGGCCCAAGTAATTCTCTCTTGATTCTCTTGAGCATTGCAATAAGAATCCCACCAATCTGCAGCTGCTCCAACTAGTTGATGAGAAGCAAACAAGACCTTCTCCCGGTCACTGCATTGGACAATAGCTAGCTTCTTCTCCACGGACTTGAGCCAATCGTCTGCATCCATAGGGTTTGCAGCTTGAGCAAAGGTTGGCGGCCTAGTCCTCATAAACTCTCCCAATCGGTTATGAGGAGGCGGGGGTGGCGGTGGAGGCATGTGGGGCTGATTGTTGATATTGCCAGCCTGCAGCTGTCCCATTGTGTGTATCATGGTCTGCATGAGCTGGTTTTGCATGGCCAATAGCTGCTCGATATTGATAGCACCCTGAGTAGATCCTTGCCCATTGTTGTTCTGAGGCACTCCATTGTTCTCCTCTTCATCATTGCCACCCCTCTGGTTGCGAGTCCTCACCATCTGAAGAAAAGCAGTAGGTAAGAATTAGAAAACGTCCCCAACTATATGCATCAAGGGATATGAAGCTAACCAACTAGCTATACTAGCCTAGGTGGACATGGCAATGCCAAAGCACCCCAAAATCCTCTATTAAGCACACAAGCAACCAATATATATATATATATATATATAGCAACCAGCACACTAAGCAAAAACACATCGATTCCTGAGTGCTCCTATGTGCTCTAAAGTGTCCATTCTATCTAGGCTGCATCCTACGGTCAACCTGTGGCTCTGATACCAATCTGTGATGCCCGGTTCTGAAAAACTGAACCAAGCTAACGCATATGTGTGCCCAGGATGTTCATCACACATACACGAGTGCAATCACAAAAGAGTATACAGAAAATTACCACAAAACAAGATTAATTAACCAAATTTTATTACACAAACCAGATTATCCTCGAATACAAGCTCTAATGAATATTAATGACAAGTTCAACTAATGCAGCGGAAATAAACTAATTAAGCAAACTAAGCAACTATGCAGCATAAGCGACAGGGTATGCATGCGCAGCTCCAATCAACACCACAGGCAAAGCTGACGGTAGACACGGCCTAGAACTCCGCATTATCACCATTAAACTCCCAATCCTGACCTGCAACTGTTGGGGGGGGGGATTGCAAGAGTGAGTACATGTCGTACTCAGCAAGTGTGGAAAGTATGATATGTGGCTGATTCAAATGACGACAATAATAATGGCTAAGTGCTGAAAAGTACAGTAAAACATTTGAAAAGCAATATATCATATTATGTGAAGTAAACCCATCATAATCATAAATAATATCATAATACCAAATCTGAATTCATTACCATCATCAAAATTTCCAGATTTCATCATTGCCAATAACCAGATTCAATACCAGAAATAAATTCATAACCAGCCATAACCATTATCAAACCATAACCATCCCAATTACCAATTTCCCTCTAATCATGTAGGTCATCCAGGCGCTCATAACCGGGAGCACGGCTATCATGATAGTTTATTTAGACTCTGCAGAGTTTGTACCTCTTTACCCACGTGTTTGTGATTTCATCACCCGTCGGCGACTAAAGAACCTCCCTTATGCCAATTACACTTCCTTTGGTGTATGGCCAAGAGATCACAAAATAGCCTTTACAAAAGGATTACTAGCCTATTCAGACCCCACTGAGGTTTCACCGGTGGCGATGCCTCCAACTGAGCACATCTTCAACCAAGGGCCCCCTCTTGAGCCATTCGGATCCCAGGGTAGTCCCACCAATCATCAAAAAACCCAATCCGACTGCCCCTTCCCCGAGCATCCACAATGGTCCAAACAGCACTAGCAAAGCCCTAATTAATCAGCTACGTCGCACTCATACTTGGCCTCGTGGTGGCACTGTAGTCCTGACTTATTCTCGCATGAACCGGTCCTTAGATCTAAAGCAAGCAAACCACCATACATCCAACCCATCCACATACCAGGCTTGCTTAGATCACCATCACCATACCGTATCGACCAGTTCACATTAACCAGCATATCATTAATACATAATTAAATGTGTAGTGTTGGTTTTTTTCCATCCCAATTAATTAAGCAAAGCAAAAAGGTAAAAACCCTTCCCAACTGTCTACCATATATTCCAGGTGACAAGGGTGGTTTAACAAATCTAGTAAACTTCCTACCATAGGATTCCCATCAAATTGACACAGCATGCAGTTTTGCAAACAAAACATTTATTTTAAAACAGGATCAATATGCTTCAAGGACACTTGCCTTGCTCTTGCTGTTGATTAGGGTCAAAGCCTTCAAACTCCTGGTGCTGTAGATCCTCCGCGGCACTTTCTAGCGCAAATCCGTGTAATCCACACAATAAATATACAAAACAAGAAACACAATCAAAGAGTGCACAAATATTACTCAATATGACATGACACGCATGATTGATGCAAATGCAAGGTAGAACTTGTTACTAGATTGCTTTTAATGATCTCTAACTAGTTCTAATAGCTTTTAACAAGTTTATACAGGTTTGGAGTTGATTAGATCAAATTTTAGAATTAATTCAACACAATTTAACCAGAAAGATCGGACTAGTCCGCTAGGGACCGGACAAGTCCGCACTTGACGAGATCAGCAGATTAGGGTTTTCTAGATCGACGTAAATTTGGAGATTAGGGGTTGAATTCACGTAAGGAAAAGAGAATAGAAGGTATACCAGGTGTTTAGAACTCCAATGAACCAAGAAACTTGGAGGTAACACTTGGATCTTGATGATCTAGGGTTGGTGATGAACTTGGAGATGAATTGGTGGTGAAGGATGAAACTTGGTGGAGATCTTGATCCTCCTTCATTTCCTCCTCTTCTTCCTCTTGCTTGGGATCTTCTCCTCCCTCCTTGATGGTGGCTCTCCACGAACTAGGGTTTGGGTGGATGGAAAAGTGGCAAATAGATGTCAAGCCAAAGGGTGGGGCTGTTTATATAGAGGTGGAGGCTAGGGTTAGATGGATTTCGAGTTTTGGGATGAGTAGAGGCCAGTTTAGAGTCCCACATGGGCTCCAAAAGAGTTGGGCACGACGTCCCTAGGCCCACTTAACGTGACACCCAATAAACAAGTCGTAAAACAAAAGGTCAATCTCGGAGTCACGAAATATCGGACAAGTCCGGACAGGACCGGACTAGTCCGAAGTCGTCCAGAGAGAAAATCGGACAAGTCTGGCCAAAAATCGGACAAGTCCGATCTTAGTCAGAAAGGAAAACGGACAAGTCCGCTGGAACACCGGACTAGTCCGGAAAAGTCCAGGGACTTAGCAAGTTTTCAAGGATTCATAGAACATCGGACTAGTCCGCACAAGATCGGACAAGTCTGAAGTTGTCCAGGGGCAAATATCGGACTAATCCGCAGCAAAAACGGGCAAGTCCGTTTTTAGACAGACAGAAATCGGACCAGTCCTCAGCAAAACCGGACTAGTCCGCACTTTCCTACATTTTTAAGTGCGGTTTTGTTCCAAATCAAATTTTAAATGCTCCGAATCAATTTTAAACTCATTCCTCTTGTTATGGGTTAATGTTAAACATGTATACGAATGTATGCAAGGCATGATGCATGAAAATGAGGGTGTTACATAGCACCCCTCGAGGATGTTGGCACCGAGAGAGGCATGGCCGCCGAAGTCTTGCTTGGCCAGGGGGAAGAAGCTGCTGGAGATGGAGCCGACCTGAGCGAGCTCCCATCAGCATGTCTTAGCTTTCTCTTCTGGCTAGAAGATTCGATCGGCTCCTTGACCTTGCTCTTGCTGACGTCATCAACTTTCTGGCTTGTAGTAGGGGGGCCACCCTCTCTGAAGGTTCGGGGATTGCAACCCCGGAAGTTTTGCGTCTCTCAACCATGCCGAGATCGTCCAACTTTGGCATTCTCCTTCGGAGCTCCCTACTAACCTCTGGAACCATGTTCAGAGAGAGGAAGGCAACCGGCGGGGTCAAGGCGTCGCGGGCGATAACTCCGTTCTGAAATTTTTGGAGATGGAGCTTCAAAGCTTCATCATCCAAGTTGGTATTCAAACCGTCCGATTATGATCTATTTTATTGTTGAAATCCCATACGGGCCACTCCCTTGTCTTCAATGGAGCTCACTTGTTCACCAGAAAATTGCCAAAGACCATCTGAGGGGTCACTCCACCCTCTAAGCATTCTTGGATCCTTCTCAGGATGGGCTTGTACGCTTCGGACAGTTCCGGAACAGCATTCCAGGCGTCGGTGTCAACATTGGGGACGCTCTTGGGCAAGTCCAACCTCTCGTGCTCCTCCACTGCGATGATCACCTAGTCTTTCTTCGAGTTGTCCCACTTTTCGGAGGGGGAGGTCTTCAAGTACTTGAAGGGGCAGTTCTTGCGCTTCATGAAGTAGTAGAAGCCAATAAACCCTGTCTGCTTTCCGGTAGTGTGGACCGTGAAGAAGGTCCGGAAGAGCTCAATGCACGACGGCACACCCACCCACATCTCGCAAAAGTGTATGAAGGTCGCCACAAGAAAGAGGGAGTGGGGACCGAGGTGGTGAAGCTGCAGACCGTAAAAGTCCAGCAGCATCAGCAAAAAGCTATAAAATGGTGGAATCAGACCCACCATGGTGTACACTGAGAAGTAGACCATCTCTCTGGTGCGCTCCTTCTTAAGGGGAACTTGCCGAAGCGGATGTCGTTGTTGAAGGAGGCGCTGGACTACCCCATATAGGTCAGGATCCTTGACAAATCTTCATTACTCTTGATCTTGCTGGGGGGGGGGGGAGACCCAAATCAATTGTGACAAAGGGGAGCAAAGCATGGAAGGGCTATGCAAAGGTTGGGAGGCTCTGAGCGCCAGTTCGAATGAAAGCGTAAAGAGTCCTCAAACCGTGCGGGCCTTCCTTCTCAAGTAAACCTCCACAACGCTTGGATGGAAACCGCGATGGGATCAAGATCACACTTCAAAAACCTACCCCGTTAATGACAAATGGGCCCGGGTCCACTTCGGTGAAAAAGTTGAAGTTATTACCCCAGGTGAACCGTTGTTATGATGGGAAGTTGGAAGCCCGAGGGCGGCAGTCTGACATGGCATACGAAACTGATACAGTTTTCATATTGGGAACCGGCAGCAACGCGATAATCGAAGATGGCCCCACCTCTGGAAGAATAACTTAACCCAAAGGATTTCTCCCAAAGGTGGTCCCGAGGGCCACTGTCGGTGCCCTGCGTATCGGGTATCCCACGATACCGCAAGAAAATCTACGAAGTTCCATCTGTCTGAGTTGAAGATCTCCGAAGGCTTCACGTGTCCTGCAGCACTGGGCTCGCCTCCCTCGTTTGGGTAGCTTTGGTACCGCCACGTGTAACACAAGGCCGAACCTAACTCCCTATATAGGAAAGCTCCAGTCATGCCACGTGTCCAGGGGCCTCTGACCTAATCCCTAGTAGAGGGAAGCTTTGGTGCTACCATGTGTATAGCAGCTCTGGATCTGCCTCGCCACAGAGGGAAGCTCCAGAGTTGCCATGTGTTGAGCCTCTAGACCTAAGCCAGCAACAGGAAGATAGACGGATCTCCAACGGCGTGAACATTCAAGGGGCAGTTAAAGAAACTGTTACAAGATTTGATTAGGTGTCATTAATGTCATGTTAATGACACACGATAAGAGGACCTTTAGTACCGGTAATGCCGCCATTAAGGCACATTATGACGCCATTAATCATGATTAATACATACAGACATGTATTAGGTAATTAAACACCGCCGAAGCCACATGTTGGGACAGGCTCACAATGTAACGGCTAGTCTTTGGACTATAAAAGGGTTTTGCCGCACGGTACAAAGGACAAGTCCAATCAAGCACTCACAGACACATACTCATACATACAACAACCACCCCGTTGAGTAGGGTATTATGCTCAGGCGGCCCAAACCACGTAAAAATCCTCGTGTCACTGTCTTGTTCATAATCTCACGTGCGCTCCAACCAATTACGAACCTCTGTGGACTACGATCTAGTAGTATCGGGGGAAGTGTCGATCGCACACTTCGATAGCTGCGCAACGTGCGGCTGCTGCAGAGCCTGCTCCTGTGGCACCTGATGTGCCAAGTGTTGTTGTTGTGGTACCTGTTGTACCAAGTACTGCTGTTGCGGTACCTACTGTGCAGAGTACTACTGAGGGGTGGTCGGCCCAACATAATCCTGGTGAGGTGGCGGCAAAGGGTTTACCTGTGATGCACCTTGGACAGAGGATGCCTCCTGCTTAGACCCTTGAGGGCCGTATTCAGCATCAAGGTTGCGCCCTCTCTCCCACTACCGCTCGATGATGAAGTTGCCATGCATCTGAGCTTGACGACTGTCTAGCTCGGACCTCAGGTCCATCGTGGGAATCAGACCAACGCTAGTAAGCCTGGTAGAACGGGATTCAGTGGAGTGACGATCGATGGATGGCGTGCACGATAGCGACACGTGATGCCTCCCTCTGTTGGGAGAGTTGATGGCCGTAGTGACCAAGTGGTCGATGTCTTGGATCCACTGTTGAGCCGCTCCCTAGGAAGCGTTCAAGGACGGTGGGTGGTGGAGAAGGGCCCTAGCTGCTGCCAGAGCGCTCTCTAGACTTGCAGTCGGCGGCTCTAGGGGCACCGACTGGGGCGGGATGTGCTCGGATGTGCCGACCTGGCCAGCTGCGTCTCTGTGGGGGCATGATGGACCAGATTGTGCTACTCGGGCGAGGGATCCGGTCACCGGACGATGACAACAGAAAATGCCGTCCACGGGCTTGATGAACACCATTGCGGTGAAAGTGCAACCACTTTTTAGAGGAAAAAGCTCGTACCTCGCGCGCCAAATGTTGAAGTGTTCTTGCGAAACTTCCCCCGGACTTGCTATGAGAGCAGCCAGTAGAGGTTCTTGATTGGCAGGGCTTAGTCCTCAATGGTGATCGCACATATGAGATATGGTGAGATAGTGGTTTTACGTGGTTCAGGCTGCCCGAGCGTAATACCCTACTCCACTGTGAGGTTTGTACTACTAGT